>OX104066.1:52054352-52099248 GCA_944474145.2 Dicrocoelium dendriticum | reverse complement strand
TTGGTAACGTGCAACCGTGCCCTTTTCCTGACCAACCATCATATAATAAGAATCAAAGTTCCGTACTTTCCTTCACTTTTGCTATTACCTTTTACTTTCAAATGACCTTTCGTACAATTTACCGATTTCCCTTTACTTTGTTTATTTTACTTAACTGGTATAGCGGGGACTGCTGGGACACGGTACATTGGCTTATAAATAAATAAATAAATAAACAGTCTATTCGCAAATTTATAGACACACCAAAGCAGGCATGCTCAAAATTTACAGGTAGTTGTGTTTCACAAAGATGTTTTGGGTTCAATAGTGTTTGTGCAAATGGTCAAGGCACTATAAGTGCAGTGCAACGGTACATGTAGACGGAGAGTAGCGTCTTTTTTACGTGTCGGGACAAAGTTGAAATATGACTCTAGTCCACTTGCTAGTCTGTAGTTGTGGGCAGTGACTATTTAGTGGCGAGTCACATCCGCCACGTAGCAGGGTTGTTAAACATACATTTGTGGCTTCGTATAGGGAGAACGCATGCCAAGCGAGGACCCACCGCGTCCTGCAACACTGCAGCAAAGCATGTTGAACACTAATGTATAACTAGCAAAGCAGCTTGAAGACTGATTTCATATTCGGTTATTAGCAGTCAACTGGCTTCCAATTTCCTCTGTTTGCTGGACTGATAGCATGACCAGTGCCGCCATAATTGTTGAGGCCGGTTTAGCAGGGGAACATACGAATGGTCGTCTTGTTGTATGTCCAGGAGGGCGAAGCTTCAAACATTCTGCTGTCTGGATTTTTCAGAGGTATAATTTTAGGGAGCGTGAAGACGTGTCCAGCTCTCCATACCGGACAACGGCTGTGGTGTTGATTGCAGTTGAGTACATTTGATATACAGTCATGCACCATGTTGGTCCTTGTCAGTTATTACGTCCGTGGGGTGAAATCTGTTCTTCGGTCCAATTCCAGATCTGCAAGAAGTTCCGGACCTCGGAGAAAGGGGAAAGTGAGGGACCACCGAGCGAAGACCGCAAGAACAGGCTTGGAGTTACACAATGCTATAGTCTTAGGTTACAACATTTAGAGTTGAGACAAAATCATGAACCCTGCGCAACGATGATTATGCTGAAAGTGCCATTTGAATGCTCTCTAGAATCAATAGCCGTATGAAAAGCTTGCTAAGGTCTGCGTAGAGACAGGAGCGTTGTACCAGTACGTAATCCACGGACTAGCAGTTTCGTATGAAGCAACAATAGCGTGGGGAGAGAGAAAAGAAATTTAGAAGCCTGGTGGTGATTGAGTGGTGTATGAATAGCACGTAGTCAGCTTAATACGACAGGGAGGACAGAATAAGGAAGTCAAACACATAAATAGTTTGCCGCAAGACAGATCTAAACGTCCGTTGGTGTTAAGGCAAAGGAAAGATGGGGTGCAGATCTTTTAGAGGCATAAAGGTTAGAGAGGTATGGAGTGGCTCCTAACAAGCGCTGGATAATCGCAGATGCATGGATACTACAAGCACTAGCTGCTTCTAAACAGCGGTGCCGAATTTGAGAATATTGACAGCTGACGGCACTAGGAATGACTATCGGTGGCCAGATATAGCCGTTCCAATAAGACGCTTGGTCACTAGTGTATGCCTACTGGGTCACAGAATGCAACAACAAGCCAGCGAAGGTAAGTAATACAAACATGCTGAAAGATTATATGCTAGAGAGACAATGTGTGTATCCTAGGGAGCTGCCGAGGTGCACGGAGCCTATACCGAATCGCTGCAAAGAGGTGAAGAAGAAGGAAGACAGATAGTGGCCCTGGGAGAGAGTATCGGTGGCCAGCAGGCATTCGGATTAAGCCTTTGAATTACTAGTGGATGCCTACATTGACAGAAAAAGTCAAGGAATCAGCTAGGGTAAGTGATGCAAACGACCTAAGCGAATAAAAGGTGGAGAGACAAGGTGAGGGTCCTAGCGCAACGATCCAGGTTGTGGAGAGCAGAGGGGAGAACCTTTGTCAGCTCCGTCGATTCTTATTCAATGCAGGATAGCTGCGTGTCGTGGTGTGACGACGTTCCTCGAGAGATCGTCACAGTTGCAGCGAAAGCAGCAGGACCGTAGCGTCTTCAATAAATGTTTGTCTAAAAGCCTCTTGAAACATTCTTCCGAAAGTGCGTCAACAATATCCTTTGGTAAACTGTTCTACTCACTCACCATCCGGGTGGACTGGGTGATGTCTGAGCCAACGTGGAGCCTTCATGCATTGAACAGCTTGCATTTGTGACCTCGAGTGGAACAGTCGGTGTTGGGGCGGAAGAACCGCAGGAGCTCGTTTCCGCGTTCACCATAGATGCGTATAGTGTAGATGAGATCGCCGAGGCGAGAGCAGGGCTCCGTTGGAAACTGGTTCAGGTGGTGAAGTCGGAGGGGGTAAGGAAGCTCGCGTAGCCCGATGACAACTTTCGCGGCACGCCTCTGGAGGTTCCCTAGCAACGAGCACTCAAACTTAAAGAGGGAAAACGGCTGGTTGCTCATATTCTAGTATGGGTCGTAAGCATGCAGTAAATGGAGATAGGAAGGTCTCAGGGGTCATTCGGGAGGATGACCTTCTCAAGGCATCTAGAAGTCACTTTGCAGTTGCGATCTTCTTCAGTGGGTCTTGGGATGTCCTAAGGTCAGAGGATACGATGAAACTGAGGTGCTTTTCTTGCGTGGTTCTTGAGAAGAAACCCACCATTATGCCATAGGCCGTGTGGGTCAATTTTACAGATTGGGAAAACCACACATTTATCGCGAGTTACAGGTAAGCGAAACTTGGTAGACCACTCGTGCAGCCTAGCTAGAGCCGCTTACAATCCATCGGCATCGTCTAGGCTACATACTGTTGACCACTGCTTGAGAGCGTCAGCGTAGGTAAAGCAGTCGGTTTGCAGGGCAACGCGGAGGTCATTTAAGTACATGTTGGGAAGTTCTGGTCAAAGTACGGATCCTTGTGAAACCCCACTTGTCGTTGGTACAGGGGCTGATTGCTTTGCTTGACCTTTACGAATACGATGCGGTTGCTTAGGATGTCGGCGATCCAGGAGAGGGCTTTGCCCATCATACCGAGCTCCTGAAGTTTGCGCAACAGCATTTGGTGTGGAACTTTGTCAGAAGCTTTGCTGAAGTTAATGCCAACCACGTCCATTTGTTTTTGGGCATCTATGGCTGGCGCTCAAGTTGCTCTGGTGACTAGCAATCTGGATACGCAGGATAGTACTTTCCGGAAACCGTGTTGGGATGGAGAAGTTACGCCTTAGTTCTCACATGGTAGCTGGCGCGTTCACTTAAGGATTCCTTCCATGGTCTTGCAGACGACGTATATCAGACAGCTTGGGCGATCCTTCATCAGACGATGATGGTCTCCGGTCTTTTAACTGGGCATCACGGTGCCTTCTTTCCAGTCAGTGGGTAACCGGCCGACTTCGAGGAAGTGGGGAAATATCTGGAGGGGGGAATCAGCTACGTATTCGGCTAGGGTCTTAAGGAATACGGGATGCAGCTCCCGTGGGTCAGGAGAGGAGCAGATCCAGTTCGAAGTGCTTTCTCACTACCTCAGGGTTGATTTTGATTTGATAAAAGCGGAGCATTGTGCGGGCAGAGAGTTTCTGTGCAGAGGACTCCACCAAGTAGACGGAAAAGTACTGCGAAGCTAAAATGCTGGCTTTTCCCTCGTCACCGGGAAGCACAGTGTCTTCTTCGCAGAGTAGCGTGGGGATCTCACGACCCGCCCTGACTTTCTTTTCAGGTACGAGAAGAGTTGCTTGGGACAAGTTAGAGATTCCGTGGCCAGGCTGTGTTCGAACTGGAGCCGCTTGTTGCCCTTTATCATGTCTCTTAGAGACTTGTACGCTGATTAGCTAGATGCCAGTTTTGTGGGCTTGTAATGATCCTACAGTTTCACTCTTCTTTCCATTAAGGATCTGAGTTCGCTAGCAAGCCATGGGGGCCTTTGGAGTAAGGCCTGGCTTTGCGTTTCTGGAACGTTATATTTAATGAGCAGCATCAGCTTGGATCTTAGTAGCTGCTATGCGGCGTCGAGATCCAAATACTGTGGAATATTCCAATCCAGGCTGCTTGCCGCTGCTTTAAGTCTGGACTGGTCGGCTCGGCATAAGTTGCGACGGCGTGTCAGTAATTGCTTGAGCAGGTGGGAGTCGGACGCTTCGTTTTAGATCTGTAGCGCTCCAAAAGATAACCATTATCTTGCGTACAATTTCAGCGATGACCAATTGTAAACTATTGTTTCTTGTTTTACTCTCGCGTACGTTATGTTCAGGTTGACCTACATCCAACTCGACACTTGCCCGTCCTGTAAGTTCCCGCCCACAAGTGTTTGCTCATTTTTCGCTTCATCCGTCCGCGTCTTCTTGTAGCCCTTCGAATAGAGTCCGCTGTGTCGGACTCCAAATGCCTTCTGATATCCGCGGTTAATTTCGCGCACCGTCTCGGACAAGTATTCACTAGTCTTACAAAGTAGTGACCACGATTCGCACGCGCGAATTTAAACTCTTTTCAGGGTTTGCATTTTTTGGTGAGTTCGTTCCTTTCCCCGTTAGCGTCTCATTTGTAGGTGTTCATTTCTCACTTACTGGCTGCTATGTTTGCGACACTTATCCATGTATGAGTCCAACGGACTCACTGGCTTTTCCTGAGTCAGCATACTCTAGTACCATTTTATTAGCACCCTAGCATATCGCGTTCCCTGCGCGACGCTATATATACATTTGTTCCGCACGTTCACTTTTCTTTAATTGATCTTTATTACTTCACTTTATCAATCAATTCTTTCTCACCTAGTGTTCTGTGTCCGTGTTTGCAGCATAGGTTTCGACACTTACTTATGTTGGAGGTAAGCCCTCTCGCAGACTTTCCCCATCTCAGTCGGCCACTGCACTATACCCTTAGTACCTTCATGTTGCGTTCAGTCTTGACCCCCGAAGATTTTTACTCAGCGCTTAAGTCCAAACTATCTGCTACCTTACCACCAATTGACCTTTGAACCTCTTTCATCGCAAGCCATTTATGCCTTCACCTACTTATTCTGCGCTCCCTATCGAAGTAGGCTGGCTACCAGCTATTCATCCACGATGCAAATGCCGCTGGCCTTTGAATTTTGCTTTCTGTCTTCTCACGCAATAGTTGCACCAGGGCAAACCGATACTGCGCTTTTTGCTTAAAGACGCAACGCTCTGTATTCCATGCAGTTGGTAGCAACCAACCTATTCGCCCATTGCTTTCGTAGCACATTCAAAAGACACTTCCAGCAGAACCATGGTTGCACATCGTACATCATGTGTCTCCACTAATCGTTATGACGTAGGATTCTCACAATGTTTGTTTACATGCCTGTTCTTTGCGGCCTTGGTTGTCTCTCACCATCCCTTTTCTCCAAGTTCCGGAAATTCTTGGGGATCTGGGATTGGACCGAGAAACCGTTTTCGCTCGGGACAGCACCTACCAATAAGACCTACAAAGAACATGGCTGTACAACAAATGGATACAACTGCACTCACTACCACGACCGTTGCCAAGTAATGCTAGCTGGACACGAGGCTTTTACACTGCTGAAAATACACACAAACCTGAAAAATCCAGACGCAAGAAACTTACATTTTGCTCACCTGGACACTCACAAAGACGATTCTGCGTGAAGCTCTCACCATCCATTGGCCTCAGCCATTATGGCGGCCCTGACCCACCATACCTGATCAACTACCGAGGAACTTGGAAGTCAATTGTCTGCGGATAATCGAGGGTGAAATCATTCGGCAACATGCGCTGCCAGCTGCACATTAGTGTACAAACGGATTTCTGACAGTGTTCCAGGACGTGGTGGGTTTTCGCCTGGCAAGCATTCTCCCTATAAAAGGTCACAATTGTTTGTTTAATAACACTGCGACGTGGCGGATGTGACTCGCCACTGAATAAAGTCATTGCCCACAACTACATACTGGCAAATCGAGCAGCATCACAATTTAATATTTTCCTGACACGTTCAAGAATAAGATACTCCCTGCCTGCCTGTATCCTTTTCCCTACACATATAGTGCCCCGACTGCTTACACTACGCGCGCTAGAACCCAGCTTATCTTCCTTCATTGACGACATTATTCCACATGCTTTCTTTTATAATTTCGCAGCCTGTACAATTATCGGCTTACTGCCGATTACATACACAGCGATGTGTTTGTTGCGAAACGTAATCGCACGTAACTGTTGTTAATGCCTGGTTTGGTGTGTCTGGACAAATTCGAGAATAAACTATTTATTTATTTATTTATCTATTTATGTTTTATATACGTGGATGCATTTGTTTCTTGCGTAATTTTAGTAGGTTTATTGTGTTTGTTCTTTGAGCCTCTCTATTCACATTGCTCATTGCTTTGCAGAGAGCAGGAGGAAAACTTTTGTCAGCCCTATCGATTCCGTATCATGCTAGGTTTGATGCGTTTGTTGTATTGCTACTTTCCTTGGGGGTTCGTCGCAATTGCAGTGACAGTCGCAAGCGGCCAGCATTCTCAGAGAATGCTTGTCTAGAAGTCACTTGAAACTGTCCTCGGATGGTGCGTCTGCAATTGCTTCCGGTAGTCGCTTTCAATCATTCACCAGTCTTGTGGATGGGGTGACGTCCAGGCGAATTCTGTCTTTGTTGCTTAAATAGTTTCCACGTGTGACCTGGTGTGGAACAGTCAGTTTTGGACCGGAGGAATTGTTGGAACTCGCTTCCAAGCTTCTCACGGAGGACGCGCTCAGTGTAGGTGGGATCACCCCGGCGACGCCGGAGCTCCAGGGTGAACATGTTTAGCTGTTGGAGTCGTATGGGGTACGGGAGATCACGAAGTTCCAGAACAGCTTTCGATGCACGTTTCAAAGCCTTTCCCAGCAGAGCGCAATCAAACTTTGCGAGCGGATGGATAGCTGGTAGGCTGTATTCTAAGAAGGGACCGATGTATGTAGTGAACAAAGGCCGGAAAATCTCAGGAGTCATTCAAGCGAATGATCTTCGTAAGGCACTCACCAGCCTCCTTCCAGTGGCCAACTTCTTCAACGTATTCTGTGTCGTTCTAAGGTCAGAAGTCACGATAACCCCGATATCTCTCTCGTGAGCGGTATTCCTGAATGAAACCTCACCAATGTGGTGTGCGCCTTGCGGTTCATTGCTACCCATTGGGAGAACAGTACATTCGTTTCGGTTTACTGGTAATCCGCACTCGATGGACTATTCGTGTTGCTGGCCTAGAGCACCTCGTAATCGGCCCGCTTTTCAACGCTGGATACTGTTGACCATAGCTTGAGGTCATCGGAGTGGATCAAGCCTGCGGTTTGAAGTGCAGTCGGCAGGTCGTTGATGCAAAGGTTGAAGAGCTCTTGTCCACGCACTGATCCTTGGGAAATGCTACTAGTTATAGGCACTGGAGTAGCGGAGGTGTAGTGTATTTGTACGCGCGTCGTCATACCTCTTAAAATAGTACTGTTCAATTTCCTTGGCAGTTTGCTCGGTCCGTGTTTCTGCTCTCCCTTGTTCTATAGGATAACAATATCTGCACGAAACAGCTCTGAGGACATACAAGCGACCCTCCCATGGACATGAATTCAACACAGAACAAAAGATTCGCCGGCACTTCGTAATCCTGACACCAAAGGATCCCAGAAACCTAAGCAAATCAATACAAGTCCCCTGAGTCGTCCGAAGTAAACAGCTCCAGCCACTTGCGGTCGACTCCGAAGGAGACTACACCACCATGGGAAACAAATTATCGAGACGTGACTGTGAATATCCGCGAGGGTAATCGGTCAGAAGCAATCTTCAATTTCATACCACCAGTCGGCAGTGTTCCGGGACGTGGTGGGTCTTCGTGTGGCAAGCGTTTTCCCTACAAAAACCACAAATGTCTGTTTAACAACACTGCGAAGTGGCGGATGTGACCGGCCACTCAATAAAGTCGCCGCCCCTAACACATTGATAAGTTGACCGATACCACATTTACAAATTCTTTGCATATATCTGCTCTCACACGAACACTCTTACATATTTGATTAGTGACCTGCCACTGTCCTTAAATACTTCTCAGCTTTTGCCTCATGCTTCACTCACCTGACCCGCACTGTGTACAAAACCTCATCGGACTAGTTCCTCATCGACATACTCCACATTAGTGATCTGATTCTTATCTCTACCTCTGGCATTCTGTGGACATAGACTTCATACAACCTTTGGGCTATACGGGTCCACACTACTGTCTCCAACCGTACTACTCTCGCTCATGGTGCTGCTAATCATGCTAGCATGTACAATATTGCAATATGCTGATCATGTCCAAAAGGCGTGTCTCTTTTTGTCGAGAATACAATATTTATGTATTTATGTATTTATAGAATATCACCTGTAATGCCAATTCCCTGGAGTATATGGAGCAGTCGTACGTGTGGAACCTTTTCAAAGGGTTTACTGAGCGCAATGACTGGTACGGCAACATGTTTTCGGGCATCTATGGCTTCTGCCCATGGTTCCATGGCGATTAGTAAGTTAGGGGTACATGTGCGTGCTCCCCGCAAGCCAGACTGAACAGATTGTAGCAAGAACTACGGGGCAATAAGGCACAATCTATACTGCACGTCACGATCCGTCCCACACGCGCTCACGTCCACACACATATAGTCACATTTCCACACCACAACGCACCAGAAATGCGATGCGGTCGACGGGCACCTTCGCCCGCCAATTGGCTACAATTCGGCAACTCAGCTTCGCCTGTTTTGCTTCGTATCTCCGCTCCTGTACGTCGCTTTCCGATCAACCTGGATTTGTTCGAGGGCTCTCGAATTGCTTGATCTCCCAGGCGTCTCCCGGCTTGGAGTCAATCCTTGGGGCATAACAATCAGCGTTTTGGTCTGAATGCTTGGCCTCTCCTCCAATATCGTTTGAGATCTTCCGGGAGCAGACTTTCTTCCCGTCGTCGCCCGCGGTCCCTTTGCCACTCGTCCGGTAGGGCCTGCGTTATGCTGACTGATTCCGGTGCCTCTGTCGGATACTCTTTCTTGCTCTTGTCCTTTTCCGCTGTTCCGTGTTGTCGAAGTCCTCCGCGCACCTACAAGATGAGATGAGGTTTAGCTCCACACAGTGTAGCTGGATGGCGTACTTGACTACTCGTTCCATGGTTTTGCATACGACTGATGTCAGGCATATTAGCCGGTAGTTCGCTAGGTGTTGTTGGTATCCTCCTTGTATTTGGGCAGGATGATACCCGCTTCCTAGCCTGTGGGTAACCAGCCGACTTCGTGGGATTGCCAAAATACTTGTCAGGGAGGGGCAGCGACGTACTCAGCTAACGTTTTGAGAAAGCTGGGAGGCAATCCGCCTCGGCCTGATGAGGAGTTCGGGTCCACTTTGATGAGTAGCTTACTGACTACCTCGGGGTTAATTTCAACTTAGTCCGCAGGGGGTAGTGTGCAGGCAAACCCTTGTTGAGCAGTAAAGATTCCACTCAGTTGACCGAGGGAAAGTGCGCAGCAGTAGACGTATATAAATAAATAAATAAATACATAAATAGGTATATTTCTAGACCGACTAGAGGCTGCATCCTTAAGGGTTCAGATCAATCGTTACATTAATCCGTTTCTCTTGCATGGAAGTAGGCAACATACAAGTATATGTTCCTCGTTGGCAATTACAAATGCATTGGCATTGCTTGGTGTACAGCTGATGGGGTTGCAGACGCCCACCTTGATATTTTTCTCGATCCTTCGGGCGATATTGGGCTCCTTGTTCTTTTGTTGGGAATGCTGTGCAGCGGTGTAGTTGTGCCTTTATTCTTTGGAACAGGATCCAATTCACATTAACTTCACTTTAAATTCATTGCACTTTTCGGCCTGCTCAGTCGCCACAACTGTTGGTGCACACATGGAAGAAATGAGAGTGGCAGAATTATAAGCGATAAGAAAAGTTAAAAAAATAATTTCGGGAAATGCAGATGAAAATAAAGCGGATTTGTGAAGTGACATACTAAGGCGGCGTGCTTCTCTAGAAAAATACAAATTAACAGAGAAATAGAGCTAAAATTTTCTTGCGCTGATATTGCTTTCTGACGCGAAATTTCAACCTGAGTGAATCTCAGAAAAAGGAGAAACCTTTTCTAAGGTTAGAATACTGCGCAAAGTAGCACAAAACAGGCTGCTCTGGAAAGTTTTAAGCGCTGAATACGTTTAAAGTAAAAACGATGCAATACGTGCAGTAGTTTGCGGGTTATTTTTAATTAAAAGCTGGTCTCCGAATAAGGCCATTCTTTTTTGCTAAAAGTGGCTTCCTGCTTTGCAAGCAGATAGGAGAAAAAAGAAAAGAAAATGTAAAAATTAGCGAAGCGTTATATGTTCCAAATAGGCATAGCTATCCAGAAATGCTTTAATTAGCTCGTAATATCCTGCGACATCTAGGGACTGGGTAGGTGACCGAAAAATACACTTTGCAGGCATACATGGCAAACGTACGCAAATAAGCGACAATTTTGCGCGACGACGCTAGAAATCCAGTAAGGAATATTATATCTGCATGGGAATGTAGGAGAGTTTATCATTAACCCACGGTTAGAAGACTTCAGCATACCATTTTCAGTGGATACTTAGCCACATAACCCTTAGAAATATAGCGTTTAGTATTTTTTTAAGACTCTAAGTGGTTCTGAAGCTTATAGCAAGGCCGAATGAGCCAGGTATATCTGAATAACATCGGAGACCTTTCGGATAAGTTGACACATTTTGGCCTGGAAAATGCACACATTTATCAGCTAAACATCGCAAGCTTTATCCCTTAGATTTGATGTTCTATATTCATGAGGCTATGTCACCAACATCATTGAGCTAGAGGAGCATGTCACTAATAAAAAAATGAGTATGGGAAAATTTAGTGAAATTTAGCAATTTTTTGGGGGCGTGAAGTTCATTTTGGTCTGCGTTGGTGGGGCATTACCAATTCTACTTCTGAGGATTGTGGTTGCTGGAATTTGAGAGTCTGTTATGCCTCATGTGTTGATACACACTACTGTGCAGCTCTTTGTTTACTTCCCAGCTATTTCTCACCAGGTTTAAGTTCCGAGGCAAGTGCTTGTGTTGTTCATCCAGGTGGCAATGTTAACTAGTACTTTACTGTCACGCCGGCTGTCTTCTGTGGTTTTTCTGGAAAGAGCTGTTCCAGCACCCCAAGCAGGATGATAAGGTAAATCGGGAGCAGAATAGTAACAAAAACCAGTGGGAGCTGTTCGTTCACCCGCCATTACGCGTAACGTTTGGTAGGCTTTGGAGCCAGCTAAAAGATACAGAACACACTGGCTGCCAATATAAGAAAAGTCGTGATGGAAAGTTTCTCGTGGTCCAGCCAGCCAGTGTGACAGGGGCCTCTCTGTCGTTGGTTAGCTTTCGTACCAGTGAAATGGAATCTGGAAATGCGAGTGTTTTACCAGCAAAAGCAGACTAATAGCAGGATCTGGTTTTCATTATGCCTATCTACATGTGTTGCCAATAGCGAAAGGCATATGTATATCAGATAAAGCTAAGTATATGAGGCCAAGAAAGGATAAGCGGAGAGCAAAATGTCCACTTTTTTGGCCTAGTACTTTTAAAGTGCTCTCTTTGTCAACAGTATGAAAGATATATATAGTATTTTGCTGTTTTCATACTGACGACATTTGGAAACGACGGAGTACCATGGCTAGTGCTCAGGATTAATAAAAACGCATCAATAAAGACCAGTTAGCAACCGACATCTAGGAAGGCACATAAAGGTTCATCTAAAGCCGGTATTTAGACGGTTTTGGACAAAACTATCGCTAAGATTAGGTGTATCAGCGGCAACAAACGCTTTCAGCAGCTTATGCAAGGCTTAGGTCTGGTAGGATGCCTTAACTAGGAGTGCCTCAAAGTTCACAAGCCTAATACTTTCCACGGACAAAGTGGTCTAAGAAGTTGGAAAGTGCTAACGGAAACGCTGAAGACAAGGAATGAAGATGTAGATAAGATGTAAGGATTGAAATTGGCCTGCACGGATGGTTTCGTCATTGCCCTGCAATACCTTATATTATGAATATACGTGTTTGCGAACCTGCCAGTCAGTAGGCTAGGCTGTACACTTTTTTGAAATTTTTAAACATTGACGAAGTGACCATAGAAAGCGAGATGCTAGAGGGTTGTGGATACCAATCGGTCCATGCAGCCTTTGGATCAACATGTCAGTGAGAGGGTCGAAGCAAGTCGGAAACTAATCAGTAATGGCTAATTACCTCTTGCATACAGAATTCTAATGGTAGCACCATACGAGGCGTGCGAATGATCCAGCGGCGACCTGAGTCTGGTAATTGCGGTAGTGGATAAATTAAAAGAACAAGGGTCAATGATGGAGACAATTCATGGGGTTGTCTCTTATCATGCCTTACCGGATGATTTTATGCTGGCGTCTAAATAAATAAATAAATAGTTTATTCTCGTCATTGCGAGGCACACCATCAAGGGTGTGATCATGGTATTACAGACATGTGTGATCGGCAATTGCACAAATTAGTGCATTTTGACCAATAGCTAGGAATTTATGTGTCTGTTGAGATGTAAAACCATGTTTAACTGTGTATTTGGAAGGGGACATGTTGCGTGAGTAGGTAAATGTGCTGTGTGTGATTTTGTTCCTTGTGTTTGCCACCAAAGGGTGGAGTCAATGGAACGCTATGAATCGGATGACGTTCGTGATGTGTGAATGATCCTGCGGAAAAGGGAAGAGGCAGTGACTTTATTTAGTGGCGAGTCACATCCGCCACGTGACAGTGTTGTTAAACGGATACTTGTGGTTTTTATTTGGAGAACGCTTGCCAGGCGAACACCCACCACGTCCTGGAACACTGCCGCCGAACCATTTGCTGGAACGGGATTTACCCGAACCACCCAGCTGGCACCACGAGGTTGTTCGGCTAGCCAGCTTCTCCTTCCGTGGTGCAGCCGTAAGGCGAGATTGTCCGTGGGAGAACCCAAGTAATTTAGGAAGAGATGGTTGAAGAATAAACTTAGCTTTACTCGGTTTGCCGTTCTTAAACCATAAAACATGAGTGCGACGGACACCGCTAAAGTCTCTTAGGTGATAAGACGGTAGCGACAATGAATGTAGAAGAGTTCTGAGCTCAAGTGCTTAGATATTCTGCACTACATCAAGGGCGTCCTCAGGCCACATCAGGGCCAGTTTCGATGAAGTTGTCTTGCGAATCCCAGACATGAAAATGCTTTGTATCTTGCCAATACATTGGAATCTTTGTATCTGCTGCCTGAATACCTGCAAGTTTTCGATTTATCTCAGTATGGAATGCAACCTGTTCCGTATGTTCACGTACACAACTAAGAAGAGAAGAGATCGCAGTCCTTTTTCTGTGCCCTTAGTGGCGTAATGGAATGGCCTCTGTTTTGGAATTTAGGTTTAGATGCCCGCCCTAGTTTAAGTCAAGTGATATTACTGTGCAGCTTTCTACGAATTAGCTTATGTCTTAAGCACAGGTTAATGATCATGCGCCTTTGCCATAGGGGCTGAATTTTAAGGTGTTCACAGCTTTGTCGGTAACGCAGCCCTTGCTGCCATAAAGTTAACATCTTCGAAAAGCGTCGCTGAGCTTTTTCAGACAGAACATGGTCCGACTTCCGTAGGTTGGTGCGTAAAAGGAGCAATATTCCAGAGGTTGTCTGACGTGGCACTTATAAAGTTCTAGTCTTGCATCTGCGGTTTTTATGTAACGGCTTAGGTGACACGATATGCCCCTTACGCTTGCCACTTGATAATGAACTTGCTCTGTAAATTTGCGGCTGATGGAGGAGCGCAAGCCCAGATCCGTTGTCGTGGCATTCTGTTTGATAGTGATGCCATTTGTTGTTAGGGACCCAGCAGTTATAGAAAATTTGTGGATCATGACGTTAGATTTTTGAGCGGAGAAGTTCATTTGTCAGTGTTCGCACCACTTTTCAAATGCTTTAAGATACTCACGGATACTATTAATTGCGGATAATTCATTACCAGGTGGACAGACGTAGACAACCTTTAAGTTGTCAGAAAAGATGAAGAAGCGCCCGTGCTGCAAAGTGCTGTAAAGGTCATTGATATAAATCAAAAATAGGGTAGGAGCAAGGACGCTCCCCTGCACCACGCCAATGGGGACGGAGGCCTAAAGGATATAGTTTGCTCAACCTTAACGGACTGCGTACGTCTTATTAGATAGAAACCCAGCCAGTCTAACAGAGAACTGTCTACCCCTTAAGCCTTTACCTTATGCATCAGGCGCATGGGTGGTACCCTGTCAAACGTTTTTTGCCCATCAAAATAAAGAATAACATCTGAAAGCTTAGAGTCAATGGCCTCGGTGACTAAATTAAGGAAGTCCAGCTGACAGGTTGCACAAGACCGAGCACTTAGGAATCCGTGCTAAGGTTCATTTATGTGCTCGCCTGCATAAAGGTGAGTCATGAGGGCTTTGTAAGCAACTTCACACGCGAGATAATAGAAGTGTGGTTAATATGGCGATAGTTACTAACATCCTGTAGGCTTCTGCCCTTATTTCTTGGCATAATGAGGGAATGTCTCCAAGCGGTCAGGCATTGACCTTTCAGCATTGGTAACGTAAAGCGTTTCAAAAGCAGTGTTGGGATATCTTCACCACCATTCTTAAGTAGACTGGGTGGCGTTCCATCTGGACCTGGGTTCCAGGATGACTTAGTAGTTGAACAGGCAGAACGGACACTATTTAGGTCAAACTCTACAGAGGACAGGGACTGGCTACCGGGTACTTGCACGGCCTGAATGCTTGAACCTATTTCTAACACTGCGATTCTTTAAAATGTGATCTGAAGACCTCACATAAGATGCTTGCGTCACTAGAAGTTTCATTGGGACTGAGCTTCAGGTAGAGATCTGCCGTCCATACTTAGGGGTCCGAGATCGCGGCAGCCAGCTGTGATCCATAGCTTTGTTCGCACAATTAAGTGCGGCTATTGCTTGATTGCGTTACTGCTGCTTAGATCTGGCAGAAAACTGATGTGCAATCTCGTTCTCTCTCATGATGTTGGCAAAATTGAAGGTATTTTTATAGGATCGTCTAAGCTGACGCATGCTGTTATGCATCCTGGTTTGAGTAACACTTTTAGATGATTGCCTCATTAAATGTGACAAGGGAGCTAGAGAGTCGAGACAGTGAAGTATTTCCTCATAAAACAGCTCAGCCGAGCGCTACACAGAAACAGAATTAAAGGATTCATCCCGATTTCTTGATCGGACTAGTATAGCAAAGGTTGTCCAGTTAACGAGTTGCGTCGGGCGGCATACAACGACGGGGTCACTTTATGTTGGTTAAGCATTATGTTGTTTTAAGTACACCGAGCAACGCACTAATCTGTGATCACTACCTGGAAACTCCCGGCCGAATGACACTCGTGTTGCTGGGATGCCTACAATAACTACTAGGTCAAGAATATGTTTCGCCCTGGTTGGAGCAGATACGCGTTGCGTCCAGTCGTCTAAATTGATACATGCTAGTAGGCCAGCATACTTCGTTGTTGTTGCAGGTGAGAACCGGTTTAACTCAGGCACGTTGAAGTCTCCTGCAACTAGTTTGTATTCGCAGGAAAGTTTGTTGCTTGCGAAAAACTACCATAAGTGCGTTGTCACTCTTAACGGAGGTATCAGGTGGTCTATAAACACACCTAAACAATACCGTTGATCCTAGGATATCAGCCGTTATCCATACTGAATCCATCGTCCCAGCCGCGTTCATGATTTCGGACATTTTTGCTGGGTAATTATTTTTAACATAAATGGCGCACCCGCCTCCTCGTTTATGCACACGAGATTGCATAAACAGCTGATGGTCAGGAAGTGCGTAGTTCTCCTCTGAAGCATAAGGGCAAAACCACGTTTCCGTGAAAAATATTGCATCAGGGTCGGCGCGAATAGACAAAGGAAGCAAGATATGCACTTTATTGTTTAGGGACCTAGCATTTATAAGAAGCAGTGAGAAAGAACACTTGGGGTCTACTAGCTTTATCGATGACGAGATGAAGATGTTGATAGTTACCTTGCTATCTTCAGTAGTTGTAGGAAGTGAGTGAGATGACATTGCGGTTGGTAATTGTGCGACGAGGAGGTTGGTGCCGGGATGAAACTGTCGCGACCCATCTCCACCTGGTCTAAAGAAGTGCGCAGGTGGCGGGGTAGGAAGCAGTGGACTATTTGGCCTTAGTGTCTGGACCGGCGGCATAAGTCTGAGGGATGTAGCAGGTGCACAACAACCTGGATGTGCATGAAGTTGATCGCAGCTGTGTAGATTACCAAATGTAATGCTCGCCGTGGGTGAATTGTTTGCGTTGGTGGTACGCGGTGTCGTCTCACAGGTATCTGGGGTATGTTTCGGTAGGGTCTCTCTTGGTGGGCCGAAATACAGTTGCCTTAACATAGTATAATTAGGGTATTGTTCACAATACAATATTATAGTGCGCAAGATTCTACTATCGTCTGTTCTCAGTTTGCTGGGGCTGGGAACTTACTGCTCCTTTTGAACATCTTCTCAACGTGTACCGAATTTTTCGCGATACCGTTTACTTTAAGGATTGTGCGCTTAAACTCGCCCGTCGATATGCCATCCGGAACATTAAATGCAAGTACGCTGAACTCAGCATTGTCCCAACCCGGCTGCGGCGACTCTTTATCTACGGACCTTGATATATGTAAGGCTTGTGTGGGTGGCATAGCCATCGTGGGTGTGTGACTAGGTGCGTTTGCTCTGCAAGCCCGTTTGGCACTGGGAGCCTTCGTAGTGTTAGACACAATGCTGTCTAAGCGGTTAGAGGTCGATCGTAGTTTCTTGCTGGATGCGCTGGGCTTTCGTTGACTAAAGCCTGTTTTGATGTCAGGATTTGTCGCAGCCCAACTTGTGCTTCTTTTCGGCGACTCGAAGGTAAGCTGGCTCAGCAATGTTGCACTGCGAAGTTGTTCACGGTTCGCTACGAGAGTACGCAATAATGCCTCCTCCTTTGCGCTCAGTTTGATGGGAGTCGCAACTTGGGTTACACGCTTAGTCAGTCTTTGAACCTGCAGCGCATTCTCTGCAATGCCATTAACCGCAATAATTTCACGCCTAAATGCGTCCACCGATATATCGTCTGGAACAGTGAACACTAGTGCGCTGCACAATCCATTCCCCCACGCAGCATTATATGGTGCTAGGGTCTCTGCTTTTCTTACTTTCAAAGATGGTGGCGTTGAGCCCAGCGGCTCAGGTGAACTAGGTTGGGTGGTCCATGTACGGGGTCTTTTGGCTAGAGGCGTTGCCGGCTCTGTTCTCTGAGGGTAGGTTATGCTGGACTCGCTTCGATCGTCGTAGCATTTTCCTAACATATCGGATCTAACTGAACTGCTTAAAGGTTGCCTTAGAGGTTCGTCAATGATTGACCCTTCCGGTTTAACTGGTCGACTTGTATCAGTAGCTGAGCACGTATTATTAACTGAGGCTGGCTAGACGAACAACCTCCTACTAGTGCCAGCCGGGTGATTCGGGTAAATCCCGTTCCAGCAAATGGTTCGGCGGCAGTGTTCCAGGATGTGGTGGGTGTTCGCCTGGCAAGCGTTCTCCATATAAAAACCACAAGTATCCGTTTAACAACACTGTCACGTGGCGGATGTGACTCGCCACTAAATAAAGTCACTGCCTCTTCCCTTTTCCGCAGGATCATTCACACATCACGAACGTCATCCGATTCATAGTGTTCCACTGATTCCACCTTTGGTGGCGAACACAAAGAACAAAAGCACACACAGCACATTTACCTACTCACGCAACAAGTCCCCTTCCAAATACACAGTTAAACATGGTTTTACATCTCAACAGACACATAAATTCCTAGCTATTGGTCAAAATGCACTAATTTGTGCAATTGCCGATCACACATGTCTGTAATACCATGATCACACCCTTGATGGTGTGCCTCGCAATGACGAGAATAAACTATTTATTTACTTATTTATCCTGTTCTCTGGTTGGCTGAGTTGTTCGGTGTATGGTGTAGCTATATGGATTTTACTGGTCCCGTAGAGAACGGTACTTATCTTAGAAGAGGTTAACTCGGGGATTATACTACCCGTTTTGGCATTTCGCTTCAGGCAGACAGAATGTTTCTTGGGGAAGTTTTGGGATACCATGGCCATTCCATGTTCATATTGCAGTCTTGTCTCGTTTTCTCAGTGTGCATATGTTTCTGACCGTTTTGTACTCTAAGTAGCTTGATGTCTGTCCTGTGCTCCTGAAATGGTCCCATGGTTTTTGTTTTTTCTATTGGGATCTTACTTTTTTATCAATCCCTTGGAGTCCTTTAGATGGTTCCCTGCTCTTGCAGTTTAGAACAAACTGTTCAATGAACCCCCGCATAATTCTAATTCGTAAGCGTTCCCATGCATCATCAAGCTCCAAGGATTGCGGAATACTCCAGTCCACGTTAATTGGAACCGTTCTTAATCTGGACTGGTCAGTGCGTCAGGAAATTTGACGGAGAGTCTCCTGATCGTGGAGTGTGAGGCGTCCTGTCCACGAACAGGAGAATGTACAGTGATCACTCTTCCCAAGTGGTTGTATGATCGTTAGATCTGAGACATCAGATGAGGCCGAAGTGAGAACCAGGTTGTGAATGTTTGGTGTCCGACTTTGGTCCATCCGTGTTAGTGTTCAGACATGCTGTGTCAGGTTGCACCTGTGAACGGTATCAAGGAGAGCAACTTCAAAAGAGCAAGGTGGGAGATCACTGCGAAGAACATCACAGCCTATGTCGGGGACTTGCAGTCATATGAGACAGTTTGTTCCTCTACTTTGGGTTCGCACGGAGTGTAATAGTTGTGAGCCAGGTTCTGCAGGGGCTCTGTAGATCACCCCAATCATCAGCGGTTGGTACCCGTCATGAATTCGATACCAGAGCATTTCTGACCTCTCATCCTTGTCCCAATCGGGTTTGACAATATGGGCCTTAAGGTAGTTCTTCGTGAAGAGGATTATTCCGCCTCCAGACTCCCACCAAAGCAATCGCAACGAAGTAGCTGATATCCTGAAACATAAACCTCCGAGTCAGGTAAAGCAGAGGACAGCCAGGTTTTGGCGAACGCCATTAGGTCCGGTTGCTGTTCAGAGATAAAATGTGGAATCTCATCTAGCTTGTTTCTGCGACTGCGCACATTCGCGAGTATTACCCGTAGTCCGTTCTTTATGCTTGAGATCCCGAAAGAACGAGACTTGACCTCCATCGAGCTCTTAGTTTTGCTGACTACGTGAAAATCCACTATGTTTAGATCTGTTTCTCCATTTGATCGTAGGGTTCGCAACTCGCAGACAGCTTGCCTCATTCGGACACGGTCTGCCGGATAGAGCTCTTTCAGAACGTAGAGGTTTCTCCCTCGAGGCGCGGGGTCCGGCTCAGGATGCGTTGGCATGCTTTTTCATCCTGACAGCCGATTTACATAGGACGGAACTTGGCTGTGACTTCGTGTGCTCTGCCAAGGCGAAAAGCAGTGATTATATAGGTTCCTTGCTCGCCCTCATCAAACGAATTGGAGACCATTGTTTTAAAATAGGCTTGGTCTGCGAGTATCTTTTTCAATGGAGTCTCTTCGTTGGATCCTGGGACTTGGATGATTATCAGGCGGCGGTTGCGTGCAGGTGGCTTGCCTCGTTCCGGGGATGCTGGCTTCTGTGGACATTTATTTTCTCTGATCAGTTGCTCAACCTGCGCTACTCTATTTAAGACGACCTTTAGAGCCGCGTTTTTGGTGTTTTATTTTGTCTTATGCCATGAGGTGATCTTCTTCGAGGCTGTGTTGTCAGCTATGGTGGTCCGCGCTTTTGCTTAGGTGCTGGCGCTTACGACTATGGCACAGGACTTGGGCTTATTTATCAGCCCATACTCGTCCTCACTGGGCAACGGTCTTAAGTCCAACTTGGTGGAGGAGACCTGGCTTCCTTTCCCTTTCGGTGTAGAATACCCAGACGAGGGCAGACACACTAAGGAGATAGTTGTCTCGCTGTCTGAGTTACAGACGGCTTGCGCGGATGCAGTATGTACGTTGAAAGGTTTGGACAGAAGTTGCTTATCACTGACCGATGATAGACACTGGTCGCAGTGAAAGTTGACAACTATAGAGGTAGTGAGCTGAAGGCATTGTAAAAGGTCATCATCAGGGTTACAGCAAACTACTTGCATCCAACTGTCGCATAGTGAGCATTGGACGGCCTTTGTAGCAACCCAGCTGAGGCGTGAATTTGAAACGGTGCGTATTTTTGCGTTGCTGTTCAGCTTTTCGAAAATTGCGTATAACCACTTTGTCGGTCCTTTTGTGTTACTAATCAGTAGCACAATATATTCTATACTACCTCGATTATCGCTTTTGCAACTCTCGATCGTTTTTCGTGTCTTACCAATTTTTACTTGTTCCACGCTGTCTATGGCTTTGTCATACTTTGTTTACTCCCGACCAATACTTGCTAAACGTTGTAATCCCTCTCTTTCCTCAAAGAGCGGTGCAAGCAGCAGCAAAGAAAGCACCCTCAGCATATTCATCCGTGGTGAAGGATTTCGGGAACATGCTTGATGACCCACTTAGTGCAGCTCAAGTCAAAATTCACCATTTAGAAAATGAGCTTAGCATGCTTAAAAATGAGCTGCTTACGCTAACTGCAACTGTGGAGAACCGCAAACCGCTGTCGGTTCTGTCGGGATTAATGAAAACTGATAATCCAAATGAACTGAACGCCGCTGGAGAGTTATTAGCACTACTTAGCAACGAAGTAACGGAACGTGTATGCCGTTCCCAGAACGCCGTCATATTCAACGTACCTGATCGATTTCCACTTGAAAAAGTGAAGCGTACTCTTTTAAGTGTATGCAACACACCACCAGGTTGCTGTGCGTGCAAACGGCTACCCAAGTTTGGTAAAACTCGCACTTGCCCTATAGTTTTGACTTTCCCTACTCCACAACTTGCTAAAGCATTTATAGGCCGTAGGCTGACTGTGTCCGCGGGGCAAACCTTAGGTCGATTATCATTAAGCCTGACCAAACCCTCTTCAAAGATCCTTAAAGTCGTCAATCAAGACAGTGTGCAAGCACAAAGCTCTTATTGACTCGGCTGCAAAATCTTCGGCCCAACCGACCATCGTGCCAACGATAGACCTCGACTTGTCTCCAAAACAAGATCTCACTTCGATTGCGAAACCTGCAACAGCGCGAAGCTTGCCTTAGACTGAAGTCTATGAAGGACCTTCGTCTGCACTGGCTGCTGTAACCATCGATTCTACTAGCGATGTGACTTATAGCTACTCAGACGTGCATGACACTGACGCCGCACCTAATCAACCATCTAATCGCATTCTTAACTGGGTGTCTAAATTGGCTGCTTCACTGCCTGCTGTCACCGACATAAAGCAAAAACACCCTCTCACCGCGAACACCACCATAACAGGACGCTTCTCTCGGCCTGCACTGAACAGGTCTTTTTCAAACTTACTCTCCGCTATCGCCGTTGATACTGCGAGTGCTACGTCAAATAACAACTCGGACACGAGTGTTTAGTCTACTATTGGCCTAGTAGGCCAGACTTATAAGCCTGATTCTTTTGTTTACTTGCCTGCTGACAACAATCAGCTTAACAGTCACAATCGGCCTCAAACCCCAAGTGCCTCGAACAACTCACGTTAACCTAACAACAGGAAACACCCTAAAGCATGGCTTTCAACCTTAGCGTGGCAGAGAAACAACGCCGATTCTAATATTCACAACGCAGAAGCAATGAAGCGCAGAGCCCCACAGCCATTCCTTTATACATTGCGGGAACGTTACGAGTTTCTTATTCCACAAAATAGAATCGGAATTTCTTAAACGTAAGTAAGTCTAATTGTCTCCATGGTCGACTGAAAACTCTATGAAAGGCCATCGGAAACGCCATTTATACGAGCGCAAAGCTGTTTGTGAAACGCCATCGGAAAATCTCTAGGTGAACGGAGAATCTGAATGTTCCTTTGGCAATGGAAGGCGATGAAACCAATTTTTCGAACGCCTGTGAGAATAAGCAAAGCTAACCAAAGCAGTGTTAATCACGCCAGCATTGCTTGTCTTCTGTTGTGGAACAGGGAATCCATATAAATATATTGTTCCAGGTGGGTTACTTGTGATACTGTGAGTACGAGGCAAGCTAAACCCTATTTTGTAGACCTCGTGAAAGTGGCGTCTCAAGAGTGGCGGAAAGAGCTCCATTTGAACAGTGAGTGGGTATTTTATCTCCCGGAGAAAGGATCGTGTTTAAGCCAGCTGGCTACTGAGAATGGGACGGCCAGTCCCAGTGGAAAACCCTGCTTGTTTTGGCCGATGTAACTGAAAATATCAGGACAAACAGGCAACCGGAAAGGGACAGCCAAACAGACAGACAGAAATGAAACAATAAGTATTACCGAATGACTGTTGGCGCGCAACGGTGCCTAAGATACCTTAAAACCTATGTAACTTTCCTTAGCATTCATGATTTGCAAGCGCGTTCTTTATACCACGTCGCTAGTGTGGCTCAGGCTACAACTACTAAGTAGGCAGAAGGTTCTTTATGCGCAGGGTCAAGAGACCGATATAACAGATCGCCTTTACAAAATTGAGCGAATAATGCGATTGTTGGTAAGACACAGATAAACCGACAATGATGACAGCAGTCCGAATGCGCGAGGCATCTTAGGTGAAACTAAGACCAAATAAACGGAGAGCGGCTGCGGGAGCAACAGTACAGTACAGAGTAAAAGGAAATTCAAAGAATTGGCGAGGAGCAGATGAATGCGGAGCGCAGTGCGAAGAGTACTTCGTGAGAGTAACTACGCTAAAACGCTCTTACCTCCATAGTCCAAACGCCGTCAGGTTCTAGAGAAAAGAGTCACAGAGGGCCAAAACTGCGGTGCATTTGGAATCGCTATGCATGGCACGGTCACACAACTAGGCAAATGCGAACATAAGATAAAGAGCAGAGGCATACGAAGCGAGGTAAGGTGAACGTACCAATGGAAGTAATAGTCAAGAAGAACTTAGCAATGTTCCGAGTGCCTCCAGTACTCAGGAGCGAGGTCGAAGCGTTGGAGATCATGGGCACGAGAATAACTTGGTTCGGCGCAATGAGTGTAGGCCATGGGAATAAGAATAAAGCGCACTAACAGAGAAGACCATGGATAAGAGGAAAATAAAAGCAACAGTAGTCTAGACGTAAGTGGAAGAGAGCGAAGTCGCTATCAGACCCTGGTCGGAAGTGACACGGACATCTGGGAGTAGTAGGAGGTCAGAAGACCGTTCAGATAAGACTGGTTTAGTCGGCGCACTAAGACTGGCTCGTACAATGGTGGTGAGAACAACTGTGGGGAGGGTCAGAGGAAGTAGCTAGGTTAACCATCAAAGAGGCTTAATTATACAGGGACGATGAGGTCCGGTAAACCTATCGAATTAAAGGAGACTGATCAGACGACATTTGATTAGTCAGTGCATTGTGATTGAGTCATACAGATATGATGGAAAGAAGATAGAGAGAATCAGCATAAAGGGTAGGAACGAGAGAGAAGAGGCTGCTTTGACATTGAATGAGCAAGTTCAGCAGCTTTTGGAGGTAATAAAAATAGCATTGAGTCTGCACCCTCTGGACGGTAACCTCCCGGTGAACTGGAAGTGGTCACAGAGAAGCAGGCTGGTCAAATCCGGCTTTGTTAAGGAAGAGCACTGAGATTTGTTTGCCCGATTGAAGAATTGAAAACAAAGAGCGCAGCAAGGAGATGACGGTCAGGGTGAAACAGATTTACTGCTAAATGGTGGAGAAGCCAACGATGTTCTCGTACGAAGGAGTATGAATCGTTCAGTTCTGAACAATGACCGGCAATCGCACAGTAGACTGATAAAATACGCTGAGCAGGAGACCGAACAGACGAGACTGCATTAGTCGACACATTGAGGATACATCTTACAGTTAATGTGGGAAGACAACTAGTCAGCAGAAATGGACAGGTTTGGGATGGAGGAGGCCTTGTGTGTATGGGGCATGCCACTGCAAGTGAAGCAGGCTCGCAATGTGAGAGCAGTTGTGTGTTGGTTATGCAGAGCCTAAAGCTGCATTTCGATAGTCAGGAAGCAGTCAAAGAGGAGATTAAGGCAGGGCACTGAGAACTGACCTTTCGGTTGAGGAACAAAGGAAGCCAGTGAGCGCGATAAAGAGAGGAAAGATTCAAGATAGAACAGGATTCCAGACCAAAAATGGGAAAGTTAACGTGACTATCGAGGTAATGAGGACAGAGCGTTCAGTCTTCCGAGCAATGGCTGGCAGCATCACCAGTGTCGGAGAGAAGGGGACCGGTCAAACGGACTAGGTTATTCAACGCATTTAGATTGAGTCGTACCGTTAAATAGGGAAGTTAAATGAAGTCAGTAGGATTGGACAGGTCAGAGATAGAAGTGGCCATATTAACATAGGGTGAACAAGGCCGGCAGGCTGTCCAGGTGAGGGAGTCGTTGCATTGCATCTACAGAGTTTAGACCGTTAATACCGCGGTGCCCTGGAAGAAGTCACAGAGACTAGGCTGAGACTAGGCTAGTGCAGGGCACTGGAATTCGGCTGTCAGATCGATAAGGGATCGAAAACAGAGACCGCAGCAAGGAAACGGCAGGATCGGGATGGAAAAGATTTACTGCTGTGGTGTGGAGAAGCCAACGCGGTTTCCGTGTGAAGAGGTATCGAGCGCTCAGTCTTCCTAACAATGGCCGGTAATGTCACAGTGGTCTGAGAAAAGTCGGTGAGCAGTAACCGAGTAGAGAAGTCTGGATTAGTCGACACAGTGTGATTGAATTATACAGCTAATTTTGCAGGACAAATGGAGTGGAACAAGAGATTGACAGGTTAAAGTTGGGAGTGTCTATATTAATAAGGAGTGAACAAGCCCACCGGCCTGTCCACGTGAGGGTGGTGTAGCACCGAGACTACGGTGCGTAGACCGTGTATATTTCGTTAGTTTGGAAGAAGACAAAGAAACTCTTACTGGTCAAATATGACTAGGTTAGGGCAGAGCAAAGAGAGTTGGTTGTCCGACTGAAGAAGGCTTGAAAGCAGAGCGTTCAGTCTTCATTACGATGGCCGGTAATGTCACAGTTGTCGAAGAGCAGGAGACCGACCGAAAAACTGGGATAGTCGGCACACCGAGATCGGGCCGTACCGTTAATGTTGGAAGAGAGATGGTGTGGGTCAGGAAATGGATAAGTTAGAGATGGAACTGGCTATATAAATATGGGGTGAACCAGTCCAGCAGGCTGCCAAGTGGAGGAAGACATGGCATTGCGTCTAAAGATCCTAGACCGCTTATAACTAGGTAGTCTCGAAGAAGCCAAGGAGAAGATGACTGGTAGGATTAGACTAGGGCAGGGTATTGTGAGCTGGCTCTCCGGCTGAGGGAGAAATAAAGACAGAGCGCGATAATGGGAGGCCAGGGTCGATATAGAAAAGGTTAATAGACAAGAGATGGGAAAGTCAACTTGGCTCTCCAGGTAATGGGGTCAGAGCTTTCAGTCTTCCAAGCAATGGCCGGCAACATCACAAAAGTCGGAGGGAATGAGACAGAGCAGACAAGACTGGATTAGTCGGCGCATTGTGAGTGAGTCTTATAGTTCATTTGGGAGGATAAGTGGTGTGAGTCAGTAGGATCTGACAGGACAGATATAAAAGTGGCTATATTAACATAGGGTGGACAAGTCCAGCAGGCTGTCGAGGTGAGGGAGACACTGCTTTGGATCGACTGAGCCCAGACCGGTAATCCCGGTAGCCTGGTAGTTGTCCCATAGAATTTGACCAATCAGATGCTGTTAAATTAGGGCAGGACACAGAGGGTTGGCCGTCCGATTGAAGATGGATTGAATACAGACGGCGCCTAGTCATCTGATCAATGGCCAATAACGTCACAGCAGTCTGAGAAAAGTCGGAGAGGTGGAGACCGATCAGATGAGGCTATATTAGTCGGCGCCACGAGCTTGAGATAAATAGCTAATGTTGGAGGACAAATAGAGTGGGTCAAGTGATGTACAGGTTAGGGATGGAAGTGCCTATTTGAATAAAGGGTGAACAAGTCTAGCCGGCTGTCAACGTAACTGAGACATAGCTTTGTGCCTACAGAGCCTAGACCGTTTAAATCTTGCTGGTTTGGACCAGGGCAAAGGGTCCGACCGGTCAGATGCGACTAGGTTATTGCAGCTCAATGAGATTTGGCAGTCCGAGTAAAGAAGAAATGAAAGCATAGAGCGCCGTAAGGAGAGGACAAGGTCCGGATAGAAAGAGGTTTACTTATAAGGTGTGAAAAAGTCGATGAGGCTCAAGAGGTAATGAGGACAGAGTTCGGTCTTCCGAACAAATGCCGGTAACGTCACAGCAGCCTGAGGGAACTCGGAGAGCAGGAGACTGATCAGACGAGACTGGATTAGTCGGCACATTGAGAATAAGTCATACAGTTAATGTGGGAAGACAAATAAAGAGTCAGCAGAGATGGACAGGGTTGGGATGGAGGAGGCTATTTGTATATAAGGTGTGCAAGTCAGGCTGGCCCGCAATGTGAGCGAAGTTGTGTGTTGGTTATGCAGAGGATAAGGCTGCATTTCGATAGTCAGGAAGCAGTCAAAGAGGAGAATAGGGCAGAGCACGGAGAGCGCGCTCTCCGGTCGAAGGGGAAGTAAAGAGGGAGAGCTCTAAGTAGACCGAATCGCGAGTAAACATACACAGATAAGCAATGCGACAGTTAACTTGACTCTCGTGGTAATGGTGTCAGAGCGTTCAGCCTTCCGAGCAATGGCCGGCAACTTCACAAGAGTTGGAGAGAAGGCGACCGATAAGACGAGACTGGGTTAAATAGCAATATAGTGGAAGAAAGGTTGATCATTAATACGAATGAGTTCCAACTTAGCTAACTATAGCCAAAATGTCACATGTCCTTCACTATAAAGAAAGCTTTGACTAAAATGGATTGCGGAAAACGTTTGATAACCTTTTTAATTATGTGGATGCGACATAAGATATGATGTGCGGAAGGAAAGAGGTTATGTGCAGCGTTAGCAATGGCCAGTGCACCAACGGACACGCTGCATTTGACGCTAATAGCACCACCTACAAACTCTATAAACATGAGGAGGAAAGTTCTGAAGTCAGTCTCCGTCTGCCGCCAGAGAAAAGCAATGGCAACGGGCAGGTATTTCCACAGCCATCGACTATGAACGGTTTGTATAATAATAATATTTCTGCTGGTTAGTGGAGAAGGTGCTATCAATAAGCGAAACGTTGGGGAAGCGGAAGTACAGTTCCAGCATATCGGATATAAAGTAGAGGAATTGGGTGATCCGATTGTTTTCGTCGCGCGAACACCGGGCTCGCCCAGCATGGTTAAATTGAGATCCCACGTCCAGTATATATCCTAAAACAGCGCATTTTAAGCTATCAATCAATAAACACGTTACCTGGACGGTTGCAATCGAACATGTGCCTCGCTCGAAGGTTGCCGACGTCCGCGTTCGTCAAGTATTTTCCGAACCGATCGGACGTAGAACCGGATGTTGAAACACCGGCTTCGGCATTCAAGTATTGCCCTGATTATCTCCAGCTCTTCCGGCTCTAACCGACGGTTTCAACTGAACCACTTTACTGCTTCGTCTCCCAGCAGTACGTGAGTATGCACCATGTGGAACCTAGTTATGCGGAACTAAGTCCCCAGCCTATTAACACTGAGATACGCTGCGCAATATGTGTGGTCATACAGTCTGTCTTTTGCCTTTGTTAGCATGGCGGACAAACCCTTTTCGATGAAACCCATACTTTCGCAGTGTTTTCGCGCCGGAGGCATATGCTTTTAACGTTCGAACATTGTAGTATGACCCGGATATTTCCTCGATCCGCCTGATGTGGTGCACTAGTTTGTGGGCGTTGCTTTATAGGCGGCTGCTCACACGCTCAACAAACTGAGAGGCAACGCTACCCGTGTATGCTTCAGGGGTGGCTGGACCACTGATGGTCTTAACGAGCGTATGCGTAGCTGCGGCATTTAATACCAAAGCAAGTTGGCGTATCCAGAATGGTTGGCGACATCCTGGCTCTGATTTGCCTGTCCCTGTGGCCAGCCACAGAACGCCTAAGCGTACAGAGGGTCCATGCCTGGTCTGTGCCGCACCACTTACAGCTCCAACCACATACCCCTTATCCAATATAAACCCAAAGTAATAAGACCGTGAGGCATGCGGATGGGAGCCACGTTCCATCAACGGAGAAGGCCCACACTCCTTCACAGGCAAACACAAGCACGCTGCATTTGGGGCATCAGTCGCACACAAGGCGGTGGCTGGACCGTAGACCGCTCCACCATGAGTGCCTGGAACCGCTCTTTGAGCCTAGCACGGCCACAAGGCCCGTGCACCCTGTCCCCTTTAGCAACGACCAACTGTCTCCTAGAGCCAGATGGACGAGGTTGTGGGTAATAGACAGGTAGTCACCTTGTCAACATGCACGCCAAGCGCCGCCACACCTGGGATGTCAAGCAACAGTCAATCATCTGAACCGTCAAGCTGAAATAAAATAAAACGGATAAGGCTTAAGATCCGGTGGCAGAACACTTCGCTAAATTAGCATATGAAGTAAGTTGGTTAGCAACGAATGCGTGATAAGTAAAAAATTCCACACGATACATAAAATGCTACAAAGGCAACAACCTTACAGAAGATAAGCACAATTAGGATAAGCTACATGGCCAGTTAATAGAAGATTATTCTGGTAGGCAGATCAAAGCAAATAATGTTAGATGAAATTTATTTAGCTTAACAGGACCTAGTTGAAGTGGAAGAGGTTTAGCATAAAGAATGCAACATCAGCCTGTGCAGGGGCACAAGTATCCAGCAGCGATCCTTCATCCAAAGAACCCGCTAGATGAACTTACTACTTATAACGGGTTACTCATTTGTTTGTCGGTAATGCGAACGCAATAGGATCGATTCGTTACACGCGTCTGCCGTCTTCTTCGAGGAACAACACACCAGGGAGGTTGTGACGCTGGTGATATCCAACACTTCATTAGTTTTGCTACAGTACATTAGCTTTTTGTTTGATGTTTTATTTATGTATTAGTTGAGTTTGATTTTTGTCCAAGAATTTTATGCAGATATTTTGGCATGTACGTGTCAAAATAGGTACTTTTCTTGGTTGGTTCCTATGGTAATGTCGGGATATGCAATATAAAGCCCTAGCTTCACGTGAGTCCTTTCAGTTTGGATACTTGGATCATCGAACTTTAATTAGCTGCCGCCGGGTCCTGATTCAAATAAATTTTTATTAATGTCACAGCTGTGAAGCATGCATTACATCCTTACAATTTTAAGGAAGCCCCGTACGGCCCTCTTGAAGCGTGTTGAATGTGTAACCCTGACGCATGTAGGTAATATATTCCACAGTAGTATATAAAATAACAGGCAAAACGTATGCGCATTTGTTCTGGCCCTCAATGGTATAATCGTGCTTTCCTTATTGCTTAAGCTAAATTTTGACCTGATGTTTAGCTGTAAGCATGAGAGTGCACTAGTTGCTTTTTCTCAACCATTTTTATGTAAAAAGCAAAGGTTAAGTTTCATGTGATGCAGACAAAGTGGTTGGCGTTTAAGACGAATGCACAGCTCATTGAAACTCATACACTGATTTCCCTTAAGGAGCCTCTTGGTCACGTGCCTCTGGGTTTTTCCAGTAGAAACCGGTCGGATGTTCTTAAGCTGATGCATATTCTTGTGCAATATTTCAGTTGCGGTCGAATGCAATGCTGCATAGTTCTAACCTTGCTTCAGCAGCGTAAACGCGTCGGCTTATGTAACAGGCCAACAGTCCTACCGTAATTATACTAAAGGGTATTTGTCTGTAATGTTTAAGATATTGGAACAACTCAACCCTAAGTCCTACACTGAGGCGCTCGGTTTGACACTGATGTTACTAATAGTTAAAGCCCGGAAGGTATGCTTACGTTCAAAGATGCTAGTGTCGCGGTGACACATTTCCCTGGATGGTGGGGTTTGCGCAAGTTCGTTGGCCTAATTTGCTTCCCAAACAAACGGAGGTATTGTTAATACACAGCAGTCTGCTACATACGTTTTCAAACACTGCACAAATAACGGACACAAAAAGTCACTGATAACTGTAGACCCTATCACAACTTAGCCACTTTCAGATGCCTAGGCGAAAACAAAACTCTTGAAAGTTGCGTTGCTTGAACTATCTGTGCCACCGTCCAGCGACCCAAATTGCCTTATTGAGTGGGACGGGAAAAACAACATGTATACACAAATTCAACTATCTTTACTTTAAGCATTTTCGTCCCTTTTCAAGTCTACGCTATTGTTATAAAGAAGTCTTGTCCCACTGCCACTTCCAGCGTGATCATCGGGCATTCACCCCACCACCCAGGTTGGATATGGAATATTCGCTGTCAGGTAACAAGACAAATAAAAACCCAGGCAAACAGAGTTTAAGGTATAATGGCATAATGTTATAGTAGCAAAAGTTGCTGACAAACATGCTTCGCTACTTAGGAATGGCCGGACACAAAGGATTACTTCAATAAAGCAGTCTGTAGTAAGTTGGCGTGTACCTCTTATTAGCACGCTACAGTCCGTCTTGACCCTCTGACGCATGAGTTGGTTCGCATGCGTGCCATGTGTGCCATGGAGTTGGGGTCAGACTGGCTGGATTGCCGATTTATCAGTGAGAAAGCAGCTGCCATCAGTCCTGTGTCTCTGCCAATGAACTCAACTGATGAGCTCCTTACGCTGAACCTGCGGCTGGAGAAGAGCAAGGACATGGCGCACTTGTTAAAGACATAGACTCTATAGTCCGTTTCAGACGGCGTCCTTCGGACAACTAGGCAAAAATCCCTTGGCGAAATTCGTCAGGAACGTACTGTTAGCAGCCATGATGAAGGGCTTTGAGAGAAAAGTGAATTGGCGAAGGGTTTAAGCAAGGCAACTAATTTTAGCAGCACACTTGGTTTGTGCTATTATCGGTAATCCGGAATACTGCATGCCAAATCAGTTTCAGACGATCTAATGCGCAAAATTTGCGCAGATTGCACTGAATACAACATGGACACTATGTGTCGCCGTTGGATTTGGCAAAGCAAAGATCGAAAGGAATAAATACCGAAGTTGAATGGCACACCCGGGCCTAGTACGAAATGCCATATTAGTGCGTTTTTTACAAGTTTAACTATTTTGGTATTTTTGTAAAGGTTGTTGGAATACTATTGCTTTGGTTTACAGCGACGTAAAACAGCGGCTCGTGTGCGTGAAGTTCGATACAACGAATAAAGATAGCCCCATAGTTGCGTCAAGGGACCACGTTTAGGTCCCTCATGAACTCAGTTGCGTTATTAGCGATGAGTGCGTACTGCACGTTGAGCGATTAGGTAGTTGCGGTGCGATAGTGCCGTATGTGACTCCTGAGCTCGATACGTTTATACGTAGTTATAATTTAGGACTTCTGGGAGTGCGGATTGAGTATATCTGTAGGGATTATGTAACTGCAATAAAGGCAATGGAAATTGGATAACCTTGAATTGGGGGAGGCTGCTTTCTTTTTTACTGAGCGCCTAAGTTTACTTCAATTTGGAACTAATTTCAGGCGCTCAGAAAGAACTGAGTATTTTTGAATATAAGCGTACTATATTGCTCAAAAACGTGTGTTAGTATGCATACCTGTCTTGGTAGCCATAATAGGTTAAAAGTAATGGACAAGTATTATCCGCGAATGACGGGCCTTGCAGCAACTTTTTCTGAGCGCCGGAAGTTAGTCATAGGTTGGACTAAATTCGGGCGCTCCTCTTTGAACACCAGGTTTTCATACAGGGGATTAGTGCTCGGCGTACAAGATTTTGTTCGTGCATAACAATTCAGTTATCTTAACATAGAAAATAAAAGAAATGGCAAATATTTGCATCTTAATGGGTAAACGCGGCTGCAACCTGTTACTGAGCGCCCGAATTTAGTCCTATTTGTGATTGAGTTCGGGTTTTTACAAGTGCCCGAAGTTTGTGTCATCAGGAGATTGTTTGGTTACCTATCCAGCGCTTATTGGGCGCTCGTGCCGGCCGATTCTCTATGTCACCCATTTATGACTAGATGTCAATAGGTTCGTGCAAGCCTTCAGACTGCTAGGCATCGATTGCGCCTGTGGCGCCACAACCACCAATCACTCCTTTTAATTCCACCTACCTGCTCTGCTCACACTCTTCTTACCACAGTGGTTTGTGTACCAAATTTAGCTGCCTTGGCTGCCTCTGATGACGCATATATTTATTTGGCGTTCGTTATCCTTACTGCTTGCTCGCTTCCTGACGGCTAGGTTGGTCGACCTGAGGGAACATATCAACCATTTGTATGCGCTTATTTCTACCAAGCTGCTCTACCCTAACCTCTCTAATATCGTTAGTTTTCCTACTTAGCCTCACAGCGTCTGTTTGCCTCCAACCTTTTCTAATCTCATCGACATAGGGCTACTTATCTGGAAGGAAACTTGCCGCTGTTGTCTCCTCCAACATATCCGTCTAGCAGGTTCACCGCTCGCCGAAATCAGTGATGCGTACGCTTCAACTCGGTTGGTATTCCTTGCTCTTAGTGCCCTCTATTCACAACCGCTCTTATTATTTATAACCACCCAGCCGCTGCAATGGATGCTCTATCTATTCCCACGCAAATTAGACTCCTGATTTTTAAATTGCTGCACGACCCGTTTTACCTCCTGCTCGGTTCTCACCCCTCAGTTCGCGACGGCCCGTTTGCCGACAACCTACCTGCGCCTGCCTGCCTCTGCCTTCTTACAACCTCCCCGATCTTGGACAACCTATCTTTAAGGCAACGCACCGCTGTCACCACCTTTGTGGTGACCGCCTTGCGTGCAGACCAACAATGACTTCAGCAATATGGCTTCGAAGTCACCATGGGTCGCCCTCTTACTCGAATTATTTAATCCCGACTGACTGGTTTTTGTCATCAACCGACCTACATCTGCTCGCTCCTAGACCTTCTACTCACAAGGTTATAAGACTTCTGTACCTCTAATGGCAGCTTCAATGCTATGGAGAATTAGCCAACAGGACGGTTACACGTGTAGCACCATTTTTATTTAATACCACCCACCTGCTTCGCTTCCACCCCACTCAGCTCAAGAACGTTAACTTCCTAGTGTCCGCCCACCGCTGACTTCTTTCACTCCAAAACATTTAGGTTTAACTAGCACTTAGGCAATGCGTTGATGTTGCACAAGCTGGGTTATATGTTAGCTTCGTTTTCAGCCACCATGTTTCCATCATACGAACGTATCCCAACCGTATTACATAAATGGTCAACTAATTTGTTTCCATGCTTTTCTGACAATTCGATGGTAGTTAAAAATACACACTTGCAGTATTTAACATCCTTGGATTTTACTGTTGTTTTAAGCCTCAAAACAGTTATTTTACTAACGGCCCTTCCAAGTTTACAAAAATGCTTCGCTGGCTAGCCGAACAACCTCCTACTAGTGCCAGCTGGGTGGTTCGGGTAAATCCCGTTCCAGCAAATGGTTCGGCAACAGTGTTTTAGGATGTGGTGGGATTTCGCCTGGCAAGCGTTTTCCCTATAAAACGCCACAAGTATCCGTTTAACAACACTGTCACGTGGCGGATGTGACTCGCCACCAAATAAAGTCACTGCTTCTTCCCTTTTCCGAAGGATCATTCACACATCACGGACGTCATCTGCTTCCAAGCGTTCCATTGATTCCCCTTTTAATGGCGAACACAACGAACAAAAGCACACACAACACATTTACCTACTCACACAACATGTCCCTTCCAAATACAGTTAAAAATAGTTTCACTTCTCAACACACACATAAATTCCTATGCTATTGGTCAAATGCACTAATTTGTGCAATTGCCGATCACGCATGTCTGTAACACCATGATCACGTCCCTGATGGTGTGCCTCGCAGTGACGAGAATAAACTATTTATTTATTTATAAAATGAAAGGCACGGAAGCCAGTAGTTCGATCACAAGTAATCATCTGTAAAGCTGTCGGTGGAAATGTAAGCTTAGCGCGCCATAAGCTTTTGTTTTTTTCAAGCGGATCCATGCAAATGGATATATTGCTGTGAGTGAGTTGTGCTACTTTGTTTGCCGGGCTACGTAGACATATTGGTTTGGATCCCGTACAAGTGACGTCTCTTTGGGATGGTGATAAGATACTCCACGGTAATTGGACCCGCCAGAAGCATAGGTTATTCTTTATATCCAGGCAAAAGTATCAATTGTTCAGGCCAAATAGATTTTGTGAATAGATCAACTAGTAACAGGGGATGAATCAATAGGCATCTGCGCCTCTGCGGGGATTACATTGCCTTCACTCTTCCAGCCGTCCCAGATAGTTATCCCATCCCACACATGCATAACTTACCGCATGCTTTGCAGAAAAAGACGATCCTCAGCAAGATCCAGCTGGTTCGTGTTTATCACCAGATATCTGCAGAAGAAAAAACATTACTAGAACAGCCGTTCCTCTTCCTTTTGGCTTGGTTGAATTTCTCAGAATGCCAGTTGGACAATGACACGCCGCACAAACCTGATAACCCTTCATCCACGATGTCAATCGTGGCCCAGACCGCTTATTCTTACCTCGGTGTTATTTTACTAGCTAGTTCACGGGAACCAGAGCAGCTGGACCACATACGAGCTCCCTACCAGCTCATGACCCAAATCGGTGTAACCATCAACCCGACTAAGTGCGAACTCGGCAAACCAACGGTAGAATTCCTAGGCCACCACTTTTCGTCGTCTGGTGTAGAAGTCCTTCACTATAAGATCCACGCAATCAAGGAGTTCCCTGTGCCGACATTGTTCAAGCAACTACATCGATTTTGTGGCTTGATCAGCTGCCTTCGACGCTTGCTTTTGCGCTGCGCTTAGCTCATGCAGCATTTGACTGTACTATTCAGAGGGCATGAATCAACCTTTGCTTTTCCGGACATAGTAAGGGCAGCTATCTACGAGCTCAAGGATGCTATTTTCAACATAGCACTCCTCGCTCATTCCAACTAGTCTGCATCCCTTTTTAGTACAACTGCTGCGTCATACTTAGCCGTAGGAGCTCTTTTCCACCAACACGTTGGTGGACAGTGACAACCTCTGGGTTTGTCTACATACGCGTGCTCCCAGCGGAATTACGCTACAGCAAGTTTGATAGAGAAATACCAGCCATCCACTCAGCCATTTGGCACCTCCGGTGCGTAACCTTACGCCGCGCTTTCTCAGGACACACTGACCACAAGCCCCGCATTGTCGCGTTAACGCAGCTTCGGAAAAATATACACCGCGGGAAACTGGACACCTAGACGTTAGCACGCAGTCCGATGCTGATGTACGTCATGCCGCGTGCATCGTCAACCCCATCGCTGACGCTCAATCAAGCGGCAACGTCCTACCACCTTTGGCCTACCGTCGAGTTCGTCGCTACGGCATTGGCTAAGTTCAAAGACAGAGGACTCCAACGCACTTCGCAGTGCACTTCGCTGCCCCGCAAACTGTGCCTTTCCAAATCACGGTAGAAACGATCATATGTGTCAGTTTCAAAGCCGGTCGAAGACCACCCATTACTATCTCCTTAGACATATTCTCCAACTCAATCCAGGCAACATCACATCCTGGTATCCGTGCGTCTTTGAACTTGATCACCAAACCTTTCGTTTGGCTGCCCGCAAACAATGATCTTCGTACCTGGGATCAGGCCTGTCTTCAATTCCAGCGCACCAAAATAACCGTCAAACTCGCGGTCCTCTTGGCTTAATCTCCGCCCCGAACTTGCGCTTCTCGCATGTACACTTAGATCTGGTGAGCCCCTTGCCACCTTCACGCGGCTCCGTATACATGCACATATGCGTAGGCCGCTTCACTAGATGGGCAGAAGCAATTTCCGTAACAGCCTGCACAGCTAATACTATTATCCAGGCCTCAGTCGATCGATGGATTCTGCACCAAGGATGCCCATCCACCATTACAACAGGCAAAGGGATGCCCTTGGAAGCTTCACCATTCGATATGTTATTCAAATTTTAGGCTGCCGCCGCATTCATGGCACAGCGTAACACTCAGCAGGTACGGTTCAGCTGAACGCTTCGATCGACGGCTAACAGCGTAGCTGTGCTTTACTGCGACTTTATCTAGAGCAACATCGTCTCGCACATACTCTTCGGCATTCACAAATGCATCAAAGCTGCTTTACTAGGTGTAATAGCGAAGCATTTTTAGTGCACAATGCTAAAGTTACTAAGTGAATTCGCTTCGCCTTCAGACTGGTCGAACATGCATCCGCCTAATTTCACGTTTGAGCTAAAAGCATGCATGCACACCGCCCGACTCCGCCCCGTGAGCAAACCAGAGATACGCACATTCACAGTAGACTCTGCTTGCACTCACGCCTTCCTCCGCGCTGACGCACTGAGGCGCCCTTGCCCTCTTTCCTACACCAGCTCTTTTGGAGAGCTGCAACGGACTCCGAAACATGTCACTTCTGTCCAGAGGGGTCACCAATCAACGGTGACTAGCTGCCGTGGCAAAGTGGCTTTTTTGACGAACCACTTGCAACCCATCCTGATGCTATCACATAAGCACACACACCTTTTGTGACTTGCCGAGCACAGGATACCCGGAAACACTCCGATACTCTTGACCTTAAACCTATCCCGCCTAATCCTCAGGAAACCGACAGACGCAATAGCTAAGTAAAACCTCCGGTCCGTTTTTCATATTTCGTAAACGTGTGCAACATTCAGTAACACGCCCTTTCCCCTTTAGTGGTAATTGTGCGTCTCAGTTACAAACTTTTTGCAAAACCGACAACAAGTGGAAAATATTTTGGGAAACTTAACGTGTATTTACTTTCATTATGCATGCCACTTCCGCTGTCCAGCGTCTGGCCACTCCACTCGACCCTTGCCCGCTCCTTCTGAGTTCCACCTTCCACAGACTTTACCACCGGAGCTCTCAAGGCAGCCCTCGAATGCCTTGCTAGACTGCTCTAGGCCCCTCTGTGAAGTAATGACCAGGCAAACGCCCTCGAATGCGGGCGGTTAAGACCAGAGTGATTTCCAAACGCCTGGCTGCTCGTTGCCGACGAAGATGCCCGGACATTTTCATGGGATGGAGACCGTGGACTGGAGTGCGTTGGAAGGACTGACACCTCCCAAGTGCACCGTCGTGCCTGCAGCTGAGGAAATGTCCTGCCCGTCTTTATTTCGGACTGGAAAGCTTTTTGTAGTCCGACGAGCCTGCCCCACTGTCCACCGATGATGCACCCTAGTTTCCACGATCACCATTAATAATAAACAACAGAAACCGGGACGCAGTAAGTTCCGCTACACACTTTACTTGGAAGCCCGAATTCAAGCTCATGCTAGTATTCGCGCCCATCCGCACCTCCCGATTCCCCACCCCTGACAGCTGCATTGAATGCCATCCTTCAGCCTACTAGGGGAGGCCATTGTATTGGAATCAAAAACACACTTCTTTAGCCATTAACAACAACACCTTTACCGGTAACGAGGTCCACCTTGTCTCGCTGTCAAATTTTTCAGTCTTTTGAAGGTGTTTGTTGTCTCTAGAGTATGATTTATCACGGTTTTCACGTACCATGTTTCAGTGCTTACAGTTTTGCTGCCGTTATGTTCCCTTGGCTGTCACCTCTACTGTTGGACATGGTCGCTGAACGTCGTCTTAACGTCACCGTTAAGAGTGTGAGACCAGTAAGGCGTACACCGACCAAAGCTAAAACTATCAGCAAGAACTCAGCTGGCGCAACTATTTCATGAAGTTAACCGAACGGATATCTATTCTCTGAGTGCCCAAGTGGCCGGGATTCAATAAGACGTAGTAGAGATCATACTTGAACCTGTTGCTGATAGATTGGCAGCTACAGCGACTATGCTTAATCCCAAGGACTGTATGGAGGTTAAACAAGCGGAGATGGCTGGGAAGTTCCATAACATGATTAGCACCGCAGTGAGGAAGCGGATAAAAGTTTTTAATAAGGTAGTGGGGTATAATGTTAGAGACCGTTTAAAAATGCACACCATTCGCAAAATACTGATGAAAGTGTGTGGCTTGGCACACAACCTTCTGAGTTTTACAAGGCTGAGAATAAGGGTTACGAAAAACCAATGCGCCTCTTAAGCAGGTTCGACAAGGGGAGATCGGCTCTAAATTTTCTCTGCTATCAAAACAAAGTTAGAACCCTCACCAGGTTGGTTTTCTTAAAGTTAGTACCAGCAAGCACGGCTTTGAAACGCCGGTACGATAGTCTAAGTGTTCCGAACAGACAGATGTGTTCAGGAGAATCGTGACACTTGTCCGGCGTCTGTGCACCTAAGTGGTTCTCCTACTGTGGTTCTTTACCTTTAGTTGGATACGAATACTGGATTGCTTGATTAGCTGGATGTAGCTGTAAACACTGTGACCAGTAATACCTATAAACCAACATCATACATGGATTCAATCAGCCTACCTGAGAAAAATATAGGAAACGCCTCAGTTAATACTAAGTGTACAGCCGCTGCTACAACTCGACGCTTTATATCGGAAGGGACAATGGTTGGCAAAACTCTAAGGCAAACTTTAAATAGCACAGGTAACTTGGACATGCTAAGAAAATTCCACTACCTTCGAAGCGGGCACAGCATTAAATAAACTCAGAGAACAGAGCTGCCGACGCCTCAAACTGAAAGCCGGTGTATGAAACACACCATCGAGTTCACCTGAGCGGCTGTGGTCAACGGCACCGACTTTGCATATAAGAGAAGCGGAGGCCCAAGCACCGTATAATGTTGCGTGTGGGAATAGATTGTGTAGCGTACTACGGTTCAATGTTTCGGACGATATATTGGTGGACGCATTTAGGTGCACAAAACTTTGGTTAATGGGATTTCAGAGATTACACTGCATGTTCAACGACTTCCCAAGCGTGTAACCATATTTGCGGCTCCCATCAGAATGAATGTAAAGGATGAGGCAGCATTGCGTACACTCATAACTAACCGTGAGCAACTGTAATGCCACAGTAAATAAATAACTAAATAAATATTTATTCTTGACTATGCGAGGCACGCCAATTGAGGCATGATCAGGTATGTACAACTGTACAGACATTTTATGGGAACTGTAGTGACAGTAGAAAATTGTTCAAATGTCCATGCTTGGAGCTGTGCGATGGTGAACATGCGAAAGAACGATTTGGTTGTAGTGGGATCGGGATCCATTTGTTTGGACACAATCGCTCTGCCATATATCGCAGTCATACCTCGAGTAATAATAGATAAAGAATCCTGAGTGATCCATCGGAAGATAATTGAAGAGCAAGCTATCCAGTACGGTGATTCTAATTGAGCTGCCAGTGTGAAGTTATGGGCTGTGACTTTATTCGGTGGCGAGTCACATTCGCCACGTTGCAGTATTGTTAAACGGACATTTGTGGCTTTTATAGGGAAAACGCTTGCCAGGCGAAAACCCACCACGTCCTGAAACACTGTCGCCAATCCATTGAATGACAAGTTGTAACTGGCTATGTTTCTTGTTGAACGTTCTTTTGCTCCGTTATTCGCAGTCAAGTTGCGTCCCATTTTTCTGCTGACTGATGCGCTATGCGGGTGGCCATTGCGTGCCTGGGTCCTCTCCTGTTCCAGATCGGTAGGTCAGGAACTAAGCATTCTTTCTGGATATGATGTGTTGATCATCTGCAGAACCACGTGAAGCCTCGAAGAATATACGTTGAAATATGTTGAAGTCTTGGAGGACAGGATAGGTTCCGAAGAAAGAATGGCAGATCCCCCGGGGTATGTAGTGAAATTGATTAGAGATAGGGGAAACCACGGCCATTTGAGCGGTCAAAGCGGATTGAAGAGCTTAGAATGACCGATTGTTCAAGCTTTGTATTCGCAGGAGAATGTGCCTTCCGTAGTCGAAAGTCCTCCAGTCAAGAGATATGTGGAAGTGGTATTGTTAGGTAAATTGGACTCCGTGGTTCATGCCGCGGAAGAATTGTATCAGTGCAAGATATTGAATGATTTGTCCGGTTAGTAAGTTGTAAAAAAGTTGATAATTTTCCGCTCATGTCCAGGTAAAGGAACTGTGTGCCTTGTATTGTTGTCGAAACGGAGGACAATTCCTTGGGTGCGCGTCGCCGTACCTGTGACAGTACTAAGCCAGCCTACTTTCGGGCCGCTGCTAGGAAGCAAAATTTGGACTGCGACCAAAACATCAAAACAGGCATCAGTCAAGAAGTGTCCAGCACAAAAATCAAAAAGACGAGTGCCATATAATCGCTTAGACAGAACCGTGTCTAAAACTCCGCAGGCTCCTGGTGCTATACGAGCTTGCGGATGGAACGTATCTAGACGCTCGCCTACGATGGTTAAACCGCCCACATATGCCTTAAATATATCAAGGTTCGTAGCCAAGCAGTTGCCGCAACCTGTCGGGACAAGGTAGAGTTTAAGGCAATCGCGTTTAATGTCGCAGTTAACATATCGACGTGCAAGTTTAAGAGCACAATCGTTAAAGGTAACGGTATTGAGAAACACTCGGTACAAGTTGAGAGGATGGCCAAAGGGTTGAGAAAATTCCCAGCCCCAATCTTACGGAGAACAGACGATGGTAGAAACTTGCGCACTATAATATTGAATTGTCAACATCCCCTTTAATTATACTAAGTTTAGACAATTTTATTTCGACACACCATGATGAACTCTACCGTACCATACACCAGTTGCTGGTGCGACGAGACCGCATATTACCACCGCAACCAATCACCTACGGCGAGCACTACATTTAGAAACCTACACAGCTTTGCTCAACTTCATGCGCCGCCAGGTTGCTGTCCACCTGCTATTTGCTTCAAGCTTATGCCGCCAGTCCAGCTACATAGGTCCGAAAGCCCACTGCTTCCTGCCCCGCGACCTGCGCATTTCTTAGAGCAGGTGGGGACGAACCGCCATAGGTTCATCCCAGAACCAAACACCACATCGCCTAACTACCCACGGCAATATCTCCTCATACACTGCCTACAACTACTACAGATACCGAAGCAGCTATCAAAGGCATCATTGCTTCATTCGTAAAGCTAGTAGGTCTCAATCGTCCTTTCTCAACCATACATATAAATGCTAGGTCACCGAATAATAAAATGCAGAACCTGCTTCTGCGGTCACTTCTCGCCGACTCTGATGCAACCTTGGTCAAGGAAACCTGGTTTTCGCCTTATGCTACAGAGAATCTCTTACTTCCTGACGCTCAGCAGTTCATGCAAGCTAGTGTGCATAAACGAGGGGCGGGTGCGCCGTTTATGTTAAAAACACTTACCCAGCAAAATGTCTGAGATCATGGACGCAGCTAAGGCAATGGATACAGGATGGACAACGGCTAATATCCTGGGACCAGCGGTAATATTTAGGTGTGTTTATGGACCACCCGATACTTCAACCAAGGTTGACAACGCAGTCATGGATACTTTAGCGCAGGCATTAACTCTTTCGTGCGAATACAAACTGGTCGCAGGAGATTGCAACCTGCTTGAGTTAAACTGGTTCCCACCTGTCGCAACAACGAAGTATGCAAGTGTAATAGCATGTAACTATTTAGAAGGCTGGACACCACCTATAACTGCTCCAACCAGGGCGAAATATCTTTTGGCTTAATATTTACTCTAGTCTTCCCAGCAACGCGAATGTCAGTTGGTCAGGAGTCCCCGGGCAGTGCTCACAGATTAATGCATTATTCGGTTTACCTAAAGTGGCTTAATGCCTATCCAACCGAAAGGGACGCCGTCGTAGTCTATGGGCCGATGCACATCGTTGGCTGGACAACCATTGCTGTACACGTCAGACAAAGGAATTTGGTTGCATTCTTTAGATCTACTTCTGTGGTTCAGTCGGCTGAACGGTTTTATGCAAAATCCTTTACTGGGTCGAGTTGCTGGCCCCCATGTCGCTTTTAATAAGGCACTTGTGTAAAAATGCAACAACCTAATATGTATAACATAATGCTCAGCTTAGACGATGTTACTAAAATAACATTTAACTTTATGCACATGATGAGAACCACTAAGTTTGCGAATGAGCTTTCTGCCCAATAATGCAGAAGCAAGCCAAACACGAAAAAGCCGCACTAAATATTGCGGACGAAGCAACGAAATTCAGTTGGCTGCTACGCGTATAGACCCCAACTATGGACGACAGATCTTTACCCCGAAGTTTATCCCTAACAATACTTCCAACGAAACAAGAATTATATCTGAAGTCTTCAGCTCAAAATTTAAGAATCGCAGTGCCTAGAAATAGGTTAAATATTTCAGGCCTTGCAAGGACACGCTAGCCGGTCCCTGTCCTCTGTACACTTTGGCATAAACAGTGTCCGTTCTACCATTTCAACTTGCAAGCCATCCTTGAACCCTGGTCCAGACGGAATACCGCCAAGTCTACTTAAGAATGGTGGTGAAGATATCCCTATTCTTCTTTTGGGGCCACATAGCAAATCAGAAAGGTCGATGCCCGAGCGCTTGCAAGCATTTCCTCTTTTTACCACGGCATAAAGGTGGAAGTCTACGGGAGGTTGATAACTAGCGCCCTATTAGTCACACTTCTATCTTCAAGCGCGTGATGGAGAAGTTTCTCAAATGAGCCCACATGAGGCAGCTTAGTGCAGGCAGGTGCATAAATGCACCAAAGCACGGATTTCTGAGTGCCCGGTTTTGTGCAACCTGGCAGCTAGACTTCCTCAATTTAGTCACCGAGCCCCTTGACTCTAAGCTTTCAGTTATCATTCTACACCTTGATATGCAAAAGTCGTTTAACTGGGTACCACAAAAGCGCCTGATGCATAAGGTAACGGCTTACAGGGTAGACATTCCTCTATTAGACTGGTTACCTTCCTATTTTATAAAACGCACGCCGACAATTAAGATTGAGCAAATTGTATCCACCCCGCCCTCCATCCAAATTTGTGTGGTACAGGGGAGCTTTCTTAGCCCAACCCTATTTTTGATTTATATCAATGACTTCTGTAGGAGTTGGCAGCGCGGACCCCATCATTTTCGATGAAACAAAAACGATGTACACGTCTTCCCCTGGTTTTGAAAGCTTTGCAACTATTGAATAAATAAATAAATAAACAGTTTATTCTCAAATTTATAAAGACACGCCGAATCAGGCATGAGCAAGGTTTACAAGCCGCTGTGCATCACAAACATACGTTAGGTTCAATCGTGCGCAGTGTAAGCAGCCTTGGCACTATAAGTGCAGCGAAACGGTACATGTAGCCGGAAAGTATCAAATTATTGCACTTGTCCGGAGAAAGTTGAAATATGAGTCTAGCCGGCTTGCCAGTATGCAGTTGTGGGCAGTGACTTTATACAGTAGCGAGTCACATCCGCCACATCGCAGTGACGTTAAACAGAAATTCATGGCCTTTTATATGGAAAAGGCTCGCTAAACGAAAGCCCACCACGTCCTGCAACAAGGCCGTAAAGAATTTTGAACATTGATGTATGACTGGCAAAGCCGCTTGACGATAGATTCCATACACGGTTATTCGCAGTCAAAAAGCTTACACTCGCTCTGCTGGCTAGAAAGATAGTTTGATCAGGGCCGCCATAATTGTTGCTGCCGGTTGAGGATAGGAACATACGAATAGTTCTGTTGTTGTGTGTACAGGTGTGCAATGTTTCAGACATTTCTGCTGTCTGGATTTTTCAGCTGCATAATTTTTGGAAGGGTGAAGACGTGTCCAGCTCTCTAAACTGAACAACGGCTGTGGTAATGATTGCAGTGAAGTCCCTTTGGTATACAGCCATTCTCCATGTAGGTCCTTGTCGGCTATTACGTCCGTGGAGCGAAATCGGTTCCTCATTCCAATCCCTGATCTCCGAGAAGTTCCGGACCTCGGAGAACAGGGAAGTGAGGTACAACCGAGAGAAGACCGCAAGAACAGGCGTGGAGCTAAATATTGTTAAAGTCTTATGTTACAAATTTTGGAGCTGAGACAAAATCATGTACACTGTGCAAAAATGATTATGCAGAAAGTGCCTTTTGAATGCCCTATAGAATCAATAGCCGCATGGAAAGCTTGCTAACGTCTGCGTAGAGACAAGAACGTTGTACCAGTACATAGTTCACGAACTAGCAGTTTAGTATAAGGCAGCAATTGCGCGGGGATGGAGTAAAAGATGTCAGAAGGCTAGTGGTGATTGCATGGTGCCTGAACAGCAAGTAGCCAGCCTAATACGATAGGAAGCGCAGTATAAATCAAAAATAAATCGTTTGCCGCGAGAGAGATCTAAATGTCAGTTAGTGATAAAGCAGCGGAACGATTGTATGTAGACATTCCAAGCTAATAAAGGTTATTGAGAAAAGGAGTGGCTCGTAATCAGCTCTGGATAATCGCAGATGCATGGGGCCTACGAACACTAGCTGCTTCTAAACAGAGGTGCTGAATTTAAGACGATCGACAGACGGTGGCTGTAATGAACACAGATTATTCCAGGGATGAAGGAAGAAGACAAAAGCCGATAAGGAGGCTTCGCTCGATTAATAATCCAGACGTATGAACTATAAAAACAGAAACATGTATTAGAACGGTAAATATGCCAAAGCATGGAATACGGCAAAATCAAAAACACATAACATTCTCCCTCGCTAGGAAATCGTTGCTGAGTAGTTGATGACGTTTGTAAAGATGAGTTCGGCGCAGGGTGGT
>OX104066.1:52036165-52054065 GCA_944474145.2 Dicrocoelium dendriticum | reverse complement strand
TGTAACAGCTCACAAACGTGTCAAGCGGCACTGGAGAGATTAGCATTAGCTGTCCGTCACTTCGCGGTTTGCTTCGCACCCTCGAAGTGCAAAGCCTTCCTCTAAGATTGGCGCGCACCTCCTCCAACGCTGACCCTTGGTGGAGACCAGCTAGAAGTCGTTCAAACATTCATCTATTTGGGAAGTGGTATCAGTACCCGTGAGATTGAAGCTGAGATAACGAACTTAAAGCAAAAAGGAAGGGGGCTTTTGCTAAACTTCGTCACTTATGGTGGCGGCGCGACATCACTCTTGCCCTGAAGCGTAGAGCGCACAATGCAACAGTACGTTCGACCTTACTGTACTGAAACCTGGCCCCTTAAAGCAACGGACATAAAGAGGCTAGTTACGTTTGACCACCGGTGCCTTCGCAATTTAGCTCACATTTGGTGGGAACACCGAGTAAGCAACGAGCGTGTTCGGAGCCTTGTTCACGACACAGAAAAAAAGAACTGAAGAGCTCAGCACCGTTATTTCACGCACCAGGCTCCGATGGCTCGGCCACGTGTTACGCATGTAAGCCCAACGACTCCCGCGACGTGAGTTGTTTGCGCGCCGGGGGTGTGGATGGAAGAAGAGGTGGGGTGGCCAAGCGATGACTTGGTCGACAGGAATTAAGGTGCTCACTTCGAAGCTGGCCTTGGTTGGAGCGTCTCGGCTCCCTGGTTGGGGTCCGGAAGACGATGAACACCTTTGGCTGGATACACTTGCTGACATGGCAAGGAGCCGACCTCAGTGGCGTTCGTGCTGTGAGTTTCTTTGTCCCCCCATCCCTCTTGGCCTCCCCTCCAACCACGATCTCACTATTTAGCCTTATATAATTTTGTACAGTAATTTTTTGCTGCATAGTAGGCACCTGTTATCTTACCGTGACGATGTCCATTTGTTACCGACAGCTCAGCTGGCTTACAACTGTCGCCTTTTTCTCTCTCATTTTTTCTTCTATGTATTGCGGCACAGTAGCTGAGGTGTTTCCCACATCTAGCTAACTTGCGTAATGATGAGAATGGTCTAGACGATTCCAACTAGAACAGGGGTGCTTGTTTTTCTTGTGGATCTCTAGTCTTTAACGGTCAAATCTACAAAATCAAAAAGCATTGATGGCCCAACAAATATATTTGGTATTTTCGATTCCTATGGGTTGTAATCGTGTGGTTAAATGCAGTAACACCCGAAGGGCTAGAAACACTCGCAGCTTATAAACACTACCGCACTTGGAATTAGTTAGGCAATAACTGCAATCGGAAGGGAACAAGGTAGGCGAGCCAGTAGAACATGTGAGAAACTAACCTGGGTGTACACCAAAGGGATATTTATCCAATCGTAGGCGAAGATGTTACCAACCTTTCCACGAAATCTGGTGACTTCCTCGGTCAATATCTCCACTGCGCGGTCGAAGCGGATAAGACCCTCACGACGAGCTTCAGTGATCATATCCAACGCCCATACGAGAGGGGCAAAATATAGATCACAATCCAGAGGTGGAGTAGTCTTGTAAATGTGAAGTTCCTCGGCAGTCATCAGACCTACATAAAAACACAAAGGGCCAGTGCAAGAGGTATATCACAGTACGAAACAGCGTCAGAATTTTTACTGTCTACCGCTGTTTAACTTAACGCTGTGACAACCATAAGCTGACGGAATCCGGGACACGCCATGGTGAACATCTTGAAAACGAAATTGATTGTAAATGTCCCGGACAGTATGTTAGATATCATGACGTCCTGATGTGCAGAAAGCATGGTCTTTCGAAGCGTAATTCTCCACAACTTTATTCCAACTGACACAAGAAAACCGCGGTCCTATTAAGCAATGAAAAAACACAAGTGTTTGTGCTCTAGCGAGTAAAATGCTGGTAGGCCGAATTTGCAAGTAAAAATATTTGGCTCATCTAATTGGAACTGTGACTAACTGTCCAGACCAATACTATAAAAAGGACAATGGAACACAAAAGGGCTAAACACGAGCACTCGACAAAACGCTGTCACAATTCGAATTCTTTGATGGCTCCGTTTCTATTTCAGCCATTATACTGCAACTAGCCGTCGCGTCACCTTCAACAGCAAGGTGCTGCAACTTTGTACAGCGGTTGCCATGTGACTAAATGAAGTGAAATACACATTGCCTATTTAAAGTGTAAGGTAAGCTTTAAAAGGAATATCATCAGAATCGGCAATCTATGTAGGTGGATGTTGGAAGCATGGGGCCGGACAACCCGGTTATCGGCAAAACCCCATTTAATGTATACATTTTAAATTGGAATACATAAGCCGCACATCCACAAACAGTGAACTTGGATTTGAGCTTCTTTACCTCAGAGACACAGGCCCCAATAGATGACACTTACAAATAAATCCAACAATACAACGATATTCTCGCACCATTCTAACAGTTCCAATGGGATGGATGACGCAAAGTTTCTACTTGAAAATGCCTGCAGATTGAATTAAAGAGCTGTACTCTAAACTAAACAAAGTTGTAACTCCTCTAGTGTTACAGTCCGAAGTATCATTAGGTCATCGGTTGAATTAAGTGCCGTGGCGCACGACACTACAACTTAAGCCCTTTTATCCCTGCTGACGATGCGGGTCAAACTGACTCAGAGCCCTCTATCATGTCATCTGATGAGTAGATGACATAATATCCATCATAGAAGAAACGCCATGACGGATCTCACAGGCGTGTAGTCTACTTGCGTTCAAGGCAACTGCTGACCACAGTGTAAGCTGACTTCTGCGAAATCCGGACCAAGATAACTTGGCCACTTTTTTCGCCTCCTAATGGACCGGATAACCTATCAGCCATTCTGATGAAGGTACGATGTTAAGGCATAACGATTACAATTTAGAATACATTACAAGCTTGAATACGTCAAATCTATCAATTAAATCAATGAAAACTAGCTCTTATAGAGCCTAGCTAACAACGTGGCCACAAGAAAACATTGTATGCTTCTCTTCCAGTTATCCAAGCGCTGATTATATAGAGAACAATTGAAATGAATATTAGAGAGAGGATCGATACTCACTTGTTGTCAATGGAGATAATAAACCAAGGTTAACATGCGTTTCTTTAGAACGACTATGCCATACCTATCATCCAGGATTCTTAAATGTTTTGACAAGCACAAGGGTCCCGCACAACAGCACTAATTAGGGCAAACTTTCCTCTACCTGACAAAAATGACCTTGTTCAGATAAAATATTTGGTCTCCTGCAACTCATCATGCATAACACTAAGAAAAATGAGGAAATGAAAGTTAACCCGACATACATGTTAATATGCTACACACTTCTGCTCTCGAATGCTTGCAAGATATTCCGAATAAAATGCGCACATCCCAACTGACTTTGAAATCGTATGGTTATTGGCAAGTGTCCTTCTCAGCAAAGAAATGTAACGTAACAGCTCACAGTGCAGTAAGGACGAAACGGTAAGACAGCACAATCTTTATTGCACGCGACAACGCTTAACCAAGCCCTCATCTATACGCACATCTACAAGTCATGTTTTCGTCAGAAATGCACCACACATGGAAAGTGACCACCTGACACATTCGTGCCATAATTCATGCCAACTTGGTAACTTTGCCTGCCTGTGTAATGTTGTATCTTGGTTTCCGTAGGCTGCTTACTGACCAGCCGGTTTTTGTAATAACGCTCTTAATTTCCTTGATCGTGGTTGCGTTAATCTGCATGTGGCAAAATCTGGATTCGGTGGTAAATGCTTTCCTGTCTGACTTATTAGCCTCTCAAGAATACCTCCTCTGATCTCTTTTGCTCATGCTCGCTAGGGTTCGTCGCTTGCCATTCGCTCTCAGCTCGTTCTGCTGCGCTTAGGTCGCATCATATGATCTCGTTCCAGAAGTTTGTGGCATTTTCCGTTCTTTCTGTTTTGGTGGCTTTCCAGTCTTCCGTAGGGTCATTATCTTCCGCACCCACACCACAGGTGTAAACATACTAGAAGGTCACTCTGAAGTACTCATTGTGTTATTGGACTGCGATGCGCAATTTCAAGGTGGATGGTGATTCGTATTTTAGTGAACCTTGATCTCGCTATCCGTTAGCACTCTAAAATTTGGTGCATAATTAGTATACATAAGAATCAGCGTACGAGGGTTTGTGGGACTCTTCTTCATATTATTTGTGGTGCGCAGTTTTAAACAACCCTTATTAAACACTGCAATGGCTCTGTGTACGAATTCTGCTCTACTATCTATACAGACCGCAGTAACAGCGACAGTGCGTACCGATAAACGTGCAACAAATATTAACTAAGGCTGTCTAACCTCTTGTTTAAACTAAACTACTCTGAGCATTGCAAGATGTCACAAATGAAGCAATTGTGACACGTTCGCTACGTGTCTTCAAGTTCACGTTTGCTTTTTTTCATAGAGCTATTTCTGTTTTAAATCGGATCGCTCACTTCGTACAGCAGGGTAGGTAAGCAAATAGGAATGCCAAACAATGGTTAAGACAAAAGATACTAATGTCATAAATGTTTCAATAAAATAGATGCCCAGGAATTTCGAACAGCCCATCTGTTGAACTAACAGCATGTGAATCGCCAGCAACATTCAATGAGCAGCTTTTAAGTGCTTGACAGTGCAATACATAAAAACACTCACTTGCGTTCAAATCGCAGTGAGGAAATGCTGTGTAAGAAGAGCTGAGACATGTTAGTGTTATGTACAAATGCGCAGAAGATGTCCACCACCTGGCCAGGCGACTGTCTCAAAGGATCACACCTACTCGGGAAAGCAGGCGTCACAGTCATATAAAAAGTAAATCTGTAAAGGAATATCAAACCGAGATTGACCCGCCTTTTTTCTTCACTCAGTATGTCACATTTTCTCCGCTATGCCTAGTTTACTGTGGTATAAGGCGTGAGTTGGAAAGGGAACACTGACTGAATCTGTCCCACCCTTCGTCACTCGGATTTTTATAGTTTTTTCTACCTGGCCTCGCCTCTTCTGGGCCTCCCGCAGTTACACCAGCTACCACGGCGATGATAACTGATTCTGTTTCCTACAGCTTCAACCCGGTTTTTCAGTTATTTTACTCGGTTGTGCCCTCAGTAAATATACACGAAATTATCTGGGTTACTCAGACAGTGTGACTCAAGGTCGCACTCGTTCTCACGCCAAGTTCTCTTTCAGTTTGTACTCATACAGCAGTCTGGATGTTCCCCGATTTGCTTGAGTATGTGACGCAAAATACTCCATTAAATTCATCCGACTATGCACTTAGTTCTCCCAGGCAAAATGTTGTTTGTTTAACCCCTAAGCAGCAAATGTAGAGATGGCGCCCCGGTTAACCCAATCACACGGCTCCATAGCTGTAACGCGTCTGAGAGTCTCGGTAACAAGCCAACTGTTAGGATGTAGTCGAGCGTAGACTAGAATCTTATTGTCATTACTTATCTTTGCCTTCCCAGTTAGTCTTCGGTGTCGTTAGAGCAACCATCTGCTGTGTATGTTTTCCCATCCATCCAACCACTCACTTCAGACTCGGTCCTCCAAAGGCAACCATGACAAGACAGGATGGGTATTACATTCATGCAGAACCTGGTTTTCTAGCAAGGACAGAGGATGGACATTCAATCTAGCAAACAGTCGGAAGCTCAAGCTCATGGACCACAGAAGTGGCGTTACATCCTTGAAGAACTCTCTCTCAAAGCTGCAATTACCAGTTTAACCTCAAGACTACATTTATCAGCCAACGATCTTGGATGTGGCTCAAGAGCAAAGAAGTTATCCTATTCCCTATTCCCCTAAAAGGTTAACGAAAATACGCACCAAAACATCATCAGAAATACATCTGAAGGCGGTCGAAGCAAGGCTACCACTGGCTACTCAACCACAAATGCAACGGGATATGGATACGGTGTCACCTTGTTGCATTTCTGAATACCAACGCAGTGCAGCTCTCTAACTGCCTGAAGAAGAAACAAGCAATCAGCCACAAGTTACCTTTGAATGTTTATGTAGTGGGTGCTCTGTACAGCAGTTCGAAACGACCCAGGGCTATAGGTTCAAAATCCACGCAAAAAATAATTGCTAGTGGATCCCACATGCGTCGCCACCCACAGCTCCTAAATAGTTGTATACAGATGCACAAGATTTCCTCAGAACACTAGCTTAGCTCCGATCTTGTCTAGTCGCAATATTTTGAGACATTCTCATAATCACCGAGACATGGTTAAATGACGCGTTCAGTGAAACGGCATGTTACCCTTGCTCACCAATCGAACAACCCAGTGAGGCGGTGCATTTATTTACCACGCTCTGATGTACATGTTGATCAGACTTCAAGCTGTCCACTCGTTATGGCGCTGTTCACAACTTAGGCAACACGGTGTGTGCTTAGTGGCCATTGTAACTGTCCACCAATGTCCACTTTAAAATGAACCGTGTCCTAGTTCCCAATATGAAGTGCCAACGGGAATGATCTTACAGCTGCTTTCTCCTGGTAGAGCACTTTAACATTCACGCCTTAGAAACACCGGCTATTCGAACTGAGCTAATCAAGGAGGAAATGCAATCGTTAATCCTTATTTGGTATAAAACCATGTTACCTTTCCTATACGCTACAAAACATAAGACAGACCATGTTAGATCTCGTGTTCCGTGCCGACAAACCCATGTTCCTTGTAGTAGCAATATACACACCTTTTGGCCGCAGCTCCCATGCAATACTACTGTTCCGTCATATTTGCTATGCAGAGTAACTTAGAGATAACCCCAACGCACCGTGCATGGTAATCACAGATTTTAATCTGTCTGACCTCGTAAGCGAAATTAATTGCTCTTGCTAAACAAATGGCCCCATGAAGTGGCTTGGGGGTTGTCAGATAGCAAGCAAGCACATAAGAAGTCATGATGCCCTCACGAATTTGCCAAAGACATTCGCAAAGAGCAGCCTTCAAACATACATTGTCTCGGTGGACTTAATTTGATGTGTCTCTCATAGCGAGGACAACTGTGGTGTCTACATAGTACAAGAAGACCACTGCGTCAGGCCCATCCCTGAGGATAACGTTGAGTACACATGTGATTCCGTGATAGCAGTTTGCTCCGATGCTATGCTACCTTAAATGGTTGACGGCATCCAGTTCCGCATTTGCCTGTTACTTCGGCCTCCATAGAACAGCCTCATTAATAAATTTCCTAGAAACGGGGGCAGAATTCCTGCTCGACACATTGTATGTAAGATAGCACAAACGTCACAGGCGACAACCGAAGTTCTTGGTTAACAAACCAACCGCATCTCGTGAAGTGTAACATTCCACGACGTCCATATTACGCACATCACACAGACTCCAAGGTTTACCACGTATCCCGTGCCACTAGTGATGTGTTGAAACGATAACTGAGTTTTCGAGACTACAGCCCATTTGGCAGACGACTTCCGACAAATGGCATGGAAAGTGGCTATCTTGAGTTTAGCTAAACCGTTAGCTAGATACCTCCAACAATGCCTTAGTGACATGTTGGTCCCCACAATGTGGAACAACTGAATTACTGGCCAAAAATAGCACGTTCGGTGATCACCAAAATTCATGGTGTCCATTATCGCTGAGGCACTCATGAAATATCTGGGGAGTGACAAATTCCTTGCTCAGGAGTAACACGTAGTTCGACAAAATCAGTCAGGCGCTACAAACCTATTGATAGACCGCGGATCCTGGATGGAATCTGTCGATAATTGGGTAACAGTAGATGATGTCTATCTCACTATCTCAAAAGCATTTAACCATCTGAATCATCACATTATGCTTCTCAAGCTTCAGAAATATGGAATCCTAGATCTAGTGCTGGGATGTGTAGAAAAGTTGCATATTCAACCTCATCTGAAAGTGAAGGTTCTCAACACCCTATCTGATCCAATCGAACAGTTAACCAGTTTTTTAATCACCGGTGTCCCAAATATAGCCAAATGGTTCGCGTGTCGGACTGTTAACTGCACGGCAAGGTTTCGAATTCTGGAAACACAACCTAGTCCGCAACTGGCCGAGAGGATTGCACGCTTGGCTTAGGCCACCGCTTTAAATCCGCGTACAGGTTGGTGTCCTAGCGTAATCGATGGTCGTCGCGTGGCAGTGACTTTTTGCTAGTGTGCCGGCATACTGCTGATGCCCAACTTTTGAACACGAATAAAAGCGCAGTTGCTTGACAAATACTGTATGATGGTAGGCGTAAAACTACAATGTCAAAAGATATGTTGTTTGTCCGTTTGAACGTCTATCGAGCTAAGGTGCCGCTGAATAACAGCAGTGTCAAATGGGAATTGAATGCAAACACGATAACACGGGGGCAGTTATAACTGATGTACTCTGTGAGAAAATTTGAAGCAAAAATAATCACTCATCGACCGCCTTCTTAGGTATATGTGACACGTAAATCCGGTTAGAAGGCTTGACAAGTATATTCTAAATTAGCACAGCTTAGGCAATGAAGTGGTAGGGACCAAGGATGAGATTCAAACATTGTTTGAAAATATCTTGTGTGGAGGAAGAGAAAACTGGGTTTGAAAGAGTTCCAGAGTTTAACAACCCGAATAGAAACATAATACTTTGGGCATTTCAGACGACTACACTGTTTACTCCGTTTCAGACAGTTACCTTTGAGATTGGTCTCATGGCTGAGTTGCAGCAAATGATTAGGGTTAAACAATATTTGATACACTAGTACGAGATCACCGTGCAGCCTTTGGTAAGGTCCACTGAAAAATCCCAGTGACTTCAACATTTCTTGGGACTACAGACTTCGCAGCCCCTTAAGGTTCTTTGTAGCCCTGCGTTTGCTTGTTTCTAGTACTTCCAGGTCGCGGTTCACCAGATATTGACAAGCTTGGATGGCGTATTCAACTCGAGGGCGCATCCAAGAGTAGTGCACCACCGAGAAGATGGATGAGTCGAACCTTCCAAATGCCCTCCGCAGCAGGTCGATGTGCTGATTACCCCTTCCCGTAGCTGCTTCTGGAATTTTTGAACAGGTAAGGTTGCTTTAAATGAGCATAACAACGTCGCGGTCTTACGAAGTGGTTTGCAATACGTGTGACCCAAGCCAAGATACATTGTCCTGCCTATGGCGAAATTAATAAGTACGACATTTGCTCACATTGAATGCTAGGATATTCTGAACTGACCAGTCTGTAATCGTGTTGAAGTCACTCTGAAGCTTTTCATAGTCCTACGGATCCCTGATCGTTCGTTATATCTGGATATCATCCGCGAAGAATAGAAAATCGGAAGTACTTACTGTCAGATGGGGCTACACGTAGTCTCAACTCCAACCGACGTTAGTGCAGTAACTTGCCAATCAAAGGCGGCAGTGGGTCATCAATGCTATGGATCTGAAGTTTATGGAGAAGAATTCATTTGTCTAAAAGATGAAGCAGTTTTGAGAAGTCCAGGTAAATGGCCTCCATTCCTGTTCCACCATCAACTGCTTCCTTCCAGTTATGGTGTTCAGTTAACAGGTTCGAAATGCCTGAGGTGTTTTGTCGAAAGTCATGTTGTTCTAATGCTCCTATGCAGTGGGTTTCCAGATAATGCATAAAAGCATCAACGATCATAGACTCCATAAGTTTGGAAAGCACATGAAGCAGCGTTATCGGACGGTTTTTGGATGGGTAAGTGTGGCTACCTCTCTTAGCAATAATAGTGATGACCCCTTGCTTCCATATTGCTGGAATTTGATTCTCCTCTTAACGTTGATGATAGAAAATAGCCAAAGGTTCCTCCAGATCACTGATTGCTGCCTGTAGAGTCTTCGGTCGCAAGTTCTCGACATCAGGAGGACTCTGGGTGCATAAGAACAGCAATTTCGTTAACACAGCTTCTGCAGTGAGAATGGTATTGGATATATCTGACTGTGGAACAATATAAACATGAAAAGCGGTGGGCTTGTTACTGTCTGGAACGTAATCAACTAATGGAACCGTAAGTGATCGGCTGATTCCAAAGCTGATGGCGGCACCCGTTAGTAGCAACCAGTGCTGGAATTCCGTGCTGCACTCTATGAAGGCAATTAACATGCCTGTATGAGAGTTTGCGGCCTGTGTGGAACCGCTTCATTAACTCCTATTGATACGTCACCTTGTCTTCGTGGATAAAGTTCACAGCTAAGTTACGCTATGCCATGTATGCAGTCCATGTTTCTGAATTTGGGGAGTCTTTTTGAGATCTTCATGCCAAGTCCGCCAAGCATATGCATTTACGTGTTTTACTTCTCAGAAATGACTTGCTTTTCCTTTGAAAATGGAAGGATTGTGTTCCGACGCTTGTCCAACCAATGTGCTAAACTTCAGTGTGCAAGTTTCCCAGATACAAGCTATCTCCTTAACAAGCGCGAATAACACGTATTGCGTGAACGTATGCACTTAGTAATCCTCTTCGTTAGGCCATTCTGCACAACATACGTAGTCAAACAAAATAGTACTATGGTCACTGAGATATAATGGGGTGCTTCTAACTGGTCCGTCGACCGTTAGTTCTTTGTTGGTTAGCACAGCATCAGGTCTGGGCTGCCTGTTAGCAGTTCGAAAGCTGGTGGGATAGGTCACGTGGTTGTACGGAGAGTAGCTAGAAATTTGCTTTTGCAAACCGGGTTTTAAACTGTGTGCCCTCGGTTCGCGAAATTTCCAGGTGGGGCGCATTAACTTCGCCTGCGATGGGAATGTGACTCATGGCCTGTCCAAAGTAACTACAAGAAAGTGCTTCCGTTTGGAATACATTCCACACCTGGAGTTTGGTGGACAGTAAATCACGACTGTAAGACAAGCGTCTTTGTTCTTCAACAATAGCCAACACCAAAGCGAGTCAGGGGCAGGGATTTCTAGGTGGTCAATAATTTCACATTGGAGGTTAGCCTTGGAACATGGAATTACACTACCACCCCTTCCACCTCTATTGTTCTGAAGCAGCGATATACCGGTAAAATTGATCTTAGAATCAGCTTTATAAAAACGTAACCACGCCACCGTAATCAAAATAACATCCCGCGGTTGTGGTGAATAGCTTTCTCTAACTTCTGCCAACTTACTATGTAGGCCTTTGGCGCTAGAATAAAACAGAATGGTGGTTTGGATATTAGAAGTGGGTTCGTGCAATTCGAATTCGTGTTTAGTTTTAAGCCTTCCGTTTTTCGGTCGGCCGATAATCGTTTATTGTATGTGTCGTTAGTTAAGGAAATATGAGTAGGCAGTATGGTAGCACAGAGCGCTACAGATCGTGATTCCCTCTATTGCGTCTCTCTGTCCTGTCAGATGTAGCGAGTGCTATTGTGTCTAGCCCTCTGCAGGACTATAGTGGCAAAAGTTTTACTAAAGTTGCATGTTCCAAGGAAGTGATGACCACTCATGGCAGTGCTCCTACCATCTTTAACCTACTCGCAGTTGGTAACCTGGAGCGATACCTCAACCAACTATCCATTATGGCTTCTGCCATTCGGAGTGTAGCCCCACATTCATTATTTATGAACATCAGTCTTTGTAGTCCGGTGCTGAATGAATTATCGTCAGCGATTAAGCAACAGCGTCATCCAGAGTTTCGCAGATGTAGCATTAACGCTCTCGGTCAGCATTTTGTGATTTGTGATCAGAAGAATCCGGTGGTTTAGGAACACCATGAACGAAGTTGGTTTCCTTGCTTTCCTTTGTAGAAGGGAGGCCATGGTTGTCTTTTTCCTTTGACTGCCCTTTCCAAGCAATACCTGGTAATATGCGTACCCCATTTTATGAGTTGCGAAGACGGACAGCTGAGCGTAGCACGGTCTCTGTCTTCTTTGTCGAATTCAAGGTTGCTCGAAGAAGTCGAGGTTTGTCCTAGCGCACTGAAGTAGGGTGACGTACTACGCGTCTTAACATAGTGGACGCAACCCGAATACCAATAATATGGCAGACTGAACTCCACTGGTTGCGTTCGTCTGACAACTTGTTCTCTATTGTGCCAGCACTGGGCTCAGGAACATTAGTGTGCACGAATACTGAATACTGAATACTGGTTAGAAGCTGCGTGCAGAGCTTGCTCTGTGTAGCTGCATCAGTCGTCACTCATGCACAAATACCCGTTATATTGTGTTCCGCTCGATATATTTTGCTTCGGTAAAGTGTTTGTCCAGGAAATTCTTAAATTCTGACACTGACTTTGCCTCATCTACGTGCTGTGGCAGGTCATTCCATACATACACCATTCTGCGTTCGAAACAAAGTTGGTGAGTGACCTGTTTCAAATCCAGTGCGACAAGCTTATACCGGTGTCCTCGTGTGCTGCTTGGTTTGCGAAGATGACGCAGCGGTCTCAGCATAGGGTAAGCACCCAGATGTAATATCCGGTGATTCATGATGAGGGCAACCCGCATTCGACAATAAGCTAGGGTGTACAGCCCTAGTTTCTTACACCGGTCATCGTACGGTACACCTCGTAAGTTGGGAATCAGCCTGGTGGCTACATGTTGCACACGCTCATTCTTTCCTACCTAACCATGGGTGATAGCATAATACGCTGGAGAGCCATACTCCAGCATAGGTAGTATCATTGAGACGAAGAGGCGAGTGGCAATCTCTTCGGACTAAGTGCTGAAGCTGTGCCTGAGCGCCCCAAGCATACCAAGGCTATTTGGTAAAGCCCATTCGTGTTGTCCATGGACTTTAGGTCGCAGCGTGAGAGTACACCGAGGTCGCGCACAAGAGGCGCGGGATGCAACGATTAATCGGCCACCTTGTGTGTGCGACTGTACTCACACTTACCCAGCCTCATGAATTGCGACTTGACCGGGTTGATCGGAACGTTGACCTCTGCAGACCACATGGAGAGGTGGTCGCGATCCTGCTGAAGCAAATCACATTCATTGGGTGTTCGGATTACTCTCCACACCTTCAAGTCATCTGCAAACAACGCACAAGGTGATTGGAGTAGCTGAGGCACATCGTTTACATGGATGAGAAACAAAATCGGCCCCAGTACAGTGCCTTGGGGCACACCACTGCTCGATGGATACCAGTCGTTTAAATGGTTGTCAACCTGGACCCTCAACTTTCGATCAAGAAGGAAATTCCTGATCCATTGGTTTAGCGAACCACCAACACCGCATATCCTCAGCTTGTCGAGGAGCACTGCATGATTTACCTTGTCAAAAGCCTTACTGAAGTCAGTGTAAATGACGTCGACTGATTTGCCTTGATTCGGCGCTTGTAACCATTCGTGACTCGTCAACAGTAGGTTGGTGAAGCATGAGCGACCTTTCACGAAACCATGTTGTGCGGGCGTCAAGAAGCTTTTCGACTCGAGAAGCTGTAGTGGGCTCTTCTTCAAGATCTATTCGAGCGTCTTTGCCAAAACTGCGGTGGGGCAGACCGGCCGGTAGTTGTCCACTTTGCTTGGGTTACCCCTTTTCGGTATTGGCTTTCCAACTGAACATTTCCAGTCGCCCGGTAATAGTCCAGTGAATAGTGACCTGTTAAACAGCTCCGTTATCGAAGGCGCGATGATGGCCGATAAGGACTTGAGGATCAGTGGGTTGATTCCAGCTGGCCCAGCTGGCTTCGTCCCATCAAGACTTGTTAGAAGCTCGCGTACATCTTCAATGCTGAAGTCTAGGCTGTCTAGTTCAGCGGCAGAGGTACTCGTCGAATTCGTTATCGATTCCTGGTCACTTGCAAATACAGGGGCGAAGTGCGCCGCCAATGCGGACACACGATCTGTACTCGAGGTTAGGGGTTGTTCATTGGAGCTTTCCAACACTGGAACATTGCCTGCAGGCCTCAGGCGCCGCTTCACGTATGCGAAGATTCTCTTGGGAGCAGTTTTGCGGCGGCTTCAAGTTAATCTTCGAAGCTTCTGCTTTTTCTTGTTTTCGCGTTGTTGCAGCAATTTTGTTGTACCTTTTACGCCTTGTAGTCCTCATCAGGGCCAGATAACGCGAATTTGTTCCATAGTCTGCGTCGTCGTTGGGCCAGTTTGCTTACTCCTTTTCGAACCAATGTGGTTTGACTGGCCCAACTTTCCAATATATTAGGGTTACAAATCGGGCACACAACAATTTCACTCCCTCTTTAATGATAGTCCAACAGGTTTCAATAGACGAATCCTGTGTTAAAGACCAGTCTATCTGCCTCGCTGCTCGAATGAGGCCATTAAAGTCCGCCTTCCAATAGTTGAAGGCTGGCTACAGTGGGGGGAGAATACTGCAGCTGTAGTTCCAAGCTGGCTATGATCATCGAGTGGTCACTCGCTCCCAGAGGCTTTAAGACTTGAATGTCACGCACACATTGCTCACAACTAGTCAAAAGCAGATCTAAGCACGATGGAGTCGAGCGCGCAGTTATGCGTGTCGGTTGGTTGATATGCTGTGTGTCCCCGGTTTCAAATATCAACTTCGTAAACTTCCTCTCGACTTCACTGTGGTTCTTTCTACGAATGCGGGTTAGAGTGTTGTGGCTGGCAATTTGCATTAGTTAGCAGGCACTAAAGCATGTCGTGAAAATTTCATCGCATCAGTTGTGCTTGGTTTAGAAAATAGTCATATGTGTGTCATTTCTGGCTATTTTATCGATGAGACCGATGCGTTTATTGCCCGGCTCTGGGCTGCCGGTGTTGTGCCCGACACGTTATGTGTAGCATCCAGCAATGAGTTAAAAGCAGTCAAAACGAATGTGCACTGACGAGTTAGAGGGTTAGTATGTTTCGGAATGGGAGACGCAGATGCCATTGGGCGGTTTGCAAGAATAACTTTACTTTTGGACTTAGGGACAGCTCTGAGGGGTTTGTTGTAGTGCAAGATCACTCTTGTTATATTCCACCGGGAAAGCCCTGGAGCTCGCCATCCGCTGGAGCGTTTCAGTCATGTTTTCACACTTATTCTTGAGGATGAACATACAATTGACCATAGGAAATACTCCGCATGTCTCGCCAAACCAGACCGCATAGGTCAGATTGATTTGCCTGTTAGACACAAGTTGGCTTACACCACCACAATTGGGATAGATGGCTAGGCACAACTTGTACAGGTGACCTCCCTTCTGACTCCTAGTGTATATTTCGACTCAACACATTTGCCGCTAAGTGAAATCAGTTTTATTGACGGTCGTTGTTGTACTCGTGCGCTGCATTTGTCCAGTCATGCGAGGTGGACGGCGAGTGATCCTCACTGCTTTTGTTCAAACCGCACGGTCAGCGTCGGTTATCTTTGCATGGTGTGTCACGGGAAGAACACACGTACACGCGCTTTTTCTGCCTTATTGATTGACAGTGCTTACTGCTGGGTTCGGCCTCTTAAATTGGCTTGTAGTTGGTGGATGTCAGCGACTAAGTGTCGGCGATTAGCAACTGCAATCGAAAGCCACAAACTATGTTTTAGCTTCCTTAGAAATGTTCCTGTGGTAGTAATTCTAGGACCAACAGCTAGCGTGGAGAATCCTTTATCAATCGCACTTCCGCAGCAGTGAGAATGGTTAGGAAAGAGCGGGGTTGCACGACTGGATGTGAGCACGAGGCGTACTAAAACAACTAGGACAGTGCAAATCGCTATCCCTAGGCAACTATTCGGTAAACGGGTGCCCACTAAATACGCCAATTGCAATCAATTCGGCTGCGTGTATGCTGACTGCTCTGGGTGAAGAGATAGGTGCAAAAACCTGTGCTGGAGTAAATCACCTTTGCTGTACGACCGTTAATGAATGAGAAAACCGAGGCGACGTAAACCCGATGCCCGGTACTCGGATAATGCCTGTATTAGATTTTCTAAACCACTTAGCAAGGAAGACCTTTATTATTTTCCAATACTTGGTTGCTGGAAAAGCAGTGGGCCCCCTTCAACTATTTCTGCAAATCAGTGAAAAGACATAAGTTGTGATAAGCCCATATTTCGATTGCTGTCATCAGTCGCCAACACAATACAAGCAGAACACATTCATAGTTATATACATGGAAAAATTGGCTTACCAAGAAAAAGGTCAAAGTCGAGACCACGGTGTTTGCGAATGATGAGAACAATCGAATTATTGGCCTATCGCAACTCATGTCTTCGTTGATGATCGAAAGGGATGGAGTAGTTTCGCCACAATATAGGCGCACCGAACACCGAAAGGTTTTGCGGACACAGCTCGCCAATTTTCAACCACGTATGTGCTCCAGCTTAATGCGGCCAAGTGGTACTTCTACATGCGTGTTTGCAAACTCGCTGTGCCTTATGTTCGAAATGGAAGGAGATCATATTTGGCCCAACTTTTAAAGCCGGTGACAATTATTTGCCTGAGAACTACAAACCTGTCAGCTTAACAGGCTTTGTAAGCAACTTGTTTAAAAATGTGTTGTTGGATTCTGCGTAGGACCACCTGAGTATATTTAATCTTTTCAGTGCTATGCTACACGCATCGCAAGGGTTTTTTGTGTCTGACAAATTCACTTGTAGTTCGTGAATGCTGGAGTGAAGAAATGGACAGTGGTCACGCTGCTAACGTGCCTTTTTGACTTTCGGAAGATTTTGATAATGTCTCCTATTCACAACTTTCATTAAAGTCATGCCTTAAGGGGATTTTTTGCATTTCTGCAGAACAGAGAACAGTATGTAGCCGTGTAGCCTTCCGCTTAGGTGTACTGCTCTTAGTGACGTACCGCAACGCTTGGTTTAAGGGCAGTTATTCGCCATTTATGTAAATGCTAGAACTGAGAACTTTAAGGTATTATCACTAGTGTTTACAAATGACCACTAGCTCTAGAATTTAGTGGCGATCCGTGGGGTACTGCGGCAACTCAGAGTTCCTTGGATAGGCTCTGGTACTGGTCAATCTTATCACAGATGCCTGTAAACCAGGCAAAGTGTTCTGTCCTTCTTCTAGAGACCTCAAGGCTCCACAAAACTTCGAGCCGGCCCCCTTTCCATGTCCTCCGATTTTTATAGTTATGCTACTGTTGGACAGTTAAGTGATGCATTATCGGTGGCAACGCTATCGTTTGGTAATTCTCTCTTTCTTCTCATAAGGACGACGTTATGAAGTCGCCGATTGCTTGATCTCCTTAATGATACGTTGTCGGGTGGTGATCACTGTTATTACGCCTTTAGTTCCGTTATGAAGTGACAACTACGCAGTCCTCTAGATAACGTGGGGAACCGTACCATAAATACCAGGTTACATAAATCGTGTTTGACCTCGGCTTCTCTGAAGGTTCTTGGCCTTTCGCTACCTCTCCCTCTCTCGAAGTCACGGGCAGTTGTGCGGTAGCTGTTTTAGTCTATGTGCAGTGTGGAGGAGTATTTGGTCGCCCGATTTACTTGGGATGCGTCGATATTAATGCGGGCAGTCACTTGTCCGCGCTGATCAAAGGTGCTGTATCCAAGCTGGGGCGCTACAATAATCCTCTGTATCGGATCTATTAGTCCCCCACGAGCTTCGTTGCTGATGAAAGTAAAATCCCTATGTCGGTCAGCAGGTTGAACTAAGTAACGTTCCCAAGTTGGCCCTTCGCTCTGGCGACAACTGGAGGAAGACTATTTGTAGTGGGTTCCTTATGATGTTCCTTATTCGCCGCTACTTCGGAGTGTTAACTGCCGACATACTTGCAAAGCTTTTCTCGGCGATTCTCCAACATGTACCGTAAAAAATGAAACTGGAGGGCGTTTTGCGAGTGGGTACTAGGTCAAGACGTGGTTTGCGGCGAGTTTTAACTCAACGTTTTGCCTACATTTAGATTTAGTGGTGACTTGATCCTCATTCACGGTATTTTACCTGGGATGATGGGTCCCAAATGATCTTGCTTATTTAGTCTTGTTAAGTTGCTTAGTCTCTGCGGTCCCCATTGATGATGCACAAATTGCGTTTTGACCGGTTTCCAACGAAAATTCGTTTATCATGTACACT
>OX104066.1:51949269-52035667 GCA_944474145.2 Dicrocoelium dendriticum | reverse complement strand
AATTAGCCTGCATCAATTTGGGAGGATGGGTGCAACATGTATCAACGCCGACCAGGTCCAAACACCTGTTAGACCTGATATTTACACTGGGTATATCCAATATACGTGCATCTGTAGGACTGGCGTTTCCGAAAGCAACCACAGAGTGGTATACTGCTCGCTGTTTGCAAACATCTTGGCAATCTGTACGAGTAGATCAGAGGCCATTGAGATATACCGGCCGATAAGCTCCATAGACTGGCCCACATTTGCCACGATTATTCGAGCAAGGAACTGGGAACAGTTCTTTGTAGTGCACCGGTAAACATGCGCTTTCAGTGCTTTGTAACATTGGATTTTATGGTTGTTTTAACCTTCGAAACGTCCACTTGTTTTACTGACTGCACGTCCGTTGACACAAAGCGTTTTGGTGAGTTCCTCGCTGCACGTTTCTCGCTCTGTCTGATTCGCTTCCTATTCTTGTAGCCTGTACAATATACGTTGGGTTCAGTTACTTCCGACTTCTATACTGTCGTATTTAGCACGTCTTACGTGTCATTGCTTACCGACTAGTATCCCAGGCTCCGCCCAACATCTTTCTGTCCGACTCCCTGGAGCAATCGTCCGCAATATTTTATGGCGAACTGCACTATTGTCTAGACCTATTGACTCCATTTACTCCTTTAAATAAAAGTTCAGAAAATATTAGGAGGCAAACTAAGCTGCATGCAAGGTTGAAGCAACTAAGACGTTCCTACTACTAGACGTTCAACTTTGCGCATGTGCTGAGAGCCAAAGAGATTGCGAGCCAGCTATCGTCCAGGTCTGTATTGATTAAAACATCCCAAGAAAGAGCAGCCATGGCCAGTGCAAACAAAGCCAAGCACCTCAGCTGGCTGCTGCGTTCTCGCACTCCTCATTATGGAGCAAAGATCACTTCCATACGCGTCGTCCCTTGCAAAGCAAGTGAAGATCCACGGACTATAGGTGAGATGTTCAACTCTTACTTCAAAGAGTCCCGGTGTGAAGAACTGTCCCCGGTCACTACTGAGCTGGATGTGTCCACAAACCAGCTGCTCTTCACGGTTCAGTTCGATCTAAAAGGCATCCGTTCCGCTATCAAAACCGTAAAACCATCCACCAAACTTGGTCCTGATGGAATTCCACCCGTACTACTTAAGAATGGGGGCGATGACCTCTCCATACTCCTCTTGAAACTATCCACACTCTCTATGGAGAAGGGCCAATACCCATTGGCTTGGAAGCACTCTGTCATCACACCGCGCCATAAAGGTGGCTCCGTACAGGAAGTCAGCAACTACCGACCCATAAACCACACGTCTATTCTCTCACAGGTGTTGGAGAAATCGGTTAAGCGTGCGCTTATGGCCTGCTTGAATGCAGGTGGCCACGTTAGCAGGTCACAGCATGGTTTTCTAAGCGCACGATCCTGCGCAACCTGCCAGCTTGATTTTCTCAACCTGGTCACTGGCGCGATTGATTCAGGTCTGACGATTATCACGCTATACCTCCATATGCAAAAGGCGTTCGATAGGGTCCCCCATAAACGCCTATTACATAAGCTCAAGGCTTACGGTGTAGTCACCACTCTGCTTGACTGGCTTAAATCCTACCTAACCGGGCGTACGCAGTCCGTGAAGGTAGCACACTTTGAGTCCATCCCTGTCACAGTTTCCAGCGGTGCTGTGCAAGGCAGCGTGCTTGGACCAACCCTGTTTTTGATTTATGTGAACGACATCTGTAGCAGCCTGCGCCATGGTCGCCCATTCCTCTTTGCCGACGATATAAAGGTCGTATATGTCTTCTCACCAAGCGCCAAAGTGTCCGCACTACAAGAGATCCGTGAAGACCTGAATACCTTAGAGTCGTGGTGTCAAAATTGGCAAATGACATTCTCTGCTGATAAATCTAGTATACTGACCCACGAATGCTCCATATCGGATGGTGCGTTTACGTTGAATGGTACGCCCATCCAACTAAAAACGTTAGCTACTGACCTAGGTATTCGCTATTCTATGACCCTCAACTTTTCAGAGAATGTGCAGTATCAGGTAGCAAAAGCCCGTAGAATGGTCTTCCACATAGGCCGCCACATTAACTCGGCTGAAGCACGGTTGGAGCTTTACCGCAGTCATGTTCGTCCGCAGCTGGAATACTGCCCCTTCATCTTCAGTAATTTGCGGAAATCAGACCGCATATTGCTCGAAAAGGCTCAGCGGCGGTTTACCAAAATAGTAGCCCCACAAGGTGTAGCGCTTAGTTACCTACGGAGGTGTAACCATCTCAAACTCCAGCCTCTGTGGCTGCGGCGCATTATCTTAAACTTGTGCTTCTTACATAAGTTAATATACCAAGCGGTGCACAGTGATATCCCCAGCCTGACACTGAGAAGAGGATCAGAATTCAACCTCCGAAACAAGCACTGCACAGTTGCCCCGCTGCCAGCGAGGAAGAAACTATGTTCACGTTTCTTCCTTGTCGCTTATGTAAATACCTGGAACAAATTACCTTCACAGCTGCGGGAGATTCACAATCCACAGGCTTTCAAGCAGGAGGTACGAAAGTTTATGTGCCTGGATAACATAAGACGCCTTTACAACATCTGTGATTCTGATGACAACATTTTTGAGACCGGCCCCGATGGGGCATAGATCACATTTTGGTCTGCTCTGGCGCAACTTTGAATTGCGCTCAACTAGGCTACATGACAGGAGCATCTTGGGCTCACGGGTCCTCCCCATACTTTGCCGTCCCTGTCACACCACGTGAGAGATCTCGGCCCGATCAGTTGCACGCATCTTACAGATGTTCGGACTGCTAATCCGACCACAAAAGGTATTCAGCCTACCCCAGTAGTAGCTGAGCGCTTTACTGGCTCCCACCGACACTTAGTTAAATAGGAAGTCTTGAAATAGTAGACGCTACCGCAAAGGCAACCTGGAAACATTAATCGGTAGCTCAAATCCTTTGAAAGCTCCTTCTCGACGTCCAGTTTCTTACTGCTAAACAGGTCAGCACGTAAAGCAGCCTTGTACTATTGAATGGGAGCATCGTAAGTCTGTACGCACTGACCAGGTAGGATATTGCATAGCAATGGGGAAGCAATCCGAACGGACAAACTTTACTTCACTTCTTCCTTCTCTTCTACACTTTGGTTCCTTCGTCTCCATCTTTACCCCTTAGTATTTTCCAACTACCTAGTCCACTTGGTCTCTTGCGAATACTTATACTTGTGACCCATGAGTCACGTCTGCTAAAAACATTTTACACAACATTAAGCCTCATGTGAAATGCCAGGTTCTAGCGTTGTTGTCCACACATATGGTGCACCCATAAGTTACCATTTATCTGTCTAAAATAGTCATATAAATTGCCTGCTTTATAGGTATTTCTACTAGCCTACGTAATCGGCATCTACTAGTTGCCCATAACCGATGCCCTCCCCTAGGTTTAAGTACTCGCTACTTTACACCGCTGATTATATAACAGGGCCACCTACCCACCTCGAAGGCAATATCACCATAACCTATATTAAATAAATAAATAAATAAATAGGTATATTTCTAGACCTGCTAGAGGCTGCACCCTAAACGGTTCAGATCAATGCTTACATAAACCCGATGCTCTTGCATGGAAGTAGGTAAAATATAAGTATATGTTCATCGTCAGCAATTACAAATGCATTGGCATTGTTTGATATACAGCTACTGGGTCGCAGGCGCCCACCTTGACATGTTTCTGGTTCCTGCGGGCGATATTGAACTCCTTGTTCTTTTGTGAAAACTTCGCGGAGGTGTAGTTGTGCCTTTTCTCCTTGGAACAGAATCCAATTCGCCGAAAGTGCACTTTAAATTGATCGCACATTAATTGGCCACTCAGTTGCCCCAATTGTGCGCACATGGAAGAAATGAGTGAAGGGATTATAAGGCATACGAAAAGTTGAAAACAATTCCGATAAATGCGGACAAAAAAGAAACAATTTGTTAAGAGAGAAAATAAAGCTGCGTGCTTCAGTAGAAAAATACCAATTAACAAAAAATACAGCCCTACTTTTCTTACGCTGATATTGCTCTCCGGCGCAAAATTTCAACCTGAGTTATTCTCAGATAAAAGAAAAAGCCTTTCTACAGTTAGAATACCGCTTAAAGTGGCACAAAATTACACTGATCTGGACCAGCTTTAGCGCCTGAATACGTTGAACGTAAAAGCAACACAATACGTGCAGTAGTTTGCGAGTTATTCGCAATTAAATGTTGGTCTACGAATAAGGCTATTTTTATTTTTCGCATTTACTCTCCACTTAAGCTTTCTTGGCCCGTACATTTAGTTTTATCTGAGTTATACGTATGCCTATCACTATCGGAAACGCTGGTAGACAGGCATTATGGAAAACCAGATCCTTCTCTTCAATCCTTTATGCTTGCACCACAATTTTTCCGGATTCCCTTTCTCTGGCAAAAAGCTAACCATGCGGCAGTGAGGCCCCTGTCACCTGGAAAGCTAGACACCCAGATATTTTGACCACCACTTCTTTCCTTGGCCGTTCGTACGTAATTTTAACCTTTACCTGGCTCCAAAGCTTACCATACGTAATGCGTAATGGTGGGTGAACAACCAGCTCCCACTTGTTTTCCGTTATCTTCTCTGCTTGCGTTATATTATTGTTCATTCATTTTGCCTGACAATGTGGAAGCTTCCCACCAGGAAACCTCCAAGTTAATAGCTGTTGTGATCTCCCAGTTTTCTATTACCTTACACTGGTGAATATCACTTGCACTTGCATCGGACTCCCAACCAAGAGAGTTAGAGCTCAAAATAGCAACGCGATGCAGAAATGGTGTGCTTTAACACATAAGGCCCAATAATCCGTCACAAATGAGAACGTGCAACCTCTATAAGATGAGGTGATCATGCCTAACCAAAGCGGCATTCGTGGTATTTCCTACCTGAATGCATTTCGCTAATTTTTTGGACACCTATTTCTCTATTATCAATAGAAGACATCTCTAGCCCATTAGCATTGGTGGCACCCCCATTAGGATATATAACCTAACCTCAAAGTTCTGAAACTGATGATGTTTCTCCAGGGAACGATTGCGTTATTCTGGTCCAACACCACAGGCACTTGCATCCGACTCTCAGCTAAGAGAAATAGAGCTTTAAACTAGCAACTTAATGCACAGTCGTGTGCTTTAGCACCTGTGGCCCACTAATCAGTCATGCTTGAGATGGCGCAACCCCCTAAAGAAGTGGTATTCGTGTCTAAACAAAGCGGAACCCAAGGTGTTTCTCACCTGGACACATTTTGTGAATTTTCTCACATTAGTTTCTTTTTATTATCACTTTAAGACCACCCAGGCTCATTAGTGTCAGTGATACAACCATAACGACGTATAAAACAGCCTCAGAGTCGAAACTGGTAATATTTCTGTAGGAAATGCTTGCGTTATCCTAGTTCAGACGGGGCAAATGCGTTTTACGTTCCCTTGTCTTATCCATGTGGATTCAGCTCATGCGGCTTTGGTATAATTTTTGCATCCACAACGGAGCATTAAAAACGTTGAATTCCACATTCATAGTGGATTCTGCGGCCTGATATACTCTGAAAATCGCACATGGTCGCATTCTGGCTGTGGGCTAGCTACACCATATCCTGTGCTGTTCTACCTATACAATGCTTCTTACAGCCTACGTAGTATTTCCCTAAAAGCTTTCCGTCTGTTTTCCCAACTTTTACTACGTTTACTGAGAAAGTGTGCTTTTCGGCCCACTGCGTCATACTTCGCTACTGCAGCGAAATACACGTTATCTTAGGCAATGCTAGTTACTACTCCATATTCAGAACTTATTACGCCTAGCCGCTTTTTGTATTATTTCTTTCTTTTTTCTGTATCTGCTTCGAAAGCAGAACGTGAATTTAGCGGAGGTTCGAAAGTGGCGCTATCCGCCGCCGACCGCTAAAAATTCAAATATCTCCATAACCACTGCACCTAGCTTAATTATTTTACCATTGTCGTAACCAGCGCGTAGGGTTTGTCCCAGACCGCCCATTGTTGTCTCGTTTAGTTAACATTTCGGCTCCAAAACGGCGTTGATGCCGCTTGTTTGGAGATTTACACTTTGAAATTTGCGCCAGGTTTGCGATGCTGGTATGCTGCTTCTGGGCTATATTTTGGCTCCATTTTCCAATATCAGTGTATTTTCTAGTTAAGTGGGGCGGCCTTTCAGTCGCACTTTCCTAAGAAAGCCTAAATTGTTAGCCACTACTGTCATTTCCTTTGTTTCCCCCTCCACTTTTACGATCTAATTTTGGCTTGCTTATTCCTTTCCATGAGCCCGCTACTAATGGATGCAAGAAATGCGGTGATGTGACCAAAGAAAATGGATCAAATTTCCTCTAGTGGTGCATTTTCCATCGAAAATAACACAATCCATTGGCATAATAGATTGATCGTTTACTAATGGAATCAGGCACCTCAAGGTTTGGCAGCGGTAGCCGGTGAAAAGCGCAGAATGCGTACATAAGCTACGGAGACCCAAACTGCTGCCTTCAAAAATGTCGAGGCCTACGAAACGTTTGTATTTATCCCTGCTTTATTGTTCGGAAAGATAAACACGATCAAAAGCAGTTGTTAACGATATTACTTCTCCATGCATGAGCATGGATGCTATGTACAATTTGATCTGATCCCACGCAGGAACAGCATCTAGCGCTTATCTAGAAATATACCTATATTTATTTATTTATTTGGGTGAAGCCTTCTAGTCGCTAGTGGCTACCTACACTGTCCCAGCATAAGTCAACAAACAGCAAATATATGCGAAGCAGACAGTCCAGAAACGTAAAGGTTGGAGGAATAAAAGAGTGATTCAGCAGATAAGAGCAGATGATTTTAACACACTTGAAAATCGTTGCGAACACTGGCAAATGACGTTCTCCGCTTGAAAACTTAATGTCATGACCCACAAATTTTCTATTCCTGCTGGGTGGCTAACAATAAACGGTAGCACTATCAAACAGAAGGCTATGAAAGCAGAGGTTGGCTTGCGCTATTTCGTGAGTCCCAACTTTGCCGAGCACGTTCATCCTCAAGCGGCAAGAGTAAGTGGATTAACTTTCCACATACGCCGTTACATAAAAACCGCGGATGCAAGGCTAGAGCATTTTAAGAGTCACGTCCCTCCGCAGCTGGATTAATAATCATTTATATGCAGCTTGGTGAAGCTCAGCGACGGTTTACGAAGATGTTGCCTCCCTCACAGCAAGCGCTGACTTATCGATAAAGGTGTGAAACCCTTAAAATCCAGCCCCTTTGGCAAAAGCGCATTATACTTAACCTGTGCTTCGTACATAAGCTAATTAATAAAAGAATGCGCAGTAATATCTCTTGTCTTAACTTAAGGAGCGCATCTGAAGCCTAACTCCGAAACAGAGGCCATTCCATAACCCAGCTTAGAACATAGAAGGGACTGCAATCTCTTATTTTCTTAGTTGAATATGCGAACATTTGGAACAGGTTGTCTTTCAGCTTAAGAGAGATCCAAAACATGTAGGCATCCCGAAAAATTCAACGATTCCTATGGGTTGACAATGTACAAGCATCTTCAGTATCTGCGCTTCGCAAGAGCACTTTTCGTAACTGGCCCTGCTGTACCTAGAGGACGCGCACAATGTATTGCATGACACCTAAGCACCTTGAGCTTACCACATCTAGATACATTGTCGCTAGTGCCTTAGCACCTAAGATGCTTCAGCGGTATCTGTCACACACATTTTCTAGGTTTTAAGAAAAGAACTCCGGGTAAAAGATGACGCTAGTCTCCAAAGCTCACGTCTTGACGGGCTTGAGTTCTCCTACGGACAATTCCGCCTTATGGCCGCACAATGGGAAGCGAAGAGGTCACTAAAAAAACAACCTGTAATTGATACTCGGCAGCCTGACCCCAATGAATTGTCTCCATCAATGACCCCCAAGGTTTCATATTATCCATTACCGCAACCATAACACCCGGGCAGTCTCAGTCGGATCAGTCGCATGCATCGTACTGGTGCTAAGCTTGGAATACTGAATGCGAAAGGTATTTAGCCATTTTTGATTAGTTCCCGACTTGCATCGCTTCCCTCAGTGACAAGTTGGTCCAAAGGCTGCATGGACCAATTCGTACTTGTGCTCCGGCTCCTCTTGTTAAATGGCCACGTTGTCCATGTTTAAAATGTTCAACAAGCAGTACAGCCTAGCGTACCGACTGGCAGGTTCCCAAATCCGAAGGTACTCCTCATATGGGATATTGCAGGGCAATAACGAAGCCTTCAGAGCAAGCAACTTTAAATCCATACATCCCATGTACACTTTAATTCCTTGTCTTCAGATTTACCTTTATTCACTTTTCAAATTCTTAGACCACTGGGTCCGTAGAAATATAGTACGCTTATGACGTTTGAGGTAAAGGCATGTTACCAGATCTAAGCCTTGTATAAGATATCGTAATCACTTGTTGCTTTTGATACACCTAAGATTCACATTAGAATTTTCAAAAAGCATTTTCGAAATACCACCTTCAATTATATCTCCATGTACCTTCGTAGATGTCAGTGGCTAAGAATATTTAATTGAGGCGTTTTCATTAAGCCTGAGTACTAACTACGTTACTCTGCTGTGTGCAACTACAATCGCTATGCTTAAGGCAAAATAACATGTATATCTTTCATGTTGTCGATAAAGAGACCACTTTAAACCTTTTGGGCCCAAGCATACAGATATTTTGCCCTCCACTTATCCTTGCTTGACCCCATATACTAGCTTTATCTGTCGTACATGTGCCTATCACTATTGGCAACAGCAGTAGGCAAGCTTCATAAAAAAGATCCTCTTATTTAACCGCTTTCGCTACTCAAACATGCGTATTTCCAGATTACATTTCACTGGCACGAAAGCTAACCAGAGACAGTGAGGCCGCTGTCACACAGGCAGGATGGACATCCAGAAAATTTTGATCACCAATTCGCCTTAGCCGGCAGTGCACTATTTAGCTTTCACCTGGCTACAAAGACTACCATGCGTTATGCGCAATAGTGCGCAACCAAGCAGCTCCCACCTTATTCGTTATTTACCATTCTACTTTGCTCTACATTAGCACCCGTCGCTTAAGGTGCTAGAGCATCGCTCGCCAGGAAAACTACCAAGGAATGGCTGGTGCGACAGTACAGCACTTGCAGTGAAGAGAGCAGTGTGCAAGTGTGGGTCGCAGCTTACCCGTTAGGCAAGCGGTCCTTAGCGGTGTCCTACAGGACTTGGACCTCTGCTGTTCTCCATCTACGTAAACGACCTCCCCGGAGAGCTTTGAGTCTCATCCCTATTGTTTGCTGATGACCTTAGGCTATAGAACGTTGTAAATGTTCCTGGAGTTCTGAAGCCACACATAATGCACTGGACAGATCCTGGGACTGGTCTACTTTGTGGCTATTGCCCATTAAGCAGGCTAAGTGTACCGTCCTTCGTACAGGAGCAACTTCCCCCTCCTAGCTACGTACTCGGTCGGGTCGAACTCCCCTTGCCTGCAAACAGGTAGACCTGGGCATCATCCATTCCTCGTCTTTGCAGTCTGGTGACAACTGGAAGAAGGCCACTAGTACGGGTTTCAGAACGCTGTGGTTAATACGCCGTTCTTTCGGGGCCTTACCTGCCGACATATTCGTGAAGCTGTTCTCAGATTTCGTTCGGCCCCATCTGGAATACTGCGTCCGACGTGCCCGCCCTGCCTTGTTGGGACAAAATGGAGCTCGAGAGGGATTTGAGAGTGGGTACCAAATTGGTCGATGGGTTTACGGCGGCAATCGTATTCTGAGCGGCTATTAGCTTGGGTATGTATTCAATGCACTACCAATGGCTTCGAGGTGACCTAATCCTTACTTACCGCATTTTAACAGTGTAGGTTGGACCGGGCTTTAGCTCCCTATTTAGCCTGGCTATGATGACTTGTCTTCGCGGTCATGCCATGAACCTACAAAAGCCACGTTCTGACGAGATCAGAGCAAAATCTCGGTTGTTGCTTAGAGTTATCGAGCGCTGGAACTCGCTTCCTGGAAGTGTACTCAGTGCGCATAAGGTTAAGGGTTTTGAGCGTCAGTTAGACGCTCTTGGGTGGCAACACGAAACCTTTTCCTTCTCCTGACCATGTCCATCTTCCAACTTTTAGTACGTACTCTGTCATTCTCTTCACTCATTGGGAGTATCCTTCATTTAAACGGCTTTCGTTCCCCTTTTTCTTCCAGTTTTTACTTCACGTGACCTAGACCGTGTGGTTTGCTAGTGCGGGGAACGTGGCAACAGAAGGGGTGCTGAGCCATGTGCAATTCCGTGTTTAAAAGGCCCCAATGAGGGCTCTCATGTTACATCTTAGTGACACCTGACACAATCTGTCTACGCTAAGTGCTGCAGGTAACGGCTTGCCGGTTTCACCATGTTATTGTGTTATGGTAATCACCTGCGGCAATGCGTCCTCCGCTGCTTCGATCAACCAACTTAATGCTATAGGCGGCAGCGTGAGATGCATACAGGTTGCGATTGGGGAGTCCGTATTCATGCAGGGCAATGTATGCAAGTTGTAGTGCCTATGGCCTTACAAGGATTTCTGTTATCATGCGTAGGCCATCGCTTCGACTAGTGATATCATCCCGTGTGATTGCTTTTAATGCCGCGGTTGTATTTGTAGGAGTATTTACGTGAAACCGATGCTCGGCGATTACACGCTTCTCTGATGTGGAATGCGCGGCAACAGTAGCCTACTTGTGTGGAACGCCTCCGCTCCTCACTTCGGGTTTGGCCTCAGGTGGGTCCATCGGTGGCCATCTACAGGAGGATGCCAAGAGTTACTTCGGCCACCGCTGTGTCTGTCCGAAACTAGGAGCAATGACTCACGGTGTTGTTGCGTTAATGGTGCCAGGTTGGTCCTCGTTATTGGTTGCGCACCTCCGGAGACTTCGCGGCGGAAATAACCATAAATAAATAAATAAATGGCATATTCTCTGTAAAACGAGACACACCTCTAAAGGCATGATCAAATATGCATACAAGCATAGCTTCTTTGGAATATTAAAACATTTCGTTTTAATGAAAGGAATAATGGAAAAGATGTAGTCCATATAAGCGAGCATCCTGTCAGGTAATTGTCAGCCCAAGGACCATGATGACGCTGTAGCGCGCAAAAGCTGTTGCGTCAAGATACAAGTGGGGGGTAAATTTGCCATGTAGTGATCCGTGAGCACAGGAGCCCAAACAGGTTTAGTGCAATCAATGACCATTACGAAGCCGGGATGATCTGTACCCATTAAAGCATTCTTCATATTAAATTCAGTTGCACAGGTTGGATGTAGAAGGCTGAGGACTGCGCTAGCGTGAAATGTATAGCTGTGACTTTATTTTGTGGCGATTTACATCCGCCACGTTGCAGTGTTGTTAAGCGGACATTTGTGGCCTTTTATAGGGAGAACGCTTGCCAGGCAAAAACCCACCACGTCCTAGAACACTGTCGTAGCTTCCTTTGAACTGTAGTGCTAGTCGGCTATGCATCGTATAGACTGATTTTGCAATCTATTATTCGCAGTCGGTTGCAAGCCAAAATTCTTCCTTCGTTGGCCGAATGGCTTAGTAATGATCCGGCAGTAGTCGTTGAAGCCGGTCAATGATGTAAAAGAGTCGCAGAGTCGAATGATAATGATGCAGGTGAGTAAACACATTGTTATTAGAGACCGGCTTTTTCTATTATATTGACCGGCTCGCAACCCGTGTCCAGCTATCCATTCTGGACTTGTCATAGGGACTGTGAGTGCAGTTGTTTCTTGTGTCTGAATATGTCCATAACAGGAAAAAATACTATTCTCCGCAAAGTGGACGAGTAATTCCTTCAAATGCAAGTGTAATTGTCTCCATGGCCAAGTGAAAACTCCATGAATGATCATCGGAAAAGCCGCTTATACGCGCGCAATGTTGTCCGTGAACTGACATCAGAAAAGCTCCAGGTGACTGGAGAATCGGAATGTTTGAGGCAGTGAAGGTAATCACGCCAGAATTGTCTGTCTTCTGTTGTGGAACAGTGAATCCATGTAAATATATTATTTCAGGTGAGTAAATTGTTCTACTGTGAGCACGAGGCGAGCTAAACCCATTTGTTTAGACCCCGTGGTGGTAGCTTCTCCAGAATGGCGGAAAGAGCTCCATTTGGAACAATGTGAGGGTTCTTCATCTCCCGGAGAAAAGATCGGGCGTTTAAACCATCTGGCTATTGAACGTGGGTCGATCAGGCCCAGCGGATAAACCTTCTTGTTTTGGCGGAGGTAAGTAGAACTCTTGGGAGAATCTGTAGTGGGTATCATTCAAGACTCTGGGTGCCGGTTCATTAAATAAATAAATAAATAAATATTTTATTCTAGACTATGCGAGGCACGCTCATGGAGGCATGATCAGATATGTACAACGGTACAAACATTATAATGTAATTGTAACAGTAACGCAGAAAATTGTTTATATATCCATGATTGGAACTGTACAATGTTGAAAATGCGAAACAATAAGTTGGCTGTCATGAGATACAAGAAATCAGCTAATACGAGATTGAGAAACCTGAATGATCCATTGAAAGTTAATGGAAGAGCCCGCACACAAGGAAGGAAAAGGGCAACGTATGGTAGGATGTAAAACGACAACAGTATACAAAGATGTAGAAGTCCCAGTGTAACGATCCTATGTAGAATCGTGACGCTAGTTGACCTGCCAGTGTAAAGTTATGGGCTGTGACTTTATTCGGTGGCGAGTCACATACGCCACGTTGCAGTGTTGTTAAACGGACATTTGTGGCTTTTTGTAGGGAGAACGCTTGCCAGGCGAAAACCCACCACGTCCTGGAACACTGCCACCAATCCATTGAATGGCAAATTGTAACTGGCTATGTTTCTTGTTAAAAGTCTGTTTGCTCGGTTATTCGCAGTCAGGTTGCGTCCCATTTTTTCCGCTGGTTGATGCAATAACTGGTTACCTATTGCGCTCCTGGGTCCTGTCCATTGGTAGGTCGGGTACTAAACATTCTTATTGAATATGATGTGTTGATCCTTCGCAGAACCACATGAAGTCATCTCTGATTATGTATATTTGCCGGGGAGCGAAGAATTCGTGTCCAGCTACCCTCACTGGACATCGGTGGTTGGGTGCAAATAGTTAGAGTGGAAGTGAGGCCATGGTCCAGGTAAGTACTTGTTGGTTATTTCGTCCCATCCCAGACGGAGGCAGTTCCTCAGTTCAATCCCGAAGCTCTCCGATGTTCGCGACCTCAGAGAAAAGGGAGAGAGGAACAAGCCGAGAGAAGACCGAAAAGGAACAGTCAATGTACCTAGCGTTTGATCAAAATCCTACATTAAGACATTTATTTGAGACAAATAGTGTACAAGGTGTAACAGATATTACGCTAAAGATGTCTTTACTTATGCGGAAGGCATGGCCTGATGGGTAGAATACTTTCATGTGCATAGGGATGAAGAGCAGGATTCCGGTAAGATATTCATGAGGTGTAAGCTGACAATGTTCGAATTCTACCTGAGACTAGAAAGTGGGTGTGTAGTCACGATTGGTTGTTATCGGAAACCCAAAGACAGTGACGATGTGGCCGTATTTATATATGCTCCACGGGATAAGGATTACCTAAGACACCATAACTACAATGTACATAGGTATATGAAGATAGGAAGCTGAGCATATTAGAAGCTGGCTAAGATTAAATGGATATCAAAGGAAGACTAAGTGTTGAAGGTAAGACGATCAGAAGATATCGATAATGGACTGGGTATCAGTGGCCAAGGGTGCCTGTTGGGTTAATCATTCGAGGTGCCAATGAATAACAACCGTGTCAAAGGATCGGACAGCAAACCAGCTGAGCTGTGAAAAAACTATACCAGGAGAATAAACAATCTACAGAAGGACTGACGCCTAGCGAGCTAAGGAGTATTCCCAAAGTTGAATAGAGCCTACAGCGAACAGCTGCCGCAGAGCAGAGATAGTGGCTAAAGGAAAGGATGTATCAGTGGCTGATTCAACCATATCATTAAGACTTTTGACCACATGTCAAGTAAACGCGAGTAAGACAGACGACGGATAACGGCGCGCTAGGAGAGATGAATGGCCAGCAATAGAGTTCGAAATAAGGCTTCAGCTACTAGCGGATCCTACGGTGGCACAGAATAGGTCAACAAACAGCTGAGCTGTGACGCAAACAATCAAAGAGATGAACATGGTAAGAACGGAGCGAGCTCCGGGTATCCGCAAAGTTAAATGGAACCTATGGCGACTAGCTGCTGCTAAGCAGAGATAGTGGCTCAAGAAAAGTATGTATCAGAGGCTGGTGTAGCCATATGATTAAGAAGTTTGACCACTACTGGATGCCTACAGTTTCAGTGAATAAATCAACAGACGAGCGCCGAATAAGGAGACAGACGTCAGAGGAAAATGAAGGCTGGAGTGTCAAGAAGTTGCTCCTTCCAGGCTACATGAGGCCAACAAAGACTAGCTACTGCCAAAGAAAATTGCACGAGATTAAGACGAAAAACGGATAACTGCGCGATAGGAGAGAGATGAATGGCCAGCCACAGAATTCGGATTAAGGCATCAGTTACTAGTGGATCCTACGGTGGCACAGAATAGGTCAACCAACAGCTGAGCTGTGACGCAAACAATCAAAGAGAATGAACATTGTAAGAAATGAGCAGCTCCTAGAGAGCTCCGGGTATCAGCAAAGTTGAATTGAGGCTATGGCGACTAGCTGCTGCTAAGCAGAGATAGTGGCTCTAGAAAAGGATTTATCAGTGGCTGGTGAAGCCATATGATGGCTACAGTTTCAATGAATAGGTCAACAGACAAACGCTGAATAAAGAGACAGACGTCGGAGGAAAATGAAAGCTGGAGTGTCAAGTAGTTGCTCTTTATAGGTTTCATGGGGCCAACAAAGACTAGCTACTACCAAAGAAAATTGCACGAGAATAAGACGAAAAACGGATAACTGCGCGCTAGCAGTGAGATAAGTGGCCAGCCACAGAATTCGGATTAAGGCATCAGTTACTAGTGGATCCTACGGTGGCACAGAATAGGTCAACAAACAGCTGAGCTGTGACGCAAACAATCAAAGAGAATGAACATTGTAAGAAATGAGCAGCTCCTAGAGAGCTCCGGGTATCAGCAAAGTTGAATTGAGGCTATGGCGACTAGCTGCTGCTAAGCAGAGATAGTGGCTCTAGTAAAGGATTTATCAGTGGCTGGTGTAGCCATATGATTAAGAAGTTTGACCACTACTGGATACCTACAGTTTCAATGAATAGGTCAACATACGAGCGCCGAATAAGGAGACAGACGTCAGAGGAAATGAAAGCTGGAGTGTCACGTAGTTGCTCTTTGTAGGTTTCATGGGGCCAACAATGGCTAGCTACTGCCAAGAAGAGTGACGCGACTAAGAAGAACGGGTTTCTATTAACAGCCTTTTGCGTTCCACTCTGTCGGTGTTTGCATTTTGTTTGAAATGCTTGTACCTGAAGGTGTTCCGGGAACAGTTTTTCGCCTCCACGTAACCTTGGTCCCCGCTATCTAATCCGTTGCAACTCCGGTACATGTATTGTCTGTCCACATGTGGCTTTGAGAACTGCTGTTCATCCGGGATGTGTATATGATTGATCCGACACTATTGGTCTGCTTCCACGTAACCTTTGCCGCTACTATCTACTCCGTTGCACCTTCGGTAAGTCTACTGGTTCTTAACAAATGGCTTTGAAAATTGCTCTCTATCCGTGCCGCGTATATGGGTGATCCGCCAATACTGGTCAGCCTCCACGTAACCTACGCCGCCGCTATCTACTCTGTTGCACCTCCGGTAAGTGTATGGGCTGTTTACCTGTGGCTTTTAGAACTGCTGTGTATGCGTGCCACCTATATGGATTATACGACACTATTGCGCAGCCTCTACGAAACCTTTGCCCTGCCACTCTAATCCATTGCGCCTCCGGTAAGTATATTGGCTCTTCACAAGTGGCTTTTAGTGCTGATGTCTATCCGTGCTGCTTATATGGGTTATCCGCCACCACTGTTCAGCCTCCACGAAAACTCTGCCGCTGCATATATACTCCGTTACACCTCCGGTAAGTGTATCGGCTGTTCACATGTGACTTTTTGAACCGCTGTGTATGCGTGCCACCTATATGCGTGTTACGACACTATTGCTCAGCCTCCACGAAACCTTTCTTTCAGAACCCCTGTCTAATTATGGTGCCTACTTCAGTGGTCCGCCACTACGGGTTCGCCTCCACGTAATATGGGACACAACATACCTACTTCGTGCACCTTCCGGTTTGTGCATTATGCGTGGACATTTGACGTTTAGAACGCGCGCATATTCCCTTCGAGTGCATGATTGCTCTGACCGCCAAGTCGCTTACAGACTGATGCGGAGTGTCATGCGTCTAAACACCACGGCGTATTTTACACACCAGATGTTTGCTTGTAACCTAGCTCTTAAACAATATTACATGTTCGTACTGCCTAAGAAGTTCTTTTTCCCAAGTCGGGTTTACATTGATTTTGACCTGTCACGTTGAGGCTGGCGAAACCATCTCTCGTGTGCACCATTGAGGGGTTCCGAGCTGTATCCACGCTCACTCAACTAGTGGTGCATATTTCTGAATGGTTCGAACGTTCGGCACTTTTATTGCACCCGGCTTCCCAATGTCCGGAACCATTTACATCCAACGCTACTTATCCGCTAGCACATAAGCATGTATCAGTGGCACTGCGCTTCTTCCCACATACCGCCACCGGAAAGTGCTGCACCATTGATGCATAGTCACAGGTACCATTGGCTTTTCATGATTACTTCTCTTTAGGAGCCCAAGTGATATGCGCCTCCGTTTACCCTATTACTTAACTCAGCCACTGCGCCCACTGCCACGTACTGCAACCCGCATGTGATGCATCGTTGATTCATAAACACAGATACCATTGGGTTTCCATGATCACCTCTCTTTCAGAGTCGCTGTGATATGCGTCACTCTTCGTCATCCTACTTACCGCTGTTGTTGCGTCCCCTCAAACGTACAGCCTCCGTAATACCACACATCTCTGCAACCTAGTTACAGGTATCATTTCAGTTCAATGATGACAGCCATTCCACAGCCAAAATAACATGCGCCGCCGTCAAGGTGAACCCCGCCACTGTCTATTTTCCTACGTATTCACTCCACTTGAGCGTTCATCCTTGCTCCATGTACAAAGGTCAGGTTGATTTCATTGGTGACGTTCCTTTCATAGCAAAAGTATATATGCGCCTTCCACAACGTCAAAGTTATTGCTGCCCGTGGACCTCCTCCCGCCGACTGGTACCTGTATATCAGGCGTTAGTGAACGCAAACCAAAGGTAACCTCAACTGTCAATGATGACCTCCATTTCAAAGACATAGCACACATGCGTCGCAATTCGCCGTCCCCATTACCGCCCGTGGTCACACTGTGACGCATGTGCATTAGTCGTCTCCTCTCATAGCACCGGATCCGGTCTTTCTCCGCTTTCCAATTTCGTCTACATTTTGCATTCCTTATAGAAAAAAGCATCGGCTTTGTTCTGGGCCACCCTCTGTTACTGTGCCTTGTCGTCCCATATCGCATTGGAAATGTGCAAAGTCTGCACATTTTTTGCGGCGGACTACAAGCTCACAAGGTTCAGTGGGTTGTTCCGTAATCTTCAGATAAAATATGGGCCAATTCCTACATCTCGACTTGTGGCCAAACACGCCAAGCAATGCGAACAGCATGCTCATCCATTAAGAACACAGTAAGTTCAACTTATGCGGTCATTTTTAACGATGTACGTGCCGTTGTAGCCCTACATGCCTCGTAAACCTTGTTCCCTATGTCATTCAGCCTTTGGCATTTTTACTTCGTATCGCCCTCAATTCCTCCTGTAATAATACTTGTTGAACCATTTTCCAGTATTCTCGCTTGCTGGGTGATGAGCGTTAGCAACGATCCCCACAAAGACGAGAATATTTGCATACGGCTTGAGCGTCCCTCTGCCCACCTGACACAATCATACCCCACCATACAAACGCACGGCGTATATCAGTACAACGTCGTCATGTGCATCGGTTCCCATTCTACTGTCAATCCGTTGCTCCAAACATTCGCTTCCTACTCACTACGTCTTGTTAGTCTACCCAGCAGCGGGCAATTTTATAATTACATTGCGACACTAATTAAAACGTAACACCCGCTGCATCTTCAGTTAAGATTAATGAACGCAGAACACTATGTCATATTTATATAGTACGGTAACCTTTACCGAATTCCAGCTTCCCTACTTCACCGCAGACAACAGATTAACTCCGTACCATTCCCGAGACAATATTCTTTAAACGATTTTCAAAGTTTAAATAACCCCTGTTTCGCCAAAAACGTCTTAAGCTCCGAACTGAGTTATCATCGACTTCGATGCTTACATACCATTACTTCATGCGAAACCATCTTGCGTGAATCAAACCCATTCCATTTAGCACACCTAGTTGAAAAAGATGATGAATACAATACCAAACAGCTGCCGTCCTCACAATTAAGTATAACATTCCTCTGCGTCCACAATCGTACACAACAAAGCCATCTGTAATTAAACACAATTTTTCTTTCAGGCAACAAACCATTGAGGAAATCTCTCCAAGAAACCATTTCATATGTAGTATGGATCAAACATGCAGCAGTTCATGGACTTACACACAAACATTAATTCACGTATGCAGTTCTTATTTAGGAAACTACAATTATTCCTTACTACCTTCATTAACTTATATATGGATGGCGGCATCCGGTTTCGGATTTACCTGTCACTGTGGCCAGCCACAGGACGCCTGCGCCTACAGAGGGACCATGGAGGGCTTGCGCTGAACCACACACAGCTACATCCACACACCCCATATCCGGTGTAAACCCGGAGGAATAAGACCGGGAGGCACGCGGATGGAAGCCACGTCCCATCAACGGAACCGGCCCACACTCCTTCACAGGCAAACACAAGCACGCTGTATTTGGGCAATCAACCGCACATAAGGCGGTGGCTGGACCGTAGTCCGCTCCACACTGAGTGCATGGAACCACTCTTCGAGCCTAGCACGACCACAAGAAGCGTGCACCCCGTCCCCTCCAACAAGGACCAACTGTCTCCTGGAGCCAGTATGGACGAGACAGTGGGTAATAGACAGGTAGGCACCTTAGCAACATGCACACCAAGCGCAGCCACACCGGGGATATCACACAACAGCCAATCACTTGAGAGAGGGAGAGACAAAGAATATAACACGAATAATGCATACGTAAACATTAACATGAACCTTAAGTTAATGGGCATACGAAATAAGTTGTTTACAAACGAAGCCTAGAGAAGTTCACGAGGTCAGAAAGTATATTTTACGAAAATGCCTCAAACACGAAACTATTATGGAAATCGAATACAACTGGCGTAAGCGAATTGTGCAAGTTCATGGAATAGAGTACAGGTAGACATTTATATGAGAAAGAAAAGCATTTAGGCAAAACTGGAAACCCACCACCTGAAATAAAGAGACTTAGCATGCAAGCACGCGGTTAGTAAATCGAATGCAGCGTACCTACGAACGCTGCGCCCGTTCTGAGTACTTCTCTGCAAAACCCGTCGTCGCTTCTGTAGTGGTCCCGCGTGGCCTCTCTCATGGCTCACTAGACATTAATATAAGAAAGAAAGGCATTAGGACAAAACTGAAAACCCACCACTTACATATGCATACATATATAAGCATATAGATAATATATATATGCATGATGTGTATATGCCCATATATGTATGCCTATATAGGTTAATGAAGGTAGTAAGGAATAATGGTGTTCGTAAGTAAGAAACGCATAAGTTAAATAAGGTTTGTATGTAACTCCCTGTACTGCTGCAAGTTTGTTGCATAATATTTGTAGAACGGGAGCTGGAAGAGATTTCTTCAACCTTATGTTACCTGAAAGAAAAATTGTGTTTAATTACAGATGGTTTTGTGGTGTACAAATGTGGACGTAGGTGAAGGTTATATTTAATAGTGGAGACTGCAGCTGTTTGTTGTTGTGATCATCATCCTTTTCCTGCTAGGTGTGCTACATAGAATGATTTCTATGCACGTACAGTGATTTCGCATGCAGTATTGGTACGTAGGCATCCGAGTCCATGATTACTCATTTCGGAGCTGAAGTGGTGTTTGGGGGAACAGGGGTTATTTAAACACTTAAAATCGTTTAAAGTATAGATATATATATTACATTTCATTTCAGAGCAGGGAACATGTTTACACACACGCAGTCAATTATCTAACAATTAATAATGATTCTAGTCACCATTTCGATTACATGGTTACGACTTCCACGGGTAACCTCCACTGCAAACCAATCCCTACTTACAAACCATATGCTATACATCGACACTCGCATATTTTGGAAAAGTTACCATGCATGCTGCCACTTCGTTTGTTTAACGGAGACATAGCGCAGCCAGCCCTAAGCGATCTTTTAGACTCTGTTTCTTTTGTAACCTGTAGCCTACTGTTATATATTAACTTTTCCATTTTTATACGACCTTGCGCTTAAGCATGGTACAGTCCAGCTTCTAGCTTTTTGGAGTACCTGACCCCAGTATAAGCACCTTTCGCAACAAATTACCCCATTAAATCCCATACATTTAGAGAACGCAGAAACCAGTTTCCTGAGGAGTAACAGCCCGTATTCAAAATCCCGCGCTTGGCGGACTCGACGGTCCCAGCTTCCACGACGGACATTTAACTTCAGGCAGTTGATCACTTTAGTGTGTTACCAGTCCGTAGCGCAAAAATTTTAAAATTCAGATAATAGCTGAAAAAGCGTCCGTTTCTCACAAGGTTTAATGCACAAAGCTACTCAGTTAAAGGTAATTTTATGTTAAGTTATGGAATTACTGTTGTTAAAATCTTTTACAATGTAGCAAAATATGAATATAATTTGGTGTTTGCACACTAATAAGTGCGTTGTTCATTATAAATCTGGACCTCGTTAATGAATGCACGGTTGTTGGCATGAAAATTCAGATGCATTTAACTGCAAAGCAGATATAAGCATAAGCCTTGCTCCCTGACCCAGCAAAAGCAATAACGGCCGAAAACAAAAGTTTATCTCTTTGCATAAAATGCTGCAAACCATTCAATATAACCAAACTAAGTGCTCTGTAGTATTCGAAGAAAAACGGCACTAAGCTGTTGATCACTTTCTAGAGGGCAGCAATTTTTGCAATCTTATCTAAAATCGGCAAGGTATTTTCTTATGTATATATGAAATACAAGCTGGTGGGACACTGCCGTTGATCACCTTAGTGGGAAATTCGTTTACCGGGTAATATGCGTCCGGTCGCGGGTTTCCAGCTTTTCCCTACACGAAGCGTACGTCGGTCGTAATAGACTGAGGAGGTTGAGTGTTGAAGAAGGTTTTCCGTAGGCGGCTGAACAACCACTTAGTAAGTGTCGGAGTTGTATGGACATAGCGTTGTAGCACACCTAGGGGCCAGCTCGGCGGTATTGTCACAGCTGTTCATAGAGGGCCAAATGCGTGGCGAAAAGCTGGGTGGTCTAAAACCATTCATGAGAAATGCTGGCCCTAAGAATACCAAAAACGACATGAGAAGGTAAAGATAACGGGAAATAACCATCACTATATAGCCTACGCTCTTAGGCTACTTACGTGTTGACTTGCTACAGCGACACGTAGACGCGCTTCATTATCACCCCCTTAGGAGGCGTTGTCCTCAGCACCTGCACAAACCCAGACTCGCGTCTACCAGTTGACGCACATATAGACCGATGACCGCTTATGTTCGGACGAATACGTGTGTGGAAGTGATCGTGCACGTTGCAACGGATGAAGTACTTCTTCGGGGACTGGCGTTGTGAGCTGGCGGGCTCGTAAAACATGAACTATGCATTCGGTCGAGGGTTCCGTGGGCTTCTATGTCCGAGGTATACATGGATCGTTTTAGCACGAGGGGATGAAGAGCATAGACGATACATGATAAGCTAGGGGGAACCACCAGTTAGGCGTCGGATCCGGATTGCTGGTGTGCTTCGGTCGTATATCGGAGCCAGTCGGACGGTATTGTCACAGCTGCCGACAGAGGACCGAGCGCATGGTGACTAGATGGAAGGCGTACCGGCGTATGACGGCTCACGAATATATCATGGAAGGCTAATTGGGAAAGCAAAACGAAGAGGAAACGACGCACACAACATAGCCAACGCTCGACAACACTTGCAGGCTAGCTTGCAACAAAGACAGGCGCGTTGCATACAGCGAGAACTTTGTATTGCGCACGGTAGACTGGGCGACGGCGAGCATTTAAAATCCAAATTGATCTACCTACGACTTTTGGGAAACCGAAATTATCTAGGGGCGATTTGATACCTTAAAGGGCAATGATTTTTTCTCATTAAGCCCATGTACCGGAAGCTGCGCGCTATTACTTGATAGTTAAAAGGATACCTACTCCAGCTAAGCATCCAAGTTTAACTAAGACTACAGAGATTAATATTGCTATCGCACAATTAAGTAACAATAGCTCCGAATGCGGCGTTTAAAGCAACGTTTCGATGACGCTTCCTTGTGGCTTCAACCAATTGCAAACTCTAAGCTGAAAAGAAGCTTCGTTTAATGTGTACGTGATGTGGCTGTTGGTAAAATAAATAAATAAATATTTTATTTTCGACAAAGCGGGGCAAGCCTTTTGGGCATGATCAGAATATTGCAATACTGTACATGATAGCATGACTAGCAGCACCAACAGCGGGTGTAGTAAGGTTGGAGACAGCGCTGTGGGCCCATATGGCCCAAAGGTTGTAGGAAGTCTATGTCCACAGAATGCGAGATGTAGAGATAAGAATCAGATCACTAACGTGGAGCAGGTTGACGAGGAGCTAGTCCGAATAAGTTGTGTACACAGGGCAGCTCAGGTGAGTGAAGAATGAGGAAAAGCTGAAAATCTTTAAGAATAGTGGCATGTCATTAATCAAATATTTAGGCGTGTTCGTACGGGAGAAGATATATGCACAGAATTTGTAAATGTGGTATCGGTCAACTTATCAATGTGTTAGGGGCGGTGAGTTTATTGAGTGACGAGTCACATCCGCCACGTCGCAGTGTTGTTAGACAGACGTTTGTTGGTCATTGTAGGGAAAACGCTTGCCAGATGAGGACCCACCACGTCCTGGAACACTGCCGACTGGTGGTTTGATATTGAAAAGATTGCACCTGACCGATTACCCTCGCGGATATTCGCAGTCACGTTTCGATAATTTGTTTCCCATGGTGGTGTAGTCTCCTTCGGAGTCGACCGCAAGTAGTTGGAGCTGTTGAAGTCGGACGACTCAGGGGCCTTGTAATGATTTGCTTTGTTTTCTGGGTTCCGTTGGTGTGTCAGGATTGCGAAGTGCGGGTGATTTCTTTGTTCTGTATTGATTCCGTGTCCATGGGAGAGTCGCAGGTTTGTCCTCAGAGGTGCTCTGTGCAGGTATTGTTATCAATTAGAACAAGTGAGAGAAGAAAATCGGACCGAGCAGACTGCCAAGGAAATTGAACAGGACTATGTTAATGTATAAATATAACATTTATGGTAAGGTTGTGCTGGTTGAAAGCAATGGAATGACCGAATGTGTTATACAGCATATTCCTGGTTTTGCGTGCGAGCACGAAACCCGGTATTTATTGAACGTGAGAGAAAATTGCTATCTGAAGTGGCCTAGCGCACTCAAACGTTGTCCGGTGTGGAAACCGGAAGTATCAGGCGTTGTTAACCTGTAAATGATTTGAAAGAATCAGGAAATAGTGGGTGGTTTAATATGCGCTTAAGGTTTAGGTTGAGCGATCGGTTGACGGTGGTAGAGCTTATCGTTCGAACATGTATGAGAGCCTGTTGAGTTACTACGCCGGGTTTGAGACACATGAAAAGAATGACGTAAAATGTTCAGTAATTGGATGATAGAGAAACAGCTGGGTGAAGGGGTGAGACGGCGTGTCAAAGTTGTGACCAGAATGGGATATTTATACTAAAGCTGTAGCAAGAAAGAGGATGCAAAGCCAGCCGTAAACGGACCTGGAATAGCGGAAAAAGATAGGGACTTCTACAGTGCGGCAAATAAGTCAAATAGACGACAGGAAGGAGCGATACTGGAAGTCGGGTTAATTATGAGGCAGAAACCGCCCGCTAATGGGCCTTCAACGATAACAACAGGAACGAGGGCTTGAATACTACAGCTTTAGCGAGAAAATGGTTGTAGAGCCAGCGCTGAAGGGGACCAGGAATATCAGTAGTGTGAGCATCAGTCCCAAAAGATGCTAGGTGTGCCGCTCTAAGGTGGACATCCACGGTGGAAGGTTGAAGTCAAATCGACTGCTAGTTATAACTCACTAATTAGTGTTGCTGGCAGCCTGATTAATTAATATACAGGAGCGACACACATTATTAAATTAAAAACTAAATAAATAAACGTTTATTCTCGACAATGCGAGACACACCAGTACAGGCATGATCATGTTTAGCTAACATAGTGTAATCAAAATGTACGGAGTACATGTTTGGCATAACAGTGAATGTAAGTGTATGGGTATAAATATATATGTAATTGTCTATGAATGTAGCTTGTATTTTTGTAGGTGCCGCAGAATTCTTGACTGTTTGTTATCGGTAGGAATGTGAGAATAAGCGATCGATGTCCGTGAGTTGGATACCATTTCCGGATGTCCACGGCCCAGTGACTTTATTTTGTGGCGAGTCACATCCGCCACGTCACAGTGTTGATAAGCAGACATTTATGGCTTTTTATAGGGAGAACGCTTGCCGGGCGAAAACCCACCACGTCCTGGAACACTGCCGTCGAACTATTTGCTGGAACGGGTTAAACCCGAACCACCCAGCTGGAACCAGGAGGAGGTGGTTCGGCTAGCCAGCTCGGCATAAACTGAAATGTGTACAGTGTTGAATAGAAAAGAGAGAACAGACAGTAATACTTGCAACAGCCATAAAGAGAAAGCGACAGTAGTGCCAGCTCCGGAAGTGAGCAATGGTAACGGAATAATAGAGACAGCACCGTCCAGTACTAAGTATTTCACCAGAAGATTTGCGATATTGACCAGACGAGGTGCCGAACAAGTATACAGTAGAGTATGGTTAAACAGAGGAGTGCATGAGAACCGAAAAATTTTAAGTGCTCAGAATCTGGCGCTGGTGGAATAAGACAACGGTCCAATAGACGGGGATGCGAACACTACAAAGAGTATGGCAGCAGGTGCGCAAAAGTAGAGAAGCATTGGTTTGAGACCAATAGGCATTTGAAGCCTCAGAGGCCGGACTGGTCCAAAAGGTTTAAGAATGAGAGGCACAATAGCAAAGAGAATCTAGCGAGGCCATGGATGTTGCGCTGACGTCAGTGGTACTTGTACCACCATTGAACAGCTGCGATGTGGACCAAAAACTCAATCAAGGACCGCATATTTCAACTTCGGTAGGCGGGACCAGGCATACAAGTAATGAATCAGACGGAGACCAGTATCATGAGGCTGTTACTAAAACCAATGAGAACCTTAGTCAATGGCAGCCGATGCTCAAAATAGGAGAGGCCTTGGTTTGAGACCTATAGGCATTTGGAGCCTCAGAGGCCAGAATGGTCCAAAAGGTTTAGGAATGAGAGACGCAATGGCAAAGAGCATCTAGCAAGGCCATGAATGTTGCACTGACAATGATATGGCTTTAACAGCACTGATACATTCTTTTCTAGAGCCAATATCTCTGATTAGCAGCAGCTAGTCACCATAGCTTCCACTTAACTTTGCGGATATCCGGAGCTAGCTCCCTTCTTACAATGTTCATGCTTTTGGTTTGCTTGCGTCACAGCTCAGATGGTTTGTTGACCTATTATATGCCACCGTAGGATACACTAGTAACTGAAGGCGTAATCCGAACTCTATTGCTGGTCACTCTTCTCTCTCCTAGCGCGCCGTTGTGTCGCTCGTCCTACTCGCATCAACTCTTCTTGATAGCAGCTAGTCATTGTTGGCTCCATGTAGCTTGCAAGGATCCACTCGTTGATTTCCATCCTTCATTTTTCTCTGACGTTTGTCTCTCGAATCTTCACTCGCATGTTGATTTCTTTATTGAAACTGTAGGTATCCACTAGTGATCAATCGTCTTAATGATATGGCTTCAACAGCGGCTGACATATTCTTTTCTAGAGCTAAAATCTCTACCTAGCAACAGCTTGTCACCGTAGCTTCCACTTAACTTTGCGGATATCCGGAGCTAGCTCCCTTCTTGCAATGTTCATTCTTTTGGATTGCTTGCGTCACAGCTCTGCTGGTCTGTTGACCTAGCACCTGAACTGTCACTTACCTTCATTGGCCTGTTGATACACTCAGCGACCCTATAAGCATACGCTAGTGACCAAGCGTCTGACTGGAATGGCTACATCCGGCCACTTAGTCTCTTCTATCGCCACCTGTCGGACGTCGTATATTCGGAATTTCTGTTCAGAAATAGATAGTGGCCATTGGCTCCATGCATATGCGATAATTTAATGCTTGTTAGGAGCCACTCCGTATCCCAATACCCTTTATTCCTCTAGAATTTCTGCATCTAATCCTTCCTCTGCCCTGCCACCAATTAACCTTTAGGACTCTCACGGCAACCTATTTATTTTCGCTTATTACGCGCTCCCTCTCGGATTACGTCAACTACTTGCTGTTCATAAACCTGACAATCACTACCATTATTCTAACTCTCTTTGCTCTATCCCTACGCAATTATTGGCTCCTACTAAACGGATACTTCGTACTTTACTTACTTGTACAACGATCTTGTCTCTAGGCAGGCGTTAGCAATCCACCTATACGGCTAATGATTCCGGAGGATATTCAAAAGACATTTTCAGCATAATTATTGTTGCACAGTGTACATGCTTTTGTCTCAAGCACAAGTGTTGTAACTTAAGATATTAATAATGTTCAACTCCATGCCTGTTCTTGCGGTCTTCTCTCGGCTGTCCCTCGCTTTCCCTTTTCTCTGAGGTCCGGGACTTCTTGGAGATCTGGGATTGGACTGAGGAACAGTTTTGGCCCAAAACGGACGCAACAACCCACATGGACTTACCTGGAGCATGGTAGAACTCCGAAGGGACCGAACTACAATCACCATAACCCTTGTCCAGTATGGAGAAATGGACATATCCTCATACTCCCCAAAATTATATATCTGTAAAACCTGGAAAGCGGAGAAGTTGAACTTTTGCTCACCTGGACATACAATAAGATGAATAATCACGAGGTCCCTCTCCTCCACCGATCTCAAAAATAATGGCGACCCCGATCAAATTACCTGTCCAACTAGCAGAGGAAATTGGAAGCCATTACTCTGCGAAAATCCGAAGGTAAAACCAGTCGTCAAGCGGCTTTGCCAGTTCAACATTAATGTTCAAAATACTTTACGGCAGTGTTGCAGGACGTGGTGGGTTTTCTCCTGGCAAGCGTTCTCCCTATAAAAAGCCACAAATGTCTGTTTAACAACACTGCGACGTGGCGGATGTGACTCGCCACTGAATAAAGTCACAGCCCACAACTACAAACTGGCAAGTCGACTAGACTAACATATCAACTCTTCCCGACTCTGTTTCAACTACACACGCTTGAACCCAATGTATCGTCGTGATACACGTCGGTTTTTAAACCTTGATCATGCCTGCGTTGGTGTGTCTCTATGAAACTGAGAATAAATTATTTATTTATTTATTCATCGGCTTGTTGGTGTATTCTGTGACCCTGTAGGCATCCACTAGTGCTAAAATGCTTAATGGAATGGTTACATCTGGCCACCGAAAGAGTTTCATAGCGCCATTATGTCGATCGTCCTAAGATCAACACCTATGTTTAGCAACAGCCACCCATCGTAGGTTCCAACCATCTCTGCGCATATCCGGAGACTACTAAGAGCCACTCTTTTATTCCTCCAACCTTTACCCTCTGGGACTCTCTGCGTCACATGCATTTGCTGTTTGTTAACTTATTCTTGGACATTGTAGTTATCCACTAGCAACTAGAAGGCTTCACCCAAATACCATTGCTGGCCGTCGACACATTCTCCCTTAGTACCATTATCCGTTCTTCGTATTACTTACGTCAACGCTTTGCAGCTGCAGAGAATCACTACAGGTAGCAAACAGCTTTGCGCTATGAGCCACTTCTTAGCACTCCAAATCGCGCTCCCCTCGCTTGCTTGCATCAAGTACCTGCGCTGGTTTGTTGACTTATTCTGTCACTGTAGGTGTCCACTGGTAATTAGAAAGCATAAGCAGAATTCTTTTGCTGGCCACTGACACTCTCCCTCTTAGCGCCACTATCTGTCGCTCTTCTTATCTTCCTCACATGTCCATTTCTGCCGACTGTTAGCTGTTACCGGAACACCTTCAGGTACAAGCATTTCAAACAAAATGCATACACCGACAGAGTGGAACGCAAAAGGTTGTTAATAGAAACCCAATGAACCGACACCCACAGACTTGAATGATCCCCACTACAGCTTCACCAGTTATTTCAGCCGCGGATTCTCCGGAGGTGCGCAACCAATAACGAGGACCAACCTGGCACCATTAACGCAACAACACCGTGAGTCATTGCTCCTAGCTTCGGACAGACACAGCGGTGGCCGAATTAACTCTTGGCATCCTCTTGTAGATGGTCACCGATTGACCCAACTGTGGCCAAACCCGAAGTGAGGAGCGGAGGCGTTCCACACAAGTAGGCTACTGTTGCCGCGCATTCCACATCAGAGAAGCGTGTAATCGCCGAGCATCGGTTTCACGTAAAGACTCCCACAAATACAACCGCGGCATTAAAAGCAATCACACAGGAGGATATCACTAGTCGAAGCGCTGGCCTACGCATGATAACAGAAATCCTTGTAAGGCCATAGGCACTACAACTTGCATACATTGCCCTGCATGAATACGGACTCCAGAATCTCAACCTGTATGCATCTCACGCTGCCGCCTATAGCATTAAGTTGGTTGATCGAAGCAGCGGAGGACGCATTGCCGCAGGTGATTACCATAAAACAATAACATGGTGAAACCGGCAAGCCGTTACCTGCAGCACTTAGCGTAGACAGATTGGGTCAGATGTCACTAAGATGTAGCATCAGAGCCCTCATTGAGACCTTTTAAACACGGAATTGCACATGGCTCAGCACCCCTTCTGTTGCCACGTTCCCCGCAACAACACTACAACGTGGCGTATGTGCCTCGCCATCGAATAAAGTCACAGCCCATAACTTCACACTAGCAGGTCAACTAGCGTCACAATTCTAAATAGGTTCGTTACACTGGAACTTCTACATCTGCATATACTGTCGTCTTTTTGCTTTCCACGATATCACCGATGACCTTTGCTTTACTTGTGCACCAACTCACTCTATCGGCGTATATCTCTTGAGCGGGCTCCTTCATTACCTTCCAATGGACCATTCAGGATTCTCAATCTATTATTAGCTGAAGTCCCGTATCTCATGCCAGCCGAATTATTGTTTAGCATTTTCACCATTGTACAGTTCCAATCCTGGATATATGAACAATATTCTACTGTCACAGTTACAGTTGCCATACAATGTTTGTACAGTTGGACATATCTGATCATGCCTCCATCAGCGTGCCTCGCACAGTCGAGAATAAACTATTTATTTATTTATTTACACGGTCTAAGACACGTGAAGTAAGAAAGAAAGTGGAAGATAAAGGGGAATGAAAGCCATTTAAATGAAGGATACTCCCAATGAGTGAAGAGAATGACAGAGTAGTACTAAAAGTTGGAAGATGGACATGGTCAGGAGAAGGAAAAGGTTTCGTGTTGCCACCCAAGAGCGTCTAACTGACGCTCAAAACCCTTAACCTTATGCGCACTGAGTACACTTCCTGGAAGCGAGTTCCAGCGCTCGATAACTCTAAGCAACAACCGAGTTTCCGCTCTGATCTCGTCAGAACGTGGCTTTTGTAGGTTCATGGGATGACCGCGAAGACAAGTCATCATAGCCAGGCTAAATAGGGAGCTAAAGCCCGGTCCAACCTACACTGTTAAAATGCGGTAAGTAAGGATTAGGTCACCTCGAAGCCATTGGTAGTGCATTGAATACATACCCAAGCTAAGTAGACGCTCGGAAGACGATTGCCTCCGTAAACCCATCGACCAATTTGGTACCCACTCTCAAATCCCTCTCGAGCTCACTTTTGTCCCAACAAGGCTGGGCGGGCACGTCGGACGCAGTATTCCCGATGGGGCCGAACGAAAGCCGAGAACAGCTTCACAAATATGTCGGCAGGTAAGGCCCCGAAAGAACAGCGTATTAACCACAGCATTCTGAAACCCCTACTAGCGGCCTTCTTCTAGTTGTCACCAGACTGCAAAGACGAGGAATGGATGATGCCCAGGTCTACCTGTTTGCAGGCAAGGGGAGTTCGACCCCACCGAGTACGTAGCTCGGAGGGGGAAGTTGCTCCTATACGAAGGACGGGACACTTAGCCTGCTTAATGGGCAATAGCCACAAAGTAGACCAGTCCCAGGATCTATCCAGTGCATTCTGTATGGCCTCAGAACCCCAGGAACATTTACAACGTTCTATAGCTTAATGTCATCAGCAAACAATAGGGATGAGACTCAAAGCTCTCCGGGGAGGTCGTTTACGTAGATGGAGAACAGCAGAGGTCCAAGTCCTGTAGGACACCGCTAAGGACCGCTTGCCTAACGGATAAGCTGCGACCCACACTTACACACTGCTCTCTTCCCTGCAAGAACGTAGATACCCAGTAAAGTGCACGGCTAGATAAGCCGTAGGAGCTTAGCTTTGGTGATGGCCTCAAGTGCCGTACCTTATCAACTACTTTCCAGGAGTCTAAGAAAAGCACATCCGCTACGTGGCCATTGTTCATTGCCTCGGCCCAAGATTTACGAGCAATCAACAAGTTGGTTAGACAAGAAAACCTCTTCCGGAATCAGTGTTTTGCACTACTGAGTAGATTAAATCTAGTTAGGTGATCTTCCAACGATTCTCTCATCAGTTTTCCAAGCATTTTGACTACGGCGCTACTCAGACTGGCTGGCCTATAATTCGCTGACAGACTCCTGTCGCCAGAGGACAGCTTCCTTCCATTCAGATGGTAATGTACAGCTGTCATGTGACTTCTGAAACACTATCGTCAGCGGTCCGCTTACTTCCACCTCAAACTCATGCAGAAGGTTCGGGTGAATTGAATCAGGTCCAGCTGCTTTGGAAAGGTTCAGTTCGTGCAGCAGTTTAAGGCCTTGCGTTTCCATCACAGTAATCTCAGCTAAATAAGAACCCTGAGGTACTCTGGGGGCAACTGCAACGCCAGTCAACGGGGCCTCACATACAAACGCCCCTGCATACTCCACCCCAAGTACACGAGCGTTATCTGAGTCCGCGTGTGCACAATTTCCATCGGCCTGCATCAAAGTTGAAATTACCGCATTTGAACTACAACGTCTCCTAACATAAGCGAAGAACTTCGGAATTTCCAAAGCTACATCAGCCAATTCTTTTACGTAAAACAGCGGAGCTTTCCTCAAGTGTTGTTTACACCTATTTCTAGCCTCGCGGTATCGATCATAGGTGCTAGTTGGTGCAGCAGCACGGTAGGTCCTCCAGCACCTAGAACGCTTCTGGATCAGGTACTTGCCAGTGGTATTTTTCCACTGCGGCCGCGCTCGTGTCTACTTTCTCCTCGCAAGCTTGATGTAGGGAATAGACACTTCCGCGAGATAAGACATAAATTTATTCCAGGCCACCTGAACCGTATCAACCACCGAGACTTCGCAACGCAATCCAGAAGCCTTGCTACGCATTGCCTGATATTCAGCACGCCATATATTTGGAAAGGGCTCAGCGATGCTCTGGTGACGCTTAGTCAGAGTACACCTGAACGATAAACAAACATGCTCACTAGCACCTAAGGGAGAGCTGTAAGTGATATCACGTACGAAGTCTAGCGACTTAGCAAAAACTAGATCCAAAACAGACCGTAGTTGGGCCTCCATGTACCTAGTGGGGAGGTCCGCAAACTGATGCAACGGTACTTGTAACATAGGCTCAAGGTTTGCACCTGACAATCACTACCAACATTCTAACTCTCTTTGCTCTATCCCCACGCAACTATCGACTCATATCAAACGGATACTCGTACTTTACTTACTGGTGCAACGCTCTTGTCCCTACGCAGGCGATAGCAATCCACCTATACGGCTAATGATTCTATAGGACACTCAAAAGACATTTTCAGCATAATTATTGTTGCACAGTGTACATGCTTTTGTCTCAAGCCCAAATGTTATAACACAAGACATTAACAATATTCAATTCCATGCCTGTTCTTGCGGTCTTCTCTCGGTTGTCTCCCATTTTCCCTTTTCTCTGAGGTCCGAGACATCTTGGAGATCTGGGATTGGACTGAGGAACAATTTTGGCCCAAGACGGACGGAACAACCCACAAGGACTGACATGGAGGATGGTAAAACTCCGCAAGGACCAACCTACAATCACCATAACCCTTGTCCAGTATGGAGAACTGGACATATCCTCATACTCCCATACAGTATACATCTGAAAAATCTGGACAGCGGAAAATTGAAACTTTTGCTCACCTGGACATACAACAAGAAGAAAAATCGCGATGTCCCTCTCCTCCAGCGACCCCAAAAATCATGGCGACCCAGAGCAAAATACCCGTCCAACTAACAGAGGAAATTAGAAGCCATTACCCCGCGAAAAACCGAAGGTGAAACCAGTCGTCAAGCGGCTTTGCCAGTTCAACATTAATGTTCAAAATGCTTTACGGCAGTGCTGCAGGACGTGGTGGGTTTTCGCCTGGCAAGCGTTCTCCCTATAAAAAGCCACAAATGTCTGTTTAACAACACTGCGACGTGGCGGATGTGACTCGACACTGAATAAAGTCACAACCTACAACTACATACTGGCAAGTCGACTAGATTCACATATCAACTCTTCTTGACACCGTTTCAACTATACACGATTGAACCCGGAGTATCATCGTGATACACAACAGTTTTAAACCTTGATCATGCCTAAGTTGGTGCGTCTCTATGAAACTGAGAATAAACTATTTATTTATTTTACCATGGACATACGACCAATTTTCTACTATTACTGTCACAGTTGCCATAAAATGTTTGTACAGTTGTACATATCTGATCATGCCTCCATGGGCGTGCCTCGCATAGTCGAGAATAAAGTATTTATTTATTTATGAAAGTACCTTCCGTCGTTGCAAGAAAGATCTGCCCAGCAAAATTCGGGTGAGTTAAAATCCCCCTGTATGAAACACCTGTTTGGGGCTTGGGAGCGAATAAAGTTAAGCACATCTTTGGACGCACTCTTAGGGCTTCTATACACAAGTGCAACTGTAAGTTGAGCTGAGGAAGTGTTAATGAATACCGACAGTGCCTCGACAGTTTTATCTGCCGACTGAAACATGTCGGAACGTAAAACGTCAAGTCCATAGCTAACGCAAAGCGCAACGTCCCCGCCTGGTCGGCCAAAGAAGCGATCACATGTACATAGTGCGTAGTAATGCAGATGTACTTCACCGTCCGTGATGCCCTGAGACAGCCACGTTTCAGTGAATGCAAGTATACCGGGATGAGACCCATCTACAAGCAGACCCATCGCGCACATCTTATACCTTAGGCCGCGCACACTGCTTAGCACTAACTGAAGATACTCGTAACGTTCAGCCCTGGGTCGTGCGCTACCAGTACTGGCACTGGTAGGTCGGAAACAGGCCGCCGGCTGACCACCCGAAAACCCACCAACCGGAAACCTTGTTCACCGGCCGGTTTTGAGGTCTTTAATGGCCTCGTTAAGCTTCAGCCTATCCGCTAATGGGAAGTCTGGCTGCACGCTAACGTTAGTACCCTTCAATTTGAAGGCAAACCGCAACAGAGCGTTGCGTTCCTCCGGGGCGGATAGGACTACAGGAAGTAAGCACGGTCGAGGGTTTGGGGCGTTAACTGGGACGTTACCCAATCTAGTCAGCTTCCTGACCATTTCTTCGCAACAGCTGCGTAACCTCCTCCACTTCCGTGACACAAGCGTTACGATGAGGTCGCCGTATGTCATACAAATCGCGCCTCGTTAAACGAATGTTACATTGAAGACGCACAAATGCACGCATCTCCTGCGTGCGACGAAACGTCTTCATTAAGTTAAGTACCATGCTTCCTTGATCCGCTGTTAGCCGCTGGTTTCCGCCTTACAGCCAAGGCTTCCCCACGTGAAAACTGTGCGAATGCCAAAGACAGGCGTTTCCAATCTCGTAACATTCCCCTTAAAAACCGCTGAGAACCGCGCAGGGCAATTGTAACACCGGTACCTGTTAAAATATATTCATCAGGCGGATACGCAACACTTAACGCTTTCCAGTAACATTCGAACGATTACTGTGCACGCACACAAACTGAATATATAGGTACTGGCATCATTCCGGTAGCACCTGTCCAGTCTCCCATTGGTAAGCTTTCGCAGTTTTAACACTCCGACGAATGAACGACGTTGCCGTTTCCATCTGAAAAAGTTTCAGCCCCTAATTCATCGATGAAAAGTCCACATATGGACCCTTGAAGATACGTCGGAATGTACAAGAGTAATCCACCATGGCTGCTTTCGCTAGAAGAGGGAAAATGATTAACCACCGTAACCCATTTAAACCGCTCAATTTATTGATTTCTGATCCACCTCTTAGCATATTCACAAAGACGATAACAGCATAATAAACACACACATGCGTCTGAGGTTCCAAAACTTTCATTTATCAACATACAACCCTGTATACCACAATCACAATGCCCAAAGATCATTGGTCTCGATTGGCGGATCCGACGCTCCGGTGGAAGCTGCGTATGCTCCCGGTTATAATCAATCGAATTGAAAACAAACGACAATATCCAATTGAGATCTTACGGCTTTTTAGGATGCCAAATGTAACATTTGACATTATAAAGCGCAAACGCGCTCAGTAAGCGTTTGTTTGATTACACAAATTGTGAAGGTCGAGGCATTAAGGAACTTCGGTACGAATGCGAACTTTGGAAAATGATACTGGGTCTGGGTTGATTGCGCAATGTCTGGTGCACTTGTATTTCAGCTGCATAGTATTTTGAAATACAGCATTGAGATAATTCAATGACACATCATTTGCCAATAAGGTAAACATGTATAACAACATAATATACAAGGACAATATAATCAAGGTTTTAAAATTTTTAAATAGAAGTAAGCTTAAATATTTTGCTGTTAAATTAGTCTACGTAACCTTGCGCGTTAGAATTTATGCTTACTTCTTTTCAGAAGAACCAACGTTCTATAAAGCAGCGCTGTAAATCAGGGAAAATTTTTTATAATTATTAGTGAGTATACTTTGCTGCTTCGTCCAATTTTTACTGCAGCGCTCCTGCCTGACGAGCACTTTTCGTCCTTGTGCAATCATACCCTCCTATGACGGTGGCCTATTCATCTGCGGTAGCCACGGCTACATATTCTACCTTTCTTCACTTGCTATTTATGTAAAGCCAAATGTCGAATTGTTTATTTAATACCGTTTCCTAGGTGGAAGGGGAGCGTTTATCGACTGATATGGTTTGAACTGCTTGTGTTTATGGGGCTGTACACGGTGATTTCGCTAACATATCGGTATCTGTTGACCGGTGTTCTAAAGACGTAAGTTATTTTAACAATTAGTGTGAGCTTTTGTTGAAAGAACGATTGCGATTTTATATTGTGCGGTTAACTATATTACTAATAGAAATATTAAATTTGTAGTAGTATAGCACCTATTGTACGTGTTTTAGTTATTCCACTAGCCCTTGAATTGTTGCCCACAAAATACCATAGCAGTAAATGACTTTTTCATGGATATATACCAGGTTGTATATGACGAACACAATCCTCAGCTTTAAGATTTCCGCTACCCAAGATTAAAGATAACACATAAAAGAGAGAGAAGTTCATCTAAATGTAATTGCATCTACCATAGCGGGCCGTTACTTGTTTCTGTTAAATGAAATCTTTTAATCTTTCAGGAAGACTGACCATTTGGCTGCGACAGCAATCCCCTGTTCACACCGATGGACGGCCAGTCGCCATATTTGAGCTAGTTTTTGATCATTTGCAGAGTCAAAAGTAGATATGAAACTAAATAACGTGATATATCCAGCTACCTTTTTACTTAACTCTATATAACTTTAGGACTGCTCTACTTTGCCTACCACACTTTACTTTTAGTTACTGCGTAATTTCAGTCAGCGGTATTAAATATTTGATGGTCCTGAGTTTTCAACATTCGTGCCCACGGTCGTTTCAATTGGACTATTTTTTAGAGGGCATTTGATCACTCGAAAACATTTTCGGTTTAGCTCAATGGATATAGTGTTTTGTACTTACGACTTGGGGTTCAGTTTGGTTTAGTTTTGACGGCATTTCAAACCAAGAAAATTAAATTCACGGCATGAAATAACGATACGTTGGAAGAAAGTTTCAGTGACACTAATTTGTCCAAAAAGTGCCCAGATAACGGCCATTTGCCTAAACGTTCGGCGCTCATGCATCACAACCGGTAAATTCGTCGAGCACCTTTCGGTCGTTCGTGTCATGTGGGCCGTTGGGGGTCTTATTTCTTTATGCTCCTATACTGAAGAACCTAGCATCCCGAAAAGCAAAAATGCGTTAGACGTATGCTACCGAGTAAGCAGGGCCGAGCTTGCCAGAGTCTGGATCATAGAACGGTGTGTATTAACTCCAAAAATAAAACTGGACCGAATCAAAAATTTGCCATCTAACGAGAAATGTTCCTGTACTGTGCAGCCTATACCGCTAGGTTGACAAGCTAAACAAGAACTCAAAATGTGCCACAATGTTAACAGCCTCTAATAAAAGCACTTTTTACTGTCATCGATTGTTTCATTGTTCATTAAGTTGAGTTCATTAAATTGTCGAATGCAGGAGGGAAAACATTTGTCATCGATTCGGCAGCATACTGGGTTTGATGCGCGCCGTTACGTTATGATGTTTTTCGAGAGTTCATCGCAGTTGCATTGACAACCGCAAGATTTTGACATTCTCAGCCAGCGGTTGTGTAACAGCCGCTTGAAAATGTCTTCGGATGGCGCGGCTATAATTTCTTTCGGTAGGCCGCTCTAATCCTTTACTACTCTATTGAACAGGGTGACCCATATGCCAACACTGTGTCTACTTTCTAATACAGCTTTCATATGTGAATTTGTAGGGAACAGACAGTGTTGGGCCAGAAGAATTGTTTCGCCTTACTTCTGCGTTCTACTTGGTGGATGCGCCTGGTGTAGATGAGATCATCCCGGCGCCGACGGAACTCCAGGGATAAAAGAGTTAGATGCTGGAGTCGAATGAACTGTATATGATCAAAAAGCACTAAAAGTGCTTTCAAGGCACGCTTCGGAACATATTCTAGTAGAGCAAATTCAAACTTTGTGGGAAGGTGGACAGCTTGAGGCCATATTTCTTAAACTGGACGGACGAATGAAGTGATAAAATGTCAAAAATTGCGAGACTCCTTCGAGCAAACTATCACCTTAAAGCACCTACCGGTCTCCTTCCAGTGGCTACCTTTAGCACGCCATGCTAAGTTCTAAGGTCAGAAGACACGCTAACCTTGAGCTTGCTCACTTGTATGGTGTTACTGAGAAGCAACCCACCAATCCGGTAGGCGCCGTACGAATCGGTGCTACGCACTCGGAGAATAGCGTATGTACGTCGGTTTACTGGCAATTCCCACTTGATGGAGCAATCGTGTAGGCGGCCTAGAGCTCATTCTTTCTCTGTCCGCATCCTCAAAGATGGATACTGCTGACCATAGCTGATAGTCATCGGCATAGCTCAAACAATCAGTCTAAAGTGCAGTCGGCATATGTTAGTGCAGAGTCCGAAGAGCTCTGGTTCAAGCACGGATCGCTGGAGAAAGCCACTAGTCATAGGCATAGATGCTGAGAGGAGTTGCTTTACTTCTACGCGCATTGTCTTACCTCGCAAGGAATCGGTAACCTAGAAGAAAAGTTCACCTGCAATGCTAATTCCCCGGAGTTTGTGTAGCAGTCTTACGTGTAGAATTTTATCGATGGCTTTAACGAAATTAATGAATAGTACATCAACCTTCTTTCAGATATCCATGGCTAGTTTTCAAGTTTTTCTAGCAAGGAGTAAGTTAGAGATGCATGAGCCTGCTCTCCAAAAGCCATGTTGAGCGGGAGAGATGAGGTTTAGCTTCTCACAGTGTAGCTGGAATGCGTGCTTGAATAATTGTTCTGTGGTTTTGCACACAATTTATGTCAGGCATATTGGTCTGTAGTTCACTGGGTCTTATTGGTTTCCTTAATTGTATTTGTGCAAGACGTTACCTGCTTTCCAGCTTGTGAGTAGGCCGCCGCCTTCAAGGGAGTGTCAAAATAATTAGCAGAGATTGGTGGCGATGAACTCAACTATCGTCTTGAGGAAGGTAAGGTCCAGTCCAGCCGGGACTGGGGTGGAGTACGGGTCCAATCTGAGGATCAGCTTAGTGACCGCAGCGGGGTTACTTTTATCTTGCTTCAGGGAGTAGTAGTGTGAAACTAAACGCTTTGGGTAGCGGAGATTCCACTATAACGAGGAATATTGCGCAACCAGTAGATTTGCTTTTTCATCATCACCGTAGAGAACGGTGCCTTTCTTAGAGTAGGATAACGTGAGGATTTCACTATCTGTTTTGGAATTTTGCTTCCAGTAAGCAAAACGTTGTTGAGATAGTGTTTGGATTCCAAAGTCAGTCGATGTTCATATAGCAGTATTTTGTCTCTTTCATTTTAGAGTGCATCGGTTGCTGTCCGTACTATGTTAAACATACATTTAAAAAATAAAATTGCACTGGGTGCGGACGATATTTACTACCAATAATTGTTTACTGTTCGCTTGTGAGTTGGAGATTGTAGATATCACAGTTAACTCGGATGCGATTCACCAAACCATATAGTGCAATGGTGAGCATGGGTATAAAGTCGTTCAGTTGGTAGGGCACCACTGTTTTTTCAAGCTTATGCATCAAGTACATAAGTGTTTGCAGACAGTGTAGCCAGTCGCCCTAATGCTAGTGAGCTAGAGGGAAATCTGATATAAATATGCTTAAACGGAAGCATATATAAGAGAAACGTAAGCAGAACTATTTATAAGTTTTGAAATAGAAAATACATGGTATTCAGCTTAAAACCACGTTCTACAAATTGCCTATTTATCTGATTCCATATCGTAAAATATCAATAAATCCCACTCGTTAATCACTGCTTAGGTATGTGATCAGTTTACAGAAAAATAATGCTCAGCAAAGTAGTAAAGCTTTATGTGAGAACATGGCACAACTCACAAACGCATTTCAAGCATAACAGTTGGTTGTCAGGGGCTATTGACTTTGCGATTCAGTACTTTTCTAAACGTTTTGTTCAAATTAGGCTATATCGTAACGGACTGCGCATGCTATGGGCGTTCAAAGGTAGCTTCGGCCCATGGTCTGAAGAGGTTGCCACTCGCCTCTTCTCTTCCATCATTAGACCAATGCTAGAGCACGGTTCGCCCGCCTACTTTCCAATCACCCGAGGCGAGGCACAAAATATCGAACGGGTCTAACACGTTGCTACCAGGCTGATCCCGAGTTTACGTGGCTTTTGGTATAAAGATCGGTGCGAGAAACTGGGACTCTACACCTTGTCCTACCGTCGGGTGCGAGTCCACCTCATTATGACACTGTATTCTACATCTCGGTGACTTTCCAATGCTAAGGCCAATGCTGCCTTTACGAGGGCTATGCAGCACACGCGGACACGGATACAAACTTGTCGTGCCGGATGTGAAATGTGTTCCCCACCCACTGTGCTTCGAACGGAGAGTGGTAAACATTTGGAATAGTTTACCTGAACTTGTGATTAAGGAAACATCTGTGCAACAGTTCAAAACGTTGTTAGATTTGTATTTTGCCACTATTCGATTCAGAGAACGACTGCACACTTACGACGACATATCACATTTGTGAATCCTGAAATATCGTAAGTCAGATATTTTAAATATTACATGAGAACAACAACGATATTCACGGTCGACAACTTTTATAACATTTTTCATCTTATTTCGAAAGAGTCGTACAGAATTCATTTCTAGTTGCTCTATAATACAGCATTCAGTATTCAGTATTCAGGCTGTCTCATTAAAGGATTTAGTTATTACTTTTCAACCTTTACTGGGACCCATTCATGGGTTACATCAACTGCTAATTCTGAGCCGTTTAGTCTATATTTATTAGTATTAGCACTTTAAATACAAAAGTTTGCATGTCATAGCTGAAGTATCATGCAATGGCTGCCTAAGTGAAGGCGTGGTGTTGAGCCTACTAAGCTTTGAAACAGACGCAATAGCTCAGCTTTTTAATAAAACGACCTAATTGCTAGTAACTTTCTGCAACAGGCCTCATCCAACTCGCCCTTCCAGTGCTTGTTATAATAGCTAAAAGCATCAGCCAAATAAAAGACACGTGCTTTTGGTTAGCCAGAAATGCTAGCATTGGAAATAAGGAGCACAAAACTATGCAAGGAAAAGCAAGCCTACGTGACCGGCATGAGTTGTCATATTTTAAGTAAGCAAAATGACTTTGGATAATGCAATGTTGCTAGTTTTATGTGCCATGTAGATCTATATACCTGATGTGCTCCAGGCTATATTGACTTTTTTTAGATAAATCATGGTAGTTTCCGATTATAAGGCATTTAAAGGTTGCAGAATCTTTTGGTTATTTGACATTTAATATGTTCTACAACATTGATGATATACACTTTTAACTTACCAAGGGTAACTGCAATACAGTCAAAACTGTCTAAGGCGAGTACTCAAGGTACCTACCAAAACTGGTTGCTTTGAACAAATGGTTGCCATGAGCAGGTGCATATCTAGGGACATTACTCATTAGCTAATACTTTAGGTATGTTTTAGTTGGTCACCATAGACTGGTGGTCGCCACAGACAGGTGGTCGCCATAGCAGGTTGGACTATATATATATATATATATATATATATATATATATATATATATATGTCGTCGCAGGTCTACTGAAGTGAACGGCTATGAAACTCCACTTTGATCCTGTTTGGCTTTGCCTGATAGCTACTAAAATTGTTGCTACATTATCTACATACCCTTCAGTAACACAGACGCAGCACATTTAGCCAGCGATGTTTACGGTCAGGTTGGGTTTTAGCCAATGTTTAATGGCAATCACCATTAAGTTATCAACCACAGCAATTTTCATTTTGGATCTGTTTAGAATCTTACACTTTGTTGTAGTATGTAGAAACCCGAAGAAGTAAAAGTAAACTATAAGAGTAGCAACTTTATTTAGTTTCTGCTGTTTGTTAAATGTCTACGATAAGCGTAATACCGCAGATGCACATATTCTGTCCCATTGGTAATTGCAACCAGCTGTGATCATCCTCTTCACACTTAAGCACGCATACTGTATAAGCGTGGTTGTTATACCTTACGTCACATTATATTGTTTGCGCGTCTGGGCTAAGTTTTAAAGCTTACATGCCGTAAAGTCAACATATCAACTAGTAGATTGTGTGTAACTTGTCTGAAGTATGAGCTGCAAAAGTTGCAAAAGCCATGAGATATAGCATAACTTGCCTCTCTTAAACAATCAGCAGCTCATATCTACAAATGTGCGCACCGTTAGAATTTAAGTTACCTTGTATTATATAGATGGAAATACCTGTTTATCGGAGGTTATTAAGAGCACCATGCGGCTGATAAAGTTTCTTACCGATGTGTTCCTGTAGTTAAATTATATAAAATAATGAACCTTCTAGAGAAGTAAGATTTTTCTGTTAATTTACTGTGCGAGCACGCTTAGATGGGATATAGTTATTTCTGTGCAGCAAGAAAACAATGGTTTAACACAACACCTCAACTACCGCTGTGTTCAGCGGTGTTCATTTAAATGTTAACTGGGTTCTTTTTTGTGTATGTCACTGACGTGCCAGCGTATTCAGCAGTGAAATAAAAAGCGTGATGAACCATTGTATTGTTCGAGTGATATGTCTGCATAGGCAACTTAGTGTTAACACCTCAGCCCACAAGAAGAATGACCACTGTCACATGTAGGGGTTAAGGTCATACAGCAAAAAGTAGCTGACTCGGCCGCATGTGGTCGACTTGCTCTGTTTTGCACTTATCGGTCGCGCTGGAGTCCAGGTACGTAGTACGACTAACATAACACTGCTTTGCTCTATAAAAGCCGCCCTTGCAGTTAGTATGTATGCTACTATCAACAGGTCTAGTTTGTGATGGGTTCTAGATCACCTGGAAAAGTGGTACCCCCAATTGCGTCCGTGTTTACTGACGGGAAAACGAAGCTTATGCCTTCTACGTACCAAAGTTTCATACACTTTACTGGTAACGAAAACAGCATTGGCTGTGTAAGTTAGTCGTCGTCCAAAATAAGTGCATCATATACGCTCATGGGGTAGCAGTAAAAGCTATGGACGCCTCGGTCATCTGTAACTGCTACACTTACATGTTATTCAAACCAGCGGATTGAATATGTTCAATTATGGCAACAATTGATGCTAAGGTGCTTATAAAGCACAGATAATAGTGCAAAGACAAAGGGTTATGTTATTTCCGCCTAGATAAAAGATTTTCTTTCCAGTAATGGTATGACAGTGTGGATCCCTATGTGTCCCTTAAATTTATTTGCCACAGAAGACTCCGTATCGATGATGATAAAGTGCTATAAAGATGCAAACATGTTTGTCCCACATATAGAATATTATAGGTTTATATGAAACTACCTAGATATACAAAGCAATGCTTTAACTGTACTATTCTACACAATACCATAAGAAGTTGTGTGTTTCATGATGGTTATTTTTCTAGTTTCTGATTATATGCAGACATGTTACATAGTTACCTTTCAGTGAGCGAAAAATAGGTAGTTTAAGCGCTAACGAAAGAAGCAAGAATGCAGGAGTCACAAATGCTTAACAAGTTATAAAACCAGTGTCCCTAATCATAAAAAGTTCTGGGTGAGAGTCAGCTAGTTCTGCAAACAATGATCAGTATAATTAATATTATTGCCAAGGATCTTCCCTAGCTGGAGTATTTTAACGTGTATACTGCAGTTTCTAATTGTTAAAGCTAATTCCGTGTCAACTTCTTGACCTGTATTTCTTAGGAATTTGGCAGTCCGTTAGACCAGCACATTAGCGCTTAACGACAGACTCCGATTTTACGTGTGCTATTAGTAGCAGTCTATTTCAGAATATGCTCTCAGAGTGGCCGATGCAAACATCGAGCTGTTCAAACGATGTAATTGCTATCGTAGGTACAGGCATTGGGGTACATGAAAGGTGACGCGGAAGAGACCGGTTGAAAAAACGACAGGAAGCATTGGGATCTTTCTGCTAGACCAAAAAGACATAGTTTAGCAGCACTATATGTTTTCTGAAATGCTGTGACGACACATCACTCAACTTGCTTTGTCAATATATCACCTTTGGGTAGCAGCTGAAGAAAAGCAGGCAATTTTGACACGACACGTAACTTTGCTTGTTGCCTTCCATCAGACGGCTGCAGATCACAAAATAAATTACATGATAGCCGTTTGCCCTCAGCTTCCGTATACCAAATGTCAATTACGACACTAAACACGTTGCGCTGCAAATTCGAAAAACTCTTTAGAATATGGCTTTGACAAGGAAGCATTTGTACTGATATGTTTATACCTAGGTGGCTTTTCGATAGACAGACCGAAAGCGACCAGTCTACACTTCTTTTTAGTGCATACAAAAAGTGGGACCACCGTTGCTCTGTAGACCACATGTAAAATAATCACTATCGTATTCGTTGTTCATCAACTTGAGGAGAGATTAAGCGGCATTTAGGTTCGCGGCGACCACCTAGGTGTCATGAAAGTGCCTATATTGCACGTTCAGCTGATCAAGGCGTCGTTACACCATTTACATAAAGATACTCGTTAGCGTAGTGCACCGTGAACCTTTTACAGTGGAGCCATCCACCTTTTGGTGGGACTTACCTTCGAACAAGTGATAAACATTTGCCGCGTATAACATAAATCATTCAAATAACCGATGGGCAACAATGAAGACACTTTATAGCTTACGAAATTACATAAAAGCTCCATCGTATCTAATAATGGGACGTTAGTAAAAGTGTTGGAACTTATAAAACATACTGCCTTGTCGTCAATTTACATAAGCTGCACATTTTCGATCTGTTCGCAAGTGTGTATCTCAGTGCACTTTACGATCACCTACATCACGTTGAAACGATTTACAACTGACCAACAGCCCCTTTGGTGAAACGGAGAATTAGTCCTGGTTAGTATACGCCCAAGGGTAGGTCAACTTTGAGAATTTCTGATAGGTCATACGTCTGAAAGATGAAGTACCTAAGAACTTACATATGTTGTACATTGTGTCCGTTCGTCATCATCATCAGCATCATCATCATCACCCTCATCATCATCACCATCATCATCATCATCATCATCATCATCATCATCATCGTCATCATCATCATCATCATCATCAACAGCAGTACATCAGCCATTTGAACTGATGCTTCACTGCCATACAACCATGAGGACCTATGAAATAATAACGTACTCCATAAAATTGCAAGATGCTGACTGGCTTTTGTCGATGCCTATTCGGTCTGTTTCGATTAGGCACGCCAAGGTTGCTTTCCAGGAAACACGTTACAGCTCCTGGTTCCAAAGTCGCTATTCAAGGATAAGCCGATGGAGTATGCTCACAACTTTGCATTTCGGCACGTTGAGCTGGGGCCGGGCTTTGGATGACCACGTATAGGCCCTGTTGAAATCGATCTGCATTGCCGTGTGATCGTCAACTGCCTTGAGATCATGCTAGAATTTGACGTCGTCTAAACTGTAGTAAGAAGTTCGACTGGAGTACACTAACAAGCTCGCTAATAGGCACTAGGAATAAATATGGCCTTAGTACCGATCCTTGGGGGACACCTACTGGAATTTGGTCAGAACTGGAGTTGAAGACTCTCGCATTAAGATGATGGTGAATGAGAAGGTTGCTTATCCAACCCTACGCAGGGTCACCGATTTCATAGCTTCGAAGCCTGTGAAGGGGAATGCGGTCGTCCAGGCGATCAAAGGCTTTGCAGGATTCCAAGTACAGGACATCGACTTCAACAGTGGCATCGGCTGATTCAGTCCAGCTTGCTCAGGCTATAAGCAAGTTTATAGCGCAAAACCGATTTCGGCGGCATTCATACTTTTGTAACACCATGACGTTGTTGCTATCAAGGTATCCCATGTTCGCCTCTGCTACAATATCTTCTCTTACTTTGGACAACACCGGAAGAAGAGTGATTGGACTGTAGCTCGACGGGCTCCGCACGCTTCTCACTTTTGTAAATAGGAGTATTTATTACGCATTTCCACATTTTGGGAACCTACATTCCATTCAGACATCTTTGGTTAACCAACACGTTGAAAGAACTAAAACACCATTAGTACATCAGTAGCTCCTTACTTAAGCGATTAACACCTTGTGGCGCGCATCCATCTCTCCTCTACAGTGTGTTAAAGGTGCACAAACCTAACGCCCAAATACGACCAGTGATTGCTATGTCTGTGGCTGCTCCACACTCAGTGGCCAAATGGCTTGTAAAAATTCTCGAACGAGTACGTAAAGAATCGTCCGGCCATACTGTGAGTGACACATTTGTATCCGTTCAACAAGTAGAAAACTTAAACATGAAGGAAAATTGCTGCTCTCCTTTGATGTAAAATCTCTCCTTACGAACGCTACGTTGTTAGAGGAGGTCAATTTCATAGCTGTATACCTAACAGAAAAACTTTGTTCTTCATATCCCTGTTCGAGATATGCAAAGTGAATTCTGCGTTGCACGTTCAACAGACAGTTTCTTTTTGATGGAAAATACTATGAGCAAATAGATGGAGTTGCGATGGCATGGCCCCTAGGACCACTGCTTGCAGACATTTTTCTATCAAACTTTGAACGTGGAACTCTCAGATACCTAATCACATCACTTGATTATTATAAACCTTACATAGATGATGCGTTCATTGTTGTGGTTCTCATACGGATCATTTTCACCTGTCGGATCAAGTTAACATCGCGCACCATTGTTACAATTCACCTGATAGAATGAGAAGAACAGTAAGCTGCCTTTTTGCATGTTTTGCTGCGAGAACGAGAGGACGGATCGCTCGAAAGGTTTTCCAAAAGACTACTGTCTAGCTCAGTCTACGCATTTCCACAGTTTCGTACCGATAAAGTAGAAGGGAAAGTTGGTACGTTGCCTGTACTACCGGGCTACAAGGATTTGCAGCCTAGAGAAGCTGAAAGTGGATAAGGATTGCAAAATCAAGACATTAGAAAGCCACGGGCACCCAACTGCTTTCATCGAAAAGTATTCCCAGCTCTGAGCTGAGTCTAAAGCGAAAATGGCCGTGAGATGAAAGAAAAAGTTTTCTCTCAGTGCCTTTCAAAGGAAACATACAGTTCGAGCTTGTGCGTAGGAAACTGACTTCCACGCTTAACCCAACGTACCCTGCCGCCAGAGTCTGCATTCATGCCGAAACCGTTCCGCTCATCACCAACCGATCAGCAGACAGGAGTCCGGCCTGTCCGAATCTTTTGTCATTATACCAGTTCACTAGCACCTATGGTACGAGATACCTCGGACACACGACCAGACGTCTGCCAAAGCAGATAGCGGAGTACTGTCCTGTCTCATTACAGCGTAGTACTACTAGAAATAACCACAACTTCATCATAGAACTCCTAGTAGGTAGTGGACTTGACATATAAACGAAAACTGCTTTCATACCAGTGTATGTGTCGTCAAAACGTTGCCCAGAAGGACTCAGAAAGCGCCTATTGGCCACAGCGGATTCGCTTGCGATCCAGCAACTCAAGTCGGAAGTGTGTAAACAGAGTGTACTTGTGCAAAGTTTAACCCTACCTTGGCGGTAGTCTAGTTAGCTGACTTCAGCCGTACTGGTCAATGCTAATGGGTTCAAATGGTCGTCGATTGCCACCGTTCATCCGGTCGCAGCATTCACGACAGATCGCCGCATCGCAAGTAATAGCTTCTATACAACTGATTATGAATCTCATAATCGTAAGTGCCTGATGAGGTTTAACGAAAAATCTCCTTCTCAGTTTCGTTGGAAATCGTTGGTAGAACCGATTTAATGATTTGACGATGTTCATGGAGACTGTCTTCAATGCCTTCCGTTCTGATTTCGTCCACACCAGGTGAGGCGTGCACGTGCAACGACGATAGTCTTTCTAGCACATTTGCTGCCGTAAACGATACCTAGCTTAACACTGAGGGCGGCAGGCGCTGTGTTAAAAGCAGGTGAGAATATGGTTTACCCGGAAAAGTTTGAATAAAGTGTTGACGAGGCGGGTTGGCAGCCTGTTGTGTAGTTAGCGCCAGACAATCAGCTGCACGTAAAAGTGGGATCCATTGCTGTTCCCTCCGGAGCTTGTTGACGTGTCTGTACAGCATTTTAGGATTAGTACTGAATTTAGTCGCGGAGTTCTGTTGGTGATGGAGTAGATATTCAAAGAGTAAGTTGACACGATGGCTTCCTTGCGTTGCGTAAGCATCTCAGACCTGCGTACACAGACAGGATTTGTGAGCGCACCTGAATGAATCCATTTTTGGCCATGTATTTTCGAATACGGCTCCTCAGAAAGGGTTTCATTTGCTTCCAGTGAAAGCGTTTGCTTTCCGACGAATTTGCCACTAGTACGGTGAAATGAGTGACAAACCCCATCCATGTGACATCGGCGGCTGCTGGGCTAGGAAGGACCAGTCGGTTTCTTGAACGAAGTCGGTCAGGATATACTAATGGGTGATGGCGTAGGTGTCGTGGTTGTTCGCACGGACGTATTTTTCACAGCGAATGTAACGAAAGAGTAGCATCGCGTGCTCGCTACAGCCAAGTGGTGCATCTATGGTCACCTTATCGACCATTGATTCCAAGTTGTTGCGCAAAAGGTCTGAAAAAGGTGGCACGTCACCTGTACTGAATCGTGTAGGTGCGGTGACAGGGTTGTAGAGAAGTACATCGGCGATTAGTTTTTGAAATTCAGTCTTGAATTTTTCACTAAGCGAGGCTGGGACTTCTATTGCCTGAAGCATGAAGTCGTCCGCCAGGAGAACATGATTGTGTGGCCGTGCCAGGACTCGCTTCATCGCAGAAGTTAGGCGGTAATCCATCTTCAAGGTAGACATTGGATGGCTAGTAAACACACATCACCACATCTAAGATACAGACAACACCAAAGTGAATCAACAATTGCGTGCATGAATAGTCGGTGCTATCAACATCCAGATCAGCTCGGTAATACAGGAGCACTCTGCTTCCTCTGCTGGGTCAGTGGTTTCATAGGAAATTCATGCCGGGTAGAGCAGTCTCAGAATCGGTGATCTCTGTGTTCGGCCACGTTTCACAGACCATGACTTTTTCCCAAGGCGTGGAAATCTGACGAATACGAAGTTTGGTTAGCTTGCTGAAATGACCTTGTGCATTGGAATAAAAGCTGGTTAGGGCCTCGGAGATTAGATGCGAATTTGTAGACGCTGATTTCGGTGAGGGTCTATGCCGACCTATGAGGGGTCTGCTGCCAGTCGTTTTTGTTTGTGGGACCGCTGACACAGGCCCTAGGGCCAACCCAGGTTGCTGGGTAGAGTTCTCAGTGCAAGCAACTGGATGACAACCTTGTCCTCATTCAGCTGCCGTGATGTTTTGACACTGACACATCCTGTGCTGCATTTTGACGGGGTTGTATAGATGAACTGTTTGTTCAGTATCAAACTGCTTATTTGTGGCCTTATTCCTATCACTGGTTGTGATGGGAGGTGGTCAACCGTAGTGGGCCATCAAACGGTCTAAAAAGGTACGGACGACAATGTCGGCTGTGCTGGTACGGTAATGACTTCTGGCCAGGCAGTGAAGCGGTCCACACATGTCAGCATGTATGAGAATCCATGAGAAGCCAAGTGTCCGGCCAGATCAGTGTACATGTGATAACCAAGAATTTATGGCAAGGTATGAGCCGCTAAGACTGTGGATTTGTTAAGGTCCTTCAGAGCGCTGACAGTAAAGGCAAGCTCGAGAACAGTTACGAGCATCTTTGTTTAACCTGGATTGAAAGACACGCTCGTCGACCAGTTTTAAATATGCAGAGACACTGGATTGAGAACGTGGGTGAATAGTGTCAACGAATAGGCACGTAGTATCGAGAACAATCTGTGGAATTGCCACAAAGGATAGTTGCCTCCGGGCTGCGGTGAGGAAGGAAGTGCGCATTCAGTAAAGTGCATTGCAGAAGCGTCGGTCTTCTTCTTAATCCTGAGCCGATACAATGGCAGCAATGAGGATAATAGGCAGAATGAAGAGTGAGGTTGGCTCGAAAGTGTGCGTCCAGGAGGGGATTGGTGACAGCTGAGACGTCATGTATGTCAGCAGCGAAATGCGTAAACTCTAGGTGCTTTATGTCCTGTGAAGAAAATTTGTCAAATATGAGTTTACTGCGAAAAGAAGAGGACAATTGTCAGCGTTGATCGTAAAGCTGCGGTCTTCTAATGTTTGTCGGAAGTAATGGTTAGGTAAATAGATGAAATATAGTATTGAGCCTTGTAGTACTTACGTTGTGTCTGGAATGCGACCTTCAGTTTCGATTGAGGCCACGCTTTTCTTTGAAACAATATCATTTCGATCACCGGGACTGTATCCGAAGTGACTATTTTCTGAGCTACCCTTTCGAAACATTGCACTCAACGGCCGACCGGTTATGTCCTGATTTGGGCGCCTCAGATAGAGTTAACCTGAGCTGAGAGTGGAACCCGACACACAGTGGTTGACGGCGTATGCCTTGATCACTAAAGCAGAGCCCCACGAGAAGTGTTTGATACAGCACTTGGGAATTCATTGTTGGGTCCAACAGCTACTTCAAGCAGTGCTAGCGGAGCTCTGGCTTAGATACCAAGGCGTAAGCCATCAATCAGTATAGATCGGGTTCCACTCTCAGCTCAGGCCATCACTCCCTGGCTAGTCCGAACCAAGAGGAAACCGGTCGGTGATGAATAGAAATGTTCGGAGCGTGCACCACCGAAACTATCCATTTTGGTGACAAGCATTTCTCTACCAATGCTGATGTTGCAGAACTCCGCTGGTTGCAAGCTTTTTATGCAGAAAAGGAGAGGTTGCCACTTTTCCACCGAGTGTCGTTGAACAACAGCTCCTACGGAAACGCCTAAAGTGTCAGTTGCAGTGTAAGGATGGGCAGAAGACTGGGAAAAATGCTGCATACCCATGTTAGAGATGGTATCCTTGACCTCGGTGAAAACAGTGTGTTTCGCGTCAGGGGAAACGAACTTACATTCTGTTCATCTAAGAATGTCACTCAGGGTCTGTATCAGCTGAGCGCAGCCGGGGATGAAGCGTCGATAGTGTTTGACCTTATCACAAGTCGACGTAGGTGCTTAAATAGTCTGACCTGGGAAGGCTTTGATAGCTTGTATCTTATCTTCAGTGGCCGTGGTACCACACGACGAGACGAGGTGGTCTAGGAATACTACCGTTGATCTACGTAGTTCGCACTTATTCGGGTTAACGGCGACACCATGTTCGCTCAACCGCTGGAAGAGTAATTGAACATAGCTAGGAGCTCTTCATTGAATGAACACGGCTACAAGGATATCGTCATGTATAAGATAAGCAAGCGGCATCGTCGATGAGGCGTTGAAAGGTCCGTAAATCATTGCACAATAAGAAGGGAATGCTTGAAAACTCGCACAAACCATAGGAAGTGATGACTACACTTTTTAAGTGTTGTTTGTTGACAAACATCAGGTGATAGGCACGAACAAGATCGCTCTTGTCGAAGACTGGCTTGCCTGTGAGGCGTGCAATGAGGGCCTCCAATTGTAGGACTGGGTACTTGTCAAAAACTGAAAGTTTCTTTGGGCGGCTGAACTGATGACTCAAATAGAAACAGTGCAGACTGGTGATGACTGAGTGCTAGGAGGTAGTACCTTACCCATAAAAGATGTCGGGTTCCTAATGTGGTTCTTGTATAGCCGGTATGGGATCAAAACGGCGGTTCAGGGATTTTGCAAGAGGACCACTATAAGTTGTTTAAAAGCTTTACAACTATTACTACTTTGGAGTGTGCATCAACGTCCTTACCGTCACGAGTCATTTACTGAATAAACTAATTGAGCCGTACTATTGCACTGCATGTCTATTGAAAAACTAGGTGACTTCGTGGCTGCCTATTCAAACATATCGCCACCTACTACATATGGTAGTTACTTGCATTCATCAGGTTTATAAGATAGAAACAGAACATGGTAATTAGTGGCTTAAGACAAGGCCATTGTTATGGGATGCCAGTTCGCTACATATTCCGCAGCTTTTCTTAGGGATATCAGGTTCTGTCACTGAGTAACCAAACCAAAAATAGGAGGGAATTCACAGGAAAGTTACACAGGAAAGTACAAACTAAATGATACGAACAGCGGAAGGCCTGCTTACAAAATATGGAGCACTGCATTTACTGTCGTATTTTGGAAACAACGGACCAGCTGGCCAACTTGAGTTTGACGGTTGCAAACGGATTGACTTGAAGCTCATTAATCCTCTGTGCGAAATAGTTAACTTGCTTGCGTTTATCATAAGTGTACGCACAGAAACAGAAAGTTATGGTTCAAGGCCTTATTTTATTTTAGTTGTGGGGACACCAGCCGACTACAGCAGGGAGGTCATCTAGTATGCTTTGTTCTGTAGATGAGGTATACAAAATGAGACCTCTATCCGGCATTGAACAATTATGATAGAATAGCCAATGTATTGGCATCAAAATCTAACGGGAAAATGCCTTTGCAAAATGTTACACCGCAATGTGTCTTAAAAGGTCATTACAGCTCAGTCTGGTACACGAACGTGCGTAGTCCAAATCGGAGGCTATGTGCTATGCGTGATCCAAACTGACATACTAACCTTTTTGCAGAAATCCATCATTGAGGTGGCGCATCCATGCAACGTAGGGGATTGGTGTACGTCAAGCGACATACAGCATAAGATCCAACGGCAGTTTCTGCCACCTAAAAGTGCTGCTAGTTAACTCTTCTTTCATCGAGAAAGAAGTGTTAACTAGCAGCTCTTTTATCGAGGACAAATAGGATGGTCGCATGCATCAGTCAGCGACCCGGCGCTGAGTGCACTTTGTTGTTTGATAGGGGACATACAATAGAACGTACCACAGTTGCACGACGGATGCTACAACACATCTTTGGCGGTAAGGCTTAAACACTGGAGTCACGGTTAGTCGGAGGATGAAGAGCTTGGCTTGGTAGGTGTATGGTTGCAGTGACATGCAAGCCCATTTCACGACGGCGCGTAGATTCATGAAAGTTACTACCTCAGCCAAATTTGCTTAACATGGTCGGTGGAACCGCTCCGTGAGGGAAGTATACCTGTACACAATATGCACGAGCGTTATCTTCAATTGCTTGCTCACGATCGGTGACCCAATCTCGGTCATGAAGGCAGCTGAACAGTTGAGTAGAGACGTGTCAGTAAATGTTGCGAAAGAATTCCTGGAGAAGTTCTCATAAATAGGAGATGGCGAACAAGCTCATTTTCAGTGTTTCATCAGGCTATTATCACCAAAACTGAGTGACTAGAATTGACACATGAGAATTTAAAACAGAATCACTGAATTAAAATATCTGCTATCGACAGCAGAGGCGATTACAATTAGACCTCAGAATCCGGACTTGTATGGACAGGAAAATATTGCTCAGGCCCGGTATACCTTGGCCGCGGGCCCACACAACTAAAAATGACGAGTACACCAATTCCAACAGCGTCGCGTATTACAGGCCAAGTACGTAGCACTATCAATTAGACATTTCGATTCAGCGACTCAGTGTGCTTAAAACACAAGTGGTCGAGAAACTTTGTGATAACATTTGGAATAATTGTCTCTTCCATCCTCTAGAAAAGACTTTTAGTCTCTGTTGTCCGCCTCTCCGGTCCATATCTGCAGACCACATTCAGCAGTACGGGTTTGAAAGCCAAGCAAAAGAAAGTGCCTGGAACATGTGAATAGGTGTATCCAACAGGTATACAGGTTGGCTCTGTGGTTCCTTGGTGCCCAACATATTTGCAAGTTCTGTTGCGCAGTTGAAGCAAACCCAAGTGCACGGCACTAAATCGATCTTGCTCTCAGAGACAAAAAATCGATCGTCATTTTGTAGGTGACAATACTAAGTATATTGATTAGTCGTATGGTAACAAAACCTACCGTAAACAAACACTTTATGATCCGAAAACATCCTACTTTGGTCTTCTTATTTTCATGTTGACGGATGGCTTTTATAGCTTATTGTTATGGTGCGTCCAAAGGCAATTTCTAAAACAACCTGGCCAAATCAGGGTCCAAGTCTGCAGTGGGCTTCAGGAAAACAGAGAGATGTCCACATGCGACTATAGCTAGTGGGCTGTTATAGCTGCCGTAAAGTAAAGGTAACCGGTATACAACAGGGTACCATCGTTCGTCCATCATCAATTATTGCTATTTACTATGTTCATGCAAGGCGCTGACTTACTTTTTAATAGTATATTTATTTTGGTGCTCAAGGGTAATTAGAGAACCTGGTAACTGTTCACAAGGATGGGACACTGTTTGCCTATAATCCGTCGTAACTTGTTGGTTACCATCCAAAATTCAGAACATCGCTGTTTTCGAAAAATGCCGAGAATTGTGACACGAATCTAAAAGAATGCTTTGAAGTGAAGATGCTCTTTTGGCCCTCACTCCTTTTAGACTGTCCAGGAGTTATGTCGAGACTTGGAGTTGCACCCAACCGCTCCAGAAAATAAGAATAACCATCTAGAGACTTTCACTAAATATCTGAAGCCAATTAACACGAATCATACTATTCATAGAGAACAGTGATTTTATTAACAGACATTAATACCGGATTAGGCTTCTTACACGAAGGTACGTGTTAAAATTTACGGCAGATAATCTACCAACTTAAATTTCTTGCGTCTTTGAGTAACGGTTATACATCCTTTTGGGAAAGATTCCGGTTCCGTGACAATACGTATAGCACAAGCAGATTCGTCTCGAAGCTTTCAAACATGTGGGCAATACCGTTGGGTGATATCGGAGAGTTGTCTATCACGCGGATTTTCATCTCATAACCAAGGGTTCCACAAATATTGAAACAAACTTAAATATAGAGGATATGCAACTTCAGCTATTTCACAGGATAAAATATAAAGTAGGGCATAACTTCGTTTTGTCTAATTCTATGTTGAATTTGTTTAATCACGGTCATTTGGATGGGACCATATCTCACGATTACACTTCGACCCAAAAGACGACATTTTTCAACAGGTTGGATAACAGCCTGAAAGCCCGACATTAATTAGACTCGCGAACCTGTGGATTGCTTACATTGAAGCTAGAATATTTGTAAGTAACATTGTGAGATTTTACGAGAGTTATTTACCACATAGAGCGCACTCATTCTTTACTTCTTGTAAGTTGAATCATTTGCAGACTTTGGGTTTTATTTCGGTGTAAATTTCTTTTCCGGATACTTCCAGCCTCCCCCAATTGCCAAAAAGCAAGTGTAGGACCAGTAGAGAACCAGCGTATTATCCGAGCATATTAAAGCAGTATACAGTCCAAAGTGACCTAGGACATTAATTTCGAAAGACAGGCTATGGTTTATTTGTACCAGTAATTACCTATACGGCAAAAACCACGAATTATGGGGATTATTTTAATGTAGGTACCAACTGCTATTGCAAACTCATCTTTAGGGTACTAAATTAGAAACCTCTTACGGAAACTAGAAAAGTGCTGTGCGCGCTGCAGACGTCCTGATGTTAGAGTTCAGCTATTTGACAGAAGGTATTTCACGCAAATTTTTCAATATTTGATTATTTACGCTTACAAGGCGGGTTCCCCTTTACAATGCAAATAATAAAACGCTTGTTGACGTCTGTGTTTATATTATCACATCGTTATTTGAGTACTCCTCTTATCGTTATTGAACAAACTTACAAGCTTTTTTACATTCCGAACATTTTCTTGGCGATAGTCACTAGGGGAATTCAGGAAATGGTTAAAGCATTTCGCTTATTTGAGTTTGATCAATCAAGGGAGATGCAAGGGCCATTTAAAGAAGAGGGCTATCCTGTCAACATATTTTTTCCGCCTAACTTAGGGTGTGTCAGATGGTGACCAAAGTACGTAACCAATCTCGGCTGCCAAAAAATAAAAATAAATGTTTACTACAAGAGATGTATCCTCGGATGATCGACTGCACTTTCGCAAGAATTGTGGATGAACTATTAGGCGCTGTTAGCAAACAAATGGATGGAGACTTTCTAAAAGTACTCCCTCACAACCCGATAGCTTGGAAAGCGCTTGGAACGGATAGAAAAATCATCGCGCCTTGCCAGGCTTTTCACCTGAAGATAAAAAATACAAATTACTATTGTAAACAGTGAGATTACAATGCAAGCCGCAAGTTAAATATGGGGTTATTACCATGCATCACCACAACTGACATCTGCGCCATCTGTTAAACTCCAGCCTGCCACTTACTTGTCAAGACCCTCTGTCTTTCTGTTCGCTTTTTCATGCGTTTATTTCAAATCCTGCTGTCACAATAGATCGCTTCCTGTTGTGCAACTTGCCCCAGGGGTCACAGCACATGCCCGACATTGGTTTCCTTCAGAACATCAACTTGCCCCATAACTCATAACCGGCCTTCCCCCCAAACCATCCTATGAAACTAACGAATTTTGTCGCAGGAATCAATTGGGTAGAGTTATTTGACCCACGGACTCTGGGTTTTGTGATTTGGCTGCACAATGGAAAGCATGGTGGCTTGCACTTCCCTTTGGCTTTTGTTTGACTTGCAAACACCCGGTTGTTTCAGCACTGAACGGAAATAGCTGAGGTGTGTTCACCTTACATATTGACATCAACTGAATGGTACCGCAGTTAAGTTCGGCTTTGTTTTTGTTTGAGTTGCTCGGGCTTTAAGAGAATCTGTCGCCTGCGATTAATACTAATATCATTAGTAGTATTAGTATTTTACAAGGCCTTGCCATCATCATAATCAACATCGTTATTATGCACTGACTGAAGGCGGGAAACACCACTTATTGCACGGCAGTAAGATAAGGATAAGGACAAGATAAGGAGAAGACAAGGTAAGAAGAAGATACTTGAAAAAGCAAGCGACCAAAAATTATAGAGCACAAAAGCCCACAGCTAATATACTGATTACTAATGCATCGTGCTTCAAGACTTACGTTGTCGTCGGGAGTGGGAAGGTAAATGGGTTGAGGAGGGACAAAGAAACTCACAACGCAAACGCCACTGCAGTTGGCTCCTTGTGTTGTCAGCAAGTGTATCTAACCAAACTTGTTCATCGTCCTTCGGACTCCATCCAGCAAGTCGGAAGACAACAACCAACAACAAGTTCGTAGCGTGGAAATTTGTTTCTCTGTACCAACTCTTCGCTTCGCCATCCTTCCTCTTCTTCTATCCACAGCCCGGCCTGCAAACAACGTACTTCGTGAGAGCCTGTGTGCTAGCCCGGACGTCGGATTCTAGTGCATAAAATAGGGGCGCAGGGCAATTCACGCAATCTACCTGCACCCAACACACGGCGCCGAATACACTTATTTTTCACGTGGTATTCCAAACAGAAATGATCTATTCTGTGAGGGTAGCGATGATCAAGCGTAACATGCCTCTTTATGCCTGTCAACCTGACAGGTCAGGTTTCGCCCTTCAGCGCGATAGCAATGTCGTGTCAACGCACGGGTAAAAGTTCCTTGAGCTTTGCTGTAGGTTTTGTGATTTCATTTTTGATCCCATGGGAGCTGTCATAACTGCCAAGGTACTTGAATTCTGGACGACTATTAGTTGATCACCACTAAGAGTCAGCGCAGGGGCGCATTTCTTCCAATCTTGGAGTAGGACTTTGCACCTCGAGGGTGCAATGCAGAGCCCAAAATGATTGACACCCAGTGCAAATTCGTCCAGCGTTGCTCGGCACGTTTGGAATCTGTTAAAGATGAGGGGAACGTTGTCCGCGTTTTCCAAGTAAAAAGTCGGTCACCTGGGAGCAGCTTTACAAAAGAACTTGTCGGCAACCACGATTTAGCATGTGCAATTAGTTGTCTTATTTGAAGGAAAAGCATCCTTCAAATGTACTAGCATCGGCGTAGCGTTTAGCTGCTTAGGGTATTTCGCTCAAGGATATGCATGCGTGTATATAGGCCAAACACCAAAAGAACTACGCACAAGAAATAGACAACATAGACGGAGAAATTTGACGGCCGCAAAGCATGCGACAGGCAATGGCCATCAACTAGACACCGGAAACGTCGGTATTATCAGGAAGGGTTTGCGACCAACCCAAAACAGGTTAACTGCTGAAGCTTGGGAAATCTCCAAAGCTAACATTTGCATGAGTAAGGAAGCATTGATGTAGAAAAGAAAGTAGCCCAGCAGATATATTAACCGATTGTTCATAAGGTCCTCTGAAAAAGTCCCCCATAATTCTTTGGTGAATTGCGTTGCAAGGACTACTCTAACAAAATCAATAGCAATAGGTGCGAAGAAGAGTGATTGAGATCCTCCAGTCACTAAACAAAGGAAATACAGACCTTTGAAGGGTAGAACCAAACGTACTGCACGAACTACTGTCAAGCTTTCTGTACTTTTGGGGCGTACATTTAGGGGCCGAAATTAAGGTGAATTTTTACCGAGAATGGTACTGGTATGTGGACGCTCAGGGCGAACAAGCTAGGCATAAAAGCATTTCCAAACTGGTCCAATCTACTGACTTAATCAAAATTTACCTAGCTCAGTGAAATTGCTATAGACTGAATGTCTCTTTGTAGGTTAAAAAATGGGAGTCATCAAGTCTAGTATGAATATTTACTGCCAACTTCACATATTTTTTTAAATTACCCATTTGCTTCAAGCCATTTAACGAGTAATGTAGTTAGCATCTCGACTGCACCATCTCCGTGTTACCAAAGAACGACTAAATCAATGACGTCCCCGAAGCGGTAAAACTATACTGTCTCGTTAAGTGTTGCAGTTTTGGAGTCTGTAGGGATGGACTCTGCTATGCACACACTGGGCCCGAGAGAGAAACTGGACACAGTATGTCATCAGTTACTTGTAGAGTTGTGTGTTTGTATCTTTGTTTAGCGCTGCAACCGGACTTATTTGCATGGCAGCATTTCTGTCCTTTCGTCTTCGTAGTCCGCTTGCCATTCAGTTAAATATCGGTTGAGCTACCATTATTTTTGCATCAGGTACTTCGAACTGGCATGCATGTATTGCAACAAACACAATGATATCATCCCAGTTCCCTTCGTACTGGGCTTTTATGTGGCAATGGTCGTTGGACGTTGGTGGGAGCAATTTTTGGAGCTTCCGTGGCCTGATCAAATCGCTCTATATCTCACAGCTTATTGCCATGGCAACAGGGAAAGGCCTACCAGAATCAGGCGCACCATCATGCGTTATGTGAACTTATGCTACTGTCTCGCCTTAAGGGCCGTATCGTCTCGCGCTCGACTGCGATTCCCCACGGAAGAACACTTGGTTATCTCTGGTGAGTCCTTGTTTTAATTTGTCAATACATACTTTCAGCCCCAGCTTAAAGGTCATCTAAAGTCCTTCTGGGAATCCACTTAGTTCCTACAAGTATGTCACAGGCCCTTAACCTAGTCGGTCGGGGAGTACTTGTGCATTAGACTGAAAGGGGAGCTGAAAGGTAAGCCCATTATCTCCCAATTGCCGACTGTAGCGTTGGCGGCTCAGCTATGACTGTCGCCATGACTTCCATATTAGATGTAGAGCACATGTCCTGTGTTTGGGATAGAAAAATAATCTGGTCCTGATTAGCTATGCGGTGCATATTTTGTGTCGGCCCTTTTGACCACTCTCTGTAATGGCTGCCTTAGTACAATGATCTGTGTGCACGAACGGCTCCCCACTGAGCCATAGACGAAAGAGAACACTGAGTGATTAAGGTAAGTCAAATAAAAACAAACTTTATGCACCCGAATTGACTCAACAGACTAAGAGTCTCGATGCGCTTGGATCCTCGAGTCTCACTGAAATTTTACATAAGTACTAGGAAACTCGGCTTCAAACCAATGCGTTCGATGTCCACGGGAATGCCGAAGCTCCAGAAACAAGCTTATTTTCCAAATTCAACTCCTATTTTCTTCACTGTCAGTGCAAAACAAATCTTGTTCTACAATTCGACGCGCCTCTTATCCCTCAGTGACTTCAATTTTATCTGGTTTTAAATGGTGCGCTGAACACTTTCACCTAACTCTCAAAGCGCTTATTATTTCGTTACTGATTGCCATCTGCTAAATTTTGGGTAGACTGAACTTATTAGGCTATCAAAACAGGTAGCTTTAGTAACTCACTTGCTATACCGCAGAGCGCCCACTTGCTAGCGTAGTACTTTGATGCAACAGCGTCATCGTTGAGCAAAACTAAAAACCTTTTGCCTCTGATGATTTGCGTTTTCAGTTATGTTGCTTGGTCTTTCATTTATTAATCCGTTACTGTTGTATATAATGTGATTGTTTAGAGGACAGTCGTTTTCTTTTGTGCACCAGTTGTTAGACATAGGAATCGCAGCTAACAGCTAGGCTGAGCCCGATCTCAACATTGTTCGTGACATGCATTCCGGTGATGAGAAGTGTGGAAATTTTCCAAATCTTCCTTTATATACTAGACCGCTATTATTGTATACAGTTGGCTTCTGCTTGCGTTGTGAAAGTAAACCCTGTCATTTTACTTGGAGTAACCTAGTTCAAAAATTATTGGGATAACCTAATGTTCACTGTCTGCAGGTTTAGGTCTTAGTACATCTGAGAAAAGTGCCTTGTGTACACAGGCATATGAGCTGCAACACTAGAATCTGCTAGTTTTTCGATGTCCTCCTCTGGTCAAGTTAGCTTAGCTCTTTTCCTGCACTACACCCGGAGTCAGCTATCTGGTATTTCTTATACATGAAACAGTTGTTTCGGTGGTCGCATTCTGGATATAGAATAGTTCACACACTAGCGCATGACGTGTGAACTAGGTTGTACGGGGCCCCACCAAAGGTTGCACTCAGTAATTCGCGCGCAACACCATATCGGATCAAATGTTTGCGCACAATGTGTGATACTTGAATAAAAGTGGGCATCCTTAACAGTGAGAAACAGTTGGATCGCTGCCTTCATACCGCATATGGTCTGTAAATCCACACGACTCGATATCAGCTGGTTTACAGTGTTAATATTGTCTAAGTGGAGCCAGGTAAAATTCATGAGTCTAGGACTTCCTTTTTTGTTCTTTTTTTCTTTCCGATAGCTGTGCCATCTTGAGCTGTAACCACCCACCGTGTGTAATGTGATTAGCTATGCAGAAAGTCGACTAATTACGATAGGATATGTACATATTTGTTACCGCTTGAACAACACTGGATCCATGCTCTACCTCGTGTAGTTGTACTGGAGCCTAAAACAGAACAGTTCCTATCGAACTGCTTCCAGTTTATACACTAATTCAAACAGATGCATATGTGGCTTAGGGTGTTTACGACACACAGCATATCGTAAGCCGGAAGTTAAGTCAAGCTCTCGTTTCAATGGTATGTTTTCGAATCCGCTATGTTGCAGCAACTTCGCTTTAGTTCCCGTGATATTCCTTCACACTTTTTTGGCAAATGCACATAATTTGTTATATTGAGGGTGGTATTTTATGTCTACTGGAACGTTGCCTTTGGAAATGCTTACTTCATTTGATGGTTTTCTAAACCAGCCATTCACGACGGGAGCCATATCTCCTCCCTGGGAGTCACAGAAAATTTCCAGGGTCTTAGGAGTAAAACAATTTTAGGGGGCCATGCTATAAACAGCGGGTTGCGATTACATAAATGACAAAATTCCTTAAAGTTTTCTGATGGTTATGCTCTGCGCAATAATCTTCACTGGTCACTAACGGTCAATGAAATGCATTACGCGTGTGCAAGTGGTTGTAAACGCAAGTATAAAAGCCAGACAAGTCAGACTTTCTTTTGAGGAGCTGGCATAGCTCCGCGGAACTTGCGCGGATTTTGCCGGGCATACATCAGACATCCAATCATCATAGAGTTACTCGGACTGCGGAAATAACAACCGATTCGTCTCCATGAGTTTAATACCTAACCACAGTAAACCAACTAAACTAATTTCAGCACGCTGCTGTAGTTACCGCACAAAGCCACACTGACACTCAGTTTTCCTCAGGACACTTTGGGTCTCAGCGCAGTTAGTTATACGTTTATGCGCCATGCGTTTATCGTCTCCAGTCTCAGCTTGCGGGTGGTCTGGCTGCTAGATCAACTTAACGTGCAAAGTACCAAATTCGATTGGCTACTCTTCGCGTATGAGTGTTCTCTTTGAAGAATATTCGTCCGTTAAGACCAATGGCTGGAACAACTAGGGTGCGCTGTAACGCTTTCTTAGCTTTCAGTTCAGCTTAATTCTTCGAATTAGTGAGCTGTTTTGTCAACTTATATCATACATGTGGACATACTTTTGCTGTTATGAATACGCATAACATAATGTGTACATAAGGATACTTCCCATAATAGTCATATTACTCAAATTCCTTGCCGGCACGTGTCGGGCGCCATGTTGAGCAATAGTTGGTGTACGTCATTAGTTTCGTTGAATCTCCTATGCAGGCTTCTTAAACTATCCGGCACTTTTTCCATGTTTAGCACTTTTGACCTTCATTTTACCTGTTGTCACGGTTTGATCCTACTTTCCTTTAATGGACGCGTCCAATGAGCATTATTATTTTCTTAGTTCTATTTATTTACTTTCAGCATTGGATTTCGTCAAGAAAGTTTCTTCAGTCGTTTTAGCTATCCATGGTATCTTCAAAAGCATCCACCAAAGCAACCTCTTGGTTGTCTCTAACAATGTTCCTACATGTTAGTATTGTTATACTGGGGCCATGTGGTGTATGAATCACCGTCTCCAAGCTGTGTTCCCACCAAGCATCGATCGTGTGCGTGTATTTCTCTATCGACTTCCCACACAGCAGTGGCCTGGCATCCGTTACTTGATGGATGCTCTGTACACCTTCTGGCCAGAATACACGTTTGCATGCTACCAGCTGGTTGTGTGCGGTTATCCTTGCGTCGTTCGGCTACGAGCCATTACTGCTTCGCAGGCTAGCGTTAGTTCCGCAAGTATATAATTCATAATTGGTGACCAAGCTTGCATCAGAATTTCCTCGTTAGAAGTCAGTTTATTCCACCTGATCCGTTTTGGAAACGTTTGGCCTCCAACCCATCCCTTGCAGTTTGCACTTGGAGGAAGAGAACAAGCCTTGACTACCTTGGACTCTTGGGTGCAGGGGATCGTAGGCATTTAGACGCGTTACGGTTGTAGGAAAACACTTCTTGTCACATTGGCTGAAAGCTCTGGATTTTCTTTGAAGCTCACAAGCACACTTATTTAGTGCATGACTAAAGTTATCCTAACTACGGCAGGAAGACGAAGAAACTTTTAAGGAATTTATAACCCGCATAAAACAGTCTCTGCCTGATTGTCGTTTTAATTAGATGCCGTTCACGAAATTCAAAACGGTTATGGCTATCCAATGTCTTCTAGCTGGCATTGTCGACAGCAATACTGGAGAAATTTTACTGTCGTAAGAGTGAGCAAGATAAATTGAGAAGGCGCTTACACATTAGTGAGATGAAGAGAAAATACAGTTTAACCATTAATTCACTACCAACCTGATTACCGTTCAGATGTAATTCACCCGGTCAGACCTAGACTGTCGCCGAACCACAAACGCTTTTTTACTGCTAAAGGTGGGGCGAGAGACATGAAAGAGTAACTGACTATAGACACAAACAATCCACTTGCCACAAACGCAGCAACGTCGGACATCTTGTACGCATTTAACGCTCAACAGTGTTTCCACGTCATTTATCTTACACTCCAGCAAATACTGTACAGACAGTCCAGAATCCCAATGAGTCCATGGTCTACTTGATTTCACATGCTACCACCTCCCATGTGCGCGGGATACCTGCATACACTATGGAACTGGCAATGGAAGGTCAACCTGTGCTCGTAGAAATTGATACCGGGCCTCGATTACGTTAGTCAGTATTCGTACACTGCCAGACCTGCCGCCGGTCCGGACATAGTCTATTTTACGTTCTTCTATTGGTGTATCGCTCGATGTACTGGAGAGGTGTAAAGTAAAGCTTACTCTTGGGGCTGACACATTTACCATTCCCTTACTCGGTAGCAATTGGCCCATACATATGCCAGAACTACTGCAACCTGTCAAAAACGTGGACCATATTTCAGACATTCCTTCAATATGGACAATGAAAGCTTGTGTGTTTGAATAAACATCACCCGGCAAACTAGGTGATTGTAAAATTCTTTTTGATCTCAGACCCAACGGCAATCCGAACTTTTCCAAAGCAAGCAGTTCATGTTTTGCTATCCGCCTGAAAGTTGTGTTAGAGTTAGAGTGCCATTAAAAAGGTGGGACATTATCGCCTGTTCACCACTATTCTTGGGCATGCCAATCGTTCCATTACAAAAACCTGGTGGTACCTTCCGTATCTGTGCTGACCACATATTGATAGTTAACCAGGTAGTGACGTCAGAACACTACCCTATTTCCCGCATAGATTACCTGTACGCAAATCTATCCGATGCTCGGAACTTTTCCAAACTTGTTTTAAGCTCCCATAACTCGCAACTAGTGCTGCAAGAAGCAGCCAGTGCGACATATGGTTGACGGCATCCGGATCCGGATTTGCCTGTCACTGCCGCCTCCACATGACAGCCAGATTGCGCCTGCACATGCACAGAGACCATGGTTGGCTTGCTCTGCACCACCCACAGCTCCATCCACACACCCCAGAACCTGTATTAACCCGAAGGAATAAGATCAGGAGACATGTGGATGGGAGCAACGTTTCAGCAACGCAGCCGACCCGCAGGCATTCACAGTCAAACACAAGCACAATGTGGTTGGGGAATCAGGCGCACACAGGGCGGTTGCAGCGACGTTGACCGCTCCAAACTAGATGGCACCACCATTTGAGCCTAGCACGGCCACGAGAATCGTGCAACACGTTACCACCAGCAACGACCAACTGTATCCTGGAACCAGCATAGACGATGTGGTGGGTAATAGGCAGGCAGTCCCTTTGTCAAAATGCGCATCAAGCGCAACCACCCCGGGGATTTCAAGCAACAGCCAATCAGCCGAACTAACAATATCAAAGAAACTAGAGCAAATACGCCATTCGGATTTGTCGTTAAGTTAGCATTTGAAATAAAATGGTTATAAAAATCTCCGTGATAAATTTAAGATGGCAGTACAAAACAGCAAACAACATGCAAAAAACGAGATAAATAAGCGACTTTAACCACAATTAGTTTAAGCGAGACGTGCAAGTAAATAGAAGACTATTCAAGTACATTTTAAAATGTGATACCAAAATTAGCATTGAGACAATATAGCAAACCTAACACCTGAAATAAGCTCAGCATACAAGCATGCGGTTAGTAAAACGAAGAAAACACATGCAGCATACTTACGAACGCTACGACGGTTCTGCCTACGTTCTCATCAGCACTCGTCGTAGTTTCGATACTGGTCCTGAGAGGTCTTCCTCGTAGCTCACTAAGCGTGCCTGACTCAGGCACCCGCGACAGCATGTGCTACAGCACCATACGCTCGATGTCGATGGAGTACACACCATCGGCGTCTGTCGCTTCCGCAATTGCCAAATCTTCTCTGCATGCACGAGGGGTTTCTCATGCACCTCGGCAACTGCCTTCGTGATCAGATCGTGCCATGCACGCCGATCAACCGCCTTCGAATCACAACGCATAAAATTAACATTAGAACGTGATATCATCACCTTCATCATGTCATGGTAACAAAGCTTCTGTTTCCCCACATACTGCTTCCCCACAATCAGCTGCCTGTATAACAGCTTCTTCTGTATCCGTGTCGAATCCATACAGCTCACATGGTCGAGCTACCTAAGATATCTCAGCAAGAGTGTGCAGTCCACTGCATACATTTCACTTCGGTGCAACGCTTCCGTGTCCGCAACTATGTCGCACCAACACATGCGCGGAATCCGTCGTAGACACTGTTGATGAAACCGCTCGAGATATCGCACATCCTATGCGTATATCGTCCACGTTTCGCTGCCGTATAGAAGAACGGATAGCACCATGGATTTGTACACCATCGGTTTCGTGTCAACGGTTGGCTGCTGGTTGTTATACGCTCGGTACCCAGACATCCGAAATGCCGCCGCTACCTTCGAGCCGCGGATACGAAGCTCACTGTGTAGTTGCTGGTCAGTCGACACCGCACTCCCAAGGTAGCAGAGGTGGTTTCCAATACTTTAGCACCATTGCCGATTCGCGGCACCATTACAGATTGCACGTACAGTGAATGCTGAAAGAGACAAGCAGTTTTGCTTGTGTTGATGGTGAGCCAGAGCACTAGTCAAGTGTTGCAACTCATCCGAGCTGTGTACAAATAACACACAATCGTTAGCAAACAGCAGCTTACGGATAGTTGTCTCATAGACTAGGATTCTTACACCAAAACGACGGGCGTTAAGCAATCCACTATCAATACGAAGCTCCACAGGAACACCTTATGGCATAAAAATAAATATTAAACAGGACAGCAGCTAAGACACAGCCTTGTTTAACACCAGAGACAACTGTAAAGTCATCCGCGGTCTCTCCACTCAGCTGCATCCTCACCCGCATACCACTGTGCAATCATTCAATTAAACTTACACATTTACTAGGACAAACAAACTTACCTAATACTAACCATAATGCCTCACCGTTCGCCATGTCAAACGCTTTGGTGAAATCAACCAACAGCCCGTACAACAGGTGGTGTCGCTCGCTGCACTTCTCCAGCAACTGATGAGCCACAAACACCATTTCTATAGTGCTGCGACCAAAACGGAGTCTACAACGCTCTTCTGAGACCTTAGGTTCCACATCTTGACTGACTGGGCGGTTGAGCAGGATTCGGGCAATCACCTAGCCCATAAAACTCTGCAAGTTGATACCACGATAATTCATACGGCATTGCTTGTTTCTATTGCTCACGTACAATGGAAGCGCAAAGGCATCCTTCAGCTCAGGCGGCACATCCTCCTCATTCCACACGCGTTGCAACAAGTGGTGCATTGTATCTACTAGCCTCATCTTCACCTTGTGCAGCATTAGTTCGTTCCATACAGGTGAGTCAACCTCGGAACGGTTGTTTAAGTGGCGTTCAAGTAATTTTACCAGAGTGGCATTATGTCTGCAGTCTACATGCAAGCAGCGCTTGAGCTACCATCGATTAGCGTCATTAGAGGCTCCAATCTCGGTCTATACACCCCCTTCGATGAGCCAAATAATTCCTTGTGTCTGCGGCGTTCGGCGTTGTATTCCATGTGCTTGTTCTTCGTCCACCATGCATTTTATGCGACGGAGCTCTCGAGTCAGTCGCCATGGAAGTTTGCGAAACTGACTATTTTTCCCCAAGTCGCTGGGGTTTTCCCCCTGTGCAGCAAATGATGCATTCTTCTCTGACACTAACGCGCCAATCGTCGCAATGATCTCATTAAACCAACCAGGCCGCTTAGATTTCGCGCGCCCGATGGGGTCCTCGGCAGCAGCTGTCGCCTGGTCGCGAATGTGCTGCCACAGGTCGCCCACTGTGGCTATGTATTTCACATCACACAGACGTGCAGCCATCGCCATTTCCAGCTCAATCCGTTTCCCTGCACTACAGAGGGAGAGAATGTTAAATGTATGCCGATTCCCGACGTAAGTGAAATACCTAGCTTTAGAAAAATAGCTGTACAGCTTGGTCCGCACAAAATTGTGAGCAGTGCTCCACTCAGCTCCACGCAGTACACATGTCATGCGCACTTCACATATATCACGCTGACGTAGGATGACGTCGTCGAGCAGGTGAGCGTGATCACTAGGTGGATGCGTCCAATTAGGTGTATCACACGCACTCGGTGAAAACCGAGTGTTCGTGATCCTCATGCCGTAAGTGGCACACAGTGCGCGCAACCTGTCAACGTTCGCATTCGCTGAACCAATGCCATGCGGACCGATGACATCTGTCCATGCCGATGCCACACGCGCAACGCGCGCGTTGTAATAACCCAGCAGAGACCGTTAGTCGCTCTTGGGCACAGACCATATCACGCAAGATAGCTGTGTAGAATTGGTCACACATTTCATCAGGATAACATATGTTTGGACCGTAGGTGTTTACAAAGTAACAAAGTTACCTCTTCTGAGTCGTAAAAGAACAGTCATCAGTCGCGCGCTGATGCCAGTTACTTAACCCACCAGGTGGCCATGGAGGCGATCGGATAGTACAAATCCGACCGCATATTCATATTGGCTCTGAGGTGGCGTTTTCCGTCCAGTAGAAGGTATAGCCAGAACCAGGTTCATGCAACTTACCTTGCTCAGCAAGCCGGGTCTCGTTGCGCACGTTCCAGCACCTGAAGTTAACTGCTTTGCGCGCAGGTATACGATTGCATTGGTGAGCAATCGCACGAGTGGTGTTGGCTGTGCTACGGAAGTTAGCTTAAGAGACTCTTCCCGGGGCCTTGACTCAATGGCCTGACACCCAAGGCAGTGGGCGATCTGGAGGTCCGCTTGAGGGACTCCATTCCGAGCCTTTGGGTTAGTGAGCTGACCCACATAGCAGTGGGGAGCAGATCCAGCTGGGGAATGTGATTGCAGGGACAGATTGGGATCTGAATGACGGCTGTCACACGCAGCCTTTGAACTTCTGGGAAAATTCATTAGTGTTTTGCGACCGTTGTAGGATACGCACCTGCGGCCAAGGCCAGACACAGGAGGGTTTTGGCGGGTTTGCAGCAAACTGACTATGAGCTGCCTGGCTTGAGGCAGGCAGTAGCAAACCATAGAGCAGTCGGAGGTGTCCTCCGGCAGTCAGAGAATCTGCTTAGCGCTCGTGCCCTACGCCAATCTAGAGGTGAGCTTATAACCCGTAGACCTATTGTTTCCCATGGCCAGGCTTTACGAGAAGGGTCATCGATCACTTCCTAACCTCCGAAGAGCATGGGGCTCATACTAGGATACCGACAGGTTGCCAACACTTGGCAGCAGAAGGACTCGAGTCGTCAACCGAAGCCTTCGATTAAATGTACAGCCGAAAGTCAGCGGGTCTAGCACATGGTCAGTTCACGGACTCATGCGGATTGGAGTCCAAGCTGTTAGCTAGGAGAGATGCGTAACCCAACTACAACTCAGCGGTCACCATGAGGAGGCGCCCGAAACAGAGCCCATGGCACCACAGTAGCCGCAGTGCGTATACCATCTGTCAGGATCTAGCGACCACCAGCTCCATCGCACGATAGGCTCTGCAGCCACAAGGGAGATAATCACCATACATATGCGCATGGGTTGGTTCCACTTCGACAGACTTCATTTGGAATATATTCTGCGCCTACAGTATTTCAGAGAATTACTGACAATTTATCGAAAGGAGTACCCGGTGTATGCGCTTATCTATTTGACATTCTAGTCTGGCATCACTGACCACGAACACAGGACATCACTTGCGATGGTCTTGTAACATCTACAAGAAAGTTGCTTCAAGCTGAAGTAATTCATATGTGTATTTTTCGTAGACAGGGTTGAGTACCTGGGATTTCGTTGGGATAAACGCGGCTTGCACCCGTTAAGGGAAAACTCCCGCACATACTTGACCCTCCGAGACCATGCAACGTCAACGAGCTGCAATCCCTTCTTAGTTTAGTGTACTAACACACTATAGTTCCTTCCTACCTTATTTGGCCACCTCCCTCACACTACCATACGCTTTGCTACGAAAATGCACCAAGTGGTAGTGGTCAACTAAAGAACAAAATTCTTTCCATGCTGTCAAGGCAGCCATGTATAAGGCTAATCTGTTAGTACATTTTGATCCGAAGAAGCCCTTCAATCTCCGATGTGCTGCCTCAGCATCAGGGCTCAGCGCTGTACCGTCCCACAAGATGCATGATCAGACCGACAGACACATCGCTTTTGCCTATACGAGCTTAGCGCCGGCAGAGAAAACATATGCACGACGGGACACGCAGGCGTTTGAGCTTATATTCGGCGTTAAGGAATTTCCCATGTATTTTTGGGGAAGAAGTTTCGAAATCTTTACCGATCATAACCCTCTATTAACCTTTATTGGTGAATACAAAGACGCCGAATCTGCACAACGCGGGAATGCCACTACGCTTAATAATGTGTATGAATAACTCATCCTACCACAAAGTGCCCCAGTGGTTGGCAAAACTCTTAGAACCCGTGCGTAAGCTCCTGAGCAAGCGATGTTTGAACAAATTCTTTGAATTGGTGAATATAGTGGAACAAACAACGCTCGACGCGGAGCTCATGTATTCCATGGACGTGGAAGCGCTGTTCACGAATGTGCCCCTACATGAAACGGTCGACGACCTATGCCAATTTCTTTTGAATCGGAACCTCTCTGTGGGCCTTCCACTGGACTTCCTGCAAGACTTGATATTGGTGTGTACTGAGAATGTGCGATTCCAGTTTGAAGGGAGGGCATACAAACAACTTGACGGCGTCGCTATGGCCAGTACTTTGGGACCAGTTCTGGCAGATATCTTCCTAGGTATGACTGAAGGGGAAGTTGCTGCCTCCATAAGTGAAGCCAAGCTTTACAAGCCTTATGTTGAGAGGATATCCTCGTCTTCTTTAATGATGAACATTTTGATCGCCTTTCTGCCCTCCTGAACTCAATTCACCCGAACATATCTTTATCACAGGAGAAGGAACAAGAGGACAGACTGCCGTTCTTTGACGTGCTCATCAAGAGAAGGACCGATGGCACATTGCAGTGTACGGTGTACAAATAAGCGACCTGGAAGGGACAATACCTACATTTTTCCAGCTTCGCCCCAGTTGCATACAAGCGCCGTCTTGTAAAAACTCTCTTCTACAGGGCCAGGCGGATTTGCAGTCCGGAATTGCTCAAGGCTGAAGAAGAGTTTTTATACCGGACTTCGCTAGCCAATGGGTATCCGGAGAAATTCATTCAGACCCATAGCAGACCACCTAAGGCGAAGCTACCCGTACAAACTGCGGAGAAGAAAGATGTTTATTTTTTCTTACCCTTCAAGGGTGATCACTTTGCAAATGAAGTTGGTCATAAGCTCAGGTCCGCTGTAATGCGCACCTACTCTACGGCCGAACTACGAGTTATTCACACTACACGAAGGATTCCTCTCTACAGCCGTCCGAGCAGCGCGCCAATCAGTTCGGGCCTCTAACATCGCCTACCAGTTCAGCTGCGGTTGCGCTGACACTTACATAGACAAGACTGGTCGCCGGCTGGCTCAAAGGGTGGTGGAACACCTCTCATTGTGGCTAAGGCAGTTGCTGTCTAATCAAGGCGGAGCGGACCAAAGAATGAACCGGAACCCTGCCTCGTCTGTCACCAAACACCTCATACTAACTCGTCACCAGGTGAACCCAATCGATTCATTTTAGGTGCTATTGCGCAACAGGAACCCGACCTTGTTGGCAATTGGCAAGGCGCTACTGATAAGGTTGAAGTGCCTCGTACTCTGTGCCCAGAAACAACTGAGGCAATCAATTAGATTGTCTTGGACCTGATTACGTCATTCCCGTCAACTTTATCAGCACATCTATGTTACTAAGTGTGGACGCTATATATTGCTTGTTTTTCTGACTGTATTGCGTAGCGACTGACGAGAACAATCGAATGGTTAACATATCGCAACCCATGTCTTATAACTGTGTTAATGAAGTGGCTAAAGGGGATTCAGTGTTTCAAGAATACAAAGACATCAAGCAGATCTCCTCTTCCCGCATGCAACCTTGGGCCTTATTGTTGTCGGTTTACAATTACACTATCTAGTATGTCCGTGGAAAATCAAATGACAGTGTGGATGCCCTGAGCCGGTTTCCGTTGAATTATCTGCCCGCTTGTGTACTGGAACCGACTGAATTAATCGGTTTAACACAGCACTTTACCAGGGAGCCGGTGATGGACGTGGAGATCCGCAGTGAGACAGAGCTTGATATACTCCTTCGCAAAAGTAAACCTTTGGTCTTCCATGGATAGCCTGCTAAATGTGACGCGGAATTGTTGCCAAACCTCACCCGGCGTACATAATTAATACTCGAAAATGGCTGTCTCTTATGGGGGTCCAGTGCTATCATATCCTCTCGGTTAAGACAGTATATGCTGGAGAAACTGCACGAAGCTCATCCAAGTATCATTAGAATGAAGGGGTTCACGCGGTCTTGGGTGCTGACCCGGCATTGCATTGCAACATAGAAAGATTGAGCAGACACTGTAAATAATGTCAAAGTACACAAAGAAACGCCTCACAGTTGCTACTGAGTGCACGGAGATGGCCCCACAAGCCATGGGAACTCATACCTGCAGACCACATTAGTCCGTTTGCTTGGACGATATTTCTTCTCTTTTGGTGCATGCCCATTCCAAGTGTACTGAGGTATATTCGCTGACATACGCTACTTTCGATCTGACCATCCCCTGCATCCAAACATGTTTTAGCACAGTCGACATTCCACAAATACTAGTGACAGACAACGGCTCACCAGTTCACAGTTATACGAGTTCCCCCAAAATAATGACATCAGACATGTAAGGACCGCTCCTTGCTAATCAGCCCAAAACAGACTAGCGGAGAGAGCAGTCCAGACAGTATACAACGGGTTGCAGTAAAGATCATCCGTCCACTCTGAACGAACTTGGGCACATTTCTATTTGCTTACCGCTCCATTGCAAGTGAAACGACAGACAAGGGTCCAGGCGACCTGAGGTTCGGCCAAAGGCTTTTCTAATCAGAGATAACGAGTCGAGGTGCGGTAAGAGAAATCAAAAGAGCGGTACTATCGAAAGGCCTCAGAACGACAACTTTGTGAATACCAGGCAGCTGAAGTCAAACTGCCTCACTACTTGACCTGGCAGCCTGCAGAGTTACGCTAAATTGAAGGATAGAGAGCGCAGGTCGTACTACCGTTCGAGAGAGTTGTTACCAGTCATGTGGATCATGTCCGCCGTCATTCCGCTTCAACCGGGCTAGACGACATATTGTAAAGCCCGTTGACCGAGCGAGTAATCGCGGAGGCCACACAGACCACAAGCTATCCAGGAGCTCAACCAACGGGCCGTTTGAGTAGTGGCCGCCATCCAGTTGTTCGTTACCGGGCTGTCTGAGTGAGTACCAAGTAAAGCGAGAAGGAACGTGGCGTATGGGTTCCCAACTCCAATCCGTGTTTCGACCGAGCATCGACCGTGTGCGTCTGTCTGTCTATCGATTACCCACTCACCAATAGCTTGGCTTCAGTTACTTGATGGATGCTCTGTACATATTCTGGACGGAATACACGTTTGCGTACTACCAACTGCGTCTTTCGGCTGTGAGGCATTACTTCTTCGCGGGCTAGCGTTAGTTTCGCGCTTATAGACTCTAACAGGCCCCCAAATGATGTCACAAGTATGTCTATCATATGTGTAAGCGAGGTACTTTGGATAAAAGCACAACTTTAACGAAAAGTGTTTTTGAGCGGAAAAATAAATGGAGAATGGACTTACGGAGTCTTATGAACTCGTCAGATTGTTTTCTAAGATTACAGTGCATGAAAATGCTATCTTGCCTTCACTATCAATAATGCTATCGGGCCAGATAAACATGTATCCTAACGAAACAGTTCAAAACATTCCAGTCAACAACGCAACTATATCCAGGCGAATATAGATGAGATAGCTCGGTACATAAAAAGTACCTTGGTTACTTTATTACAGTCCGAAAAATTTTCGTTACAAGTTTATGTATCCACTTCACCTGATAATGACGTTATTCTCGTGACATGTGTCTGACTCTTTGATGATAATGAATTACTGGGAGGGATGCAGTTGTTCAGAAGAAATAGAACCCATGCAACGAGCCAGTCTATATTCGAGGTAGTCAATGGCTATCTGACTGAAAACTCCATCCCAATGCAGAACATAATATAGCATGTGCAATAGATGGTACTGCCGCAGTGGTGGGAAGATGAAAAAGATCAAGTACCCATCCAAAGGAGGTTATCCATTATATTCGTACTATTCACTTTGTGATTCAATGAGAGCACCTGGTGGATAAGAAATTGACAGGACGGTTGAACGATTCACTGTCAACTGTTATAATAGTAGCCAAACATATCCAGTCGCACCCACTTCAAAAGATCGTCTTTTCCAGCAGTTGTGTGAGGAGAACAGTGAAGATTTTCAGATTCTGCTGTTACGTGCGGTGGTTAGGTGATTCACCACGGGCAACTCTCTTCGTCGGTTTGTTCCACTCTGGGACACCACCATCACACTCCTTTCTGGAACAGCATGTGAACGAAAAGTGGCAATAGTTAAGCCAAGGTGTTTTATCCGATTAATGTTACCGAAAGACTTACCTTATCACATAAAACATTCAAGTTGAGTAATCACATCTCGAGCAAAAATTCATTATCACTTCTCTTGAAAAGCTGGTAGTGTATGCTCAAAACACCGGGTATCGGGAGATTTCAAAGTTCTCATTCCTCGCTACAGTTGTGGAGAAGATAAATGAAGAAGACTTGACTGTTTAGGACAGGAATTTATGACAACTTTGAAAAGAAATGATACAGGTTTCATGACGGTTGACATGAACATATCAATTTGGATTTTAGGTTCATTTGATGTACAACCCTACAATGTTGGTGTGAAAATCCAAGAAAATCTCATGGAGCTTCAGAGTGATACACTAGCGCTAGCCAAGTTCACACAATATAAAATGAATCTTTGGATAAAGACTGTTACCTCTAACAGCTATTTCAGACTGTGGGAAATAGCTGAACTATATTTATTTGATGTTGTTGGGTGTGGTGTATCGCCCTCCATCGGCTACTTTGGAAATGGACAACCGCCTAGCCACCACAATGAAGACCATTCTCTCGCAGTCGTACAGCCACATTCTCCTGGTTGGTGACTTCAATATTCATACCATAGAAACCCCAGCATGTATCAACGAACACTTCAAAATGGAAGTAGAGGAAATAATTAGTGGAATACCACTCTACAATCACACCACATCTCCAACAAGGTTCAGGACGGGAAACAAACCGGATGTTCTGGATCTCGTATTCACCAATGAAGAGCTTATGATCGAAACAGTATTGATAGAGAGTCCTTTAGGCCGTAGTGATCATGCAATCCTCATGTTCAAGTATATCTGTTACGCAGAGTATTCTACAGAAAACACCGAGTAGTGTCAGCTCCTTACGGATTACGGCGCTCTAATCAAACTTATAAATGCTACAAACTGGGCATTTTTAGCAGAACGATCCCCCGATATCGCCTAGTATGAATTTGCTCACCAGTTCAAGAGTTAGTAACTAGTGACTCTAGGAAAAGACCTTCGCGAACGAAGACAGTAAAATTATCCATACGTAACAGGACACGCAAGTGTATGGTTACGAGGAATTTGCTCTGGTGAAGGTACAAGGAGTCATCGAGTACCGAAACATGGGAAACCTACACTATCCAAAGGAATCACTGCGTAAACCTGGTACGCGAAGATAAAATACAGCATCAACAGAATCTAGTTGAGGAATTCCTTTCTAACCCCAAGATCCTGTACAGACACATAAACAAGCTCCGCAAAGTGTCGCGAAGAATTTTTGCCTTACACACGTTATATAGACTCGCACAAACCGCAACCGAGGCGGACCACGCCCTGTGTCAACAATTCACCCCGGACTTCCAGAGCCCGACATGGCCGCATACACTGTTCCCGATCGTTGCACCACCACCAGGACTTAGTCACACTGTGTTTACGAGTGCAGATGTTATGAAAAGACTAATTACCCTGCTCGAGCATGCCTCTCTCGGCGTTGATAATATTCGTCCAGAAGCGTTGAAATCGGCTGCAGTAAACCTGGCGGATCCCCTCTGCAAGTTCTTCCAACAATGCCTCGATGAGATACGGGGGCCAACAATGTGGAAGCAGCGACCCTTCACTCCCATCCATAAGAGGGAAGTCGTACAGATCCGGCCAACTATCACCCGATAACACTACCTCTGGTGCTCTCCAAAATCATGGAAGCGATTGTTTCCGAAGCGCTGATGAAATTCTTGAAGGAACTCAATATCAGAACACAAAAACAACATGGATTTCGCAAGAACCGATCTTACACTTCAAACTTGCTACTTGTTAGATCCAGTTGGACTGAGACCGTTGACAGCGGTGTAGGTGTTGACGCAGTATATCTGGACTTCTCAAAGGCTTTTGACCGTCTGAACCACCGTACCCTCCTTCACAAGCTGTAGTGTTGTGGAATTGGTGAACCAATCCTCGGTTGGATAGGTAACTTCTTGCTTCAACGACATCTGAATGTAAGAGTTCGCGGCGTCATCTCTGACCCAATCGAGGTTAAGTGCGGAGTGCCTCAGGGCTCAGTACTTGGTCCACGACTATTCCTGATTTACATAACCGATCTCGCGACAATAATCACTTCCAAGTCCTTACTCTTCGCGGATGATCTCAAGATATGGGGAGCCATTAGAACAACCAGCGACAATGCAGCACTTCAGGATGATCTGGACAGGGTCTACGAATGATAGACTCAGAACCTGCTTCAGTTCAACGCTACAAAGTGCAAGCTGTTGAGCATACGCCATAAAGCCACTTGCGAATACAGACCGGGGGGGGGTCAAATATTGCAGCGCACTTCAGCGGAATGCGATCTAGGCGTGATAGTGCAGGAAGATCTGGGCTGTTCCCGTCAGGCCGAGAAAGCCTCCAAAAAAGCTAACCAACACCTTGGCCTTTTGCGAAGGGTATTCGGACGCTTTGATCCTTCCATCTCTTCTCAGATGCTCAACGCGTACATTCGGCCTCATTCAGGGTACGCCATCCATGCTTGGCAGCCATGGCAAAAGCAAGAACCTTACAGCTGTTGAACTGCCACAACGAAGGGCGACCAAGAACGTAAAGGGCCGGTTTCATCTCCTTTATCGATTGAGGCTGAAAACCCTCGGGGTCTACAGTGGACAATATCGACGCCTGTATGGCGACTTGATAATAACTTATATGATCCTGAGGAATCTAAACCACTGTTGTCGTCACCTATTAAAGCTGAATAGCAATACCACACTTAGAGGACACCAGCTAAAGCTGGCCACACAATACAGCCGGTTGGAATGCCGCCGGAATTTCTTTTCCCTTCTTGTATGTCAGCACTGAAAAGCTCTTCTCACATATGTTGTTTCTCCCCCCAAGCTAACGATAATCAAAAGACGTCTGGATGACTCGCTTATCCACCTACATTACTCTATATAATCAGAGATGTCTACGTCAAATAAACGCGAAAATAATGGTGCTCATTCTCAGCTTTTGTGCTCCACTACTTACACACTGCTGTTGTGGAATATAGTATCGGATATACTACAACTGCATTCATCAATTTACCCCAGTCCAAGAAAGCAGCATACGAGTAGACGTTTGTTCTTCAGTCAAACCTTCCCCATATTACTTCACATATTACTCTACAGTAATAATTCAGTACAATGCCAAAATTTTTATATGAATAAGGGGCACCTGAATCGCTAGACGCATAAATTGAGGATTTACACTTATGTTTAATTTCACTTCAACCATCCTACGGGACTTGTAAAGCAATCGCATTTTGACCTGTAATATATCATTGTTCATTGTTGTTCATTGTTTATTATTGCTTTTCCATCCACATATTTGGTTGAATGTGGGTTCAACAGTGGTTTCTCCAACGAAATGTTACGACAGATTGAATATCACAGAAAGGGAACTTTGACTTTCGTTAAATTTCAAGCGGGACCTACGCAACTTTGCTCAGTGACATCAACGTCAATACGCGCATTGAGATTTCGACAAAGATATTGTCACTATACATCTTGATTCATCACATACTTTACAGATAAAAGCTGACAACAATTGAATGCAATTTTAAATATTACTAATGACCATTTTGTGATTAAAGATAAGCAGTTCAATATTGCTGCACAGTGAATGTTATCCTGAGGTTGTAAAATTTCAAAAAGTGCAGCTTATCAAGGAAATAACAATGATGTCAACAGTAAAATATTTGGTGATTATAACAAATGGTATTAATATACTCATTGGAAATCACAGTTTCACGTCAATCAGGTTTTAGAGGATCGGTAAAATTGTGGTGATCAAGTGTGGGGGGTCATGATAAATAGAAAAGTTCAAAAGGGGATACGGGGGAATTAAGGTTGAGGATGCTTGGTCTAAATTAATTTCAGAATCCTCTCGAATACGCATTGTTTTGTCAAATAATAGTACCTTGTTATTTTCGGCTATGTTTAAAGTATAGGCAAAAGCCAAGCCTGCTTATAATGACTGAAACTGAGGTATCCTACAATGGTTATCCGTCTCAACGCGATCATAATATGAACACGTTTGTCAAGCGGTTGTGTTTAGGCAGCACGTTAGCGAATAGTGAGCAGTTCGCTAGGACAACACGATCCAGGTCCTCTCCATCCTCAGGAGCCACTTGTCAACGTTAAGTTACGTAGGCATCAGCGTGTTAAGTCGTTACAATCATAAACAACACTAACTTGGATGAACATCGAAATCTAACGTAATGTTTTGGAATATACATCATCGGCGTGGCTTCTATGGATAGCGGCTCGAAGTGACTGAATTCAAGAAATAAGCTTTTAAAAACATTAAGCGAGATTTTTGGGATAAATCTAACTCAGGAAGTCAGCTTATGCAATATTTTTAAAGTAAGGGTCTGTTACCGGGTTTCTAGACAGGCTAGTCTCTTCTGATTCGCTTTAGCTTAGCATAGAGGGAGAAAACCGTCGGTTTAACCACCCAACGGTTAGAGCACAATGCACACGAACGTAATCGCGATTATTCCAAAAGCATTTATTCACGGTATGAGAAGAATAGGTTAAGGTGACTATTGTTCATTCGATGGGTGTTGCGATTCGCATCTATCCTGATTCGGCATAACCGGCGAGGTTTACCTATCTTTTCATTCAAGTCATCAAGCAATGGTTCGAACTACGGAGCGAGATTTTGGTGTACGTCGAATGAATGCCCAGGTGTAATTATATAGTTCACAAAGATTCACCGACTGCCTCCATCAGTCAACCAATGGAAGGTAGCTTAATGAGTAAAGTGCTATAGGCTGATGTTATTTTAAGGGAAACCTATTGAGGCAAACACATAAAGTGAACTTTCGTCGAAAGTGACACATGGCAGCATCTGCTTAAGCCACCGCACTTGCAACCTTGACATACTCGGTTGCATACTCTGATTACGCTAGCAACTGTCGTGAAGAGTGAAGACCGATGAACTGTACTTTACGGCCAGGCAAAATAAGGATAGACATGAGTTGTAGCTAAGGAGATGGGGCCTACTAAGTTGCGCGACCCGCGAATAGGGATTTGTAGAAGAACAAGATCCAGCACAGGGAATACTATTCCCCCCATGACCAACCGGGCATCCGATTTGACTCTCCGACGACGCAGCTGTACAAACCAATGGCTACGCAAGATTGATCGACACGGTTCAAGTTCCTTCGTGAGGTACCACCGAACTTATCGGTTTCACGCTAATATCCGTGTGTTGAAACCACTTGAGGTTTCATGTCTATGGGGCGCACACTTGTGAAATAAGCTGAGAAGAATTTATAAGCCCAGTGCGGATTCATTTTGTCCACTTTACTCTTGTAAGCTGAAGGGGACATGCGACACAAACTTAAGACGCTTCTTGCACCCAATAGACACACTCCTGATTCTCGGGGACATACAGACGCATGAAAATATGGTTAGTGTTTTAGTATATAACGACGAACACCTGTCCGCTGGATTTCATTGGTGATGTTCTTGATCAACAGGTCTAAACGGCCAGTACGCTCCCACATGCAATGCCAGAAAGGAGAAACGGTCAACCTGAGCATTCCACAAAGCACGGAATTGCTCGACGCATGATTGTCGACTATGCTGGAAGTTGGCTGAAGCTACCTTGCGAGACTACCAAATTTGCCAGCTCAATGGCCAGTAGCTGCTGTTGGAGAAACGTTTTTGCTCACTAGCACATAAAAACCATCATTTTCTTTGCTTGCTGATAGATGTGGAGTCTTATTCTGCTTTTCGTGATGATCGTCATCTTGTAGATGAGTAGATGACTACTGAACCACCAAGCGTGCCACCGCCTTATTTCCGTTCCCTTCAACTGATAATGCAGATGCTTGTTTACAAATTTACGATGTTCTATTGGCTGCTTATTTCACCTTGCCGTTAGGATGGGCAACCCATAAGAATACGGGCGAACACATTTGGGGCTCCGAAGACACAGATGAATTCTGGCGAGCTAATGGACATTCGTAGGCGTGACGTGACGCACGATTGACGATAACTGCTTTCCAGAAGCCTCATCATAGGTACTGGAATCCGAAGCCGAAGAGAAGTAGTCTCCCAGTGCACGAAGCGGTTGATTGAAAATAAGTTTGGCACTGTCTACACGTAAATAAGCCTTAAGGTTAGGGTATCTGCTTAACATGATAGCAGAGTATCTGTCCATTGAGGGGAATCCACTGCCGTTCGACGGTAGCTGTGGTAATAAAAAGCTGGTACCCAAAACCTTTTGGCGCCTAGTTGAATTGTGTTCTCTCGAAATTTGACCGCCTGCGGGTCAGGACGGTCGCTAGAAAACTATGCAGTGCCCCAGTGAGCCACGAATGCGTAAACGGTCCCCTCCACGTTAACTTTTGGCAGTGAGACTGCGTCTTGCCGGTGCCCGTAAGGAAGCGCACACGAAACACATGCACAGAAAAAAGCTCAGAGGCATATGGTTGGTGGTATCCGGATCCGGATTTGCCTGTCACTGTGGGCAGCCACAGGACGCCTGCGCCTACACCGGGACCATGGGTGGCTTGCGCTGCACCACACACAGCTCCATCCACACACCCCATAACCAGCGTAAATCCGAAGCAATACAACCGAGAGGCATGTAGATGGGAGCCACGTTTCATCAACGCAGACCGCCCACACTCCTTCACAGGCAAACACAAGCACGCTGTATTTGGGGAATCAATCGCACACAAGGCGGTGGCCGGACCGTAGTCCGCTCCACACTGAGTGCATAGAACCACACTTCGAGCCTAACACAGCCACAAGGATCGTGCACCCCGTCCCCTCCAGCAACGCCCAACTGTCTCCTGGGGCCAGTTTGGACGAGGTAATGGGTAATAGACAGATGGGCACCTTGTCAACATGTACATTAAGCTCACCGAAACCTGAGATATCAAGTACCAGCAAATCACTTGAAACGAGGTCAAATACAATAAATCGATTAATGCAAACAGATACCGTGGAACAACTTTTCACTAAGTGAGCGTATAAGGTAAAATGATTAGGAACAAATCCGCGATAAGTTCAATACGTCAGAAAATATATTTTAAGAGAATGCCATGAACACGAAAATGTTGTCGAATTTCAGTAAAGTAATTAAAGGAACACGTGCAAGTTTATAGAAGATAGTTCAGGTAGACATTAATATGAGGTTAAAATTATTAGGACAATATAGCAAACCTACCACCTGAAATAAGCTCAGCATACAAGCATGCGGTTAGTAAAACGAAGAAAACGCATGCAGCATACTTACGAACGCTACGACGGTTCTGCCTACGTTCTCATCAGCACTCGTCGTAGTTTCGATACTGGTCCTGAGTGGCCTCCCTCGTAGCTCACTAAACCTGCCTGACTCAGGCACTCGCGACAGCATGTGCTACAGCACCATACGCTCGATGTCGATGGAGTACACACCATCGGCGTCTGTCGCTTCTGCAGTTGCCAAATCTTCTCTGCATGCACGAGGGGTTTCTCATGCACCTCGGCAACTGCCTTCGTGATCAGATCGTGCCATGCACGCCGATCAACCTCCTTCGAATCACAACGCATAAAATTAACATTAGAACGTGATATCATCACCTTCATCATGTCATGGTAACGAAGCTTCGGAATTTTCACATACTGCTTCCCCACAGTCAGCTGCCTGTATAACAGCTTCTTCGGTATCCGCGTCGAATCCATACGGCTCACATGGTCGAGCCACCTTAGGTATCTCAGCAAGAGTGTGCAGCCCACTGCATACATTTCACTTCGGTGCAGCGCTTCCTTGTCCGTAACTCTGTCGCACCAACCGATGTGCGGAATCCGTCGTAAACAATTGATGAAACCACTCGAGATATCGCACATCCCATGCGTATATCGTCCAAGTTTCGCTGCCGTATAGAAGAACGGATAGCACCATGGATTTGTACACCATCAGTTTCGTGTCAACGGTAGGCTGATGGTTGTTTCACAGTCGGTACTCAGGCATTCGAAATGCCACCGCTGCCTTTGAGACGCGGATTCGAAGCTCACGGTGTATTTGCTGGTCTATCGGCACCATACTTTCAAGGTAGCAGAAGCGGGAATTGGTTTCTAATACGTTGTTGCCAATACTGGTTTGCAGCATCATTGCAGATTGCACCTCCGAGGAAGGCTGGAATGGACGGACAGGCATAAATGCATACATAGTACATGGAAGAAAGCGCACACCGAAGAATATCTACACCGGAAAATTTCCACATGGAAAACTGGTCACAAGTCCGCACTTTTCAGCGTTATGGCAAATTCGTCGCATTTGATCACAAGATTTTTTATGACACTAACAGGCAGCCAGTTTTTACACTTGTCTCCAACATTCGTAGATTGTATTATTAAGACCTAAACGGTCCACCTTTTCAATCGTTCGGCACTGAGCCGCATGCCAAAGCCAGGGTGATCCATTTACGAGAGAAAAAAGACTGGACTTTGATCACTTTATGCAGTTCGTTGAAGCCTCGATAAATCGTCGACAGGAGCTCATCATGGGCAAACAGACCGAACTCTTGCCCGTCCTTATCTTACATTAATGACGTTTGTGACCAGACTTGCTGAGCGGGTCGCTGACCCGCATCATTTGGCCTGTGATCACCAGTGTTTGGAGATGCAAACAACTTCTGATGGTTTCGATGTGTGGGCAACTTTTGATGCGCGCAATCTGCTTAGTGCACCTTCTCCGTTGTGCGCTTTTTCCGTGTGCACATTCTTCGGTTTGCTAATTTATGTCTGTGGGTTTTGGGCTGCGCACATTATTCGTGTGCGCTTTCATCATGGAACCCTTCTGGTCAACTGCCAAACCGGTTAACGATTGTCAGTGGGTAGGTGGAGGGTAGTAGGCGGTCAGTTGCTCATTTGTTCGCCGAGCTGCGAAATTGGTTTGCAAACGTTTCACCGTCATGCGAGACGGCATTATCAGTGCGTCGAGATGTGGGGTGTAATCTCGCTGATTGAATTGTCGACCCTTGATCGGCGTGCAGGTGACATTTCGAAAGTGACGGCTTCGATCTGTGTTCCGTGATCTCTACCCATTTCCCCTTGGCGGAGGTCGTCGCTTGGGTTGTTCCTATTCAAGCGGCGTCTCATAATTTCTCTAAGTTCTCTCCGTCGGAGGGGTTGGTAAACTGGGTCAATCTCGATATGCATGTTGATCGAGTCTTGTGTTGAGAACCACGCTTCCAGGAATTCCCTTGCACTTCTTGTTTTACTTCGTGCCAGGACTTCTGTATTGGCCCAATCAAAGCTGTATTCTTTTTCATCCACGTGTGTTGAGACTAACGAAGATGCATAGTACCTTTTGCATGCTTTTTTATGCTCTTGTAATCGTGTTGTTAATTTTCTGCCTGTCTGGCCAACATAGTCATTTTCGCAATTTCTACAAAGTAGCCTATATACAACTTTGCTTTGATCATGAGCTTGCAGTTTCTCTTTCGGTTTCGACAAAGCTTTTCTCAGTGTAGCAGTTGGTTTGTGTGCTACGATGATTACACCCCACATCTCGACGCACTGATAATGCCGTCTCGCATGACCGTGAAACGTTCGCAAACCAATTTCGCAGCTCGGCGAACAAATGAGCAACTGAATTATCAACCCGAACTACCAGTTTTCCAAAACATTTTAATTAGTAGGCGGTCCTTGATATGCACGTGAATATGGCGGAATCGAGAGCCGATTGTTGGGGAATAGCCGGTAAACGCGGTAACTTTTCTTTTCACTTTCGATACTTGATATCTGAAATGTGTTGACCCACTCAGTAGCGTACCAATTGACGTTGAGGCACATGAAACGCTACGTGGCGGGTGACGGAGACATAATTACCCGGATGTGAAGCAATGAAGGGTTTCACATTCGGTCCGGCGAAAAGTCCCGGAAACTACAAAACATCGGTAATTTTGCAAGTCATAGTAAAAGTTCGTTACTTCCGATAGTGGTAACAACGCTGGTCAGATACCGAAGGAGCTGTATGTATGAAGTTGCACTCCCACCGAATCATTCTTTTGTGCAGCGGCCACTGTAGCTCATCGTTGTTGTGGAAAAGTGCAGTGAAATTAACTTGAGCTAAGGCAAATGTTGCAAATGTTTGTGCATCTGAGGCGTGCCGTGGGTCAGACGTGAACTGAGGGGGAATAATCCGGGTGTTTATCCGAAGATGGGCCTTTGGTGTTAACCAAAGCTTACGATCTGTACAGACTAAGAAATATCAGCTTTCGTGTAAAGCATGAAAGTAATAAATGGCTAAGCACATTGTTAGATCTCTTCTAAACATCAAGTAAATAGCTTCGGCTAGTTGCACTCGTTTAGGAAAGGAACCTAAAGTTTGCCAAGACGCATTAAAATAGGGTTGTAGGGCAGCTCTCGCTGCTTCGTCTGAAGTATGTGTGAAACATGAAGTAGGAACATTTGGCTGTTGATCTGTCAAGTGTGTGTTGGAACTGCTCTTTTAAGTCTTTCACATTTGGAGCAAATAGAATCTGTAAAAACGAAGGTTAGATAAGTACCACGAAGTTGGTCAGTAGAAGGTTGTATTAGCAACACGCAAGCGGGTAAAATAGACGGTAACAGCTAAGTATTTTGAGAATGTACCTGCGGTAATGAATGGTGTGAGTTCGGGAAACGCTTATTCAGTCCGCTTTGGCGAAAATTGTCTCGATACCGGCACTGATTTTCCATGAGCCAAAATATCAACTCACGGTTTATCTAACTGACACTTAACGGGACCAACGGTAATTCGGCTGTCACGCAGGCACTGTAATTGCTATTGTAAGCGTTCCAGGTATTCGAAGCTCTTTATCGGACCTCGCAGCTCTTTAATGGATCTCATAAAAGTCCAGTGTGCCGCAAGGCACAATTCTAGGTCCACCTTCGTTTTTGGAGTTTATTAATGACCTTGCAGAGGGAATCGCTTCAAACTTCCTAATGTTTGCCGAGGATATCAATATCTGGCGCTGGATCCAGGTGAACACTGACCAGCACCTGTTTCAGCCTGACCTAGATACCGTGTATCAATGATCAACCCAAAACTTTCTGCATTTCCGCGTTCGTAAATGCAACGTACTTTTCACCTGACATCAGAGCAGTTATTCATACCGATTCAGAACGAATATACTGAAACATCCATTTGTCGAACGTGACTGGAGTGTCCTGGTTCAAGCTGACTTGCGTTGCTCCAGGCAATCCGAAAAGACCTCGAAGAATGGGAACCAAGACGCCGGGCTGTTGCGACGGGGGTATGAACAAATAAGCAGCTCCATATTTCAACAAATGCTGAGTGCGTATATTCGCCCCCATGTCGAATACGCAGTTCAGGCCTGGCCTGGGTGGCTGAAACACGACCTGCAGCACTGCAGCAGCCACATCCTCGGGCTCTCTACCAGGAGAGGCTGCAACGCTTGTTCGTATTCAGTGGAAGCTATCACAGATTACGAGGCGACCTGATTTTGGCATATCTGATTCTGCAAGACCCACGTCATGTGTACCGCTCTTTACTGTGAATCTGCACCAATACAATCCTGAGGGGCCAATTATTGAAACTCGCTGTACAATATAGCCACCGGGAGTGCCGCAGAAATTTCTTTTCCATTCGTGTCTGTCACCCACGAGATGCTCTCCTAGAATCGGTCGTCTCTGCACCGACACTAACAGTATTTAAAAGGCGGTTGGATAATGCACTCATCCAATTAAACTTTGTCACTTAATACTGCGTCTCCATCCTACACCTGGAGTTTACCATGTAATTATTTGATGTTAACTGCGGACGCTGTGGATCTAAGTGCATTGCAGGAGTATGGAGGAGCAGACGATAAGTTCTTATTTTCATATTAAAAGTATTAACTGTTTTATTATCATTAGTATCATTATTGTTATGTCGATATACCCACCAACCATGCAACGGGACTTGTAAAGCAACGCTTCTTAACCCGCGTAAACCATTGTTCATTATTCCTAGCACCGCTGATGGAATACTTAAAGTCTACCCGCATGTAATATCACGTTTTAATCTTCGGAACCTTATTACGACGTTTCTCAAAGTACAGGATATCTACGGATACTCGAATAGACAAATGGTATAATGACAGTGATATTGAGAATACTACGTCCCTCTACAGGGACCTCGTGATATGCCTTGTTCAAGTAGATTTTACTGTAAATGGACTTGTTACTTAAACAGTTACTGAGATTCCGCGTATACAGAATAGAATATTTGTCTGGACAGGCGCACTAGTTCAGTGCCCACTAATCCCCGCAAGTTAACCAACTGTCGGCGTTTTTGGTGCTATCCGATGGTGAGATGCCCAATGAGGTTTGGATGAACGAACAAAGTCAAGTTAGAGCATATACTCGGGGTTCCCCCTTGATCACTTGCAATTTAGTATGGGCAAGACCTGGTGGTCAAGTGGAGATCGGTAGATTATGTATGCTTATGAATTGCGTGACATT
>OX104066.1:51822768-51949173 GCA_944474145.2 Dicrocoelium dendriticum | reverse complement strand
TAGACCGGCGGTGTTCGTTGTACTCTGCGCCAGCAGGCACCGCCCCGTCGACGATCCAGCAATTCTGATGATGGAACCTTGACAAACTGCATAAACGTAGTTTTCCGGTAATCAGATGAAGCATAACCCGTGAGTTGTCAGCCAGATCTCTCACACGTTCATACTTTATGAAACTCTCCTTTGGATTTGTCCTAACGCCAAAATCTAGTTTGATTTGTTTATTTTATTGATCAACCCAGATTATATGCCATCAATTCGAGTCGACACGAAAGCAAATGGTGTAGATTGAACCGTACGCCCTTGGACTCAGTCAGACGATGAGCACAGTTTCGTAAAATCAATGGACGGTCGTTTCGTATCTTGGGGAACAGCAGTAATGCGCATAGTATCTGCATCTGGTTGCGATGGAACGTAATGATCGAATTTCAGTATTTTTCCAATGTGTGATGGCCGTCTGACAAAGCTTGCTTGCAAAAATTCAGCATATACCCTCAGTATCCCCCTACTAGACGGCTGCGAGCAGTACACCGCCCACAATGTCTGTAGTGCTGTGAGTTAATTGGTGGCTCAATTTTCGGAAGTCTTTACACTGCCATTCCCTGCTCTACACGATAGTGACGTGCAAGTCATCAGAGAATGAGTCGCATCCTAGTACATCACGAAATTTTGCCATACTGATGTTACTGTCCCCAGCGGCCTGTGGATTTACCGACGGTCTTTTGAGAATAGGTCTTCTTGAGAATAGGGTGTGACGGGTCCTTCAACGTTTCAGATAAACTGTGAAGGCTTAAAATAAGTGGACAAGCACACCGGCTCTACCGATTTTTAGGGAATAATTGTCATCGGTCGAGTTAATAGCACCAAACATACATAGTTTTGCCTTTTGTTCGAAAAATTTAAGTGCTTCCCCACGTGTTATCGTGTGCCCACTGCGCGTCTCTGTCCATAAATGCACCATCTCGGTGTATCAAGGCAGGAAAAGATCACGACTGAGAGGACCACACTTTTGTAAACATGGATAAATGTATACCGAATCACCGAAAAGCCAACGGCTTTTCACCAATAGCCCCATCGGACGTAAACTGTCATTAACGGTTGCTTTGTGTATGACGTGTGCAATAAGACATATGTCAGCTTTCTTCCACTCACTGCTTACCGAGAATCTGCAATTACACAACCTCCAAAGATGATATACGCAGTAATAAGCCACCCGGTTCTTTCCGACTCATCAGCTAGTGTGTTAAGCTATCAACTATCGGAGATGATGCAGCTGACCAAGTAACTAAACTGACGGAAACCGCAATCCATTGTGTCATGTCATCGCCTATTCTTGGTCTTCATAAAAGGTTTAGCGAGGACATCGCTCCCATTTTTCTGTTCTTCGCAGAGGTGATTAAGGCAGCACTAACGATCAGGGGACCGGATGGCCACGAAGGTCTCCAGTGCCATCATGACACGATTTAGAATCGATCAGCTTGCAATATCCTTTCAATCAATGTAAGAAAGTGTAACCTCATTCAACTACGCCGTAGGCATTCCTATATGTCCAGGCTTAAGTCACACAACTTGCGGATCAGCCCCTAGTAACATGACATTGATGCGCTCATATAAAGCGTTCTTGGCTGTTCAGTATAGACGGAAAAAGCTGCAAAAGCTGTTAACCTATAAGGGGACTTATTTCGGACGGCTTTTGTGAATTTAGAACCATCAGTCCTCCCAACTATACATAAATCTAACACGCGACCTCAAGTAGAATATACTTTCCAAGCTTAGTAACCTTACTTGTGATTTGTGTATGTGGATTTATTGTATTTTTGAGATGGTTCTTCTTAGCTAGACTCAACCAGGCAACCACTACATATTCAGGAAAGCTTTAGGCGGCCGTTTCGTCCTATTGAGACTCGTCTGTAGCGCGCACCCAACGAATCCTGAAGGGTTCGAACCTACAACCTTGCCCTTAGGAACCAGCGACTTATGCCACTGATATCTAACTGCGATATAGCGCGGCTCATTTTTCACTGTCATGAATGTCATGCACCTGTAGAGAACAAGGTTGACTTCCAGAGCTACTACTTAATTTGTAAACCACCACAAACCTAGGTGGCGTGTAAGCTGCCAAGCCGATTACTGATTATTAGTGAGTGGTAGGGGGATTCTTTGCGTTGTTTGAGAAGTTTCATGGCAGCTAGACTCAGCCTGAAACGCGCTTTCCGGGTTGTCTGTTGGCTGTCTGGCTTAGTCTCTGCGATGAATCTTCTTGGTGACCTACGTTGAAACCTAAACGATGTGCTAGACACACCACAGCGCGAGGTAATGCAAAACGTCAAGGATCAACGCAGCCTCTCCTACCGGCAAAGTATGACGGTAGTGGGATATCTTAGTGGACACTACCAACGTTTAAGTGGTGATGTCGTATTAGTGTACATAATATTATGCAGCCCCAATCAAGTCTGCCGTCTTTTACTAAAGCCCAGACAAAATACCAAGCTCATAGGTAACAGCCTGAAATTGAAAAAACAATACAGCTGTTTAGAATCCCCATGAAATTACTTTTCCATTCTACTTTGACGATGCTGGAACTCCACTCCAAACACGATTGTTTTCTCCCCTAGCATGGATGGCTTTAAAATGTTTGGATATTGTCCACAATTTTATCACTTCCTTCCTTTAATTGCGCTACTGTGGAATATATGTATATTATGCTGTCATACTAGTTTTATGTAAAAGGGATACTAATAGGTGGTATATGAGTAAATGCTCTTATTTCCAGTTAAAAACACGGTAACTATATCTGCACCTTACCTTGTTTTGTGCGTTGGTATTCCATTCTCACATCCCAACAAATTCGGCAGTAAGGTTGAAGTGTTAGGCTTCCAGCATTATCACACACCCATTGCTGATTTGTTGTTTTTACTCTAACCATCCAACGGGACATGTAAGGGACTTGCTTCTTTTGGCCGTGGCACACTACTGTTTATACTGTTCTTTTATCGACCAAGTCGGGTGACAGTTTACTGACTATTAAAATTATTAGTAGTAAGGCACAGTCTTGTTACAGTCTCTTATGCTTTATAGATGTTACGCAAGTAATGAAACAAGTGGCGTTCCTGGCCAGGTTGTCCTACGATACATGTAAGACACTGGGTTGGACACCAGGACAAAGGTATCACCTGCGTACGATGAACTGATGATGTAATTGGCTGCCCCTTTAATACTCACCACAAACCGAATGGAATTCAGTCATAATCATGCCAGTTCTAATGATGGAGACTGAAACCACACAGTATTTTTGAAATGCGCCATTTCTCTTGTGAAGTTACTCAAGCTTTCACGGTACTAGTTGCGCAGTTTCATCATGCAGAATAACCATCTATTTCCCGTAACACCGACGACTATGATCAACTGAACCAAATATAATTTTTGAAAGACAATCGTGGTAGACGAATTGCATGCAGCACACCTTTTAAAAAGTAGTCAAACAGGAAATGATAATCAATTTGGTCGCTGTTCCATTGTTTCTCCCCAATTAGGACGGAGGGTCAACGCATAGATGGATTCGCAAGCGGCACACAAAAAGTTTTATATAAAATCCTCCTACTCATAAGTAATCAGACTACCTATTCACGAAACGAACAAAACGTAGTGATGGACTAAAAAGGGTGCTCCTAAAACCGAGGAGCATGGCTATGGTCCGCATGGGGGAAGTGTAGCACTGCTCCAGCACTTACGAAGATTACTTCATACGCTTCCACTCCCTACGTTAGCCTGCCAACTCTCCCTTCACCTAGGGGGTGCCGTACCTCATTCCTTTCTGCCTTAAGTACTAAATTGGAAAGTTGCGGATATTTTGACATCTAGTTGAACTCTGCAAACCGAGTCAGTTACTTTTCTGACTACAGATGACATTCTCCAAGGTTACCTACCCTAAGCATTTTTGTTAAATTCTTCGTGAGCTCTAGTATGGGATGTTCCCTCACGCAATATTAAGGAATGGTGCAGAAGTAGTTTATCCGGACCATACGGATGATAATTTGCTGCCGCTTGACAGCTTGGATAAGACTTCTGTTGTGTTTCCGCCATATAGCTTGCGCTTCTCGTCTTCGATGTGCGGAACCACTAGTCACTTGAAGACCCTCTAGTCTTCATCTGAAGGGACAGAAGTTTGACCGATGGACCTATCCTAACAATTACCTGGGTAACGACGGATTCCGGAATGTGGAATCTAGTTCACCCATTGCTCGACAAGGAACAAATTCTTAAAAGTGCAAAAATTTCCATAAAGATTAGGTGATTTCCATCAGTTTGAAAAGCATTCTGCACAGCATCACAGAGAGTCGGAAATAGTCTGATGTCGTCTACAGACCGCATAAAATCCAAAGCTTTTTGGCCTCGACTACGTTAGTCTCTATTCACCGTTTTAAAGGCATGATCTGCTACCATCGATGTTTTCTTCCATATTGTGCCAAATGTCGTTCTTTCCTCTGGAACTGAGAGTTAGCTCCTTCGGTATGAGGATTTGAAGCGCTTTCAAGTCTATGTTCGTCCATTATAGCCCGTGGGACGCTGCTAGTAGAACATCAACAAGTGCCCAACAATGACGTGTGCAGGCGATGATAGTTGGCTAACTGAACGATTTGCAATAGCTTAGGAACGCTCTATGTATACGCATTTATGTAGCGAAAACGACGCGGAGGGGAGCACAGCCTGTATTGCCACAAGAACGTGAAACTGCCAACTCACAAACCCGTACAGAGTTGGACCGTGTTACCTTCTCATGACGCAACGCAGATGAGGATTTGTTTGACGGGCCATCCCAGGTGCCTACAAAGTTGGGCTTCGAGACAACGCCTCTATCTTTCCATCCCGTATCTCCGCTTCAATATATCCGATTCTGGCTGGCGTGTGTCGTTCGAAAGCCCGTGCTTTGCTCTTCCTTGACTGCATCACTCGACCCATGTTCAGTCTTGCTGGCTTCGCTAGCGGCGTATTTGTCTGACTCATTGCGTTCTCGACAAACACCTCACCCACTGTTCTGGGCCCAGGCTTCTTACGAGATACCGCACGTGATCCGCTGTCGGCTCAATCCGTAAAGCTCGCAGAGCCTTGTCACGTCTCATCCATTGCGCCTGTTGTTACTTCTCCACAATCCCGTTTTTGTTGTCGTTCCAGTTCACGAGTAGTCACTGGCTTCCGCCGCCCTACACTCGCCACTTCTCGAAGTTGTTCTTCCCTCTCGTACCGTGGTCACGAAAGGTCGGCCTTCAGTCAGCGCTACGTTCCTTCGCTGTCGATTTGGAAGTTTGCTCCTTTCCGATCGAGTACGGTGTAGTGGCCATTCCAGCGTTCCCTGAACATGCTCGCACCTAGACCCTTCATCATCTTGACCATCGTTGTTACCTAGTTTGACTTGTTCACCAATACTGAACGGCGTCCACTTGTAAGCCACTTTCCTGGCGTCGTAGTTCCTCCTATTGCGTGCTTGTCGGGCTTTGGTTCCTTTGCTAACAATCGCTTACCGTCATGCCTGATGCAGTGCCGGACGTTACCCGTCACTCGGTTTCACTAAGCACGTAGGTAAGACAATCCGCGGTTCTCTGCCAAATTTTAATTCGAAAGGCGAAACCCTGGTAGTCGACTACTGGCTGGTCCGGTACGCACGCAGAACTTCAGGCAATGCTTCCTCCCATGCCAACTTCGTGCAGCTTATCTACGTCTTCATGGCTCGGTTGAGAACACATTGTAGTATTCCATAGCTTTCTGGTACCGGGAAGTGCAGGGGAAGAAGAAAGGAGGCGTCAGAGTTAACATGCTTTGCTTTATCTACCCCGCGATATATATAATATTATATATATATATATATATATATATATATATATATATATATATATATATGGTTCGAGGTATCCGACCCTGTATTTGCCTGTCACTACGTTTTCCATAGTGCCGCCACAGGACGACTACGCCCACAGAGGGACCATGTGTTGCTTGCGCTGCACCACCCACAGTTCCATCCACACACCTAATATCCCGTGTAAACCCGAAGGAATAAGACCGGGAGGCATATGGATGGGAGCCACGTTTCATCAACGGAGCCGACCCACACTCCTTGGCAAGCAAACACAAGCACGCTGTATTTGGGGAATCAAGCGCACACAAGGCGGTGGCTGGACCGTAGTCCGCTCCACTCTGAGTGCATAGAACCACACTTCGAGCCTAACACAGCCACAAGGACCGTGCACTCCGTCCCCTCCAGCAACGACCAATGGTCTCCTGGAGTCAGTATGGACGAGGTAGTGGGTAATAGACAGGTAGGCACGTTGTCAACATGCACATCGAGCGCAGCCACACCTGGGATGTCAAATAACAGCCCATCATTTAAAATGCCGATATCATATAAAAGATATCGATTAACGTAAACCTATATGACGAGATAAATACTCGCTAAATTAGCATATGGAGTAAATCGGTTATAAGCGAAGCCGCGAAAGGTACGAAATGTCCGAAAGTTATTTAAAAATACCAGGTGATAATGTTACGCAAGGTTACCACAATTAGCATCAGCGACGTGTGCAAGTTAGGAGAAGATTATCAAGTATGCAGAGATATCAAAAATCCCGCCAGTACATCGTCCACGTTTCGCTGCCGTATAGAAAAAAGGGACAGCACCATGTATTTGTACACCATCAGCTTCTTACCAACAGTAAGCTAGCGGTTGTTCTACGCTCGGTACTCATGGTTCCCGAATGCCGCCGCTGCCTTCGAGACGCGGATACGTTGCTCACTGTGTAGCTACTGGTCAGTCGACATCAAACTCCCAAGGTAGCAGGAGCGGGAGGTGATTTCCAGTACTTCAGCACCAATGCTGATTCGCGGCAATATTGAACATGGCATCTCCGGTGAAGGCTGAAAGAGACAGACAGTTTTGCTTGTGTTGATGGTGAACCCCAATTTGGTCGCTGTCGAAGCCAGAGCACTAGTCATTTGCAGCAACTCATCTGCGCTGTGTGAAAACAACGCTCAGACGTTATCAAACAGCAACATACGGATGGTTGTCTCACAGACTAGAGTACTCGCACCAAAACGACGGATGTTCAGCAACCCACCATCAATAAGGTGCTCCACACGGACACCGTAAGCACAAGCCGATTCAAAAGCACAAGACATCATTGCATGAAGATATAAATTAAACAGGGCAGGAGTTAAGACACAGCCTTGCTTCACACCAGAGACAAATGCAAAGTCATCCGGGGTCTCTCCACTCAGCTGCACCCTCCCTCGCATACCACTGTGCGGACATTCAATTAAACTTACAAACATACGCGGACAACCAAACTTACCCAATACCAGCCACAATGTCTAGCCGTTCACCGTATCAAATGCCTTGGTGAAATTAACAAAAAGAGATTACAAAGACTTGTGTCTTTCTCTAGACGTCTCCTGCAACTGACGAGCCGCAAACACCATATCTATAGTGTTGCAACCCGCGCGGGATCCACACTGCTCTTCCGCCATGTTAGGTTCCACAACGTGACTGGCGAGGCGGTTGAGCAGGATTCGGCCAATCACCTTGCGCCCACAACTCAGTAAGTTGATGCCACGATAATTCGTGCAACATTGCTTGCTTCCATTGCACTTGTACAGTGGTAGCACAAGGGCATCCTTCAGATCAGCAGGCACTCCTTACTCAATCCATAAGCGTTGCACCAAGTGACGCAGCGCAGTCAGCAACGCGTGTCCGCCGTGTTTCAATACTTCAGGCTTGACCCCGTCGGCCCCGGCACACTTGCCGTTTCGCAGCGGAGCAAGTGCTCTTTGCGTCTCATCAAGTGTCGGTGTGTCCGCCAGACTCGTCTTAACATCGTGCTTCTTGAGGCCATTCAATGTAGGCCAGTCCATCTATGAACGGCTGTTTAAGAGACAATCGAAGTGTTTCCGCCATATCTGCATTATGTCTGCAGTGTATGTGCAGGCAGCACCCGAGCTACCACCGATCAGTGTCCTCAGCGGCTCTAATCTCGGTCCATACACCGCCTTCAAGGAATCAAAGTATTGCTTGTGTTGGCGGCGTTTGGCGTAGCATTCCATCTGCTTCACCTTCTCCGTCCAACCTGCAATTTTTATGCCACGGAACTCTCGGATCATTTCCCGTCGAATTTTGTGAAACGGACTATTCTTCCCCAAGTCACTGGGGTCTGCCACATGTGCAGCAAATGTTGCATTCTCCCCCGACACCAATGCGCCAATCGTCGCATTGTTCTCATCAAACCAATCAGGCCGCTTATAGTTTGCGCGCCCGATGGTCTCCTAGGCAGCAGCTGTCACCTGCTCGCGAATATGGTGCCACAGGTCGCCTACTGAGGCTATGCAGTCCACATCAGACAGACGTGTGGCCATCGCCTTCTCCAGCTCAGTACGTTTCGCCACAGTACCGAGGCAGAGAATGTTAAATGTACGCCGATTCGCGGCGGGAGTGCAACACATAGATTTATGAAAATATATCTACAGTTTAGCAAGCACCAATTTGTGCTCAGTGCCACACTCAGCTCCACGCAGTACACGTGAAATGCGCCCTTCAAGCATATCACGCTGACGTACGATGACATCGTCGAGCAGTTGAGCGTGACCACTCGGTGAATGAATCCACTTAGCTTTATCACGCGCACTCGGTGCAAACCGAGTGTTCGTGATCGTCGTGCCGTGAGTGGCACACAGTGAGAGCAGCCTGTCACCGTTCGCATTCGCTGAACCAATGCAATTCCAACCGATAAGATCTGTCCACGCCGATGCCACACGCGCAACGCGCGCGTTGGAATCCCCCAGCAGAAACCGTCGGTCGCTCCTCGGGATAGACCATATCACGGAGGATAACTAAGTGTAGAATTGATCACGCTTGTCATCAGGATAACACATGGTCGGACCGTATTGCTGAGAAAAATGGCAAACTTACCACTTCCGATTCGTAGGCGAACAGTCATCAGTCGCGCGCTGATGCCTTTTGGTTCACCCACCAGATGACCATGGAGGCGATCGGATATTACAATTCCGACCCCATGTTCCCGTGGTGCTGAGGCCGTGTTGCACACCCAGTAGAATGTGTAGCCAGTACGTGCTTCATGCAACTTAGCTTGCTCAGCGAGCCGAGTTTCACTGAGCGCCGCAATATCGATGTGATAGCGCGCCAGCTCCATCGCGACCAGTGCAGTGCGTCCCTCAGAGCGCTCACTCGAGTTCCGGTCCAGTAATGTCCGCACGTTCTAGCACCCGATGCTGACTGCTTTGCGCGCAGGCATACGATTGCAGGACACCAATCCAATATATACATATATGTATATATGTAGAAAATCGTCATTCTACACCATCTTGATTACAAATCCGACCTATGCGGTACCCAGGTGAACCTCAATTAGCGACGGCTGCTACACAGCACACTAACCGCAGTCAGCACGAGTAGCATTTTCTCTGTCTTCCCCTAGTTAGCCTGTTTGTTTACATTGTGTTCCATGCTAAATCATACGTTGTGCGAAGCTGACTAGAATGCAGGACAATGAAGGTAGTTCGGATGCTATCTGGTTGAGTACATCTAGTCTTCGAGGCGTAACTGTTCGAGAGTGATAAGGCTCACTCGCCTCAATCGTGAATGCTTGAACCATCACCTGGATTTCACCGCAATTAGTTTTTCACTCTCTAATGTGCCAAATTATTATGGTTGTATGGCAGAGAAGCATCGGTTCAAGGTACTGATGACAGGCTGCCACGTAAGCTTAGAGCTTAGAGTTATTAAGGTAACCTGCGCTGGTTCATGAAACATAGTGGCAGAAGACTATAGCGATTCCTATTGAGTATCATTTTAATCGTTACCTCACAGCGGAAAGAAGAAACAATGTAAAGGCATGCGACGAGTTTTCAGAACACTGGGGTATTGATCGCTGATTATAAATGCTTATTTACGCGTTTTAGCGTCACCAACGGCTTATCTTTTGTTCTTTAATAAGGCAACACTCGTTCAGCCAATTTGTGTTCCGGATTACTTTTACTAACACCAGTGTTGAACAGCCGCTTTGTCATTCTTCATGTTGCAGGCGTTGCGGCAACTTGTCCTCTTGTAGTAATATCACCCGACTAACGATTCCACAGAGAGTATTAAGACTAACCACTTTACACCTCCATATGCACCGGTTTACAAGCTTAACTGCGCTCTAAATCTGATTCAGGCCACGCATTGGACGCGCCAGTGTTGTATTCAGCCTTAGTCGTTATGTAACTCATTCATCAGGCAAACCGTACGAAACCTGATATTCGATAACCTGTGCTAAACAAGGCAGTACGGTCCTGTGAGAATAGTGGCTATACGGGCCTTATAAGTTGTGGTTTCCTATTTCGAGTACACATCACTGTAGTGGAAACCAATTGAGAAGCTACCGGATCTATTATAACATTTAACTGCAACACAATCCACTCCGAACGGGAAGCAAGAACACACCGCGCTGGGACGAGCTGTATTGAAGAACTGACGTGCCGGAGAAAACACTATGCACTAAGATCATTAGATCAATCAGCCAAATACCTGAAGGGACATATTGATGAATGGTAAGCGGTCTAAGTCTGAACGACTGTCGTGCTTGCGTCCGACACAGTTACGTGACAGGACAGTTACGAATATCAAACGATCTAACTGTGAACGACTGTCAAGCGCTAGCCCGTCTAACACGTCACTCATTAAACCGAACTGAGTATAACGGTACGTTTGATTTGTATGCTTTACGTCTTGGATTAGCCTTGAGTTTCTGCACTGGGGCTCTGATTCCCGTTGAGTATCTTCGATCTGTTGTTACGCTTTCTGTGTGGAAGACAGTCTCTTCCGACGTGGTAATTTGTTAGGTACCTAGCAGAATTGCCAACGGTAGTGAAATTTCCTGTTTGTAGGGCGTCTTTTCCACTTCAACACGGGGTCTACTATGGTTAACATATCTAGTCCAAATGACTGAATTCACTTATATTCTGTACAAAATGTTTAAAATCCGTTCAAAGACACGGCTAGAAATCCAGGAGGATTTTCCTTCACGAAAATTCTTTACGCGCGAACTATCACCAGGCACGCAATTCCCGAGGGGGTGCTCCATGATGGCGATTAAAAGCTAACTCCCTTTGAACACTGCCCACTCCCTTGTAAAGTGATGACTTCAAAGCATCAAAGACTGTTCTGACATGCCTACCGAGAAACACTTCGGATGAAGATACGTTTTGAGGTTCCGCTGGACCTGGCGTTAAAGGGTAAACCTGTAAAAATTTGTCGATGATTTCCTGGATATTCCCATCTCCCTCTAGTTTAATCAATGCTCGCTTAAAGGTATCGACAAAACTTTCAGCCTGCCGGTTTGACTGTGAATGGTACACTGGAGTCTTCATCCGGTGCCTTGGAGGGGCAGTCGACAATCACTCTGGATAATGCGTCAGCATGACTAAGCGAAGACGTAAGTATAAAATACAAATCGAAATCGTATACTAATAGGGCGGTTGTATAACGCTGTAATCTGTTCTCTTTGGAAAAGGGGATACCTCATTTGGTGCCAAAAAGAGATAGTAAAGGTTTATGGTCTGTGTACAAAGTAACTTGCGTCCATGTACCATCTTATGAAATTTCTCAACCGCAAAACTAGAGCTCGTCCTTCTTTCTATATTTGACTGTAGTTCTTTTCTACTGCTGTCAAGGTGCGAGAAACATCACAGACTTTTGATGTCCATTCGGGAACTGAGGCGACAAGACACCACCGATATCCTTTTGTGATATATCAGCAACGACAATTTCGGTAATACTGCGTCGTAATGAGTTAAAAGGAGATCGGAGAACAATATTTTTTAATGTCATCAAAGGCGTTCTGGCAATGTGATGAGCAATGCCACACAGATTCGTTCTGCAAAAGTGCATTTCTTTGGTCCCGGAGTTCGTGCATCTGAAGGACAAAGTTGTGACCATAGTTAACTAGACCCAAAAAGGCCGCAAAGTAGCTTTGTTCGGGTGGTGTGGCTTTTGTTTTGTTCGGGTCTGGCAGACAACCGGAACTGTCTATAATGGAGCCAAGGTATGTGATACTGGGCATCATGAGCTCGCACTTCTCTGGACGTACACGAAATCCTTATGAATCCATCCTGGAGAATACTTCGCTCAGGTGGGTGTAATGATCTTCAGTGTTGGTGCTTACAATTATTGTGTCCTCCAAGTAAGCTATGGCACACTGTACTCCGGATAGCATAGCGTCCATCACTTGTTGAAATACCGCTGGAGCAAATTTTACTCCGAAATGTAACCGATCGTAACGATGCAAGCCTCAGTGAGTAGTAATAGTCAGCAGTTCTTTTGTGCGCACCCCGACCACTAGTTGCAAATACACTTCAAAAAGAGCAATTTTAACAAAGATCTTTCTTTCATTAAGCTTTGTGAATAAATCCTCCGGAACAGGTAAAGGATACTGAAGCGTTTCCAATACCTTATTTAATCCAGTAGAAAAATCAGCACAAATACGCAAATTGCCATTAGGCTTTTCTGATGACTACAATTGGAGCGGTCCATGCTGTGTAGGTCACAGAACTGATGACGCCCATGGACGCCAGTCGACTACTTTCAGCATCCATTGCCTCAACAGTAGCGTATGGTACTGGTCTTTTGGGACAAAATACTGGACGTATACCGACACTCGGATACAACATAGCTTTTACCCTAGAACACATACCAAGACCCTCTGCAAAAATATTTTGATAATTAGTTGCAAAATGTGATAAAGCTTCTGCACTGTCTTTAAACGTTACGGCTGAATCCAAACACTGAAAATCGCTGGGACGTAGTGAGAAACTATCTGGGTTATCACAAGTGCTATTCAACGGTAAGTCTAATAAATTAAGTTCGTCTATCCAAGCAATGCCTAAGAAGTTCAAATGTCCATAACGTGTAGTGTAACAAACATCATTAGTATGCAAAGTACGAAGTGCGCACTTACGATTGGACTGTCCAAGTAGGGGTAATTCCGAACCGGGCGCGTCGTGAGCGACGTGTGAAGTTCGAACACATGCGGATTTACTGAGTTTACTCTAGGTCGACTCAGAGATTATTGTACTATTGAAAGCCGTGTCCAGTTGAAGTCGGACAAGAACACCGCTTATCACAATCGTAACATACTTCCGCAGTGATTGATAGTTAAGGCTAGTGGTTGCAAATACCACATTTGAAAGGCAACATTAAAAACTTTGAGTTTTGGCGAAGTTTCGTGAAGGTCTATCAAAGGCTCCCTGCTAACATCTGGTTTCCTTATGTCGCATGTTCCCCCAGCGCTTGTAAGTATATCTGAATTCATGAAAGCTGGCGAAATGCCGCTGACCACAATGTCAAAGACTGAGAACCAAAATCTTGGCATGCTGCGGAGGGCATTTGGGCGGTTTAAGCCCTCTGTCTGTTGGCAAATGCTTGACACCTACGTGCGGCCTCATGTGGGATACGCAATTCAGGCCTGTTAGCCCTGGCACAAGCAAGATCTTGCGACGCTCGAGAATCCACAACGACAAGCCACGAAGCACGTCAAAGGATTGTTCAACCTTCCTTAAGAACTTAGACGGAGGACCGTAAAATTATACAGCGGTCAGTACGGACGCCTACGTGGAGACCTTATTATGATCTACCATTCTAAGGAACTCCGACCACGTCTGCCGCAACCTACTACAATTAAGCCACAACAAGAATCTGAGGGGTCACCAGTTCCAGTTAGCCACGTAATACAGTAGGCTGTAATGCCGACGCAACTTCTACTCTCTTCGTGTGTGCCAACCATGGAACGCCCTCATAAATTACGTTGCTTCGGACCCCGCTTCACCTGTGCTTAAAAACGCCTCGATGTTACCCTAACACACCAAAATTACGTGTTATAGCATGTGTGTCTCGATAGACGCTATAATGCGACGAAATTTCTACAACCAGAAGTAAACAACACGAGTGAATTTGGTCGTTTTTGCATGGCTCTGTGTTAACAATATGGTGAGTCCACAAAAACGATGTTCATTTCATCACTATTATCAAAACACCATGCTGTGCTTCTCTTTCCGGTCATCCTACGGGACTTGCTAAGCATCCACCTTTTTGTCCGTAATATACTATTGTTCCATTTGTTTATCTAGCCTTCACTGAGTCCTGGCTCACTTCAGATTTCTCCGACTTCGAGATCTAGATCTCAGGATACCAACATTTCCGTGCTGATCGATCTGGAACACGGGCTGTGGCGACGTAGTTCTCTACTGGAGAGAGGATCTTAAAGATCAGCTCGTCGAAGCTGTCAGCGACGCTGATCATGGCGAAGAGCTGCTCTGGTGCAGGATCAGTGATGGCGTTGTCTACAAAGCCTCGTGGTGACATGGCGCTTCTGTGCTGGACTTTATCAAATCGCACGGAAACCGCAAAGATTGTCTTATTGTGGATAACATCAGTGCCTCGAACGTACTACGAACGTACTCGAACGTACTACACTGCCGCCGTCCACTCGAGTCTTTTGATGCTATCCTCCTTGAAACTGCTCTCAAAACGAATCGTTCCCAGCATAAAACATCGCCCACTCTGCTTCTTCCCGGCCAGACTCCGCACACTTTTGAATTTGTGCTCACTCCAGCTCTGTCTGATGTCTCGGAAATAACCATTCTACAGCCCGTTGGTAAAAGCGGCAATTTTACGATCTCCTTCTTATGGACTAAACGCCTAACTATTCGATCCCAGAACACAAACCGTCGAAACTTCTGGCGGACCGACGCATCCAAGTTAAGGGCGGCAGCGAGTACGCTGGACTGGAATGTTCCACAACACTTGGAACTCGATGCTGCTTGGAACGATCTATTCTACAAATTGAAGCTACTCATTAAGGAGGTCGTCCCATTCCACAGTAACAGATCTATAAGCGTCCCCCACTTGATCTACCGAGAACTCAGGGCCAACAAGAAACAACGACGAAAACTAGGACACAAATTCAAACTTTCCCGCTTAGACTCAAACTACTCTAAATACAAGGCCCGAAAAACTTCTACTCCCTGCAGAAACGTGAAAAGAGACAACGATACGATAATAGCCTGGCTGAACAATCGATTTCTAAGCCAAAGAAACCATTTACGGACCTTAACAGATCTTCAGAGGCAGGCTGAGGAATTCCTGCATTGTCTACGAATGAGCCAAGTATACTAAACTATGATGCTGACGCTAAAGCCGACTTCTTGGCTCTACAGTTCTCTTCAGTATACACCAAGGAAGACAAATTCGTAAATAATCACGTACTTGCACATACAGTACCTCTGGGACATATCGATATTGACGCAGGTGCTACTTTGAAGTTACTACTAGAAGTGAACTCAGGTTCTTCACGAGGCTCAGATGGGCTACACCCCCATTTTCTCAAGATGGTACCAAAATTCATTGCCGTCCCACTTTGTCAAATTTTCTAGCTCTCTCTCCGGAAGCTGGTCAACTACCTCTTGGTTGGAAGACGGATGTAGTTATGCCGAAATACAAGGGTGGAAACCGCCAGGACCCTGCGAACTATCGGTCAATTTGCTTGAGGTCGGTCGCCTGCAAGATCACAGAAAAGCTCATTAAATGTGCCATCCACCGACACTGCGAAGATCTGAATATCACTTCGTCTACTCAGCATGGGTTCTGAAATGGACATCCCTGCAACTCTAACCTGCTGGTCGCAAGACAGAAGTGGTCTAAGTCAATGGACGCTGGAAAACGTTTAGATGTGGTCTTCATCTACTTCAGCAAAGCTTTTGACCGAATCCCTCATCAGGAACTACTCTCTAGGCTCTACGGAAATGACATAACAAGGAACCTCCTAGTATAGATCAGTGACTTCTTGCAAGGCCGGAACATGCAAGTCAAGTTAAACGATACCCGTATAATTCCAGTGCCTATGTCCAGTGGCGTACCACAAGGCTCCGTTCTCGTACCGGAATTGTTCAAGATATGCATCAATGACCTACCAAGTATGCTACAAACGGACGGTCTGATCTACGCAGGCGACCTCCAGTTTCGAAGGAGCCGACCGATTGCAGGAAAAGCTTGATCTACTATACGCATGGTCTATCAAGTGTGGTTTGCCGGTCCACAAAGATAAGTGCTCTGTCCTTTCCATCAGTTTTGCTGAAACACTGGGCATCTATCACATTGGCAGGCAGCTGCTCAAGATTGCCACACAGGAAAAGGATCTGGGGAAAATAATCTCCTCTGATCATAAAAATATCCGTGACACAATAAAGAAAACTGCTGCAACGAACAGCATGTGGGGCGTCATAAGGAGATCATTCTCTAAGACGACGCCGCAGATATTTAGGCTTCTCTTCACCTCCCACATTCGTCCAATCCTTGAATTCGGACTTCCGGCCATAGCCCCTCTATCAAAGCATGTAAGTGACAAGATCAAAAAGATTCAGCGACGGGCCTCGAAATTTCTCCTTTGGCTACATTAACTCCAGTACAACGCCCGACTACAGAGGATGAAGCTTTTTCCCTTAGACTATCGCCGACCTCGCGGAGACTTCATCTATACTAAGCGTATCTTAAGCGGAAAACTAGGAAACGATCTGAGGCAGCTTTTCAGCTAAGACTTGGCAGTTCGAGTCGAGGGCACAGCTGGAAGCTTTCTAAACCGAGCAGGTTGAAAGTCCACCCAGATGTTGCTCTCCCTACTCGAGTAATTAATGACTGGAACCGACTGTCGGACCCGATTATCAATGCGCAGTCAGAAGCGAGTTTCAAACGTTTGCTAGACATCTTGCTACTGAGTACACCATGATCCTGCAGGACTGATACTACATCTTCAGCTATGCCATAGCTACTAGGCCTGCAATCCTTGGAAGGCCGGGAAGTGAAGGAGCTGACACCGGACCTCCCTTCTGCTCTCAACCACTCAATGAACTCAATGCTCCAATCAAATTTACTTTGTCCAGTAAAATTTTGAATGTATCCCAGGTCATCGTACGCGTATGTCTAAGCTATGGTTTCTCTTTGCCTTCGACCGGTACCCAAATGACATTGGTTCAGCAGTACAGGGCAGCATAATGTGGGCATCTCACGTTGCAGTGTCTGATTCATGTGTGACACGCAAACTGAGCTGTGGCTAAAGAATGAGTACTTTCGAAGAAGCATTATCACGTAAGCTGACAAGGCTCGCACATGTAACCTATCCTCTTTTATAGTCTCCTCCTAAATCGACCTCTCTATACGGGGTAGAGTGGATTTTGTCTATTCCGGCATATAGCCTCTCTGTGGTATCCGAGAAGCTGACGAGAAATCGGGTTAGCTTAGCTAGAGGAAAACTTTTGGTTTCCCTGACAGAATCGTTATAGTCAATCGCAATTGTCAACACCTTAATTTAAGATGAAGATTATGTCTATTATCGCAACTTAACTAGTGACTAGATAAAAATCCAATGGGTTAAACACTAATGTCGATGATACTATTGGACAGATAAATATGGCTCAAAAAAGTGAGGAACTCACATCGTGTGCTTGTAGAACGCCTGCCTGTCCAAGTCAGTGCCGAGGCGGTTAACGACGACCACTTAGAAATGCAGATGCAGACATGCCGGTCGGTTTTCCGGTCATCCACTTAGACGTGTTGCGTCTTAACACTAGGTGAGCAAGTAATACGTCCGAAGTTGAACGTCACACTGTTATCCATTTTTTTCATAGTTTGAACGTTCACCATGAAAACCTTGTGGAATCAGACCTCTGTATGTTGAGCACTTCCATAAGTTGAATGTTGAGCACTTCTGCTATAGTAGTCATCATTAAATTAATCTCTGTAACTAGAACATTTATAGGTCCACATTGCAATGGACGCCGAACGACTCAATCCTTCAGATAAGTAAGCAGTGAGATTTTGTATTGTGTGTAATTCGCCTGACTCACAAACACCAATTTACGGCTGTACAGACGTTTGACGATATAGAATGTCCTCTGTCTGGGTACCCGCGTGTATTATTGTCGCGCCCCTCAGTGTTTGCGAGCATGAGGGATCACCTTGTACAATGTGCCCCCACATATCCTTGGACAGATTGATGACCGATTTTGTGTGAACCCTCTCCTCACCTGCCCACGAACAGTTACCAGCGCGCGCACACTTCTGAATATCTGTCCACTTATTGTACCTATCGCGACCAGAAGCTTGGGCGCTTGTCTAACCGTCTACTAACTATAGTCTTAATCTAGTGCGCCAAGTTCTATTCCTGATAAGAGAAAAAGACAAAGATTGAAATTTTTCAGTGAGTGATTAAACTTTGTAGAAACCATACTGAGTATAGAATTATTATAATGCAGGATGATTGAACTGTGTTGGACATTAAGTCAGAGTTCATCTCAACAGGATGTGCATGAAAATAGTTTTCAGTTGACTGCTCCCGCCGGCCAAGTAAGGTACGCAAAAGTTTGCGCTAGAGCTCTATTTGTTGACCACGTCTCCTCGTGGATCACTTTGGTTGTCTCTTGAGTGGTTAACTTACGGTTTTACTGTATTCCCCTTTTTGTGACTGTGTGTGTGTGTGCGTGATCATGCACTTCCTCAATCACCCCTGCTTGTTACTTGTTTGGGCGCGGCAGCGTGCTGATGGGTAGAGGTTATCTATGGATGACCTAGAGCTATTGTTCTGACGTCTGCGTGCGGATCAAGTGGTGTGTTGAGTAGGTAGTGACAATCTAAAGGAATGTAGGTCAGACAAATAGTACAGTTCCGTAAAACGTGAATGTTTTAAAAAGTTATAAACTGTCCAACTTGGTGGTAATGTGAATGAGAATAAATTTTGTTCAAAGCGCGGTCAGTGATTAAACTTTTGAGCGAAGGTGAAATGTAGAGCGCTGATAAGGCAGCCGGCCACTGGACTTTGTGGATTTGGCCATTGTGCCGTTTGCCCTAAGATGGGTAACACTTGTAAGATTTAGCCACGTAACGCGGTCAGGTGTAGCTTTAGTCCGTTGATTCAACAAATTCCGAAGAGTAATGTGCCAACGCCATTCAATGACTTGCAAACGAAATGCTCAATAAACGGTCATTGATATAACCACTCAGGCATCAAACTGGGGCAAGTTATATCAAACAGTAAAGAAATGCATGTCCAAAGTGCGAAGCAGGCAATGAAACAAGCATGAAACACGGTCACTTGGAGATTCGCATCAGTGTTTTGCCGCAGACCCTTAGTGGCCACTGTTTCAATGGACTGTCGGTAATGTGGGCTTTACTATGGTAAAACATGTTGCCTACCCTACAAGGTTTCCTATACAAGGCGTGTACCATCAGTTACCAATCAATCCACTAGTCAACAGCATTAGCTGAGGTTCACACTCTACGAATAATAACTTCATCCTTTTAGGGACATTCAACGTAAAATCGCCGGACCAAGCATCACTGCTACCCTTGCGAATGGTAGAGTAACCAAAACCTTAGGACAGCTATTGTGAATTGTGCTAATTCCAGCCTGTTTGGATATCTTACTTTACTTACTCGGACAACCACGAACATTGCTTGCTTGAGGCTTGTACCTCCCGAAGTGTAACATGTTTCTACCTTTTGTCACTGCACTATAGGTCAGACTCGGGTGCTTTAATAGCATACGTTCAGACTGCCCGTTTATGTCCGTTTGCTAAGAGTCAAAGAGTCTATTTATCCCACAGTCCATCATTAGTACTGGAAGTTAAACAGAGCTAGCTACTTTAGGGAATAATCTGAGAATCTAGTACTTTTCCGAGCATGTGGACGGCTATCATATTTGGAAGCTGGCTACGATGAACCTCAGTTAATTGTAGCAACATCCCTTGCTCATGCGTAAAATTGAGAATCGTCTGTATACCCTACTAGATGTTCATACGTCACCGCCACGCACGCTAATAATTAATGGGCAATGGGGGACAAATCCCGTGCAGGACCGACGAAGCAAACTCCAGCGTAGAGGAGCAAGCCCCAAACTGGACCCAATACGAGACGGCGCCATCAGGATGTCCAGCTAAGGTTACGCGTTCACAAAGGCCGTCAGCATCGGCCGACATTTACTGATCTCTGTTCGCCGGATCGAGATCAGCAAGTCGTTCAAACTTTCGCTGTCGTACACTAATTCCAGTCTCCTCTGTTCCACCGAGGCTGCTGGGATAAATAAGAGCAGACCGGTGTTTATGTTCAACAGCAACTCTCGGCCAGCCTCAGGGGACATTGGACATACGGATGTGTTCTCGTATTTCCCTTTTGTTTGTCTGTAATTTTGTACCGCCTAATAGATATTTACTTTCCGATTAACGTGATTTGCGCTAAAGTGACCATTCGTCATCTCACTGCGCTTTTCAAATTGTTGAGGGAAACTAACTATTAAATCCTGTCTCACCTCAAGAGACGATAACAGTTTATTCTACCCAGGGCTCACTTACTCCGATCCATTCTGCTGACCCATAAATGATGTGATTGAACAGTCAGGTCAGGCCCCTTAGATTTCACGGAGAAGACAGAGCAGGGGAAAGAAAGTGGAGTCCAGAATAAGAAAAAGCATTTTTATCAAATGTGCAATGGATGTCATTAATCATACCTGCTTCCTCGGTGTATGATGCCTTGTGTAGTCAATGTTAACCGTCGTTTTCAAGTATGTGGTGAATCAAATCTATTTGCTGGTACACAGTACGCTGAGATTTACTATGCATCCGAACGGAATGCGGTGTCACTGTCTTGTTCAACTCTATTCGACGACCAGTGAATACATTTATCTAGCACAGGCGATATCTTTATTGTCTTTTACAGACCGCCACAATCGTCGTATACTCTTACTTCATTTCTTGCCTGCTCTCGTGGCAGTATTTGGATCCCAGCAAAAATTACCCTGGATATGAGATCGACTTGTATGTGCCCGTTTTTGGTTTTCTTCGTTTCTTCTTCTACATGGGTTGGCTCAAGGTGAGTTGCGGTATGAGTGTATGTCATCCATTTTGCACCCCACTGGTCGCTAGCACACCAGTTATTTGCATTTGCGTCATTCCAAGCGTTAATCAAACACCCGCATGGTCATCACATCCATGTCACAAAAAGTTTACTATTGTCTTCAGAATATGCTTCTCAGAATTCGCAGTTTCCAGCCATTGCTGACGTAAATATAAACTAAAGCGCAAAACTTCCACAATCGACTCTGCCGCTCTGTATCTTAAATGGAATCCTTTTATTGTTTAGCTACAACACTGTCTAACATGAGATGCACCTTTAATAACTTAGGACACGCTGTTAACTTAAACTAAGGGAAACTTTCCACTTGGACTGTTTCTAACTGGAACGGTAGTATTTTCTTAAAATCAACCGAACTGCTGGTCCAAAAGCTTAACAGGGTGCGGACCGACTCAATATTGTATAATGCTCGCAAATGACCCAAACAAAGTACAAGCAATATGATGACAGTCGTGTCAGTATTGGTATCATGCTAAACAGTTGAATCATGGAAAAGTTTAAACTAACGCTGGCTATCACTTTACCTTTCAGCGGAGTTCCAAACTGGGACTCCTAAAGGTGCATCGATGCAATAAAATATCCATGTGTACCAATTATCAACCGACAACTATGAGACGTGTTACTGCCTAGGAGAAGTAAAGAGGTTCAACAAGCCTAGACGACAAGCAAAAGTCAGTGTTTGTTTGAAAATAATTCAACATGCAATTCAGGTTTCAACACAGATCGTCTAAGTGTACCATGAAGTGGAAGGTGTAGTTAGGACTTTACACGACGAACCCAGACAAATTGGGGTAGGCAGCGACTACTACGTAGCCTTTCTCCAGAAATAATAGTGTAATCTGTCCTTCTGGCTACGTTAAAATCCACTAGCTAGCCTTGGGTGAGGACGGAACACCATAACGCATGATGCAGCTGCCAGCGACACTAATCTGGTAGGATCCAATCGGGCTCTCACTGCGTCCTCTCTGCGATGTGAAAATAGGAACATTTTAAAGGAAAAGTTAGTAGGGTGTAGAGCTACTACTTAAGAGTGTGTATCGTTTTGTCTGAGGTTCAGACTCAAGATTTTATTGCAGACGTGTAGGCAAACGACGGCATGCGCTTGTAAAGTAAAACCAGAAATAGTAACTTAAGTGTATGGCTACAGACAAACAAGAAGTAATGGAAAAAACTTGGTTTTCCGGGGGTCCCCATAAGTTTTTATTATTTTCAAAACGTTGTGTTTTTTGCGTTTTGCGAAAAGCTTGCAAGAGAACACGTGAAAACGGAAACGTGAAAGAACGCGCAAAAGGAAATACCAGGTGTTAGACTTTCACTTTTTCTCGCTATTCCCAATTAAACATCCAAAAATGTTTCCGCAAAAATTCTAGCCCAGCCGAAGAAAAATTTGGAAGTCCAACGACCTTGACCACGAAAAACGTGTTAACAAAACCGATGCCAATTTGACAAAAATGCCGCCAAAACGCTGTACAACTACGTCAGACCTACGCCAAATCTATAGGGGGCTCAATGACGTTCGGATTCTAGAAAACGTAGGTCAACTGCTAAAGGTAGTAACCGCCCTGCCAAAACTCCGTTTACTGGCGGTCACGTGAAGGAATGAAGGGTTCCGGAATCTTCAAAATCAATGCACGTTCGAAGCTAATCGATTAATTGTTAAAATAATGATTTTCCTTTATGTTTTAACCTTTTCCCGGATACAAGACATTGACGACGTCTGAGAAACGAGTGCGAAGCTTGACTTTCTTACTACACCAATTGACAATGGGTTGTGTTCGGGTGAGGTAAGTCGTAGAAGCAGTTTTCGTTGGAACAGCGCGACCAGCATGAGTTGCGCAACTGGCTTTCATGGCACAGCTTTATAAGACGCTTTTGACATTAAATTTTCAAAATGTTGTAAAAATGCTAGATTGAGTCAATCAGTGCTGAACGTATAGGTTTTTCAAAAGTGAATGATCACAAATTACCCGTGAATTGTGCGTACGACACCGCAGTGGCCAGAGTAGGGAGGTTGAAGTGGTCAATAATCACCGTTATTAGGAATAAATAAATAAATGGAGGAAGCTTCGTGTTCGTCCATGTTGACAATCATGCTCTATGCTCCGTGTTACATAAGCTGAAGCTGTCGCGTGTGGTGGAATGAGTGACCGGTATAATCAAAATGATCAAATGTTACTAGAGGCTTTGGTGAGACAAATTCGCCAACCTGGACTTTGCAATGGAGCAGTGGTTTCTAATGGGTATAAAAGCGACGGCTTGACAAGTCCTGCAGGAAGGTTAGGGGAAACATTACAAGACAAAAAAGCAGTGTTGGTAAAAGAAAGATAGAGATAACTGACGCACAAATAGGTTTATAGTAGCACAATTAGGATTATTACTACCTGGAGTTTAAGAGGATTATGACATCTGATGCTCATAGGCTCTATCACAGTGTAAATATGTTGGGGTATCGCCAATGTGAATTTTTAATAGGAATAACTTCGGGGCACTGATTACATGCGTCGAAAGGACGCACTGTCCCTCGATTTGTTTGGACTGGGTGCCGCGTACCTTTAGGTTCATGTGCCTATGAACGAGAATGTTTCATATCTGGCCCAGAACGGGATAGCCGTGTCCATGATTCTGAAGCGTTTGAATTGGGATGCCGTGTTCCAGTCGGTCAACTGCCTCGAAGAAATCTAGCTGGTCGTCATCAACTCCTGCAGCAGCATGCACAGCTTCCGTCCAGCATGCACGAGCAAGCAATGGATTATAGTAAATGGCCGCTTGTGGAAAAATTCGTCTTGTTTCGAAGTGATAATTTTCTTACTCTCTACTTACCCAATGAGTACCTCGGTGACAATTGACTCCATGATGTTGGAGATCCCCGGGAGTGAGGTTATCGGGCGATCATTTGCTGGTTCTGCGCGGCTATCAACTTTGTCTATCGGAGTGATGATCCCGTGCTTCCATATTGTGTGGACTTGCATCCCATTAAGACATCGTCGAATGAATATCGCTAATCGCTTAGCTAACCTAATGACAGCTGCTTTCAACGCCTTTGGACGAACACTGTCTGACCAGCCGACCTGTATGGACGCAGGAGCGCTTCAGAACATCTGTGTTTGTAAGGGATATGTGATAAAGTCTTGACAGCAGCATGATCCGTGTAGACAGGACTTAAAATGATTGCACACTTTGGAAGGTATAGCTAAATTGTTGTCCAAGACACTGGCCGATTCATGTGCCGTTTGCGTTAACCGGCGTGTTGTGTGCAGAACAAGAGTTTCACTCCTAAATCTACAAAATTTCTTTACGTGTCCGTAGAGGAGCTTGGGGTTGGAGCACAATCTTAGCACAAGATCTTGTTGCTAATTTACTGTATCCTCCAAGAAGAGTTTGACAGAGTGGTTCCTTTGTGTTATATAGACATCCCAGGCGTCCTCCTTTGGAGAAGATATGTGGACCGGCCACGCCAATTCCCTCAACGTCATGCATTTGCGAGTCAAGCTGCTTAGGAACGACTTCATCTTTTTAGGTCGGTGGGTTCTGGTTCCTGAAATGCTAACCAAGGGCCTGTTGAGTCTGTTGACAACTCCCTCTAATGTCACCTCAGGGGGCCGTCCGGCCAGGAAAGATCAGCTTGTTGCACTAACGAGGTCAGACAACTTGTCCTAGTTGTTTAGGACGTAAGATTCTTTGGTATCTTCTCTAAGATATTCTGCGTAACACCTGTAAAGGAACACTAGCGTAGCGTGATCGCAGCGGTCCAAAGGAGTGCTCGTTTTCACTACGTCGATCATTAGTTACTCGTTGGTAAAATATGAAATCCAAAGATGGTCGGTTTGTTTCCTTTCCTGAAACCCGTTGGAGAGGCGACATGTTTGTACAGCAGAGAATCAGCGGTTGGCTATTGCAACTCGGCCTTAAAGTACCCGCTAAATGTGGTCGGATTTTCTAGGGCGTGCAGGTTGGGTTCTTTACCAGGCCTACATAACTGTAAGATCGTGGTTCTTTATAGCCGAGGCCACAGCCTGGTCCATTTCTCAAGTGGACGATTTTGGGCGGTATACAATGACTACTGGTCACCTTTTGCCCTGTTTTAAGTTAAGAAGGCACCATAAGGAGACTATGGTTTGAAGCACTGAGTAATTTATACAGTTGGTATGTAGGGCGGACCAGTAGTTAAGTTTTACACTGCCTCTCCTGGTAGGTTGGTCGTTGCACAAGGATCACAGACCAGGTATGGCGATGTCAGCGTCGGTAATCACGTCGTTTAGCCAGGTTTCGGTTGCTATTATGGCATTCCAAAGGCATTGAGGCTTGACGAAAATGAGGCTCAGACAGGTTGTTGAGAAAGCATTTTGCGTTTGTACACAAATATTTTAGAGCTACAGATGTCAGAAACGTGCTTGAACACAAAGGTTTCTTACAAATGTACGCTGATCCTCATGGGGCCGGCCAACATTAGTTTTTTGGTGTATTCCTGGTCTACCGCCTATGGGAAGTTTCGGACTGGCGCGCAGTGCAACCAGGTCCTAATCCTTTGGAGGCAAAGTACGGCGGATTACCTGTTTCTTCTTCTTCTCTTGACGGCTCTGGAGCTGCACTGAGTTTTCGTTCAATATTGCAGACATCCGCGCTGACGACAAAATCTTCTTGGCTTTTTGTTTCCTTAGCCAACGGTGGTCTGGCTTCGATCGCTTTCAGACGCAATTCTGATGTCGGTTTGATGCGTAATTAATGCCAAATTCCAAACACCCTTTCATCACGTTTGGACCACATCGTTTATAGTTTGGTTATACGAATAACCTTGACGAGCTAGTGCTCACCTAATATAGAGAGGGATTCGCAAATCTAACGCAACTCTTCCAAGTCATTATGTTTGACGTATGATTAGTTGGCAAACTGGGTTTCGGGTACCACATGAACAAGGGTTGATGCTTCGTCGTTTTGTCTGAAATATTCTCCCGCGTTTTGCTTCCATTGCCGACACTCAGTAAACGATGATAACAGAATATGTGAACGTTGCATGAAGAATCATGAAGCCAGTAAGCTAACAATAGGGCGATCCTCGCTTCATCACCTAATGCAGCCTTGATTCTCCATAGTAACTTGACTTTAGACGTCGGGATTCCCATTCTTTTGCATTTGGATCCCAATTTTTTCAAGTCGTCCCGTATTTTGTCTTTGACAGCGTTCTTCTTTGACTCGGGCACGTTAGAGCGTATCTCTTCCTCATATGTTACATCTTTATAATATGCACAAGTTTTGGATAGGAGCGTGTTTCCTTTTTCATTTGGTATGGTAGGCGAACTACTCGGAGGCTTATTGGCAATTGCAGATTTGCCCGCTAAGTTTGCCTTAGGTTTGTATGCAGCGATGAAACCTGCGTAGGTTGTCACGCTTTTGGTCCTGTTAGATAAACCCAAACACAAGTAGTATCGTGTTCCCCAGACAAGTATACGGGAAGTCTTTCTCAGCAAGATTGTGGTCTCCGGGTTGACGAACCGTGCCTGCCCTCATGTTTGCCAGTTCTCGTGGTTGGGATAGCTGACTTTACGCTAATAAATATGCATTTTTCAGCTAGTCTGTTCCAATGCTGATCTAAGGTTTACTTAACTGGAGTATAGTTCTGCTGCCGTTGGTTCCGATGCGACCGCTATGCCAGTCATGGCACGCTGTACAATTGCTGCCATTTTGTCATATTTATGTCTCAGTACGGCGACACATCTCCCGAGGCGGGAGAGCTTATGGTGCGCTGAGGCTGGTGGTAGCTAGATGTTGAAAGATGGTTTACCTATGGCTGCTACTGTTGTGCTATGGGCTTATGTCCAGGACGCCTCCACTAGGCTACCGCTGGGTGGGAGTTGGGTTACGCCCTTCTCCCTGCTAAGACCCAGGACACCAACCCGCATGAGTAAGTAAACTGATCATGTGCTAGACCCGCTGCCTTTCAGATGTACATTTAATACAAGGCTTTGGTAGAAGACCCGTGTCGTTCTCCTGTCAGATGTGGGCGTCCTGTCAGTATCCTAGTCCATCCTCTTCGCGGGTCTGAAGTGGTCGATGCCGGTCTTTCCGTAAAGCCTGGCCATGGGAGACAACCGGTCTGCGGGTTATAAGCTCACAGCTCGACTGGCGTAAAGCAGGAGCTCCATGCATTACCTCTGACGATGGGAGGGCACTACGGGTGCTCAATGGTTTGCTACTGCCCGCCTCAAACAAAGCAGTTCCTGATCAAGTTGCTGTAAACCCGCCAAAACCCACCTGCATCTGGCCGTGGTCGCAGGTGCGTATCCCACTCCGGTAACAAAACATATGAATCGTTCCAGTACCTCAAAGGCTGAGAGCGACGGCCGTCAACCAGATTCCAATCTGTCTCTGCAATCTCATTCTCCGACTGCTGGATCCGTTTCCCACTGCTTTGTGGGTCAGGCTATTGAGCCAAATGCTCCGGGCGGAGTCCCTCAAGCAAACCTCCGATGCACAACGACCACCTCGTGTGCGATTGCCAACCAATGCAATCGTATGCCTGCGCAAAGCACTCAGCATGGGGTGCTGGAACGTGCGCACACTACTGGGCCGGAACTCCGGTGAGCGCCCCGAGCGAAGTACTGCACTGGTCGCGCGCTACAACATCGAGATTGCGGCGCTCAGTGAAACTCGGCTCGCTGAGCAAGGTAACTTGTATGAAGCAGGTGCCAGATACACGTTCTACTGGGTGGGCAACGACTCCACAACACCACGTGATCATGGAATCGGATTTACACACTCAGAGCGCCTCCATGGCCAGCTGGTAATTGAAGCAACTGGCTTCAGGGCGCGAATGATGACTGTTCGATTGCGACTCGAAAGAGGTAAAGTTGCCACTTTTCTCAGCACGTACGGTCCGACCATGTGTTATCCTGATGACATGCGTGACTCATTCTACACCCAGTTATCTTCCGTGATACTGTCTGTGCCGAGAAACGACCGACTATTTCTGCTGGGTGAATTCAACGTGCGCTTTGCGCGTGTGGCATCGGCGTTGAGAGATTATATCGGTGCGGATGGCATTGGTTCAGCGAATGCGAACAGTGACAGGCTGCTCTCACTCTGTGCCACTCACAGCCTGAAGATCACGAACACTCGGTTTGCACTGAGTGCGAGTGATATAGCAACTTGGACGCACCCACCGAGTGATCAGGCTCACATGCTCGACTATGTCATCGTACGTCAGCGTGATATTCGTGAAGTGCGCATGACACGTGTACTGCGTGGAACTGAGTGTGGCACTGATCACAAATTGGTGCTTGCCAAACTGTAGATATATTTTCATAGATTTCTATATTGCACTCCAGCCGTGAATCGACGTAAATTTAGCATTCTCTCCCTCGGTACTGTGGCGAAACGTACTGAGCTGGAGAAGGCGATGGCTGTACGCCTGTGTGATGTGGACTGCATAGTCACGGTAGGCGACCTGTGGCACCACATTCGCGACCAGGTGACAGCTGCTGCCGAGGAGACCATCGGGCGCGCAAACTGTAAGTGGCCTGATTGGTTTGATGAGAAAAATGCGACGATTGGCGCATTGGTGTCGGGGAAGAATGCAACATTTGCTGCACATGTGGCAGACCCCAGTAACTTGGGGAAGAAGGGTCGGTTTCGCAAAATTCAATGGCGAATGACCCGAGAGCTGCGTCGCAAAAAAATGCATGGTGGACGGAGGAGACGAAGCAGATGGAATGCTACGCCGAACACGGCCAACACAAGAATTACTTTGATTCCTTGGAGGCGGTGTATGGACCGAGATTAGAGCCGCTGAGAACGCTGGTCGATGGTAGTTCTGGCGCTACCTGCACACAGACTGCAGACATAATGCAGATATGGCGAAAACACTTCGATTGTCTCTTAAACAGCCGTTCATAGATGGACTGGCCTACATTGAACGGCCTCAGGCAGCACGATGTTAAGACAAGTCTGGCGGACAGGCCGACACTGGATGAGACGCAGTGAGTACCTGCTCAGCTACGAAACCACAGGTGTGCCGGTGTTGACACTATCCCGGCAGAAATATTGAAACACGGTGAACCCATTTGGTGACTGCGCTGCACCAATTGGTTCAACGCGTGTGGATTGAGGAGGAGGTGCCTGCTGAGCTGAAGGAAGCGCTAGTGCTATCACTGTACAAGGGCAAAAGAAGTAAATGAAGAGGCCAAATTCGGGCTCACCATCAACACAAGCGAATCTGTCTGTCTCTTTCAGCCTTCACCGGAGATGCCATGTTCAATATTGCCGCGAATCAGCATTGGTGCTGAAGTATTGCAAACCACCTCCCTCTTCTGCTACCTTTGGAGTATAATATCGACTGACCAGTGGCTACATATGGAGCTTGGTATCCGCGTCTCGAAGGCAGCGGCAACATCCGGGAAGCTAGAGTACCGAGTGTGAAACAACCATCCGCTTACCGTTGACACGAAGCTGATATTGTACAAATCCATAATGCTGTCCATTCTTTCATACGGCAGTGAAACGTAGACGACGTACACGTGAGACGTTAGATATTTCGAGCGTTTCCATCAAAGGCACTTGCAACGGATTCTGCGCATCGGTTAGTGCGACAAAGTTGCTGTCACGGAAGTGTTGCGCCGAAGTTATTGAATGCAATAGACTGTATACATTTGCTGAGACACATTAGGTGTCTCGGACATTTTTGGCTTATGGATTCGACGTGGCTGCCGAACCAACTGATTTCGTGGAATAGGCATATGGGAAACGGAGGCTTCGTTACCGGGACATGACAAAAGTTAGTATATCACGCTCCCATCTCGGTTGCCATTCATGAGAATCGAAGGCGGTTGATCGGCGTGCATGGCGCGTTCTAATCATCAAGGCAGTTGCAGAAGTGCACGAGAAATCCCTCGTGCATGCAGAGAAGAAGCAGCAGCTGCGGAAGCGGCGGGCGCAGATGAGCTGCAATCCATCGACGTCGAGCGCATGGTGCTGTAGCACATGAAGTTGTGAGTGCCTAAGTCAGGCAGGCCTAGTGCCATAGGAGTAAGACCACTCGGGCGACCGAAGCGACGACGGGTCCTGCAGAGAATGTAGGCAGAACCGACGCAGCGTTTGTAGGTACAATGTGTTCGCTTTACTAACCATTTGTTTGCATGCTGAGTCTCTATATTAGGTGGTGAGTTAGCTATGTCGTCCTAATAATTTTAAGCTCATATTAATGTCAAGCTCAACTATCTTATACAAACTTTCACCTGTTCTTTTTACTACTTTAATTAACTTCCACAACATTTTCGCGTTTGTGGCATCTTATTTAAATATATTTGCTGACCTCTTGAAATTATCGCGGATTCGTTCGTAATCAATTTATTTTATACGCTTAGTTGGTGAAGAGTTACGTCACCGTATCCGTATGCATAATTCGAGTTAATTTAAGTAATCCCCTTTTCAAGTGGTTGGCTGTTGCTTGATATCCCCGGTGCGGCTGCGCTTGATTTGCATGTTGACAAGGTGCCTACCAGTCTATTACCCACCGCCTCCAATCTGGTTCCAAGAGACACCTGGTCGTTACTGGAGGGGACAGGGTGCACGGTTCTTGTGGCTGTGCTAGGCTCGAAGTGTGGTTCTATGCACTCAGTGTCGAGCGGACTACGGACCAGCCACCGCCTTGTGTGCGCTTGATTTCCCAAATACAGCGTGCTTGTGTTTGCCTGTGAAGGAGTGTGGTCCGACTCCGTTGATGAAACGTGGCTCTCATCCACATGTCTCCCGGTCTTATTCCTTCGGGTTTACACTGGATATGGGGTGTGTGGATGTAGCTGTGGATGGTGCAGCGCAAGCAATTCATCGGCCCTCTGTAGGCGTGGGCGTCCTGTGGCTGGCCACAGTGGCAGACAAATCCTCAACCTGATGTCGCCAACTTTACATAACCTGACGGAGTCTTGTGTGCATGGGTTTTCTTTCACTTCCATGATGTTTAGTGCCCGCACTTGCGGTGGAATTTCGTACTGCAGTTGCTACATGTTGTTCCAGTTCAAATGAAGTTGGAGCCCGAGTTCCTCTTATAAGAAACTTTTGTCTGCGTCTTTGTGGACAGCGCACACCTTCTTTTCTTTGGTGCTGCGTTGCGAGATATATCTAGCGTTGATCATGTGTATAAATCTCGATCGCCTTTAAGTTGCCAGCGCTCAGCGAATGGGTGTGTTTTAACAGGCACACGATGTCCATTATTAATGTCCCGTGAGTAGAACTGCGGCTGTGAACGAAGCCGACGGAGGTCTACAATCTACCTTCCTGTTGTGGGCAGTGTACACATGGCGACGGGCTACCGCGTAGTGGAAATTTGAGCATTAATCGCCGTAGTATGATTCACACTAGTTTGGTGAGTGTTAGTATGTTGATTGCTAAACGGGCCGCAGCTATCTAACGGAGTGTTTGCTTAATGTGGTTTACAAATCATTGGGTAGGGTTAGAAGCACTCTGTCGAATGGTAGTAAACTGAATGTTATTTAATAGCAAAATATGTTTGATATGCGCGTGAATCTTTGCGAAAATCCTGCTGAAATTTCTTTAACGGATGCAACGATGCTGTGTGTTAGACATTCCAGTCGTGGTAGATCCACCGGATAGAGCAGGTAAATCCGAGTTGAATAAGTTTAAGCACAGCGACTTGTAATGTGAGTATTAAATCTAAAAGGACAGGAACGGAATCAGAGCGAATACACATCGTGACAGTAATCAGTAGCAATTGGATGTATACAGCCAGAGACTAGCTCAGATGATGTGGCATATATTCCGCTTCAGGCATGCTACTTGTACCAAAAATAGCTAGCTGAAATGCTTTATAATAGGGTGCGCTTGGTTGTGCGGAAACTTGTGCTTTAAGCTGCCGACGAAACCTTTCAACTACCTTATTAGCTGTAGGGTAGCTCTTGTGAGTCGCTACCCTGGGCTTACTCCGATTGGTTGAACTTTGCTCAATGCTGATTAATCGATTGGCTTTATTCTAAGCTTATTTCCGGCACGATCTGAGTAGTCATATGTGCCATAGTTGCCACTTACAATATAGGTCTGCTACATGTATGGTTTGATAATAAAACACATAGTGTCACGCATATCACCATGAATATTTCCAGTAAACCTACATCGCCATTGTGGACGGACTGCGGAAACACGCTTACGGAAGACGCCTGGCTTTGCTGGAAAATTTCTTTCCAGAATTATTTGGATTTAATCACCGACCTAAATCCTCTAATAAGCGAGGAAAAGAAAATTAAAGCTGTGTCGTCACTTGCTCGGTGATGAGGAGCAGCAGCATTTGAATGATCTGATCCTTGAAGGATGAAAATCATTTTCTGATGCATTTAGTGCTTCCGATGGCATTTGGGGTTCCAAATGAATATGTTCACTGAGAGATACGTATTCTCCAGAATGCGACAGGAGCCTGGTAAATACCTGAATACTTTTACTATTAGTCTTAAGCTTGCTGTGCTCTCATGTGTTTACTCTTCTATTCCGAAGAAAAATTCGAAAGCTGTATTCTGACACATCAATTGATCGCTTGAATTGCTGATAACTGCCTAAGCGAAATGCTGCTTCAGGTAGACGCTAGAATTGGGTTCGAGCCTGTGATTCCGCCAGAATGAAAATGGAGACTACGTTGTAATCGAACTATTTTTGTGCAACTAAGCTGACCAGTGTGGCAAAAATTCAGTTGATTCACCAGTTATCAGGAAGTATACCATTGTTTTACTGTTGTGGTAGTTTATCGAGCACGAGGCAGTAGTGAAGCACAGTCTTTATTGCCAACGCACAAAAGGTTCCCAGGCTATTACGCATGCGCTCACGTATAGAGGACACATCCAACCCGCAAAGCACCACACATTGTCCTCTTGTTAGGCGTCACATTCATGCCGCGTATCCGTCGATCCACGGGGTCCTTTTTACCCATTTGTCCTTGTGTCTCCGCTTCCGTTCACTGTGTTTTGACGGGCTGGATTCGTTCTAATGCGCTTGAGTTGCTTAGGCTGGGTTGCCTCGCTTTCTTTGGGGTTCTTCCCGGCGATGTGACCAAAGGCGCATCTCTTTAGAAAATCTGGCACTTTACCACTACGTTCCCTGCTGTACTCGGGCTGGGCCAGATCCCACTTGTTGCTAGTAGACCATTTTCAGCTTGTTCCGCTTCGCCTGTTACTATTGGGTCCTCCAGTTTCTAATAACGTTACTTATCCGAGTTACTCTTATAAGTGACACCTCATTCGTTCTGGACTAACGGCGGTAAAAATTTAAACTTTTTGCTTTCCTTATCGTACCTCTCCTGACGGGCCTGGTATCTGCGGATGCTACAGTATGCGTTTCATCAGTTAATAAACTGCCTTTTCTTGGGAGGATGGTAATGTGTGCGTTATAGCTGGTGCCATCCTTTGAGTGCACAATCCACTGGAGTAACATACTGGCAAGAACGCTATTCTAAGCTTGTACAGTCTTTTATCGAATCCATATCATATGGTGTTCATGGTATGCAGCTAAAACTGGATGCGAAACTCTTTGACATTTGTCGACCTCCACCGATTCCACTTCCGAAAAGTTAAGCTGTCTCGGCAGCCTTGCAGGACATTTTAGCAAGCTATCTAATCAAACTAACTGAATGCTCAGAGTGGATGCATCCGATGGCGAGTGTCTTGAAATAGGTCAGTACTGTCAGGATATGTAGTGAATTACGTGGTCTAAACAAGCAGATAGTCGCCAAGAGATTTGTGTCACGTTCATGTGATGAGCTAACAGTTCGGTGCAAGAAGTTCCTGTGCAGCAGGTTTCTCCAAAGTTGATTTATGGAGTAAGTTTTCTACCTGCCTTAAGGTAATTATCCCAAACCGCTTGCTACCTTCTTAGACTCCGATGGAGTGATTTAGTGTAAACTTGTACATATGGGCAGGAGATTAGCACCTGTGGACTCGAAAATGTTTATGACTCACGCTCTGGCAATTACTGATTAACAGGTTGCATACGTGGGTGATATTTGCGTATTTGGTCGCACGCTAGAAGAGCATGACGAGCGTTTACATAAATGCCTTCATCGACTCAGTGAACTCCGTCTTCACTTGAACACACAAAACTGCTTATTTAACGTCCCTGCGATCCAATTGCTTGGACACTATTTCGCGCAGTGGTATTTGCCGGAGTAATGAAAATATCCGCGCCATAGCTAACTCGCTGATACTTAGTAACATAACGGAACTGAAGTCTTTTCTGGGCATGTACTCTTGCAAATTACAATACGTTTGCGATTATGCAACTGTGGCAGATCCACTACGGAAATTGACAAAGAATGGGTCACCGTTTGTTTTGGGGAAGTGAACAACAAAATGCCTCTAACCAAATTAAACGACGGATTTCCTCTGCCTCATTGGTTGCTATCTGTGACGAAACATGCTTTAGTTTTGTGTCAACTGATGTCTCTGATGTCCGCCTCGGCGCAGTTCTTTCAAAACCACAAAGCTGTGAGGAGAAAGTTATGGCCTGTGCTTCGCGGATGTTCTCAGGATCTGAACCTCATTACTCCGCCGACAAAAAGGAAGCTCTTGCTCGTGTGTGGGCTTTCGGGAAATGGAATCTTTACCTTTTTGACCGCCGCCTCATTTTACAAACGGACCACTCCGCTCTAATCAATGTTTTTATAAATAGATATAAAAGATTTTGTTTGATGCGAATCTGTCGTTAGTAGGCCAGAATTCTCAGGTACGGTTTCCAAACTGTGCACTGACGAGGATGGCGGCATCAGGTCGCGGATGATTTATCCTGATTACCTTTGTAACTGGAGGTTGGAAAAGAAGCAATAAGTGAGGCGGCAATGATGCCTAGAGCTTGATCTACTTTGTCTGTCCTGACCATTAATGCATCACCAACTAAAAATGCCAGCAATGCGACACTGCAGCGGCTTGCTACTCATGTTCATATGAGACGGCCGAAGAATAACAAATTTTCCTGTGAGTTCGTTCCGTATTATGCAATTCAACAACAGCTTTCAGTCATAGATGGTTCAATAGCCCAAAAAGTATAATTTTACTAGACTCACAGGATGGAAAATGCGCAAGCAAATTTGGATCGAAAATGCTCCAACGTGGAATGTGAATTATCAGTAAAAGCGATGTCGCATTTTATCACACTAGTGTGTACGGTTTAGCACGAATAAGAAAATGTAGAAGTCTCTCGAATGTCACGATGTCTGATATGTTCAGCACACGTGTCGGTAGTGTATTTCATTAGGAACAGATTCGAAGTGAGTAAAAATACTTCCTCACAAACCGAACCGAAGTGTTGCTTTACTAGTTTCAGGTGATGTCCCAGACATAGTTTTTAGGAGGCTATGGTCAGCGGTGAGGTATATTTGCACTCGCTTTCAGTTAGTAGGCGATATGTGAGGAAGTGATCCCCTCGAAGCCATCGGTATACTGTGGAGAAGACGCCAATCAAACAAAGGTGCAGTTCGTAACTGAGACCGGACAGTCCACGTGTTGCTTTGCTAGCTCATCTTTGGGGTTGCTCCAGGAGAAGAATATCTTCTTTTAACCATGGGCGCCAGGCTTCAACCGCGTATTCAACAGGGGGTACGAAGATATTTTTGATCAACAGTGGCATTTGCCAACGCTCAAAGGTGCCGAGAGCTCGCCTCAAATGCCACAAGTTCGACACATTCGCTACTTTCGAGCATTGGAGCGAATTGCCAAGAATTTCTTGAACAATAAATAATCATTTTTATCACTGGATAAAAGCAAGTGCTTCTTGACACGTCCAGTAGCATGGTTGGAGTGAATATGACGAAGTCAAAATATATCTGGGTTATCTACCGAACGTCTGTCTAGCTGAATACTGTGATAAATAACATCAGTATATAGTTAAATAAGTCGAGCGCAAACGTTCAGAAAGACACTGGGGTGCAGCGATCGTTGAGGTAAGGAGTGAGAAAAGTAAAATATGGTCGCTCGCTTAGGTCCATTCGATGCGTAAATCCTGTTGAAAAGCATGCTTGGCGTAATCCACAATAGAGGAGTTTAGGTAACAAAATGTCGGGAGCTAAGCGCAACATCTGATCGTTTTTTGAAAAGGTCCAAGATAGGGGAGAATACAACTGAGTCTGGGAGTGCTTTCCAGGGTTGGCAAACCCGAAGGGAAAAGTAATTACGTCGACACTAGACGGCTATATTGTTCCTTCAATTTTAAACAGTTACCCCTGAGCTGCGTGTTGTGGCTAAGTTTCAGCAAATGGCGGCATACGTGGTTGGGGTCACTCAATATCTGATACGCTAAGATGAGATCGCCGCGCAGCATTCGATAGAGTCCGCTGAAAATTCTCAGCAACTTCAGCCTTCGGTGGTAAGAGTGATAGCGCAGGCCCTTTACATTCTTTATTGCTGTTCGTTTTGGAGCCTCTATCGCTTCTAAGTCGCGCTTCAAGCAAGGTTGCCAAGCGTTGATAGCATATTCAACATGTGGGCGCACTTATGAATTGTGCATCATTGGGAAGATTGATGGGCCAAATCTCCTGAATGCTCTTCGTAGCATGCCGACGTGCTGGTTGCCCCTTTTCGCAGCTACCTCAGCCTGTTTTAAACAGTTGAGGTCGCTCCGTATGATCACACTAAGGTCAGATTCCTAAGAGCTGGTCTGCAATCCGTTTGACCCAAGCAAATAGGTGTTGTTATGTCTATGGCGTAATTGTACAACGCGCCATTTGTCTACATTGAAAGGTAGGGCGTTTTGCAGTGGCCAGTTCGACACTGTGTTAAGATCGCATTGGAGCCGTTCATGGTCTTCCGGTCCTCTGACCCTTCGCCATATCTTGATATCATCAGCCAAAAATAAAAAATCGGAACAAATTGATCTCGCCAAATCGTTAATGATCACCAAGGATAGACGAGGTCCAAGAACCGAGCCTTGTGGTACTCCTCACGCCACATCGATTGTGTCAGACAATGATTCTTGGACTCTCACCACTAGCCGTCGTTCTTGTAGAAAATTGCTAATCCAACTCAGGATTGGATCGCCAATGCTGTAGTTCCGAAGCTTCTGAAGGAGAACTCGATGGTCTAAACGATCAAACGCTTTTGAAAAGTCCAGGTAGATGACATCGACTCCAACTCCATCATCAACAGCTTCAGTCCAGCTATTACGTGCAATTAATAGGTTAGTATTACACGAATGCTTTTGACGAAAGCCATGTTGCTCTGGGGCCATTAAATTGTGGCTTTCCAGGTATTCCATAAACGCATTTGCGATGATTGATTCCATCAATTTGGATAGTACTGGAAGTAGTGTTATTGGACGGTAGTTGGCAGGATCAGTGCGGCTACCTCCTTTATGAATAGGGGTGATGACCCCTCGCTTCCATACTGGTGGAATTCGGTTCTCCTCTAGACATCTCTGATATAAAATAGCCAGTGGTTCTGCTAGATCACTAGCTACTGCCTGTAGAGCTATTGGTCGGATGTTGTCAGCTCCGGGAGAAGTGTGGATATGCAAGCATAACAACTTCTTCAACACAGCTTCTGCAGTAAAGCTGATGTTGTCTAAACCCGATGGTGGAGTAATAGAAATGAGAAGAATGTTTGGTGTCGTTACCTGCTGGAAGGTTTGGGAGTAATGAAGCCGTAGGAGATCAGCTGCTTCCATTGCTGATCGCGTGCACCCATCAGACGTGACTAGTGCTGGAATCCTCCGCTTCACCTTCCGAAGGCCGTTAACGTGCCTGTACAGAAGTTTGCGGTTCGTGCAGAATCGCTTCATTAACTCCTGCTGAGGAGTGACCTTGTCTTTGCGGATCAGTTACACACAGAAGTTACGATAGGTCACGTATGCAGTCCAGGTTTCCGTATTCGAGCAGTTCTGGTGATCTCGCCATGCCAAATTCCTCCGGGACATACATTTATGTGTTCTGTTTCTCAGAAATGAATTACGCTTGTTTTTAGGTTGGAAGGACTTCTGTTCCGATGCGTGCGCTGCCAGTGTGCCAAACGTCCTTGTAAATGTTTCCCAGGCAACATCTGGGGGCATTCAGTTAATAAAGTCCAAGATGTATCCTTAACAAGCTTAGATAACACATTGTAGTGTGCGACAGTACGCACTTTATCGTCCTCCTTTTCTGGGTACTCCGCATAGTATATATAATCAAAGAGTAGAGTAACATTATCACTACGACGCAGTGGTGTGCTTGTAACTATCCTGTCAGCCATGAGTTCTTCGTTAGTTATCACAAGATCCAGTATCGACGGCTTGTTAGCAGTTCGTAATCTGGTGGGAGAGGTTACGTGGTTGTACAGAGGTTGGCTAGCAATAAGCTCTTGCAAGCAGGCTTTAAACTGCGTACCGTCGGTTGCCTGCGTTTCTGTGTAGTGCACGTTGAAGTCTCCAGCCATAAGAATGTGGGTGTAAGACTTGTTCAAAGCAAAATGCAAAACGTGTTTCAGTTCGGAGTCCATTTCCGACCTTGCGTTTGGTGGGCGGTAAATCCCGGCTAGTAGACATGTGTCCTTGTTTCGCAACCATAGGCGGTACCAAATCGAATCAGGAGCTCGGATTTCCGGGTGATGGACAACTTCACATTGGAGGTTTGTATTATAGTAAAGAATCACGCCGTCACCCCTTCCGGTTCTATCGGTCCGAAGGAGCGACATACCGGGTAAATTGATCTCAGAATCGGTTATCTCAATGTTTAACCATGTCTCTTTAACCATGATGAAGTCTCGCTGTTGTGAGGCATGGAGTTCTCTAAATTCGGCCAACTTACTTAGAAGGCTTTGGGCTTTTGTGTACATGCAAGATAGAGATTTTGTTGTTATGAGTGCGTTGATGGATGTCAACTTTGTGTTAGCTTTTAAGCCGGCCGTTAGGTGGCCGGCCATTAATCGATTTTGGTTTATGAATTTCAGTCAAGTTGCGTGCCATTATTGAGCGTTCTTGAACAAACATTTCACTCGTACTGTGCTCTGTCCTGTTGTATGCAGTGGGCGCTGTTGTGTCGGTTTCTCCACAGGACTGTGCAGATAAAGAATTTGTAGAGTTTACAAGTTCCATCGACTTGCTTCCGACCTTTGCCCGTTCGCTTGCTACCTTAGCCGGAATTCTGTCGGCAACCTGGCTCGAATCTTTAACCAGCTATCCATCAGAATTTGTGTCACTCCCTCGGAGTGTACTAATATTTTCATTAGTCTTGGACCGCAGCCCTTGTAGTTAGGTGATGACGGAACTCTTGTCATGGATTTGGCAATAACGTTGACAACAAAGAGGACTTCGCGGATGTAGCACAACTGCTCTCAGTCATGTGTTTGCGCATCGTGATCAGAAGAATGCAGAAGCTCGGGAACACCATGAACAAATATTGTTTTCTTGCTATCCCTATTAGGAATGCCGCGTTGCTCAATTGCTTCTTTTGGGCGATCTTTCCAAGGTAGATCAAGTAAAATGCGCACTCCGCTCGGTGAGTTGCGAAGACGAAATGCTGAGAGCAGGACAGTCTCTGTCTCATCTGCTGAGTCTGGTGTTCCTCGAAGAATTCAAGGTTCACCAGAGTGCACTGCGGTCGGGTGACGCGCTACGCGTTGCAGCATTGCAGGCTCAACCGGAACACCAATCGCCTCGCAGATGGAACTCAACTGGTTGCGATCGTCTTGCAACATGCCTTTTTATTTTGCCAGACTTGGACTCGGGAACATTGGTGCACACGAGAGTTAACGCAGCTTGGCTTTGTCTAGCGGGTGTTGGCCTTATAGTTTTTGCGGCAATTTGGGTTGTTTAGAAGGCACCACTGGAGTTGACGGGGAAAGCTGCTTTGCGCCACGTGTGCTCGGTACAGAAGATGGGCCTATGTGTATCGCTCCCGGTGTGTTCGTCGAAGCAATCGATGCGTACGTTACCTGCTTGTTATCTTCACCGGATTGCCTTCAGCTCTGAGCTGTCGGTGTCATGGCTGAATCTCCAAGTGAATCGTCTCTGGTTAGAGAAGTGGAAACAGGCATGTTTGAGGCTCGTCCATTTATGGGAGTGAGGTGACCCAGTGGATTTAGAGTCGCAGACGCTGAAGTGCGGTTGGAGCGTCTAGCTCCCTTCTTCGGCTTAGATTCGGAGCCTACTTTGGCTGGGTGAGGTATTATCGTGGTCATATATACTTCCGTGGGATCGATCTTAGTATTTACGAAATGGGCGATTTTCTCAGTCACCTATCGCACTTTTTCCATGAGCGAAGATAAACTGTTGACACCTGGAATGACTTGACATGCTGGGCAAAACCAGATTGTATCAGCAACTTGGTTTGTCTATCTCACTCCTTGGACGGGTTTGCCTACACATTGCGGATAATACGATCTAATGCAGGTAGAACAGGTTACGCTGATCGTAAGGACTTTACTGCAATTGTCTGCGCAACACAGGCGACGCTGAACCATTGGAATGCTAGCCGTCCTCTTATTGTTTACAGCAAAGCCTATCTAAGCGGTCACCTTGATGAGTGTTTTTGCGCCAGCCTGACACACCAACAGGTCAGAACACGCCAACTAATAGAGAGTGGTTCAACCGCACGAAGGACAGGCGATAGAGGCAGATGGAAGTCGTAACGCGCAGACTGTCGGGTTCAGCGATCAAGCGACTCGCAGTGGAACACACACACCGAATCAAAGCGGCAGCGTGTGTTAATCGGCCTGCCTTAAGCAACGATGCAGGTGGAGCGCTGATAAGCGTCGCTAAAGCTGCTCAGTTGATGAGCGGAGCATAATGGCTGTAACTTTGTTATGCTGCGACTTGCAGGCATGTTTGCCGCGTAGTTTGGGAGCCCTCAGCTTCTTCCTACGAATGAGACCAGACTCCTTTCCAAAAAAAACGACTTGATGCAGTTACACAAGTGGAACTCGGCAACGAATATGCCGAAAAATGGGAACTAGGGCACGAGTATAATCCACGCAGGTTAGATCCAAGACTTGGGAAGCAGTGAGTAGAGCTCGTCGAACTGGTTCGAACGAGCGCACACACAATATTGTGTGGAGAGAATTGGAGTGGCCACAGATGACAAAGCGAGAGCCGAGTTAAAGTGCGGCCACACCTAATCACCTGTTGCAAAACGTGCTCTCTCGGAAGAGTTGTCTTGCTGGAGCTGCTGTGCGCCGTCAGCAGGTGGCAATTTACAGGGTACAGTGGGAGCTGGTTCTCTTCTGCTCATTCGCTAATTCGCTCCAGATCCTTCTGGAGATAGGCACGATCGGATGCTCAGCGAATTGATCTCTAAATCTTAGCATCAGCTGTGAATATCCGTATCAAGCATGGAATGTCTGCTGGAAGGTCATTAATGTAAACTAAAAACAGTAGCGGGCCGAGGAAGGATCTTTGCCGTACACCACTAGATACGCACTGGCTCCTGAAGTGAGTGCGGCCTATTCTTTCCTTGATGATTCCGTCTTGTAGCTAATCTTCCAAGCAGGTGAGCAGGGGACCGTTGCTACCGTAAACACCAAGATTTTGGAAGAGAACAAAGAGGTTGACCCTGTCGAATGCCTTAGCAAAATCTAAGTGAACCACATCTATTGAGACTCCTTCATTAGTTGCCCTGGTCCATGAATCACGGGTAAGAAACAGAGTTATGAGGCAAGTGTGTCTGCGTCTGAAGTCATGTTGAACATTGGAGATTATTTACAGACTCACAAATTATCGCGTCAGTTCATTTGCGATTACAAATTTTATCACTTTTGATAAAACAGGTAGGAGAGTAATAGGTCGGTAGTTGTTAGGATCCAATCGTCTACCTCCTTTGTATAGCTGAGTGATGATTCCACGTTTCCACTCAGATATGCGTGTATAAGAGTCAAATATACCCTGGGAAAATGCCGCATGATGTACTGCTATGGTGGGGGTCAGAGTGTTAAGTACCTTTGGACAGGCTTTACCGGCTCCTGAGGCACAGTTTATCCGGGAAGATTGTAATTTATTCATGATAGATTCCGGGGTAACGGTGACAGTGCATATGCTGAGGGCAATTGTTGGGAAGTAATAAAACAAAGGTTCAATGGTCTTTGTAGCTACCGAGCTAATCTACAAAAGTAGTGCGTTCGCGGTATCCACAGCAGTCGTCGTTAAGCCACTGACCGTCTTGAGTGGCGGTATTGCAAATTTGACCTTTCCTTTATCGTTCACATACCTGCATAGCAGTTTGTTGTTATTCGCAAACTTGAGTGCCATAGTCTGCTTCAATTCGTACTCGTCTGCTGTTAAAATGACGTACGGTAGTTTTTGGTTGTTTCGTTATTCTGCCATGATGTATCACATGAGCCTAGCGTATGTTGCTTCCAAATCTCATCTCTTCTGTTGATCCATTTACGTGTTCTGCTTCGGATCCAACTGTTGGTCCGGCGTGATACTCATAATGGCACAACTTTTGAGGCTGCTCTTTTGACCCAAGTAACTTTTTCTTTCAATTCATTCCATGCGTCGTTCGCCATACTATGCGGCTGTAGACCTCAAGCAACGGTTGTCATTAGATTGCATAGCTTGGAATAATCAGTAAAGTTCATTGGGTTTCGCCATCTTTATCAAGCATACTGGCATAGCACGTATAGTCAAATGCTAGAACAAATTGGTCGCTATTGTCTAGTGGAGGGTTGTGTGCGACTGACTTAACCATCAACTTTCCATTTGTCAGGATTAGGTCCGGTGATGATGGCTTGTTTGAGCAGCGATATCTGGTTGGTTGATGCGCAAGGTTATACAAAATTGCCATATCCATGAATTAAAGGAGTTTTGATTTAAATGATGGCCCTTTAGGGAGCACCGAGACTAGTAAAGGTACGTTGTAATCGCCCATTGTGAGCTAATGAGTGCACTTTTTGAAACCGCATAGGAGAGTAGGTTTAACAGAATATCCTCACTGTCTGCGGGGAGTTCGGTGGCCTATACACAAGTGCTAATAGGCAAGAATCACGCGTCTTCTTCGGTGATCCAACATATCGTGGTCCAGTAGTTGTAGCTCCATCGTCACCGATTAAGAAAATAATAACGTTTGCTCTTGATGATCATACGGGTATCTTCCGAAATAAACATGAAATCATACAAGACTTTTAGTGGTCATGGATAACAGCATGTATTGCAAGATTTGTGAGAAACTGTCAGGAAAATTTTCTCGAACTGTTGTCACCACTTTAAAACCGATAACTGACATTCCTTGCATGTGAGATCTTAACTGCGTGCATTTCTGTTGGTACTAGGCCAAATGAAGCGTACGGCTATAAACTTCTAAGAAGCCCTGTGCCAGGATTATGGATGGTGTTGTGTCTTAAAAACTAATCTAAACTTTCCTAAGGGGACGGGAGTGGCTGTTGAAACGTCACTTAGAATCATCCTCTTAAATGGAGCCAGACGAATTTCTCGTGGCTTTAATAATGTATTACTTCGAGGCTTGTGGATATCTGGATCTACTTATTGAGCTTCAGCCATGGAAGCTACATCGGTGCTGGTTCTTTGTGTTAAGCTAAGCTAGTGAAGTCGTAAGTTTCCGCGATGGGCTTGGGAGTGTTTGGTACACAACTTACGTCTACCATACACTGAGAGACATAGTATAGGTGCCGAGTTTCTCGCAGAGAACTATTGTCTGTTACACATTTGATTGCATAGTTCTGTTGGTGATCAGTGGAAACCGTGATATGCCTACCTTCGAAATAATAGCGTAAGTACCGGATACCTAGGCTGATCGCCAGCAGTTCTCTGCCGAAGGCATTGTAACGCGATTTCGTAATCTGCGAACATTATGAAAAGAAACCGAGTGGTGTCCATCGCTGGTTCATGAACGGTTGGAGAACCACGCCGACAGCGGTGTCTACTTAGTCAGTTGTTATAGTGAGTGGTGAGGTTGGTTCTGTGTGAGCGTAATGTGTTGCGTTGGAGATGGCTCCTTTCTTCTTCACAGACGCCAGTCGAGCGGTCTGAAAAGTTAAAGGTTTGCTATTTATCGAGGTGCAAATCATTCCCTGGTTGTTTAATGTTCGCGCATTCAAGGGTGCGACATATAGATAACCAGGCTACAGAACTGACGAAGTTGTTTGACGGCGTTGAGTACAGCGTAGTTCTTCAGTGGCCTAATATTGTCCGGTAGTACCTCACTGTTAGCAGCGGGTATCTTGTGGTCAAGGAATGCGATGCAGTGTTGACGTTCACCCCATGCAACGTCTATCTTTGAAAGGAAGCGTATCCATGAAGGGAATGTGCATCATCAAAAGAGCCAATGGGAAGTGCCTCATTTAACTAATGCTAAACCCCTTGGAGTCCAAGTGTTACCTCATTGGTGATACACAGAAAAGTTTGCACAGAGTAGGTAAGGCCGAAATGCAACCGGAGTTATTGGAACAGGTTGTAGGGTGGGCTTATGGATGTTTATGGGGTAATTGTCTTTTACTGCATGCATCTGATGAAAAAATGCACACGGTCTACATTGCCTGGTAGTGATTAACCGGTCAAAGCTGATTTATTTCAAGCGTTTATCCGGGAAGATAAGCTGTAATCATCGCAGGGATGCTAGTGACCGAATTCCTTTGGTGCCATGTGGAATGGTTGTACCCCTGAACTCTTACAAGGACGGATTCTTTCGAGTTCAAGCATTTAGAGACTATTGGTACTAAACGAGAGCACTCAAGTCAAGTCAAATCAAGATGGTGCTATATAGATCCAGGAAGGGCGAATATTCAGTTCTAACACACACGCCACGGACAGGGATGAAAAGTAAAATAGTACGGTATATGAGTATAGATATGGGACCACAATCGTGTAAACGAAGTTGATACAGTTAATATCCCGGGAGTTATTTGCCAACCAGTTCCTGAATGAGTAAATTTTATTAGTCAAAAGTGACAAGCTAAGAACTATTGATGTACCTTAGGCCTTTATGCTGGCATACATATTTTTGTAGTTCTATCTGGTCGAGGTGGTTAATACGGATTCGGACAACGCCCTGTGAAGAAGGTGGCTTACATCTGTAAGTATTTTCATTGTAACTTTGTTACAGTAGCTGCCATAGCTGGACACAATGATGTTAACAAGTTCGGCCTTGAAATACCACTACACCGGGATAGTTATTTCACTGACTTGGCAATTACTTTAAGGTCCTTACGCAGCACACCAAGTAATATCACGGGAAAGCGATGGGTCCAGTTATAGCGCAATCGATATTCGGACGTTATATTCACACAACCAGCCAACCGTATGGAGAAAATGAAATAACGAGCAAAGTTGGGCGAGGTATGCGTTTATTGCCGAAACGTCCATTCTCTCTAGACTTAATAAAACCTAAGAAAGGCAAGCTAGGGATAAGTAATAATTGAGGATCCGGGAGCAAAGATGGCAGATTTGGGGTCGCGTTCTGGATGTGTGTGTACGCAAACAAAGGTAGCAACATGCGATCTAGAAAATGCCTATTTTCCTTGGGTGCACAATGAAAGCATAACTTCGTGATGTTTTCCACAGCACACACAAGCAGTGCTAAATAGCCTTATCGAAATACGGCACGGAAGAATGTCTGAGGTGTGTGACACAGAATGCGAGTCTTCTAACTTTAATGAAGGTTTCGTTCGTGTGAACAGTCCCGGTAATTTCACTGGTTAGTTTCCATCCCGGGCATCTTGCTGACGTGAAAGTGGTCAAATCTTAAGCACCGATAGAAATTGGTGGCAGTGCGTTAGGAGTTGCTTGTAGCAATTATCGTTGAATAGCGAAAAAGGACATCCCTTCCTTTTGAGCTGCTCGACAGTATGGAACGTGATTTAGACCAAGCTTTGAGGTTGTATAGAAGGGATCGTAGTTTGGCCGACGACTGGATGCCTAAATGATGGAAGTCAAGGATTACGTCATCCACATACTTCTGTAAGCAAGCTTCTTCAGGGACGGGGATCAAGGTAGGTAGGAAATAAGAATGGGGACAAAACGGCTCCATGAATAACACTAGACATAGAGGTGGGCGAGGTAGTTTTTCCCAAAATCTGGTAAAGTGTATTAGCTTAAGAAAATAGTTTTCAACAAAAGTATAACCGAAATTTGAACTCTAGTACCTATTAGATCGCTAGACAGTAGTTAACAGTTCACACTATCAAAAGGTTGATAACATCCATTATGTAATCCTAGTTCTAGGAAAAATTTTTAGTAGAAAGTAGAAGCCACGATTAAACTTTGCACAATAATCTGCCTCGACGGGGCAGATTATTGTGCACAGTTTAATCGTGGCTTCTACTTTCTACAAAAAGTTACACTGCTCACAAAGCCACCAATAACAAAATTTATGGTTGGATTCTTGTTGCGTCTATGGCATTATCCATTGAAACCGTTCACAAACACCGGAACAAATGTAAGGATACTGGAGCACAGGATTATAACAATGCTGGTAACTGCTGATACATTCTGACGTTAGTTCTCGAAAGAGGTACTAATTTTGGGGTAGCTCGATACTACGAGCACAGGAAGTAGAGTCACTGGGCGACAGTTTGCAGGCTCTGAAGGGCTACCGCCTTTAAAATTTTGGGGTTATAATGCCACACTTCCACATAGTGGGGGCTTGTTGTTCATCAAAGCACCTTTGGAAGAACTGTGACAGTGGTTCAGCTAGCTTGTTGGCCACAGCCTTCAGTGCCTTCGGGCGGATGTTGTCTGCTCCCGGAGAGCTATGATCGCGCAGAGTAACTTCCTTAGCACAATTGATGGGCTTAAAATTACATTTGTAAACAATGGTAACGAGGCTAGACCTTATTATGGTGTAATTGTTTGCGTATCGCAATGATTCATTGTGCTGTGGTGGTTGGTGCTGTTTGCATCGTTAGAGCCACTTATACTAGATTGGTCAATGATTAGATTCAAGACCAGCTGGGGATCGTGTTCCTCTTGGTTGAAGATTTTATCGAGGATGCCTTCCTATTACTTTAAACGGTCTTCCTGTAGCCCGCGGTCAAATAGTCGCGGCCTTGCGATCAGGTATTGGTATCAATGGCTTTGGTTGAAAGCTTTAACCGTTTGTCCGTCTAGGCCTGGATACCTTGACAGTATGCTGCCCACGTAAAACAACGACCTGCTCTTCAAGCAATTCTTTGATATGTGAAACATTGCATCCCCTTTACATATTTAGTCAACACACACAAAAGACAAATTTTGCTATATGTTAACAGTTCGATTACTCTCATCAGTGGTGAAAGTAATACATTTGGGTAAAAAAGTTAACGTAGGTGCATGTGGAACGAAAAATTACGGATAAAGCAAAGTTGAGCAACCAAGACCAAGACAGTCTGATAGAGTGCCTCATTTAAATTTGTGTGCACAATACCGGCCGGTTTACCGCAGTCAGTAATGCCTCACTGATTGCCAGCGTTTTCGAGTTGCGCTTGAGCAATAGCACTTTGAATGCTTTTGATGGATCCACTTGATGGCTTGTCATCAGGAGGTGCTTTGTAATAGACGAGGTGGGGTTCCGGCTCTGCAGCTGATCCTTCACTCCATGTTTTACCCTGGATTGCTTCATCCACTTTGGGAACTACTCAGCCACCCTTTGGGCTAGTCGCCGGTTAGTCCTGCTTATTTAGACGTTACCGCAACTGCAGGTGTACTGGTAAATAATATGAGAGACCAAACCGATTGACGTATTGTCCGGACAGTAGTTGAGTTCCAGTCTCCGTGTGGTGTGAATAATTCGTAGACGCGCGGTGGTATAGATGCGTGTTACAGCAGACCCAAGTTTATGACCAATTTCATTTGAAACATTGTCCCCTTTGAACAGTAGAATTAAACAATGAACCGTTTTCTCTACCGTTTGTACTGGTAGCTTCGATTTGGTGGGTCTACTGTGTAACTGAATAAATTTCTCCGGATACTCGTTTGACAAAAGACTCCTATGTAGGAACTCTTTTTCAATCTGCAGTATTTCTGGACTGCAAATACGCCTGGCTTCGTAGTAAAAGGTTTTTACAAGAACGGGTTCATATGTAACCGGTGAGAAGCTAGTGAAATGCATGTATTGCCCACTCCCAGTTGCTTTACGGTGGACAATATGTTGGTGTGTACCTCCGACTCGCCTTTTAAGGACAATGTATAAAATCTTCAGGCTATCTTGCTGTTCCCTCTCATACGACACGGAGAGCTTGGGGGTGAGTCGAATTCAACAGGATGACAATTCAGTTAAAATGCTCATCACTGGTAAAGATTAATATGTCATCCAGGTAACGTTTATACTGCTTAGCTTCAGTAATGGTGTTAGCGATCTTCCTTTTAATCAGTCCCAAGCAAATGTCCACCAGAAGTGGGACTAGAGGGCTTCCCATTTCAACGCCATCGACTTGACATTATGCGGATCCTTCAAATTCAAACAGAACATGTGTGCATGTTACTATCAAGTCACTGAATTACTCGGGAGGATGGCAAACAGATAGGTTTTGACTCTAAAGGAAACTGCATAATTTACTAACAGTTTCGCGCAAGGGTACATTTGTGAAAAGTGAGACCGTATCTACCGGCTACATGCGCACTGTATACAGTGACGTATGGTCTAGTGTCTCGACTAATTCGAATGAGTCTTTCAAACAATTGGTGGCCAGAAGTTTACGAACGGTTTCCAGCCATTTCGCCAATCAATGAACAACTTTGTGATACGGGGAGTTGTTCATGTACAAATTGGTCGTAAGGCATTACCCTTCTTGTGTATCTTCGGTGCGCCTCTGGTTCTTGGGGTTTCTGTTTCCGTCAGCTTCACTTGCCGATGCACTGATCCGGTGAGGTACCCATGCAACAAAATGAGTTGCAGTTTGCTTGCAACTCGCTTTTCTACCAGAAGATAGGTGTCAACGCTGTTGTCCACTTGCAATTTATTTGGATCTCCGATAACAGATTTTATCCATGATCACAACCCCTGATCCTTTATCCGGCTGCGAAAAGACCACGTGTTTCAGCTCTTCCAACTCTGTGATCGCATTGTAATACTCAGCTCCCAGGCAACATCTTTCGCTTACCGATGTGTTAAGGGATTCCTTCGCGATGTCCAGCAATTTTGTCCGAAACCACCCTGCATCTTCAGTTGAACTCAGTGATAGATTGCTTAACTGATCATACAGATACTCGAAATTCACCTGTGTGCAGATCCAGTTGAAATTCCTCGGGGGCAGCTTATACGCTATTCCCAGTGAAAGAACTTCTAACGGTTCTCGTGTGAACTGTGCAGATGAAATATTATGTACCTGTTTGATGCACTCCTCTGGGAATGCTGCTTTAGCCATTCTTGCAAACGAGCCTTGCAAGCTGTGCAAAGTTTGAGTCTGCGTACGGCAGATAATTTCAACTAAAAATGCTTCAAACTTGGGGTGGCAAACTAAACATACCTGGTTAAGAAAAACTGCAAATCTCATTTGTATCTCAATGTACTTGTGCAGACGCCCAAGGCAGACGTCCATATGGGCAGAAGCAATCCTAGCCAGATTGTTTTTGTTAGCTGGTAATTTGTTCCGTGAAAGAGTTGTAGCAAACCAAGATGGAAAACAACCTGACTGGATACAATTCACGCACAATCTAATCCGTACGCGTTCCATCGTTATTTTGCAGCGCAACGATAGCAATCGCTCCAATGCCTTTACAACATTAGCTGGGAGTCTTCTTTTGAGAAACGTGGAACGTACTGTCTCTTTTACCCTTGATACTTTGGTCGTCGCCAAGGATAATCCATGGTGTTCTACTGGTTGCATCCAACAAAGTGGATGAGAGTGAGGAGGTTACCACTCAAGCATTCCCGTCTTATTATTCACTCTCACGATATTTTGTCTTTACCCCGCCGTCGCAACTTTCTTTTTGCCCTCATGTTTTCAATCCGCTAGATTCTTGAACCACGCGCACGCTAACTTTATAAGCATTTGTCCTTTAGTTTCAAATTACGTGCCATCGTGGAGCGCCACTTCTGTTCTGTCGATAATTCCATGTCCAGCCAAGAGAAGAATCTTGATTCGTCTGCTCTTATTGAGGGCCTTCGATCTTCTCTAAGCCTAGGATATCTCAATACGCAGACTGCAGCACATTGATCAACAGAGAGCAATTGCCCGAACATTATAGACCCTATCGAGTAATATCTGCTGCTTATCGGAAACGCGCACACAAGACTCGAACTCTGTTCACTACACGATCTCCTCTATGTGACACTCTACATTGTATGCTCTTGTGTAACCGGAGATAGTAGTACTAGTAGTAATCTCAGCGGTCTAGCAACTAGACACGGAGCCAACAGAAAACCATGGACAGCAGCAAATAAGGGACAGCCATCGCGTCGTAATCATCGTGGCACAGTAGTTGAAGGTGAGCAACACACTTCAGCTAATATGCCGCAAGAAGGAAGGAACCTTCTGACAATAGCTAGAACAAAACATTTTTAGTTTATTTTTCGCGCGTCGATTTTTCTCTTTTTTGTCAGTTTCAATGTTTGTATTATTAAACATGTGAATCAATACAATACTGTGCACAATTTTTCCACTGATTCCGGTTGAGGGCCAAGTCTTCAAGAGTGTTAAGCCATTGGGTCCCCATCCTGGAAGACTTACGGATCCAACAGCGGCTAGACACGACCTCAGCGATTTCCTGTGCCGCTGCCATGTAGAAGTCTGACCACACGCGGCCGCCTCCAGCCAGGTCCTTGACGAGCAAACAGAGCGCGATGCGCCAGACGCTCAGCTGACATGCGTAGGACGTGACCGAGCCATCTTAACTGGCGCAACAAAATCAGTTTGTTGAAGGGAATACTCGCATTCCTTAAGGAGCGACGTCGATCGTCATTACTATTAACTCGATGTTGCCACCAAACACGAGCGATCCTCCTTAAGCAACCGGCATCGAAGGCAGAAAGACGACGCATGTCTTCCACGCGAATCGGCCAGGACTCGCACCCATACAACAATATTGAGCGAACTGATGCGCTGTAAACGCGACCTTTTAGCGAGAATGAGACGTCGAGACGACGCCACAAATGCTTCAGATTGCCGAATGCTGCTCGAGCTTTAGCGATGCGAAGAGAAAGTTCTTTGTCAATAGTGCCATAAGCAGAAACACAGTTCCCAAGGTAGACGAAACTATCTACCTGTTCAAGTTGTGCACTTCGAGAGTGAGCACGGGAGCAGGTGAAAGCCAATGCTTGAGCAGTACTTTGCACTTCCATGGGGTGGAGGTCCTGCCATACTTAGATGCTTCAGCCGCCAAACGATTCAGAATGAATTGCATACTCGGAGGATGGTCACCAAAGTAATGAGATATCATCAGCATAATCTAATTTGGTCGCGCGCTCACTTGGTAGAAGCTCTAGGCCAAAATGTTGGAAAACTTCTAGGTCATTCGACAGAACGTCTTCGATTGCGAAGTTGAAGAGGAATGGGGACATAGGCCAGCCCTATCGCACACCGCTATTGACAGCGAATTGCGAGGAAAGCTTGTCATAGACCCTCACTCTGCTGGATATATGAAGGTAAAGTGCTCTTAAGATGGTGGTACATTTCTCTGGCACCCCGTTCTTTAGCAAGCAACGCCATAAAGCAGGTCGATCAACGGAGGCAAAAGCTGCACCTGTGTCTAGTAATGCAACGATAACATGGCTTCAAATGCATATCAAGCCGTTGGAGGTATTGCACTAAGCTCCTGGGCCGAAGCTGCTTGGTAGTCTGAAGTGCACCGTCAGATTGGCGGGCTCCTTCTAATATTGGATGTCGCGTGATTCCTGTTAGTCCTTGCTGCTTACGCCCCACAAATGGTAACGCCTACTCGGTGCGGGATGATTTCACTCGCCAACTGGAAGAGCTGCTTTGTCGTAGTAGAAGTATGGTTACCGCAACGGTGATTGATTGTCTGAACTGAAATCAGTAAATTATCTAATAAACTGTATCTGGTTGGTCAACGGGGTGTAGGCTACCATGTCAATAACGGTGAGCAGTTGCTACACATGCTGTAGCCAAATATTCGTCTGCCCAGGTTGCATAAAGCGGTTTCTTGACTTGAATTAATGCTTCCATATTTCTCCAAGGTATAAAATTCAGACGCAGCACAATGGTGGCCACGGACTTGCCATGGATGCTAAATTTCGAGGCCAATTACCGCCGGAGAGATTACGTGCATATGGTCGTTCGATTTGGAGCACAAGTGTGGTTTTCGACCATTCACGTATACCGGTTTATTGGTGCTATTTGGCCAGAACCCGTGACGACACTACGTTCGTCTATATGCTCGCCAACTTGTAAACTTAGATGTTTTGCATGTGTATCAAGCTACGCTAAAAGTCAGGCTGAGCTTGCACTCACGGAAGATTTAAATGTCACTTGTTACATGTACACCAAGTCGTATTAGCAGCAGACATTTCTTCATGTGGTAACTCTAATAATCAACCTTGACTTCGCGTCTCTATACAGCCCCAGGTATCTTTGGATGCTTGCAGACATATTCTGGCTGAAAATACATACAAGGTGCTCAGGACAAAACTATGTGCTAGGCTGAAGGGAGACTGAAAATGTGGTAGCATTGTCTTGCATTGAAGATAGAGGCGATCGGCATCTGGTAACCCGTGGTATGTATTCCGTCTCATACGGGAAAACGGCAGAATGCCACCTGGTTTTATCGGGACTATGAACGAGAACGGACAACCAAGCCACAACCTAGCAAAACTTTTGGAGTTTAGGATGTACACAACGAAAGCGCTGTAGCAGTCTCCTTGCCAACTACTGATCGCACCCCATTGAGTCGTTAATTTGGATCTATCCTCTCGCTCAGATGATGAAAGTGCGACCGTACCAGATGGTCTTCCTCCAGCTTGCATCAAATTCGGGTGACGTGCTATTGGGGTTGAGTTCCACAGTCTGTGAAACTGTGAAAGCAGGTAAACTTCCCAAATCAATTTAGCCAACGCGTCATAGTCCCAATTTTCACTGGGCAGTCACCTTCGGAATACAATAATTGTAGGTGAATAAGTACAAAATCCATCGCTACCAAGCTTCTTTCCTCTGACTGAAATGGTACTCGTGGAAGCTAACTTTGTGAACAGTAAGCCACGTTTAGTTGAAATCAAGGCTACATTGACCACGTATGCACTTTACTTTGGTTGTTGGAACACTGTCACAAGTACTAGTGGCCCATTATGATCGTGTCCCTCGACATTAAAGGTGCCTTCTATTTAGTGCCACTCTATTTAGTGAATTAATGCGCCAATGGGACTGCTTGAGCAAAAAAAGTGAGCCCGACAGCTACGTAAATTTTATGAGTGCTTTACTCGCTTAGTTTGAGCAAAATAAAAGCTTGTAGAGAATACTGCCGCAATTCAGTATCCCCAGCGGTGTAAGACAGGGATGCCTACTGCCTCCTTTCGTGTATAACTTCGTCAATGGCAAATGTATAAAAACTGTCTGCACTGGACAAGACTAAGAAGCCTTGGAGCTGCTTCCGGGTGATTGACTTCTTGACGTATGTCGACCATATTCCCCTAATAGGCGACAGATCACTGAGGTGCCAATCAACGCTGGACAGGTTAGCAATAGCTGTTAAATGTTTCTGATTGTGCCTTAAAAAATCAAAAACTAATTATTTTAGCATGATAGGCGTCGTCCAACGTTTACAGGGACAGTTCTTGGGAATAAATTAAATTTAACTCAGACATTCCAGTATGTAGGCAGCCGTAACTGCGCCGACGGAATAGAACATGAGGTCACAGACCGTATAGCATTAGCTGGAGGCGCTTTTGTTCAACTTCGCCACTGATGGCACCGGGGCTACACCACTCTCTTCCTAAAGAGTACAATCTACAATGCAGCCGTCCGTACAACCTCCTATTGCGCTTGTGGAAACTGACCCCTCGTTCGACCACCAGTGGCATTGCTGTTTATCTAATGTGTGTTCGGAACACAGGTGAGCAGTGAGCGTACCCGGCGTCGTGAATATTATTCAGAAAGAGCACCAGGCTCCGAGGACTGGGCTTTGAGTTACGTTTTTCGGTACGCAGACCCCCGCGACTGCTTTGTTTGTGCAACCGGAACATGAATGAAAGTAGAGAGGGGGAAGCCAACCGATAACTTGGTCAAGAGAAATGAACTGCATCACTCCAGATTTGACCTCGGTTGGGACCTCTGGATTGTCTGACTGGAGTCCGAAAGGCATTGTTCGCGTTTGTTCGGATGCATCTGTCGACACACGCGAAAACCTGGTATCAGTAGCTTTTGTTTTGTAAGTTTCTCTTTCTTCTTCATCCCACTTTGCCCCTTCCTCCAACGACGATTTCGCCACTGGTGTACACTTAAAAACAACGGACAACCTTAATTTCCCTACTTTGATTTGATTTTCCCTTTTGTCTCACTTTCTCTTACGCTTATGTAGTTGCATTTTAGTGCGATGCAATGGTCTTCCTCACATCTAGTTAACGTGTATTATGTTCCTCACGAAATTTGCCACAACTCTCCAACAACTCAAAAGTCAAGCCGATCTACTTGCAAAAGTCTGTCTGGCATAGAAATGGTGCGCGTTTTATATAGTTAGGTCACCATAAACCCTCGCAAATCGGCATGATGTTTGTTTGATGTCTGCTCGTAAGATAGATCAGATGAGAAAAACTGTACTTCTACCTCCATGTATTTGGAACTGTGACCCTGATGGATTCTCGCTGGAGCTTACGGACGGTCGCTGCAAGTTGGTTATTGGGCCTTCAGCTCTATGTATCTCGGCTGACTGCCATAGTTTCTAAAGCTTTTCCACATCATTCACTTTTGCTGTGCCAAACATTGGTTGGCGATGTAAATCCGTACCGGTATATCCTTCTTTTGCATTCCGAACCGGCTCTTGTACTAGGTTGTCGATCTTGCCACCCTCGCGACATTGCATTCCTTACCCGGTATCGTCACACATAACTCCCGTTAAAGCCATTTCATACGCTGACCCTAACTCCTTTCTACCATCCGAGTTACCACAACTACTCCCCAACATTGTGTATCGATTCCATGCACCAGTTGCATCCACACCTCTTCGCTAATGTAAAGGGGTGATAGCTTTTCTGATTCCCGAATGTAATTTCACTTGTGACGAATCATCCACATTTTCAGGCGGCATGCAGCATCGACTGGGATTGAGCTAATGTTTGGAGCAAGATTTTGTCAGTATGTAGTAAGATCTCCATTCTGCGGTCTAATAGAAGTTGGAGGGAGCTTGCTGGTATTCTCGGAGTTGGGGTGTTTCCACGTTTCCGAAGCATATGGTGCTTGTCTACATTGAACTCTTTATGTTTGATTAATACTTGCTTGGCATCCTTCACTGTTGCTTCCGCCTTTTCGTTCGATTGGCTGTAATAAAGTCTTAAAGCATGATGATCAAATCTTCACTTCTTGAGGAAAGCTCGCAATTCCTTCGCAGTAAACTGCGGGCCCTCGTCCGTTTTCACTCTCTTAGGGATTCTATGACCAGCAAAATGAAGTCAGCTTCCTTAGTACAGCATGAGCCCTGGCCGTAGGCTGGGAGTGGAACCCAAAGTAATCACTGAAATAATCGACCGTGGTCAGGTAATACTTGGCGTCATACGCGAAATAACCACCGCCAGTTTCTGTCATGGCTTTGTTGGAAGTTCTCGAAGTTCTATTGGCACGTTCGTTGGACAAACATTAGGTGTGTAGCAGGCTGAACAGTTCGGTACATAGTCCGGAATGTGGCTGGCAACGTCAGACCGGAAATGAACTCTCTGGATGTTGCACTACAATTGTTCATCCACGTTTGCGCACCCTGGCTCATTTCCAACATTTCGCGCTGCATTATCTTTGGGACCAGCACCAAGTTTCTACGAATATCAAACGTCATTCTACGTCCAATTCTTCGCAAAAAGGAAGGAACTGTGTCAGTTTTACCGACAGGCACCCCTTATCCTTTGCCCAGCCCTCATTGATTGTCAATCTATTTACGTTTATATACTACATCCCCATCTTTGGAACACCGGTTATTGGAAGTATTCTTCGGTAAAGACATGCTGCTGTGTCACGTGGACAATGTCTACGTCCGCTTGCACTCCACCTGCATCTGAACATGTAGTTTAATTCAGCCATCACACGCCCAGGAAAACATTATACGCTTTCCATCCTTTCGGGAATCGTCAGCAGTGCGCATTCCAGCGGACCCTTGTAGGGTTCGAACCGGCAACTGGACTGTGGGAAGTCCGGGGTTGAGACCCCTGATCTAGAGGGACGACTTGTCTTTTGTGACCTCTTCGCTTTGGGAAGTGGCTACCCTGTCCTCTGCAAGGCAGTAACTTGTAAGTCAGTGGAGAGTGAAGCGGCGCTATATCACATCTAGTAAGTTATACAAGGTGGTCGTTGTCGTCTCCCGTAGCTCAGTGGTCTAAAACTTGGACTTTAACAGTCCAGTTGCCGCTTCATTCCCTACTAGAGTCCGATGGAATATGTACTAGTGACGATTCCCGAAAGGATGAAACGCGCGTACAGTACATTTCCGGGTGTGTGTTGGCTATCTAAGTGAGTCTACATGTGACGAATTGCTACCTATATCATTCAACTCCCTACTACTTCTCTGTAAACAGCACCAAGACCAAACCCCTTATAACGCCATAAGTTAATTGGCGGCTTAAATTTGGTAAGCTCGTCGCTTGGTGAGGGGACTACCCTATCCTCTGCAGGGCAGTAACTTGCAAGTCAGTAAAGAGTGAAGCGGTGCTATATCACATCTAGTAACTTATTCACGATGGTCGTTGCCGTCCCCCGTAGCCCTATTGTGCCAACCACGGACTGGCAACAGTCGAGTTGCGGGTTTGAGCCCTACCAGAGTCCGATGGAATGCGCACTGCTGCTGATTCCCGAAAGGATGAAACGCGCGTACAGTGCATTGCTGGGCGTGTTGGCAGGCTGAGTGAGTATAAGTGTGACGAAGTTCTACCTATGCCATTCACCACCCTCTACTACTTCCCTAAATATTTGGATATTTTGATTAGCCGAAGGCAGTGACACATAGTTTGGTGGTCCTTCCAGCACAAACGTGCGTAATACGCTCCTGATTTCTTGCTAGATGTATAAACGGCATGCAACAATATTTGAACGCTGGATTGGCTGTCAATATAATCACATTGCCAGTGCGGGTGTGTGCACCGCTGGTTAATTTTTCTGGTCTAACTTCAGAAGATTTCAGCTTCGGTGGTTGCGACAGGAAGAGTAAAACTGGCGATAGCCGTTGTGTGCCACTACGCTTGTAACTTGTCTTAGCATTGTTAAATGGTTGTTCTATTTGTCTTCCAAATAACGCCACGAATATTCCTTGGATTCTCCAAAATAGTGATGGCGGACTTGCAAGTGTCGGCACAGAAAAAAGCATTAATAAGAAATGGGGAAACTTGGTGATCTGAGATGGGTAGATCCCAATGTGTAGAACTTGTCAAGCTTCACCTAAGTATTTCTCACCAATTAAATTATAACCCGAGGAGTTTGTTGATGACCTCAAAAGGAAAAAGTGAAGATGCTCGAGGTTACTTGGAATACTGGTAGCTCGGGTGGCTTGTTCATTTGTTGTGGTGTTCGCTGAGCTGGGCAGCTTGATTGCAAACGTTTCACCGCCATTCGACGTGGCGTCGTCAGTGCAGTATTGCTAGCAGTCAAGTAACAGCATCTGTTAGAATGCAAACCCAATGATGGATACTGCCTGCCTCTACTTCGCTCCTTATATAGGCGTAGGAGGCTATGCAATTAGCCTCGTTATGACTCTTGATTCATTGTGTTCTGTGGTGATGCTGGAGTCATCACAATTGACTGCACAAAGGTTGTTGCGATGTGGTTGGAAATGTTGCTGTCGAATTGGTGCAATGGGCATGGGTGAGCAGTCGCTGCTTACATCAACCGTTCTATTCATTGTCTAGGTGTTGGATTACGTTCTTACAAATAGCGATTGTTAATCTTCTTGAGCACCATTTGACTCAGTGGTTGATATGTTGGATCGATGATGATTTGCAGATTGCTTGGTTTCGTGGTTGAGAACCAGGCTTCCAGATAGTTCCTCATTTTTCTAGTTTCTACTTGGAGCAGGATCTCAACTTTGTTCCACTCGAAGTTTTGTACCTCCACATCCACGTGTGCTGAAAGCAGTGAAGTTAGTGTTTGATGTTTCTTGCACGCACTTTTGTGTTTTTCTTGTTGACAGTTTTCTCCCTGTTTGTCTCACATAGCGACTCTCACAATTTCTGCACTATTTTCTATATACGACACTGTCGTTTTTTGTTTCTCATTCTCCTTTTGGTCTTGACAATGATTTCCTAAGGGTGGCTGTTGGCTTGAGATACAATGGTTACTGGTTATTGATAGGAAGCAGCAAGAATAGATAACTGTGCAGCTGCATCTAATATTACTCAGGTACAAGGACCCGTTATGTTATAGTGCGCTCGATATATTTTATATGGGCAACGTGTTTGTCTAAGGATTAATTGAATTTCTACACCTACTTTGCCTCAACTACCTGCTGCGGCAAGTGGTTCCATTCAATAGTGGCTACCAGTACCAATCATTGGGTTTGCCTTCTACCAGGTCTTGCTACCTGTCTGCTCTCAATACCGTACTGATAATGTCAGCTTGAATGGTAAGGAAACGTTTAGAATCAACTCGCTCAGCTTCGTAAACACCACAATAGCTAAATAAGTGAAGAAGCGTTGCAATAAAACAAGGTACAAAGCTGAGACCACTGTTGAAGCAGACGGGATGCGCCTCATCTTTGCTCGCTAAGTGCAGTGTTTATAGAACTCAGTGGCCACAGAAGTGGGCTTATTTTCCTTCTGTGTCTCCCAAAGGATAGAGCTAAACTGTCTTTATATTTGTCGAGTTCAATTCGGTTCAGCTTATTCCATCTCATACTCGATCTTCAGCGATCTGACGGTTGTCTCGGCTCATTGACAACGCACAAAGATGTGATGTGCGCGTGAGACGCATTTTAATCATAAAATGTTTTACTCGATATTACATATGTGAGTGACCAACAAAACCATAAGCCTATTGGTGGTGTAGCATGCATGTACTATTTACCCTTTGATCAAAGCAAACATGAAGGCTTAGCCACTTGTCACTCGTGGTTGAATGAAAACTTTCCGAACAACTTTGTCATCAACTCTAACTCCGTACATACAGCGTTCGCCATGGAACCAAGGTGAAAAGTGGTTGTACTGCTGGCTGTAGCCGGAAGATGAGTGCCGTATTAACGCCAGTGAGCTCATCTAACACAAACAAGATCTCAGCAGGGTCTGGTATAACATAGACCTAGATGATATTTTTAATAGTTAAGCGATCAGTCTACATGAATAAGCGTTACCAGGTGTATTCGCATTGTCGTCTAAGACCCACTGTTAATCTTTACGAACAGCTGAGACTCTATCCAAAGCTAGTCCTTGCAAGCCCCACAACAATGAACGTATTTCATCTGCTTTCTTTAGTAACCAAGTTCATCCACACATCCAACTATCAAACGACAGATAAGCCCATCATCCACCACTTGTTACCGACCTGCTACATAATAGATGAAGCAACTCGCGCTTTTCTCCTCTGACCTAAAACCCATCGTATGTCTCCGGTTACTCAGAAGGATTCTATATACAGCTCAGTCAGGCGGGGACAAGACCTAGTACTGATAGCTTGTAGTGTACTACTTGGTACATGAGATAAATCTTTTCAGTACTTTGAGGATATTTTGTTGAGGAATAACCTGCTAGTTTGTCAATGACATTTTACCAGCTGAAGGTCTACGGAAAATTCATTTTCGTCTTCGCTTACTTTAGGTTGCCGAGTCACTAATTAATCCGTTTGGTGAAGATGTTGACGATTTTGAAATGGAATACCTTATTGAGCGTAATCTTAACGTAAGTTAACTTTTTTTCATAAAACTGCTGTAACTCTTGTTTAATAGACTGTTACATATTGGTTTTAACTTAGAGGCCCCTTGTTCTGCGATTTTAGGTGTCTTATCTCATTGTGGATGGCATGCATCACGAACACCCCGACCTCGTAAAGGATGCGTTCTGGGGTACCACCGATACCCCCTTACCGGACGGGTCCAGAGGGACTGAGTATCCATTTGGTGATGAAACCACTGAACATCCCGGTGAAGGTGCTCGGTTCATCGGATCACTCGCAAATCTGGACATTGCTGAACGCCGGAGGAGTACTTTATGGCGCAGATCCAGTCTGGTCAGGCCGTTCTCTTCTTTTACCAATTTGAGGTAGGATCCACCAACCTGATTCACACTGCCCTCCCTTTGAGTACGTTATCCCGAGTATCATGTTGCTCATACTAACCTCAAGTTTTGCATGAAGTCATGCACACCTGAGTCCAAGTAAACCTTCTAGTTTTCCTCGGTGAACTGAAGTCAAAACTAACAGCTAATGTAGCCGAGCACGTTTTAGTTCGACGACAGCGAATGCGGCTCCACGTAGGATAGGGGTCGAACTGGAACTAGACTACCAAAATAGATTTTGACGCATCTTCGCCACTGCTATGGTATTCAACGGTGACACGTAAGACCATAACATGAGGAGCAAATATCAGAAACAAATGAGCTAAGAAACCAATCCACAGCATAAAGGGTTTTTCGACTGATGCTGTTCAAAGATTTCATACTTCTAAACCGGAGCTAAAACACGATTGTGTGCTCATCATCGCTTGCATTTTTACCGGATAACACTTTGGGGGTAAACTGTAACCGCTACTCACGGATAAATGTGGTATTCATGAAGCACACAACGCGTTTGGAAATCAATTGTCTAACCAGTGCTGTGGTTTGAGGTAGATACATTAAGGCGATTTCCTATCGCGGGTACCCTTGGTCGCCTCTGACACCATGGAAGCAATATAACGTACATGCAAAGTACCAAGTCAAGCAACTTGGTGTAGACGATCAGTGTCAAGTTCTTTCGGTTACAAAGCAATAGTTAGCCGAACTCCAGGGCTTTGCTTATAACCTTCAACACTGGAAATCCGGTTATTGGTATAAGTGAGTAGCACTTCCCCTCACACAGCATCAGACATTTCGACTTGCTACGTCCTCAAAAATCAGATATATATATATATATATATGTATCTAGAGTTTCTTGATTGTGTCGTATGGTGTTATCAATCCGCAACCCTGCTCCAACCTTAAAGTTGCACACTGATCTCACATGTGTATGTGTGTTCTCCTGGGGACATTTTAAACTCTAATGAATCTGCATTATGTCAGGAGACAAAGCAGCAAGAGCCACGATGTTTGAATCCACAAAAAGTAACCGACCAAACGTTGCCGCTAATCATCGTATTTCAGTGCATAAGTATTACTGCATGACAGATCAATTAGAGTTATATGACTTTCATGCTTCTCTGTTGCATTGTTTTTAGAAAAATGTCCAAATTCTGAAATCATGATGCAATCGAGCATCCGTTGCAAAGAAAAACAACTATTTGCTGTCTTCGCCCTGCCTTCCTTCGTGACCTAACCGCGCACGTGACCATCAATGACAACCTATATTTCATCATTTATTTATGTGCGCATTGCTGTATTTCGCTAACTCACTCAGGAGTAATCGTCGTTCCTAACCCTCTTGCCGATTGTAGTGGTTAGCTGAGTTGTGACTAAGGTTTTACGGATAGCATGAAGACTTATCAATGCCTTTTATATCAGCTTTGTAATGTTTTTGCATCACACAAATCACTTGCATAAGATCCATCGTGTCTGTTCCCAACTCCCTCTATCTTCGTAAACTAACGCGCATCTAACAGAATAAATTGCTTCCGTTATCATGATTCATTCATCAGAGCAACGGTTGCGAATGATCATTAAGAAGAATTTTCAGTCTTCTCTTAGTGTGTCTTCTCTACATACTCGCCTATCTCTTAACTCAATGTGGACTTAGCGATACTTCTGTTGTCTGAGCAACGTTCCATGTTGGAGGAGTACATCGACTAACCGAAAGATTATAATGCATCAAGGCATTTTAACTTCTTTAACTGGAACCCTCAACAGTGCTTCCTCATTTTGGAGAGAAGCACTGCGTGCCGTGCACAGCACCAGTGCTCAACCTTGGCTTCTTGGTATTAGGATGAACAGTTGAGTGCCGTGATTAACAACTATCTTTGGAGTCCAACTCCTGAACAGTCTTCCTCACATTGGAGTGAATTTTGCTAGTTGGAGTACAGGGCTCAACGATTTTTTGTCTGACCTCGTTGGATCATGTTTTACAAAAACCATCACCCTGGAATATCCGCTGTAATTGAAGTATCCCCAAAAGTTCCTGGAGGTCATCGTAATGAGAATGTTTCATGTTCTGGTTCCCATGTTAGTCGTAAGATGTATGCTAGCTCTACCCATCGAGATATACACATCACATGTAGATTTGTTAAATTGAAAAAGGATAATTTGCTATATATGTTAGAGGCAGAAAGAGAGTTACAACTACATCATGTTGAGTATGATATAGGTTAGTGTTGGAGTTGGAACAATGGTCGTTGGTCAATAGTCAATGATATACTGTGGATAAAGATCCGAATCTTCACATGTCACGCAGGACGGTCGGTTAGGGGTGGGCAAAACGAAGGCAAAAAGGACAAATTGCGAACTTGCTGATTATAGCGTTCCCGTCCGTTTTATGTACTATCCAAGGTTCTCGCCTGTGTTTTCCGGGCAAAATGAAGGTGGGTTGGTTTGTTTTCGTTTATATGGTCTGTTTGGATTACGTGATATGGGGTAATGTGGCCAGTGCACTGTCGACAGGTGCTTTGAACACGGCTAACGTGGAGCTGAAATAACAGCTTCTGAGAGGGCATTCCACGTGTGACAAACATGCAGCGAGAAGAAGTTTCTTCGACAATCCAGCCGACCGTACTATTCTGCCAAGTTATGCTAACCTCTCAGTTAACTCTTGTGACTCAATTTCCATACGTGTTGGCAGGGTTGATTAGTGTTGTTTAATATTTGGTAAACCATGGTTAGGTCGCCATGCAAACGGCGATAACCTCCGCTGTAAATGCCAAGCACTCTGAGGAGCTGTTCGTATGACAAGCGGCGCAGCTTCTTGACATTTTTGGTCGCTCAACGTTGTGGAAGCTCCAACACCGTGAGATCGCGCTTTAGCCATGGGTGCCATGCTTGTATTTCATATTTAACATGTCGGCGTAGGTAACCAGGAAGTATTTATCGGAAAATCGGCGGTTCGAATTGCCCGAAAACTCCGTAAAAGCCATACGATTTGGATCCACTTCTTTGATGCCCTTTTGGACTGCGCTGAGCAAACGAGATCTTCCTTGATCAACACACCGAGATCCAATTCGAGAGAAAAATGTTGCAGATCCTGGCGCTTCAGCTTATATGTGTGAACCACTCGGTGTATAAATGGAGTACTCGACGTGTAACCCCATTGATGGTCAGGTCATTTGACCGACAGTCCATAAATCTTGTCAAGATCGATTTGAAGCTGGATACGGTCTTCTGGAGCGCTGCTCACTTGCTAAACCTTGATGTCATCAGTGTGGAGTAAACAGTTTGTAGCAAATGGATTCACCATATGGTTTTTGAAGACGAAGAATAGACAGGACATCACTACCGAACCATGTGGCACTCCGCATTCGACGTGAATTGGGTCTGACATGAATTCACCTGTTCTAACCTCCAGACGCCTGTGCGAGGGAAAATTGTGGGTCCACTCGAGGAGAGGGTCCCCAGTGCCACATTCTTAAATTTTGGCGAGTAGGATACGATGGTCCAACTGCTCGAATGCCTTAGCGAAATCAAGATAACCTGCAGCAACTCCTGCATAAGCGTCCACAGTTTCGGTCCAGATGTCTCGTGCAAACAATGGATTGGTTGTGCACGACCGATGCTGGCGGGGGCTGTTTTGCTGCTTCTCATCATAACCAAGTCAGTCCAGATAAGACGTGAGTGCGTCGGCAATGATAGCCTCCATAAGTTTTGAAAGAATTAGCACTTTCGTCCCTAGTTGACAATTTTCTGGGTCGGTACGACTACCTCCCTTGTAAATGGGAGTTATTATTCTGTGTTTCCACGTTGCTGGAACGGGCCGCTCGTCAACGCAGTGCTGGGACAGCTGCTCCAATGGTTCAGCCAAAATAGCAGCAGCCAAAACAAGTGTCTTTGGATGGATGTCGCCATTTCCTGGACAGGCGTACAGGATAGCAACGTTCTCATCATGAGGTCTGCCGAAAAATTTATATGACTGAGTCCTGGTGTAAGCACCATAGATTCCAAAAATTTAGGAGACCACGGAATACACTGAAACGTTGGTACATATTGTTGTTGCAGAACGTTCGACGCTTCTTTGGCAGTTCCAGTTTGACCATCCACTGTTTGAAGAGAGGGTACTCATCTTTTCAGCTTGCAGAGGCTGTTCACGTGCTTGTACAGAATCTTGGGATTTGCAGCTGATCGCTCGGCTAAAGCATGTTGATAACGTACTTTGTCCTGGCGCACTAATTGGGTACAATGGGTACGGTGGGCAACATACGCCTTTCCGGTACTCGGACTCGCATCGGTTTTGTGGGTATACCACGCCGCGTTGCGCATCACCATGCGTTTACGTGTCCTACGCTGTATAAACGACGTCATAATTTTTGTACTGATGGTCTCAGGTTCTGACGATCCACTCACCAGGATGTCAAACTTACTGACGGATTGTTCCCAGGCAACATCAAGTGCATCCTGGGTTAGGAAAGTCCAGTCGGTCGAGTCATCGAGTCGCATTAGAGTGTCATAGCTGGTTACGGTTCGCAAGGTTTGAATTCGGTCCTCGGGATAGCCAGCGCAGCAAGTGTACGCGCAATGCAACGTCGCATGATCACTGTGGTCTACAGTATCCATTATCAATCTCTTGATCATCAGCTCATCATTAGTGGATATCCAGTCCAATTTGGATGGCCAGTTATTTCCAATGAATATGGTGGGCGAAGTGACGTGGCCATAAAGCAAAAATTCTGAGACAAAATCATGCAGGTGTGCTTTGAATTTCGCTCCTGTTGTGGCTTAGCATTCCAGAGCATGTAAGCTGAAATCGCCGGCGACTAGCACGTGACTGTATTTTTTGATTATCACCAGCCTCAATGCAGTCAACAAATTGCAGTCCATTTCAAGTGTAGATGATGGTGATCGGTAAACAACAAGCACTCGAATGCTGCATAAATAGAGTCAGGCACCTGGTGCCTGACTCGAGGAACGGCGACTTTATTCAGCATGAACATCAACAACAGCGCATAGATACTTTATATTACTGATAGAATCCGAGTAGCTCGCAAACACTTCAGTGCCCCCCGATGTGAGCATTCCGCAAAGGCCGAATGGACGAGTCAATTAATGTCACATTGAACGCACGTGAGCTCATCGGTGTACGCTTTCGGCGGAGCAACCATGTAGCATACTTTAAAAATTCAAGCTGGCGCAACAGAAATTACACGGCGCTGAATTTTACAGTGCCGTTTTGTTGTTGTTTAGTCGTGATTGCTGCACACGGGTTCTGCCTCCTCTACATTGTGATGCTGCTGGTGAAACACGAGGTGGGTCTGAAAAGTAACGAGACTGGTAATATGAAAATTCATTGCAAATTTTGATAACCAACTGTACAACTTCACCTTCAGCACAATCCCCTCGGGTTTAATGCGGGTTTCCGTCATTCTTTACCACGCTCCGACGCACTGTTGGAAGCATTCTTCCACGATGCTCCTTAATACCAGCGTCGCTTAGAGCAATATCAATTGAGTATGAGGGCTGTTCTATTATAATAACTTTTTCTCGATCAGCAATCTCCGGGTGCCCGGAGCGTTATGAGCAGGAGTATAGTCATGAAGAAGCACCCACGATTTGCTGTCATAGTTATCGTCTGTTAAAGCGCACTCAGCGAAGCAAACGTTTCAATAATAAGGCAACAATAATTGGCATAAGTGCGACATAGTCAATAGTCAGGTTTGAAGTGCATGTGACCCAGGTGCAGTAAACGCAAGTTCATAATCTAATACGAAAAAGGAAATAACGCAGTGCCAAACATATCTGGCGACAATTAACATGTGCCCAACATTTACAGATCAGACAGTGAGGCTAGGGAGGGAATATTAACAGTCACTTCACAGTGGGAAATGAAGGGCCAGGTATCAGGGGGAGGAGTCTGCTGCTACAAAATGAACAAATTGGTGGTTTAACCGAGCGATCCATCTGTGCCTTTCACGGATGGACGACACACCGGTGTTAATTGCAATTTGGGAACGCACGATGTCATAGTTAGCCGCTTTCAATCAGTACTGGTTGCAGTCGAGCAAGGGGCTGGTTGAACACCTTGAAGACATGACGATCGCAATGTCACATAATGTGAATGACTGGTTTACCTGGCAACCAGCTGGTTGGTGTTAGCCTGCTGGCAAATGGGCCAACGCATTCGTTCGAGGAGGACTCGGTTTCCGACACCGGCGCAGTACGTTATACAGGACGACGAAATCAGCGAAAACGTGCTCATTATTAGTAATCTGTTCAGCTCAACTCGCGCGCAGTTCTGTTTGCACTGACTGCCGTTGTAGCACATCGAAGAGCACGTACGTGGTCAACCACGGAGATCGCCGAAGTGCTTTTGTATGACGGCAACGGAAGTCCCTAGATTGATCTGTACGATTGAAACTGGGACGCCTACCGAACGAGTTCACTGAAACACCATCTACGCTGTGGTTGATGTGATATCATCACCAGCTGTTGAACCTCCGTGTAGGAGCGACACTTTTGTAAAGGATGGAACAAACGTAATCGTATAGGACTGCTACGAAATGGACCGTAACATGCCATACGTATGTGCTGGAGGCGATGTTCTCGTCGTGCTCGTAGTAGTCCAGCATGTGCACAATCCGACGACTATCACTTACCGCGTTCTACGTCAGTTGCACAATGCGTTACTGGTATCCTACCCTGCGCCTATGTGAATAACACAAGCTAAATGGACTAGTTTTTGTCACGGGAGGAGTGTTGCCAACAACACCGGGTATATTCATGAATACCGTAACTTTAACCACGGCGGACTGCTTATCAAGAAATAGGCCAAGCGGTTTATCCGTAAAGAGGAAGTCCTGTCGTTTCGATACCTTGTGAGAACATTATCCTCAGCATCGTGGAATCACGTGGAGGGGAGCAGTGCAATAGAAAGTGTCGTCGTGAAATTACGTATCGTTGTAAGTGCAAAGGGAAAATTAGATCGGTGACACGAGAAACAGCTGCATACAGAGCTTGCACAATATTCAGTGAACCCAACTGATAGACACGTATAGGTAGAAGTTGCAAACCTGTTTCAAACGCTTTTGACAGGGCGTGGGTATTTCGGCCGTAAATAAATGTTAGTGGGTATATACGTATATCCTTTTGCAGTGCAATTACACCTCAACCCTCGAAGGCGGTGACCACACCGCTTGTCGGGATCGACTTTACTGCATCATCGCTGTTTGCATTCCACAACGGAGGTTGTAGGTTACGGGGATTTCCTGGCGACGTTGATGATGGCTGTTTGGGACGCATCGCAACCACACACCTTCGAAAACTACGGTGAGTCGTCGTACTCTGCACTTGCAGACTCCGCGGTGTACGCCTCTGTCAGGTGGGTGGCGTGTTCTTTCGATACGAAGATAAACAGTGGCATAAAACGCCGAACAGTTGCTCATTAGTTACATAAACGGATGTGGTCTTATTTGAGTGAAATGCACGATATCCCGCTCAATGCGCTCAAGGGGCAACAGCGGCCATCGACTACGCGATAATCAGCGGACTTCTTAAAATGGCACCTTTGCCGTGTAATGTGAAAAACGGTCACAAATTGTTCCGCACTCCACGGTATAATACCACAGCGGCTGCACTATTGAACAATACATTTAAATCTTAACCTATAATGCAATCACATTTGTGCGGAAGTGCATAATTATATGCTGAACTGTACCAATTTGCATATAATGAACAGCAAAAATCCACGGGATTTCTAATAATCCGTTGGTCGTTCACGGCTATCACTCGGTGCAATTCCAACGACAGTCTTGCATTATCCTTCTCTATTTCCTCTATTTACGTCTGAACTTTACGGTTATTTGTCGGAGCTCCACGGCAGCCGATTTTGCGGCCCTGATCTGATTAATTACATGGTTTATGAACTATGAGCCGCTCATCCTGTGTTAAGTCGCATGCATTCTACATGTTGGGGTACTTGTAGCGGTTTCTGCTCATAATCTGAGCGCATACAGACACGCACTCACACGATGTGATCCATCGTGTTATTCAACTAATGTCACCTTGCCTACTTGACGCCGTATCCGGCTGTTGGCTGAAACCAATGAAAGGATGGAAACACGGGCGGCACATAGAGGATTTCACCTCACTAAAGGGGACGATGGCTCCCTACGATTGGTCATTGTCGCGGTCGCCTTATTGACTGATGACCCATTGGTTGAGCATGAAGCCGCCAGTTTATTTTGAACCGTTACGCAGTGCAACGCCATTAATCATGGCATGGTCCACGTAGGAGTTGACGGAGCTGTTCGTACTGAGGACACAAGGAAGGAGCTTGCGCGCCGCGTGTTCCGAGTTCAGCCGACGTCACCCGGAAGGTCCGACGCCACGATTTCAGCTTTGTCATGCGGTTGTTCGTCGGATGCTCAAAACCGGCAGCGTCAAACCAAGGAAGCCCCCCAGGAGCGAAACGCACAGCAACAGACGCCTGTCACGTGAATTCGCTTCACCAATTTGTCGTTTCAAATCCAACTACCTCGATCAGTAAGGCGGCCGCTTGTTTGGGCGTCTCCGTGGGTTCCGTTTCCACGATGTTGAAGAGAGAGAGAGTTATCGCAGATACAGCTCGCGCACAGTGCACACCCTTTTTGTGCACGACCCGGAGCATCGTTTCGCGTACTGCGGTTGGTTCAGAGACCGGCTAGTCACACAACCAACGATGTGTGCAGACATAATGTTTTCCGCTGAGTCGACGTTTTATCTGAATGAGCCGATGGCGTATAAACACAGACGTCAGTGTTGTCGTGAAAACCCCCGATACTTCGTGGAATGCCGGCGACAAGGAGATGTAAAGGTGAATGTCTGTTATGCGTTGCATGGAACGCAAATTATTGGACCGGTGTTCTTGCCTGACAAGCTCAAAGGCGCGGAATACTTGACGGTGATAACGGAGGTGTTGACCACGCATATTGAACAGCTTCCACTTGGGAAACTGTGTCAAACGTTCTTCCAGCAAGACGGTGCGCCACCGCACTCAGCAGCTACAGCGACGCGGTGGCTTGACGAGACTTTCCCATTCAAGTGGATCGGTAGACACGGACAGTTCGTTGGCCGCCGCGATCGGCGGATTTAACGCCTATGGATTTCTTCATTTGGAGTCATCTCAAACGTATGGTGTACCAGCCAAAACCGGCGACTTTGGACATGCTGAAGAGCAATAAAATGGAAGCATGTTGCACAATCCCGCACAATCGTCGGAATGTGCACATGCTGGACTACTACGAGCACGACGAGAACATCGCCTCCAGCACATACGTATGGCATGTTACGGTCCATTTCGTAGCAGTCCTATACGATTACGTTTGTTCCATCCTTTACAAAAGTGTCGCTCCTACACGGAGGTTCAACAGCTGGTGATGATATCACATCAACCACAGCGTAGATGGTGTTTCAGTGAACTCGTTCGGTAGGCGTCCCAGTTTCAATCGTACAGATCAATCTAGGGACTTCCGTTGCCGTCATACAAGAGCACTTCGGCGATCTCCGTGGTTGACCACGTACGTGCTCTTCGATGTGCTACAACGGCAGTCAGTGCAACCAGAACTGCGCGCGAGTTGAGCTGAACAGATTACTAATAATGAGCACGTTTTCGCTGATTTCGTCGTCCTGTATAACGTACTGCGCCGGTGTCGGAAACCGAGTCCTCCTCGAACGAATGCGTTGGCCCATTTGCCAGCAGGCTAACACCAACCAGCTGGTTGCCAGGTAAACCAGTCATTCACATTATGTGACATTGCGATCGTCATGTCTTCAAGGTGTTCAACCAGCCCCTTGCTCGACTGCAACCAGTACTGATTGAAAGCGGCTAACTATGACATCGTGCGTTCCCAAATTGCAATTAACACCGGTGTGTCGTCCATCCGTGAAAGGCACAGATGGATCGCTCGGTTAAACCACCAATTTGTTCATTTTGTAGCAGCAGACTCCTCCCCCTGATACCTGGCCCTTCATTTCCCACTGTGAAGTGACTGTTAATATTCCCTCCCTAGCCTCACTGTCTGATCTGTAAATGTTGGGCACATGTTAATTGTCGCCAGATATGTTTGGCACTGCGTTATTTCCTTTTTCGTATTAGATTATGAACTTGCGTTTACTGCACCTGGGTCACATGCACTTCAAACCTGACTATTGACTATGTCGCACTTATGCCAATTATTGTTGCATTATTATTGAAACGTTTGCTTCGCTGAGTGCGCTTTAACAGACGATAACTATGACAGCAAATCGTGGGTGCTTCTTCATGACTATACTCCTGCTCATAACGCTCCGGGCACCCGGAGATTGCTGATCGAGAAAAAATTACTATAATAGAACAGCCCTCATACTCAATTGATATTGCTCTAAGCGACGCTGGTATTAAGGAGCATCGTGGAAGAATGCTTCCAACAGTGCGTCGGAGCGTGGTAAAGAATGACGGAAACCCGCATTAAACCCGAGGGGATTGTGCTGAAGGTGAAGTTGTACAGTTGGTTATCAAAATTTGCAATGAATTTTCATATTACCAGTCTCGTTACTTTTCAGACCCACCTCGTGTTTCACCAGCAGCATCACAATGTAGAGGAGGCAGAACCCGTGTGCAGCAATCACGACTAAACAACAACAAAACGGCACTGTAAAATTCAGCGCCGTGTAGTTTCTGTTGCGCCAGCTTGAATTTTTAAAGTATGCTACATGGTTGCTCCGCCGAAAGCGTACACCGATGAGCTCACGTGCGTTCAATGTGACATTAATTGACTCGTCCATTCGGCCTTTGCGGAATGCTCACATCGGGGGGCACTGAAGTGTTTGCGAGCTACTCGGATTCTATCAGTAATATAAAGTATCTATGCGCTGTTGTTGATGTTCATGCTGAATAAAGTCGCCGTTCCTCTTGAAGCACCGGTACATCGGATTCCGAATCGTGTATGGGTTTGCACTGCAGCTTGTTACGAATGTAGAGGGCTACCACACCTCCTTCGCTAGCTCCATCATTCCGGACAAGAGACCTACATTTCAGTGCCATTTCGGCATGCGTTATCTCACAGCGCAGCTACGTTTGCGTGATAGCGTTGTGGTTCCAAGCTGCAGACGCGTGTCGAAGTCTTACTTCAGTTAAGTTTCTGAGTAGACCATGGGCATGTTTGTACATGCATGAGAGCTTCTCGGCTACCAAAAGTGTGTTCGATTGGATGGATGAAGCAAGTGAGTTTACGCCGACCAATAAAGGGTCGGCGACTAATTTTTTTTGTATGGGTGGCAGACTCTCGAGACGAATTTGGTATACATCAAGTATCTGATACCCTGGATCCCGGTGTTTGCTATTGCTCTGCTGTGTCCCTCCGAGTATTATAGCTACTGTTGAAACGGTCACCGAGTCAGGTCCTACAGTTGATGTTTTCATTAATAGTTGCGCTTCCACTGAGTTGTCATTAGAAAGTCGTGGTGGTCCTGCTGCTTTCGGATGTATTTCTGTTGGCAACCTGTTACAGAATCTAGTCCAGTTCTCTAGAAGAGTTTGTGCCGTTAATGCTGATTGTAACACTAGTTTCAACAGTCTGGGACCGCACCCCTTATAGTTCGATGATACGGGGATCATTGCCAACGAGGTGGCCACGACCTTTACGAGAGAAGGTGCCGCAAGGATGTAGTGCCATTGTTCCCGGTCGTGCATCAGCGCATTGTCGGAAGAGGTATCAGTAAGCTCAGAAACACCGTGAGCAATCACAATTCTCTTATCATTACATTTTCAGTTCCTCTCTCTGTTAGTTGGATCCGCTGCACATTTTTCCACGTAATTTCAGGTAGTATGCGCACTCTACTTGAGGCGTTGCAGAGTCGATTCGCTAACAGCAGAACGGCCTCTGTCACATCGACCGACTTCAGTGTTACCCGAATTAATTGAGGTTCACCGTAGTTCAGTGCGTTTGGGTGACACGAGATGCGTTTTAATGTCGTGGGATCATCATGCACACCGATCGCCGTACAGATGGAACTCCATTGATTTCGTTCGTCTGTCAGTTTACCCTTACTTTTATTGGATTTAGATTCGGAGACATTAGTGCCCACAAGATTTAGTTCACCCTGGTTGCGCCTGGTGGCTACTGGTTTTTAAGCCTTAGTTTCCCTTGCTTCTGTTTAATTTGTGAACGGCACTGATAGAAGCCATCCTTGCTGCGACATTTTAGTTTTCTCTAGTCCGGCCACCAAGCTTACCGGTGCTCTTTCCGGTGTTTGCTTGGTGGCAACCGATGCCTATGTTACCTGGTTCCTCACTATGGCTGGTTGACTGCAGCCTAGTGTCTCCCGTAGAACGAACAAACTACTAGGTTTGACACATTGTACAGAAGTTGAAGCAGGCACGCAGCAGACATTGCTTTTACTTATGGGTGAGAGAGAGGAGCTGGTACTGATTGAAATTGAGTCTTCGGGGTCATGTTGGGACGCCTGGCTTTCTTCTTCGGCCTGAATGGGGAATTCGGGGTGCTAATTTCACATACAAGTGTAGGTCCGTTTCCTCACACTGGTGAACCGCTGGCGTACACCGGTTGTTCGACTGCTTCTGGTAGTCGTTCACAATTCTTCATTAGCACAATAGACAGCTAACAACTGGGATAGCACTGCATACTGGGCAGAACCAAAACACCTCTGTCGTGCTATTGTACCGTCTCGTTTTTATCGACTCTGTCCCAAAGTATTGTGCGTGATAGTTTTTCAACCAACTGCTGCAAACTAACCCACTCTTCACCAATTTAACACACAACACACTTGTTCTTAACATGAGACATGTTCGTCGAGGGCGCGAAGTTTTAACCTCACGTGTTTGTTGGATGATCAGTTAATGCAGTTTCCCGATCCAGTGATAAGGGTGAGTCAGCGTGGCGCGCCCACTGTCAGCGGTGATCCCTTGTAAGCACCCGTTGTACTGTTGATCGGTCTGATCGATCCATGTTAGGCCTAGCCAGTTTGGGACCTAGAAATGAATCTAAACACAACGCTGAACACAGATCCGGGGAGCAGGAATTCCTTCACAGATGGGTTAAGAAACAACCGATTGGAATAAGCTTAGGCTTTTTAGACTGGCTTGAGAAATCTGCACCCAACCGCCTTACACAGAAGGGCACTGGGCACAAGGTGAATGAATTATCCGCTTGTGTTCAATCACGGATGGCAGTCAAATCTATTAGCTGTGGTTAGGACTTTAGTGTTAAAAAGTAATTCCATGTATGATGGATCACTGTGTAGAGCTGGTAAATCCGGTTCGAATGAGCTCACGGCGGCTTCGCTGCGAGAAGATAGAGAGAAGATACAGAGGATAACTTCGAATGAGCCGGGAGCAACCTCGTCAAACGTGTGTGTGTTGATGAGCCTACGATAGACCATTTCAATCGGGAACAATCAGAAAAGCGTTTCGATCTTCGACGCTGTACCAATGATTCCATTCTTTGTATAAATGCTCGTTTCGCTGTATCAAAGAAGATTAAGCGGTATTGCAATTCGCGCCCACAGTTTGTTATTTCCGCTTAAGCAGGCTCATTGGATAAGAGTTACTGACAAAGACTCCACACCATTTTGGGCTGGTACTCACCATCATGGTAAAAACTTGCATTGCATATCTTCTCCTCCAGACATAGAGACTATGGACTAGTTCGTGAATTCGACTAGTGCGGCCACTACAAATTCATTCGAACACGTCTGCTACTTCTAGCGACTTGACAATTACTTGTGCTTCATCGGAAGCTATTGATGCCCAGCAGGAAAAGAAACCTGTGATAAGTGAAGATGATATGTTGACATTTGTTGCGCCATCAGACACCGCGGAGTGTCTTGAAGTTGTGCGACGTACTGGTGGTCCACAACGTCCTTTGCTCCCAGACACATTGACGTTGCGGCGGATAATATTTAATCACACACTAGTGATTCGATTTATCAGAACCTGGTCCTTCATTTATGCGCTCTCTTGAATAATCGGAAGCGGAGTTGTGTTTCTCCGTTTATGATCAACTATGTTAGTTTAAACTGACTTAATGCACTGGTAGCTCGGCTTGACCGTTCCTGGGTTTATCTGTTCGCCGTGCTTCGTAACTGGTGTGCAAACGTTTGCTCACCAAACCAGGTGAGTTTCTTAGTGCGCTGCTGGGTAAAATTTAATCCGCTGACATAGCTATCGATTTATGATCGATCAGTAAGTGACTTTGAATTGACGTCGATCTGTTCCCCGTGACCTTTATCCGTCTGTCCACGGATCGCCCGTCTCTATCAGGGAATTTGAGCAATAGGGTGAAGATCATGGGGTAAAATCGAGGTCAATTCAAATGTCACTTACTGATCAATCACAAATCGAACACCAAGTCAGAGATTACGTTTGACCCAGCAGCGCACTGAGGAAGTTATCTCCTTTAGTGAGGAAACATTTGCATACCAACGAAGAAGCTCGGAGAAAAGGTGATCTCAGGAACTATATCAGTCAAATACCGTACGCTGTTGATTCAGATGCTCTTCATGAGCATGGCATGCCAGTGTAAAATCGTCTTCTTGCAAATGAGGAGACACAAGGTACTCCAGACAAAATTGGGATTTTGTAGTTATTTGATCATTCTAAGTTGAAATGAGTCACGTACTATTAGCAGCCATATACGTTCTTAATATCAATAGGCCAGTTTGTGTACATAACGCAAAGATAACCAACACAGAGAAGCTCGAGCAATTTAATAGAAATAAATTAACAATATAGCTTGGAATTGGAAGCCATAAAAGACCAACTGGGTGTTGTACCTGCCACATATCTAGCAATGCACAACGAAACCTATAAAGGCAATCCTAAGATTGGTCAAGGCAAATGGTTGAGGTGAAAGGCTTAGGTCTGTTGAGCGCATCGGCGAATGCTTTGTGCTCTGGAAACTGATAGTAATGCAGCACGCCTAGTATCGTTGTTATGCGTCTGCTAGTCTAGATCTACATCGTATTCAAAACACTCAAACTGCCTATGCTTCGTCTACGAACCTTCATTAATTAACACATCGGTTGTGCTGAGAATCGTGACAGTACAATGGCAATTTTAATCAAATGAGTACCACCGCTTCCTGAATAGGTGGTAGGGCTCATGATTCCTCGCATAAGTGATCCAGAGGCGAGTTTGAATGACTTAACACCAAAGTGTTCAGTGATTATCAAAGGGCAGAGTTGGCGAGCATGCGTTTTCGATAGTTCTTCTTCGTGCTATTATATTTATGTACCAAGCAAATCAATCGGACAGGCCATTAAGATAGTAAAAAAAGATAAAATCGGTGTTCAGAATAGATCAATCATCGCCATTGATCACGTCAATGTCTAAGCCTGTATGCAATCCGACTGAGTAGAGGTCGCAAGTCGATCATGCCATAGCAGCCGTAAGGCTTAGACGAATAGCTTCTTAATGTAAAGATTCGGTTCGTGTGGCGGAATTGCGATGGTATGCGCAAATAACCCGATTTATTAGCAGGAATATTGTAGATAATTTGTAATGCGTCTGGTGGTTTAAGGTTGCGATATGTGTCGGCAAGCTGGGTAGCTATATAGGAGTTGCATACTTTTGTAATTTCAGCCGTTAGCCATGCGGGACGATGCTCTTTCACTTTCTCGGACAAACCCTTAGTCGTACGATCAATGTTTGCTGCTCCCCAGGAACAGGTGAATGTACACATACACATATAGTTGTTGTGGATGAATCTACTATCCTTGAGATTGAGCTTTATTATCGGTGTGCTGGTGTAGTATGTCTGTACTTTTGCTGCTGCGTACGTACGCCTAAGCTACTGCGATAGACGACAGTTAAGAATTTCGGCCACGAGTTTCGCTTTGTACAGAAGTAGTAGAAATGTTTTTCGATTAGACGTTAAAACTAATAGTGTATCCTTCTTCTATTTTATCTGAACCATTATAAGGGGATCTGGATAGTTATTTTTCCGCAGCATCGAGCATATTCGCTGTAGTTCCTCTGAAAGTGTGCCATATGTACAGATTCTTTTCGATCGACTGACTAGCTTGAGAATTAAGTTCCTTTTCAACTTCATCGACACGAAGCTGTGGTATGTTTACCGTACTGGCCGTTTTGGGTGCCATTCCTACATACGTAAAGCTGTAATATCCCGCTATAGAAGCTCTCAAAGCCCACGGCAAGAAAGTGCAAATATCCACCTGCTTCTACTACGGCGGTAAAATACATTGCCTTTTGGGATCAGTTAAAAGTTTACGTATTATATTTGATATTCAAATAGGACTGAAATATCACAAATACACCATCAACATAACGGTGGTGGAAGCTGAGCCATGCGATGGTTTGTTTTGATCGCCGTTGTCAAGCATGCCTATGAAAATATCAGCGATTACCGGCCCAAGTGAGGAACCTATCGCCATTCCATCTTCCTGCAAGTATATCAATCTGTTAAACATAATTTGACGTCATACATGCAACTAAGAAACATTACTTTAGGTCCACGGTGGGTTGATTCCACTCTCATCGAGATTTCGCATATGTAATTTGTTGTTTCCAATATCGGTACGCCAGCGAACAATGAGGCGACATCTAGGGAGCACATGGTCAGACCTGAGGTATTTATATCTCTTATTACTTCTACAAAGTTAAAATTATCCTTCAGGCTGTGCGTTGCTATCCGCTTTCGGGTGGGCTGAAGTTGCTCTACTAGCCAACATGCGGTAGAGCGGTACGGTGAGTCGTTCATACGCAAAGGGGGCCTTAGCGGAACATTTGGCTTATGCGTTTTGGGTGGACCGCAGAGGATGGTATTAACTGTACTAAACAGGGCGCACATAATCATAGACCTATTTAGTAATATAACCCATGTTCTTAGCTTCTTGAAGCAGTCGCAAATACGTTTCTCGGATTACTTTGTCATGTCTTTCTCGCCCACGGTCTTCGAGAGATTAGTCGTATCTGTCAGTATGTCATTCATTATATTAAAGTAGTGCAAGTGTCCTATAGTGACAATACCGGAACCCTTATCTGATCTGGAAGGCAAGACCACATCATTGGTAGCAAGATGATTCAAAGTTTGAATGTGCTCATGTCGCACAGGAGTATTGTGTTTTCCGAGCACGACGATATTGGTAATAGGTGGGCACTCTAACTAACTAAATGGTATATTTTTTCGACGGTGCGAGATACAGACAAAATGCGTTGTTATCGATATGTATAGCACATAACTGACCTGTGCGAAGGGCTATCGATAGTTGAAGGACAACCTACAACGCTCGTCGGAATGTGGACAACTGCGCGTGCTTAAAAGCCAGGTTAATGGTAATAATGTGTCAGTCTTACTCCGTAACTGCGCTTTGCTGCCGTGCGGCCACCACTAGTAGCATGCGGGAGGAGTATACCGCGAGGGCACCCACATCTACGCGGATTAGAACCCGCGCCGCAAGATTACGAGACAAGCTCATTATCAATAGGCTCCGGGACGATTAAAAACCACGTTCGTTTGTATCGGTCACTGTAAATGAAACGGTGGTCTTCTTGTACTACACCACTCGTGCCCTGAAACAAATTGGAACCTAAACCGGTTGAACTAATCGCGCGATTTAACTAATATCTACAGCTTTACTATTTGCGAACCCCTGTGATACTTGCGCTCTGCATCTTTGGGGAAAGAATTCTGTTATTTCGGATAACATTATGTAATACTTCGAATGGCGTCTTACATAAACTCTTTGTCCCAGTAGTCCCCGTGTAAAAAATGACAAGTAAAAGCTACTCCTTAGTAATATAAAACGTAGCCTCTTCTAGTTTCAAACGCTATGGACGTCGCGTCTAGTGACAGGAAGTTATGACCTTCGGAGGCTAGCCACTATCATCTGCTTAGGTAGTTATTTGCGTAGCAGTGGAAGACAAGTCGTGCTGCTATCTAGTTAGCTTGCGAAGTATGTGGCCCAGTCGACGTCCCTCATGGCTTAACCTGCTGGCTAGTTGGCATTTGCCTCCAGCGGTCATGGGTTATATCTCCAGTAAGGGACCGAGGGAATGCGCAACGTTGACGAGCCCCAATAGGACGAAACGCATCTGGTACTATTCCGGACTAGGCTGTTCTATGTAGCTGATGGGTCACTAGGAAGAATGATTAAAATGTTATGATTAAAATCCTCCTACTCATTAGTAAGATCAAAAATAATTCACTCATTTTTGCATTGGACGGCGTGTCTAGAATGACTCCCGACTGAGGAACAGACCGGAAGTTAATACTGCTACTAAAGTAGCAATAATGAAAATTCCGAAAGCCTCAGAAACGGAAATTGCTGATGGTGTAATTAAAATATATAAGAAAATCCAATTCATAGAAGCAGAGTTGAAAGACCTTAAAAGTCAGATGAGTATAGTGAAACCCATTGTAAAGCGATTGACACCACTAAGATTCTAGAACCATCAAAAACTCAATGTACTAACCAACTTAAAAGTTCCGGAAACTTTATAGCCAACATGGCAACTGAGGCACATGAAAGGATTAGTCGTCCTAGGAACGTCGTGATATTTATTAGACCTGACAGGTACACAATCGTGAAATTTAAGCGAATACTTTTGTCAGCTGCTTCTATCAGCCGTGGAGAATACACTGCCTTGCACCTTCGTAAAAAGTTACAAAAACACGATTGTCCCGTACTCCTAAAACTCGCCACCGTCGAAGCTGCAAGGTTCTTCATTGACAAGCGGTCAATGGTTTTGCCGTCAATTGTGTGTAAGAGAGCGGGGGTTTGAGCGCACCCTACCCTACTTGAAAGGGAAATGCGAGCTAAAGGTGGTGCCTGACTAGTCAAGTAAACATTAAACTCTAGAGTACCACCTTTGATAACACATGTTAGTGATATCCATACCCTTGAATTTGATCTAGACGCCCACCTCGAATCTGCAAGAGACCGCAAACAGAGGATGCTTCCAACATTGTTGCCCCGTCTGTGGATATAACTGTGAACCAAAATGCACCTAGATATACCCCAAACTCAGTTGACTTAATCAAAACGCCCATTGGGCACAAATTTCTTGCGCAAAGGCAAATTGGCTTACTCAATCACTAAATCGCATTAAATCTGCTCAAGAACTAAAAACACATCTTCCCCGGATTAACACTCGATCTGAAAAAGTCGTAGCTCTAAATATATCTTTGTTTAAAGAATGGAAAATATCACTAACACACTGAAGAATCACTTGTCTTTGAAAGTGCAGCTATTCTTTGGGAAAAGGCTTAAATCATCTTCGATGGATTGCTCCAATCCTCTACTTAACCTATCAGACGCGTCTAACGTTAACATGATGTATTCCCAGGGCACACAGCTGCGAAAACGCATCCCATTCAACCAACTAGCCTTTGAATCACCAATAAGAAACTCTACTTCTAGCCCACAACTTCTGGGAAACTGTTGAACCATAGCTAATCCATGGATTCCCGAGCAAAACTCACAAGTGCAAACATCGGCAGAATTCCTACGGTGGAATTTTTAGGCCAACGTTGGAATTGGGCTCTACCGCTCTTACCTCCCAGGCTGATATACCCAGAGAGCCATCGCCATATCAGCCAGTTTCTCAGCCTAGTCCAACTACACATGTACAACGGCTTCAAAGTTTCTCAACCATCACCACCATAGCTAATTGCAGAAATGCTACCCCAGTAATACCCCTGTTTTCCATGAAATATTAAAGTTGCCTTCTGAGCTGGGAAATATCACAATCCTTAATTTGGATGCAGGTTATATGAAAAATAAGATGCAAAGCTTTCGCAATCTCATGGCGTCACAGTTCCCATAGAACACTAGTGACTACAAATGGTTTTTCCCCCTGAACCTCATACATAATCCCATGTTGAGGGCTACACCTTCGTGAGTAGCCGTCATACGGACACTGGTGGTGGGTGAGCCAATTATGCTCGGGACCAACTATTTTTCCACTCAATATCAGACACACAGCTAAACAACATTACTGAACCCGTTTGGATTTCTGTGGAGTTGAACAACGCTCACATCTTAGTAGGCTGTGTATATATCCCTCCGCAAGGTGACACCCTCCAATTAAATGATCTCTCTTCTGCTTTTGAATACGCCTCTGATCTAACTTTCGTTCACAAAATAAATGGGGTAACTTTGGCATATCAAATGTCTCCTGAGAAAGTGGTTTGCACCAACTAGACTCAGGAGGCTCATCTCAGAAATCCAGCTACTGGGATGGTTTCAAGCCGTGCAAAAACCAACACAGGGTAACAATATACTTGACTTACTATTTACTCATGATGTTTATAACAACACTGTGATCATAATGTGGTACATCGCAGTTTTGCGTTACCAGTAATAATCTCGATACCACATCCTTTGCGTACGTTGGCGCCAGGCAGAGATTTTGGAAATTTAGATTGGGACAAATTTTCGTCTCTTCTGCGAACAACGAACTTGCATCTATTGTTTCTTACAAAAGAACCACAGACTACGGCTAATGAACTGTATGCTAACTTCCAACAAATCCTAGACGCCCTTGCGCCGATCGAACAACAATCGAATAACTGTGTTTCATTAGGAACACCGCGCTTAATAAAGCGATTAAAGAAAGTGCGTACTCAGAGTAAACGGACGCTTGATTTCTCCTTATTAAGAATGCACGACAATCTGCTCGCTGAACTTCAGTTAAAAACAGCACGGAGATTACTGGCTAAAGAGAAACGATCTCTGAAATATGCAGACAAATCCAGAGACTTAGTCAATATGATGCGGACACTAACTAAAATCCAGCCTGATACAGTTTCCGCCATTACTCTACCAGACAAATCTCTGACTTTGGATCCTTACGCAATAGCAAATACTCTAAATAATCACTACCTCATCGTTCACTGTTCTATATGACGTACCTTTATCCAGAACAAGTAATAGCGTTGTGAAACTGAGTACGGGGAGTTGCAACAGCAGAGGCATACAGCGCCACATAGACCGACTATGGTCATGTTTTTAGCCTGACCCAGAAGGTCAACCATCTTACTCGCTAAACTACGGCGGCCATAATTAACCATTTTTCTGCCTCTAATCTAAGCGTACTTTTTACCTCAACACCGATTAAGTGTCAACAACTTAAAGAAAGGATATCTCAGTCGCAGATCTCCTTCTGTGTGCACATTTTCTCGTGCTCTTTTCGAGCAAGGTATATTGGGAAAACGACCTGGCGACTTTCCGTTAGGGCTCGAGAGCATTGCCCAGCTTGGCTCTACAGCGGCGCGAGGAAAAATGAAACGAGTGCCTTATTTTCACCCATAATAGACTCCGACCATAAAATCAATTTGCGTGACACATTCACACCGATCTACTGTGTGCCCGGACGTTACAGATGGGCAGTCAGATGTCGCCTGCTGTCGGCAGCTGAGGCGATTGCAATTCGGCTCCGTAACCCGGACATATGTTCACAGAAGGAACTCGTCCGTACTTTAACCCAGCTTTGGCCTCTCACCAACGCGACTAACAATGACAGTCATGCTACTTCACCTGACTTCGCCTCAACCAGACCAATCACTTAAACTTCTCGATTAGCTACTCTGTTTCAGTGACCGAATGTAAACCCATTGTGTCTATTCTAACTTGCTTTATTGTGGTTGTATTAGCCTGATGATGAAGCCCTGAAAACATCCTTGTTCGCTACTTTCTGTTTCCACATACATACACAATACAAATAGGAAAAACGGCTCTTTGAACGATTCTGCAATAGAAGCAGCAAAACCAGACAATTAAATTGCAGAGTACTTGATGTGAAAGTGGACTTCACAGAGCATCAAAAAGTGCCACAGGTAGCTGAGTTGATTTCTTCTGAAAAGTAGTAATAACCATTAGCAGTGCGTAGCAAATGTAAAGAGAAAAAGGCACATTAGTTTTCTACATCGAAAGCAAGATAACGTAAGTTTGCAATGGGAATAAGTTTAATTGTTTAACTAAAGGCGAAAGATATTACTCAGACAGTTTGCACATATTATCGTGCACTTGTCTTTTATGCTTATGCATCAGCGTCTTCTTCACATATTTACTCCACTGTGCAGTCCAGTTTCTTAAGTTCTTTGCCTTGCAACAAAGTGAGGTACGTATTGAGAATTTTCCAAAACGATTGTTTATACTCATATACTCGCACTTCAGTAGCTGACTGATCCAGATATACGAGTACTTCGTCAGATAAAACTTTCTGCGTATGCTTGTTTTTGTTCTACTTGTGAGAAGCGAATTTCTCTTGTTCCTAATGTTATACCTTTCATTCTGAATGAAGTGTATACTAGTGTGTGGGGCAAATCCTCGTTTGTGCACTAAGTCGAACAGAAGTTTCAAGCCTAGTTTCAACCTCAGTAAGCACAACGGTTCTAATTAAAGCAGAATACAGCGCTTTGAATATTTTGGTGTTGGGGATTCGGCAAATAGGGCTTTTGGTGCATCGACGCTGCACATTCTCCAGGCACAGCCGATTACGTTTCCTACAGCTAGTAAATAGCATCGAACGATATTTCAGAAGAGAGTGCACACAGATCTTGAACATAAGCAGCTTGGAGTCACGCAATATCAGTGATTTGAAGATTAACCGCGCTGCGTTGACGGGCTTTGGTTGCTATGAATTCGATCTGCTCCCCGAAGTTGAAAGTGCTTGAATAAAGAATACCTAAGTCTCGTATTCTGTTGCGGAATGGAAGTGGCTTTCCACAGAGGTATAGGGTGTCCATATCTCTTTTGCATCGATATGCTAAGATCCCACATTTATCCGCAGCGAATGACATTTGCTAGTTGTTACACCATCTTTCGACAGCTAAAAATTACTCCGTATCTTAGTCAAAGTGTACAGTGCCTTAATATCATCAGCAAAAAGGTAGGCTGTGTCATTTTAATAGTTTCTGGCATGTCATTAATATACATCAAGAATAGCAGTGGATCAAGAACACTCCCTTAGATCACACCAGTAGTAACAGGCAGCGATGATGACCTATGGATATTTATTTGCACTCCCTGAGTGATATGAGTAAGACATGATCTAAACCAACCAAGCAAGGGGTCTATGATGCCAAGTTGTGACACTCTCCATAGCAGTTGACGAAGCGACATTCTACCGGATGCTTTTGCATGTCAATGAAAACGTTGATTGCTGAATGGTTACTATCCACAGTGCTCGTTAAATAATCCAAGAATTCCAGTTGGCATGTCTGACATGATCGGTTCTGTACAAAGCCACGCTGAGGCTGATTCATCAGATTTTGTGCGAGCAAATGGGTTGTTGTGTTCTCTTTGACCATTCGCTGCATTACCCTCGCAACTAACCGGGCGCTAGTTTCTGAGGTCTGCTTTTGGGCCATTTTATGCCTAGGCTTGACTGGCGCGCGTTTTCATTGTTTACGTATTGTATAGTTACCATCTAAATCAGAAGTTGTCGGTTTTATACCACTCATTTATCATTATTTGTACTTCACCACATTCTATACTCGTTTTTCCATTACTGACTAAGATTGGAACGACCTCCTGTGGTGACGGAATTAAGATTCCGGATTATTTAATACACCCGCGTGTAGCGAATTGTCACAGACCTATTGGCGAGAACAAAATATGCTTACTCATGGCAAACTAATACGTAATCTTTGAGTGTAATAGGTGTCAGACCTAAAGAGCCAGAAGCAGTGAAGGGTTGAGTGGCTTATAAGAGTAGTAACATAAAAAACTCATGAGAGCTCACTTATACAAGAACATATTACCCATCATATATAAGAATGGCCGTAAAAATAGCTACTATGGTGATGGTTTGCTTGCTGTTGTGCCACACCGATGTGGAACCAAATGAGACGTGAAGTGTGAATGAAACCTTTTGTGGGAATACCCCGCATGGAAGGAAGTCCCCAGAAGTCGGTTCCACGAATAACCGTATTAATTCTCTCGCGCTTTTTGCAACAAACATTTTCTTCCTACTTTTAAACTCTCCTACGTTCTACTATTTCTATCAATTTTACTCACCATAAACCTAACTTTGAACTGTTCCGAAAAAGCTGAAATAACATATACACTTTGAGATCATGTTGTACCATATGATCAGTCCACATAGTTTGACTGTAACTGCACAGTCGAGAAATATACATTCTCATTCTCATAAACATACTCGGATGGCGGAAAATTTTTTGGATTTTCATAATCTAAGTCCCAGAGAAACATTTCGTTGTTTTAAAATAATACAAATCTGGAAACTAGAACGTAGGAATGAATGTAGGCATTGCCAACAGTTCTAGTAAAATAATACAACCATCCATGGAACCGTCTTCTGGGAACCTACTTCCATGCAGATTACTCCCTTGTAAGGTTTCTTCGACATTTCCACTCCTCATCTGGCCAGTTGCTGATGTGGACTAAAGGCAAATGAGCCGTCAATTTGACCAGGTTTATTTTGGCTGCTGTTCTGAGCAGTAGGCGGTCATCATTAAGGCTCTCTTTTATGGACCTTATTATATGTAATAGGTCGTCAATATGCCGACTCCATTTTTGAGTCCAGCACCTTCTTTTCTCCTTATTGGCTCTGTCACAATGCGCTTTGCGTGGGTGTACTTATTTATCGTGGAAGCTTCAATCCATCAACTCAGGAGATTGGCTAAGCCTTGATCAACCATGGAAGGAAAAAAATAATGGAATAGATTTAAAACCAAATTTAGAGAATATTAGGTGGTTCTCTAGAAGAAGATGCGATCTGGCGGTTTTCTGTTAAACAAGTCATTAAGCTGTTGTTTTCTGCAGTACGTCCGGAATAATTATGAAAGATGGTTCCATCGAGTGAAGGCAATTGAAAAGAACGGAAGTTATAATCATAGAGAATATTGCAGAGTACAGAGAACGGCAACGTATCACTAACGTGATCTGCATTAAAGAATACAAGATAATTAACCGTGTAGAACAAATGCAAAAAATAAAATAGAAAAACTGCGACAGGTTTTGACCTTAGTAAGCTCAAATGTAACGTAGGCGGAATTTGCGCTATTCGTAGAGGTAGCTTCCTGCCTTGGTTAACCTTGGCTGAAACAATGAAGTCGGGAGAAAACGAGGAAACAAGGCATTTAATTCACAACCAGGGATGATAAGCTGATAACAAACCATGCAGGTTTGGTTGGAAACAACCTCCTAGGTTTCATCTTTCTCGATGGTAAATTTCTTAACTTCGTGCCTTGTTTAACGGTACTTGCCTTAATTGTTTCCTTAAGACCCCACATATCCTCCGTCAAGTGAGGGGTCAATGCAGTGTTACATTGACGCATAGCACGTCTTAGTTCTTTTGTGTTGGCATTCAAGTTATCTATTAAGCGTATTGATGGAGGCTTTAAACCTCTCCTATCTGGCCTGATAATCGAACGACGAAGTGATTTCCAATAACTAGGTGGGTAGCATTGTTTTCTACGCACCCTTCGGTACATACTGCTGACGTTGAATGAGGAAATTGTCGACCCAATCCAGCACATGGTTGCCAGTTCCAGAGCTTCGAAGTTTGTAAAGGAGAATCGGTGTCCTAGTCGATCAAATGCTTAAGAGACCTCCACATAAACAACTTCAACTCCTTGTTTGGAATTGATTGCTTATATCCATCTTGCCCGGTCTAGCAGAAGGTTTGTGTTGCAGGACCAATTTCGGCTGAATACTTGCTGCTATTACACTATGATATTAGTGCTCTCAGGGTATCCGATTAGCTCCTTTGCGATTATACCTTCCATAACTTCGGATAACATTAGAAGGATAGTGGCTGGAGGGCAGGTCGTGGGCTCCGCACCGTTTTCACTCTTGTAAATAGAACTGCTTTTTCCCTGTTTCCATATAGGGGGAAGCTGCGAGACCTCGAAGTTTCTTGGAAACCACCTAGCTAACGGTACGGTAAGGTTCACGGTGGCTGAAATTTAATGCCTTCGGCTTTATGTTGTTCACAACAGGAGAGTTGTGCACACGCAAGGACAATACTCTTTACACTACATTTGCTGCCTTGAAGGATATGTGGCTTAACACTGCGGACGTAATGACCTGTATCAAGAACGGATGAGATGATGATGCAGTATAGAAAGTGCGTGTATGCACGTTTTATCCTTTTGGGCATTTTCAGCATTGCTCATTCCATATGATCCCTGTGTAGTTCCGACCACCGAATCAACTTTCACCCGTCTGTAGCTGAGACCACTGAGCGTGGAGTGGAGTTTATCATTGACGCGACATTGATGTAACCTCATCGGACTTCAAAAACGACTAGTCTAGGAAGGAAGATTGACAGGTTTTTTCGTTCTCCCTTTGCATAACGGTGCTCCTGGTATGTCTCAACCGCATCCCAGACCACGATCAAAACGATCCTCGTCCCACAGAATATTCCAGACATTGTGGTTGGAAAAGCATATAGATGCTGCCAGGCCAGGCTAGCGTGACTTGCGTGCTCCTGGGTCATTCGGATTATTCCTTTCTATTTTTGTCTTCTCACAACATAATCACCATGAGTCGTTTCGAACCCGATTTACCAGCTCTACACATAATGCCATCAGACGATTAAAGTCTTCATCATCACTAATTTTTAACCGGCATCCCTAATTAAACGCAAGCGGATAACTTAATGACTTTGAGCCGATTGCCGTTTTTTGCAACGACGTTCGATATATACTTATCGAGGCAGTCCGAAAAGCCAAAGCTTATTCCAATTGGTTGTTTCCATCGTGCCTGTGGAGGAATTTGTAATCTCTCAATCTGTGTTCAGCGTTTCGTTCGGGTTCAATTACTAGGTCGCAAACCGGCTGTGCCTAACATCGATCTATCAACCGAGCAACACTGAAGTGTGTGTTTAAGTGGAATCACTGGTGGCAGGGTGCGCTAACAACACACTTACCCACGCTTACCGTCGATGCGGGAAACTGTACTGACGGAACATCGGACAATCGAGTGACCTTAAAACTGCATGCTCGCCTGAAGAGTGTGTGAATTATCTGCTAAAGTGGTGAAGACTGTTTTAGTGTGTATTATTTGCTCGAAATCCTATCACACTACTTGTCTTGGGATGGGACTGATAGAAACAAAGCGATACGTTGGCACGACAGAGGCGTTTTGGTTCTGCCAATTATGAGGTACTGTCCCCGTTGTTAGCCGTTTATCTGTGCTACGGAAGAAATGTGAAAGACTAACGGAAGCAGTCGAGTAACTGGTGAGCGACAGGATTATTCATATGGAAGAAAAAGAACCCGTACTTGTGTAGGAAAAACACCCTAACGTTTTCATTCAGGCCGGTGATGCGAGGCAGACGTCATAATCTCACCTTAACGTCTCAGTCTTCAGCGGTCCCAACTCCATACTTTAGTTCCTCTAAGTAAGAACATCGCCTGCAACGTGCCCGCTTCAACTTCTACAGTTTACTGCACCCAGTAGTTCGTTCACCCTACAGGTGACCCAAAGCTACAGTCAGCCCGCCATAGTGAGGGACCAGACACCATACGCAGTGGTTGTCGCCAAGTAACCACCGGAAAGAGCACCGGTAGCTTTGGTGAACGGATTCCAGAAAACCCAAGTGTCGCAGCAATGGTGGCCACCACAGTTGCCATCTGCAAATTAACCAAAAGCACGGGAAACTAAGGCTTCAAAACCAGTGGTCACCAGGCACAACCACGGTGCATAAACTTCGTGTGTACTAATGTCCCCGAAACCAAATCCAATACAATTAAGGGTAGGCTGACAGATCGAACTCAATGGAGTTCCATGTGTACGGCAATAAGTGTGCATGATGACACCCCGACATTAAGACGCATCTCGCGTCACTTAAATCCAATGCACTGCATAGAACCCTGATTAATACGAGAATCACCAAACTCGACTAATGAGACGGAAGCTGTGTTGCTGTTAACGAATCCACTCTGCAACAACGCAAGTAGAATGCGCATAATACCTGACATCCCTTGGAAAGATGGTTCATCGGATCAAACTAACCGATTTGAAAAGAGAAGTAATGAACATAAGGAAACTGTGCTTTTCGCGGGGTACTTAAGCTTGCAAACTGCTCCTCCGACAATGCTCAGGTGCACGACCGGGAGCAATGGCGCCGCCATATTAAGGCCCTTTACCACGAAAATGTCGTTGCCAACTTGTTGACACGGATCCCCGTGGAGATGAGGCAGTCCCCGTAACTTGGCAACTTTGTTACTCAGCGGACAGTTCAGCCGCCATCTGGACAACCGGTGCCACCAGACTACAATGCTATATGGATCCCCGTGCCAAGTAACTACAAGGGGTACGGTCCCAGGCTGTTGAAACAGGTTTTACAGTCTGAACTAAGGACAAAAATTCTTCTAGAGGATTGGACTAAGTTTCTTAACAGGTTGCCAACGGAAATTCGACTGAAAGCAGCAGGAAAGCAACCACGTTCTGTTGACAGCCTAGGGGGTGCGTATCCCAATAAAAACACCCACTGTAGGATCCGACGCGGTGACGGTTTCAACAGTAGTCGTAGCACATGGAGGGACACAAAAGAACACAAGCGATCATCGGGATCCGGATCATCTGATACAAAATACATCCCAACCTCGTCTCGAGAAAACACGACAGATCCAAAAAACGATAAATCGCAGACTCTTCACCGGTCGACGCAAAGTCACTCGCTTCATCCACCACATCCAGCACACTTCAGGTTTCAGTGTAGCTTTCTTGCATGTACACAAACGCTTAAGTTCTAAACAGCAGATTTGCTGATTTGAGACTTCAACATGCGTAAGTAGCATGGGAACTCCTTGCTATCACGAAAACATGGTTACACTGCGGGAATAACGGACGGCGAAATCTTGCTAACACGTATCTCCGATATACGGAATGCTTAAGCTAGTAAAGGTGACGGGGTAGCTTACTACTTTCGTGACAACCTCAAGTGCGAACTCGTAATAGATTCGGAGACCAACGTACCCGACTCCATTTGGCGTAGCTTAAGAATGAGGTTGAATGACGTCAGCCTAGTTGCTTTTGTAAAGCGCCCACTATCGTCACCACCTTGCAGCCAAAACCAGCGGCGGGGGCACACACTTTTTGTTGCCGACGCACAACGGGTTCACAGGTTAGCAGGCACGCGCGCACGTATAGAGAAGATGTCCTGACAACTACGCACTACACATTGTCCTTTTGCTCTGTGTCAAATTCATGCCCCCATTTCAGCCGATGAGTGAAGCCGCTGCTCGACGATTTGCCCTCGTATCACCGCTTCCGCATGTCCTATTGTGACTGAGCTGGATTCGTTCGGATGCGCTTGACTTGATAACTCGGGGCTGTGTCGCTCACTACTTGGTTATTCCTGGAGGCGCAGTCAAAGGAGTATCTCTCCGGAAATTCGGGATCTCCACCACTACGTCCAGTGCACTTCTCGGACTGGGCATATCATTTGTCGTTCGTTGTCCATTTCCGGCAAGTCCCGTATGCCTCGAGTTGCTTTGTCGACTTTCGTCCCCGTTGTCCTTGTCAACCTTGTGCAGAACCTTGTCAACCTTGTGCAGAGCGGTTGCAAAAAAACTGCCCCCCTGCGGTGTTCGCCTCCAAATCTTTGGATTTATTCTCACATAGACCTACGTGCCAGCATTCGATTTGGCTCCGCGAGCTCCTCCTACCACTGTTCATCTATTGGATCTATTATTCACGGATCACCAGCGGACTGTGCTCTTGCAACTTCGAAGTCAACCGTATTTGAACCCTATCGGAGGTTTTATTTTCCTCTCTTCGCATAAGAACTCTTGTGGCCTTATTTTAAAGATTTTGTGAGTCACCCGATCAGCTAACTATCACTCCTTCAAATCGCTCTACAAAGCGATAGTCGTCAATTTGATCCGCTCTTGGAACTGCCACTGTCGTCATTAGACAGGATTTTCCAAGTCACCTTGCTTTGCCTCAGTCCTAGGTCGCATCGCTGCCTACCTCTACCAGCTGGAGCGATAGCACGCACGTCGCCTACCCCAAGGAACGTGTGACTCATCTGACCGCGACACGCCCGGACCCGCTGACCTCAAACCAGCGCCGATCGCCACGCAACGGTGCGTCAGTACCTCTATCCTCTTTCTACCCCTTAAAACAGCACCCCCTACTGAGAACATGTCTCGTATGAAGAGCAAATGCGAATCATGTGCTAAAGTGGTAAAAAGTGGTCTGGTGTGTACCATGTGTTTGAAATCCTATCACACTACCTGCCTTGGGAAGGGGTCGACGAAAGCAAACACCGCAGAGGCGTTTTGGTTCTGCCAAGTATGCAAGTCTATTCCATTTGTTAGCTGTCTATCTGTGCTACTGAAGAGGTGTGAAAGACTAACCGAAGCGGTCGAGCAACTGGTGAGCGCCCGAGTTACACCCATGGGAGGAAACGGACCTGCACTTGTGAGTGAAAATAACACCCCGAATTCCCTAGTCAGGCCGAAGAAGCGAGCCAGGCGTCCCAACCGAACCCCAACGACTCAGCCTCCAGCAGTATTAACTCCATTCTCTCTCCCTCCTATAAGTAAAAACAGTGCCTGCAGCGCGCCTGCCTCAACTTCTGTACTGTGTGCTGCACCTAGTAGTCTGTTCGCTACACTCGAGACTGTAAGCTACAGTCAACCAGCAATAGTGAACAACCCGGAAACGTACGCATCGGTTGCCGCCAAGCTAACACCGGAAAGAGCACCGGTAACCTTTGTGCCCGGACTAGAGAAAACAAAACTGCCGCAGCACGGATGGCACACACCAATGCCGTTCACAAATTCAACAAAAACACCGGATACTCAGCCTCCAAATCCAAAACCAGTAGCCACCAGGCGCAACCATGGTGCCCTAAACATTGTATGCACTAATGTCCCCGAATCCAAATCCAATACAATTAAGGGTAAGTTGACGGACGATCGAAATCAGTGGGGTTCCATCTGTACGTCGATCGGTGTCCATGCTAATCCCACGAAATTAAGAAGAATCTCGCGCCACCCAAACGCGTTGCACTACGGCGAACCCCGGTTACTTCGGGTAACACTAAACTCGGCGGACGAGACTGAGGCCGTTCTGCTGTCTGCGAATCGTCTCCGCAACGACTCAAGTGGAGTGCGCATACTACCCGAAATCCCGTGGAAAGAACGTTCAGGGGATCCCGCTAACAAAGATAGGTACAGAAAAAGTCAAGATAAGAAAACAGTGATTGCTCACGGTGTTCCTGAGCTTACTGACTCCTCTTCCGACGATGCTCAGATGCACGACCGCGAGCAATGGCACTACATCCGGGAGGCTCTTTCTCTCGAAAATGTGGTGGTCACCTCGTTGACAAGGATCCCCATATCACCAAACTATAAGGGGTGCGGTCCCAGGCTGTTAAAACTTGTGTTACAGTCAGAACTAATGGCACAAACCCTACTAGCGAACTGGATTAAATTCCGTTGCAGATTGCCAACAGAAATTCGTCTGAAAGCAGCAGGAACACCAACACCTTCTAATGACAATTCAGTAGAGGCACAACTCTTAATGAAAACGCCAACTGCAGGACCCGACTCGGGGACGGTTTCAAGAGTAGCCATACTATCCGGAGGGGCACAGCAGAGCACGAGCAAACACCGGGATTCGAGGCAGCTGATACCTGCTTATATATCAAATACTTCTCGAGAGTATGCAACCCATCCAAGAAACGATTAGTCGCCGACCCTTTAATGGTCGGCGTAAACTCATTTGCATCATCCATACAATCTAACACACACTTGGTCTCCGAGAAGCTCTCATGCATGTACACAAATGCCCAAGGTCTACTCAGCAAATTAGCTGAATTAAGACTTCGACACGCGTCTGCAGCTTGGGACCTCATCGCTGTCACCGAGACGTGGTTGCGCTGCGAGATAACGGATGCTGAAATTGCACTAACCGGCATGTCCGTTGTCCGGAAGGATCGAGCCAGCAAAGGTGGTGGGGTAGCCCTTTATTTTCGTCACAACATGCAATGCGAACGCATAAACGATTCGGAAACTGACGTACCTGACGCCATTTGGTGTAATTTCCGGCTAAGAGGGAACGATCTTGGCCTATTGGTTGTTGTTTACCGCCCACCATCGTCTACTCCTGAGATGGACTGCAATTTGATGGCTGCGTTGAGGCAAGTGATAAACAGGAAGTACAGTCACATTCTAGTCACCGGTGACTTCAACTTACATGCCCTCGAATCCCAGGCCACACCAGGAGAGCAATTCAAAGCAGATTTGCAAGATCTGGTTTCAGACTACCCTCTTTATGGCCACGTCACTACGCCCACCAGATTCAGGGGAACTGACAGGCCATCCATGTTGGACCGAATATTCACCAATGAAGAATTAATGGTCGAGAGAGTAATAACCGATACTCCTTTGGGCCGCAGTGATCATGCGACGCTATTGTTTCATTACATGTGCTACGCGGATTATCCTAAAGAGCATGCCGAGGAATATCGTGTCGTAACCAACTATGAAGACCTGTCCGACCTCATTGATGCAACCAGCTGGTCGTTCTTAGCTGATTTAACCCCCGATTTGGCCTGCAGTGAATTCGTCAACATATTTACCAAACTCGTGGCAAGGGCATCTGAAACCAACCGCTACCGGCCTAGAAGCATGAAGACATTCTTAAGGAGTAGGACACGTAAGTGCATGGCATTAAGGGACTTGGCATGGCACACCTAAATAGCCTCTCCGAAGGGCCATACCTGGGATGTCTACACAATCCATAGGAACCACGGTGTCAAACCCGTCCGGGAGGACAAACTTAAGAACCAACATGGTCTAGTGAAATAGTTTTGCTCCCATCCCAAACTGCTTAACAGACACGTAAACAATTTGTGCCGTGGTAAGCGCGGTATTCCTGCTCTGCACACAGCATGCGGGTTAGCGCAAACCGCACAAGAGGCAGCCAACTTCCTTGGACAACAATTTGGCCGTACCTTCCAAAGCGCACAATCATCATACATCCTGCCTAAGCATTTAACGCCGCCATCAGGGCTTAATCACATAGCGTTCACTTCCGCAGCTGTACTGAAGAGGCTGATGTCTCTGCGCGAGTTCAGCTCCCCGGGTGCGGACCTCATTCGCCCGAAGGCCTTAAAAGTTGCTGCCATGAGTTTATCAGAACCACTAACAATTTTCTTTCAAGGATGTCTGAACAAGATGCACGTCCCGACGATGTAGAAGCACGGATTCATCACGCCAATCTACAAAAGTAGCAATCGGGCTGAACCAACAGATTATCGCCCGATAACACTACTTCCTGTGACCTCGAAGGTTATGGAGTCCATCGTAACTGTGACTTAATGGGGTACCTAGAGAACAACAAAATTCTCGTTCCGGAACAGCATGAATTTCGTCAAAATCGCTCCTGTACAACTAATCTCTTGATTGCTCGTGCAAACTAGACGGAATCTGTGGACGCTGGTGCAGGAGTCGACGCGGCCTACTAAGATTTCTCAAAGGTATTCGGCCGTATATATCATCACATTCTCCTCCACAAACTCTAGAAATATGGAATCGACGATCCTGTTCTGGGCTGGATAAGAGACTTTCTCCTGCAACGTCACCTGAGTGTGAGGGTTAGAAGCAACCTACCAGAATCCATCGAAGTTAAGTGCGGCGTACCTCAAGGCTCGGTACTTGGACCCCGCCTGTTGCTGGTCTTCCGAAATGATCTCGCGAGTGTGCTATCTTCTAACTGTTTGCTATTTGCTGCTGACCTAAAGGTATGGTGCGTTATAGCTGCAGTGGAGGATCACACAGTCTTACAGGAGGGCCTGGACAGAGTGTATACATGGTCAATCAAGAAACTGCTGCATTTCAACATCACCAAGTGCAACGTTCCCAGTATACGGCACAAGAGTGTGCACAACTACCGCCTAGGAACACAAATTCTACAGCGGGCTTCTCACGAGTGCGATCTCGGTGTGATAGTTCAAGGTGACCTCGGTTGTTCGAGGCAGACTGAAAAGGCAGCTAAGAAAGCGAACCAGTACCTCGGCCTTCTTCGCAGAGCCTTCGGGAAGTTTGACCCTTCAGTCTTTCCAAAAATGCTTAGTGCGTACGTGAGGCCGCACGCGGAGTACGCTATCCAAGCGTGGCAACCCCGGCTCAAGCACCATCTCACCGCGCTCGATACTGCACAACGTAGGGCAACGCAAAGCGTCAGAGGTTTGAACAACCTCCCCTACCCACTCAGGCTGAAGACCCCCAAACTATACAGTGGATGTAATCGGCGTCCAAGGGGAGATCTCATAATGGTGTACCAGGTCCTGCGAAACCCCAACCACCCATGCCAATCCCCTCTAACGCTCTGTCAAAACACCTCGCTAATAGGTCACCAGTTTAAGTTAGTGACGCAGTACAGCCGCCTGGAATGTCGGCGAAACTATTTCTCCCTTCGAGTGGCACAGTCCTGGAACGCCCTCCCGGAAAATGTACTTAACGCACCCACCCTATCCCTTTTCAAAAAACGCCTTGACGATACCCTGTCACAGTTACACTACGTGCTATAGCTCATGACCACCAGATGCTGGCACTAATGCACAACAGACAGGGGATAGTGCCACAACCCTACTCGAGAATGAGTCATTCCAGACGCCTTGCATGAAATTTGATAAACGATACTACTATAGAAACTGGATTTCTGCATCCTGTCGAGCCAAGTTAGTTGCACACGAGTAAGCGTTTTCCTTGCTATCTTTTTTATATTTCTCGCCTATGCTGTGAACAATAACCACTCTCCTGTTGCCTTGTTTGCGTAAATTCTCATTTCAAACTCCATTTATATGACAGTGCAGTTGCATCTGTAATCACCTGAACGGACGACGCCATTACCCCTTCACTATCTTCTTTTTGTCACGCTAAACACCCTACGGGACATGTCAAGCACCTACTTTTTACCCGTTATAAACCATTATTCATTGTTCAGCGCATTTCATCATTTTGAGTTCCTGCCTGCAGTGTCACTACCACCTGAGATGGGCTGCAACTTGGTGGGGATTTCAACTTGCATGCTTCGGAATCTCTGGCTACACCAGGACAGCAATTTAAATCAGATCTGCAGGAACTCATTCCAAATTTTGCACTTTATGTCCACGACAATTCGCGCACCAGATATAGGGAGAAAACAGGCCTTCCGGATATCCACTAAGGAAGTACTTATGCTCATGACCGTGAGCATCTAGACTCCTCTAGGCGTTAATCATTACGCAACCCTGCAGGTTAGATGCCACCGCTACGCTGAATACACCGAGGGAAGAACTTAAAGTATACAAATCCTAAGCTGCTACGGCATCCTAACTCGACTCATTGAAGCGACCGACTTGACTTTCTTAACCGAAGATGCCTAGGGACGTTTGGTCAATGGGTTTAATACCTTGGTTAGTGGGGGATCGAAAACCAAGGCAATCAGTTCAAAAAACATGACGTCGTTTATACGGAGTAGGACACGCAACTGCATGTTCATGCGTAACACAGCGTGGTCAAACCACAAAACCGATCCGAACCCGAGAATCTCTTATCCAACGTAACCACTGTACCAAACTAGTGCGCAAGGTCCAATTAGCAAAGCAACAAGCTTTAGTAGAGCGATTTAGTTCAAAGCATAATTTTCTGTTCCAGCAAGTGAACATCCTCCGCATGGTGAAATTGGATTTACCCCTCTCCAAACAGCGGTTGGTCTAACACGGACTGCCAAAAAGCGTCCAATGTCCTGCAACAGCAATATCCACTAAACTTTCATTGCACACTTTGGTCTGAACCTATGGAAACTATGTTCCCTACACCAGGGCTCAAATACATTTTGTGGCAGATATTAGGAGAATAGCAATTAGACATTCATTTCTTGTGAACAAGCTTACTAGCCATTCTTTATTCTTCCTATTTTCTACTTCTTCACTGTTGTTAAAACGCTCTACTGGGTTAGCCCGATTGGTCCACGGGGCCGTTTGATTGCACTATGAGAAAATTGTGTTGCTTTAGGACTTTCCGTGGTACAAATGGTACATAGCAACGAGGTTGCCTAGCGACGTCGACAAGGAGGATGAATGTACAAATAGCTGGAAATAGCTGGAAGGTGTGGAGGAAATTGGATTGTGTGTGGTTTAGGATACCATAGAAATGGTAACCGGTAATGGTACATATGTATGTTGTTTGTTTAATTATTTCGGTGGCCACACGTGTTTTTTCTGCTATCACTATGGTTGTGGGTGATAGTGGGCTGTTCAGCTGTTTGGCTATTTGGAAGTAAGAAAGTGTTGAAGACATTGAGGAGCAAGTGGGACGTTTTCAGATTGAAAACGCGACTTGTTTTTCCCGAGTTTCCTGCATGTGTGCTGCGGCGTACCAGCGTGGAAGGCGGAAGCAGTTGCCGGAGGCGGACGGCTACCGTTACGTTCTGTACTGTTGGGTACATTGGCAACGTTCTGGATGACGTGGCAAGCGGTGAGTGAATATTTATGCAACACGTAAACTAACGCATGTAGATAGAAATCCTACAAATGCAAGGCGTGATTCTCGGTAGTTGTGAAGGAGGGTAAATATGTCCTGGTAAGTTACTTTATGATCCATAGTCATGGTTTCAACTTGGGTAACCCCTGGCTGCATGCACGTAATCGTCGGCTGTCACCGCGGCAGGAGAGCTAGGTGCTGCGTTTGATGGACAGTTTTGATAGCACGACGGATTTAAGGAGCTTCCTCTATCAGGAGCACGGCAAACGTGTAACCCGTACGGACCTGAGTAATCTGCGCATTCGTCATCGAACTGGAACGTCACGTGAAGTGTCTGAGGTGGCAAAGCTGTTGGAAGTTCACGGTGTTTGCCGATTGGTGTCTGAGGGTAGCCAGATTCGATATGCCTTCTTCTGTCGGACTGTAGTCCGTGGCATGGTTAAGCTTTATGGCGAGGTTTTATTGTGCGATGTGACCCACCAGCTAAATTATGGTGGGTACATTTTGTGGCATTGTATTTTGGTGGACGTCACAGGTCTAGAGATTTTTATCTTCTACGTCCTATTACCGGATGAGACGTCCTATAGCTATGGGCAAGTGATGGAGACGATGCAGGAGATGGTGCCTAGCAGCATACGTTGCCGCACGGTGGTGATGGATAAATGTGCTGCTCAGTTGCGGGCGTTTCAACGTTTATATCCCAATGCGAAGGTAGTGCTTTGCCGGTATCACGTGAAAGTGGACATGACTGGATGTTGCGGTCGCATACGTGGGATATCAGATGCACGCTGAATCCAGTTACGCGCGTGGCTTCATAACCTGATATACACTCGTGATGCGTGGGTATTTGAAAGAATATTGTACGCCGTGCGACGTGGCAATCCCGAATGCTGCCGGTATTTGTGCGCACCGTGGCTCCAACACGCGGACCCTTGGGCGGCTCACAAACAAAGGGATGCTGTGCTTTTTGGATGCCATACGACAAACAGGGTAGAGAATGAGAACAAGCATTTTAAGTAGTATTTTCGGAGAGGTCATCCTTACTCAGTCTGTTCACCTGTGTAGTTGATAGGGTAAGCAGTATCCTGCACGAAAGAAACCGCATGATAGCTAGGCGTTGCATGTGCGCAGTTTCTATTCCATCAGAGGTGTCCTCAGTGGTTTCGGTTTTCGCACAGCTCAGTGATTTCGCAGGGGACGTCTTCATAGCCCATTTTCGTGCGTCCACCGTCCTGGGTTGTGGGTCTGATGGGCCTTATTGGTTAGTTACGTGTAAACAACGTGCCGTGAGAGCCGCCGCTTGGCTGCAGCATTATGCGCCGATAAGTTTCCCATTTTCCTAATGAACCATGATTTAGGTACGCATCACCGGGCTCTCATTTCCACAGCCAAACTACCCGCCAGGGAAGGTGTTCTAATGTACGTCCGATGCAATGTGATGGTTGCATGATAGGTAGGGACAGGTTGTGTTGCTTATCCGCCTTGCCCACTCTTTCAGAACCAAGGTGACTTACCTTGAAAATTGCCGTGATACTGCACCACGCCACAGAGCCTCCTCTCATGTGTTGCCTCCTCCATGTGGTGTCTCCTTATCACATAGTTGCAAGAGTCGATTTCGCTTTGAAACAGCTTCCCTTTCAGAGCCTCTGTGATATGCAGCACACATAGCCTTCCGGCGTAACACCGCCACTCAGCCGCCTCCCAGGTAGGGCCTTAGCCATCTCATGCATGCTGCATACGTAGTCGCAGGTGCTGTTGGTTTTCCATTATGACTTCTGTTTTAGAGACGCAGTGATGTGCGCGGAGCACCGCCTTGCAACGTACTACCACCACAGCACAAGCTTCCATCTATCTCCTCCACCATTGGATGCATCATTCATACGCAGAAACAAGAAACGTTTGTTTTCCATGATCACAACTGTTTAACAACGACAGTGAAATGCGCCGCCCACTGTCTTGCAACCTCCCACCGCCACTGAGCCACCACTCATCTATCGCCTCCGCCATTTGATGCGTCATGAAAAGCTATACACAGGTAACATTGGTCCTCTATGAATACTTATCTTTCACAGCCATGGTATAGCCCCTCCTATTGCCTTCCGACCACAGGATAACACTGCGCGCATTTCCACGTGTAGCCTTTGCCCTGCGTGTGCATGACATTACATGACATGCAGCACCAGGTTCGCCATGACAGCAGGTAAGTACCTTCGCGTTACTCGCCTTCGCTTCAATAGATATGGTACGTACAGCTACCTCCAAGCGTCGCACCACTGTTATCCACCGTCCGCATTGCCACCGCGACATTGTTAAGTGGGTTAACACCTCCATACTCCGATTCCACAGCGCAGGTTACCTCGTTGATGAAGTGCATCCGGTTGCCGCTTCCTCGGGATAGTAAGTCACCGTAGTACGTCCATTTCGTATTGCTGTTGGCTCCGTAACCTCAAAGATTTCGTGAACGACCCAACGGCCCTTTTCAGGGCCGCCCTTGTTCTATGGCCTCGCGTCTGCCCTATGTGGGTTGCAGCACGATCGGACTTTCGTGTTTGAGGGATCCACGAACCATTTCTCAGTGTTCTCGCTTCGTGGGTTACGAGCCATTAAACAGCTCACTCGCCAGCTCAGGAATATTTGTGAATGGTTGAAACATCATACCTCACCGATGCCTCAGCTTTCCGTCGTGCGGTTTAATACACCTTTGCATTGCGCCATTATGAAGGATAACGCCACCGTGTTTCTATCATGCGGTGACGCTTGTGGTGCACGCTAGAGTACCATTAGCATTTACCAGAGTGGGGACATGGACGTCAAGGCCGCATCACGCGATACCACAGGTTAGTAGGCTATTGTGAACATGTCATTCCTACTTGTCGTTTGGATTTGTTCCACCATGCACTCTTCCCCTTTAAAACTATTATACAATGACAGCCCTAACATTACTTCCAAAGCTTCATTTCAGCTTATCAATCCCTATGCATTGTACGTCAGCACCCGATCATGAAGGCTGTCTTCAGGTCCGCCTTAGCATTGGCGAGCCTCGCATAATCGAGAATAAAATATTTATTTATTTACTTATTTATTTCAATGATGGGGTAAGGCAGTGCACTTCACTGCTGACTTTCCACCTCATGGTGAGATTTCTTGATTCCTCGCAATCAACTCCTTATGCTTGGTAATAGGGAATCCCAGTCCACTGGTTTTCCTTAAGCCCTCACTCTGCCGGAGCTACGCCCATATCAAGATTGGATAATATTCACTTATTTCTCTGGGACACCTTTCCTGAGTACACAGTCCCAAAGCGCATGTCTATCCTCCCAATCGAATGCAACTTTGATATCGAGAAAAAGGGCCACGGTGGGCCGCCAATATATGCCACGGTGCTCCAACAACGGACGCAAGTTGATTATGCGGTCAATGCATCCACGATCTCGACGAAATCTACCTTGATCTTTACGAATCCGGCTTTCAAGGGTGACAGTCAGTCTGTGAAGGATGGCAGAAGCAAGCAGTTTGGAGGCCATGGAGATCAGACTGATTCCTCTACGGCTGCGGCATTACGATCGTTAGTCTCCTTTGCAAACTGGGTCTATGACGGAGCGGCTGCAATCGGTTAAAACAGGTTTCCGCTCCAACAATTTGAATAGTAACTCGTGTAAGCAATCCACAACAGCAGGTCCCCGAATTAGAAGAGGGCAGAAGGAAGATCATCAGGTCACGCGGCTTTACTTAAGTTCCGCAGTTTCATTTCCCTTTGGACTTCTGAGCGAGATGGTGGATCCAAAGGGACAGCCGACGAAGCATGCCGATCATTGGCCGACGAGAAATGTAACCAAACTAACCTATCCAATTGCCTTTTAAGGTGAGCAGGCAAACGCTCGTAGCTTTTGGATAAGTTGTGGATCGGCTGTCAACGCTCGCCACCCATAGTCTAATTAACACCAGGCCTCTCAGTTGCCGTAAGGCATCTTCAAGTTCAATTAGTAATAGCACGCGCACTAGTCAAAGGTTGATGGTGAGTGATGCACTACATTCTCCGCTTAGCCGTGCTTCGAAATCTAAGGATTGGCGCTTTCACATTACATCTCCCAGGGTCCTTCTTCCCCACTTGCCCACTTCGTTACTGCACCATGGCACTAAGTATACCCACGTACAGCAGCGTCCGTGTGATGCATCATTGATACCTATCCGCAGGTAACATGTTTTCTATGATGACTTCCCTTTCAGAGCCGCAATTACACGCGCCGCCCATTGACTTCCCACCCAACGGCGCCACTAAGCCTTCTCCAAGGTATCACCTCCGCCTTGCCATGCCGTGCCATGCCATCAGATGCTTCACGAGGTCCTTTTATCACCATGGCGTACGTCATGCATTTATCCTCATGCATCGTTTGTTTCACTTGCCCTGGTATTTTTCCTCACATTGGGTGGCTGCGGTACCTCACTGACGCGTGGAAGGTTTCAGTGTACAAGTTTCCTTCCAATGACCCCATTTACCTGGATCTGCAAGCGGTTGACGGTGCCTTTCAGCAACCCCGCACCGTCAGTTACCGTACGCCAAAAAGGTAAGTCACTACTAAACACCCTTATTTATTCTGGGTCTCTCCATTTCATGCACCTGGTGAAGTATCCACAAGCCATTTCTCAGTGTTCTCGCTTCCTGGGTAACGAGCATTCCAGCAGCTCACCCGCGAGGTCGGGAATACTTGCGATTGGTTCAAACATAATACGTCACCATTGCATCAACTTTTCGTGTTGCATTTATAGTCATATTATTTTTCCGCTATGAAGAATAACCTCAACTTTTATGTCTGACGCAGTGAGACTTGCGGTACACGCCTGCGAATACCATTCGCACTTGCCAGAGTTGAGGCATCAACGTCAATGAAACGGGTTGCAATAGCACAGGTTTGTAACCCCTTGTGCACGTCACACTCCTACTTACCGCGCGCATTCCCCCTCCCCATAGACTGTTCAGCTTTACCACTGCTATACACCGACAGGCATACGGTTTACGACAGGGACTCATTTCAGGGTACATATCTATGTACTGTACGTCACGTTTCCCCGTACATGTTTGGGTAACCGTAACACCAACCATCTCAATGTAAGTGTCGTTGCAGTAGCCATGCCGCCATACACGTTAGCCGTAAGTCATTGCTACCTCATAATCATCATCATTACACGTTAGCTGGAGATGAAAATACCTCAGCTATTGTGCCGCAATACAGAAGACAAGAAAGAAAAGAACAAACAGTGGCACGCCCGCTGAGTCCTCAGTAACGGATGGACATCGTTCCGGAGAGTTAACAGCTGGCTGCCGTAAAAGTGAGTCTTATTATGCCTAACAACTGCGATCGTGCTTGGAGGGGATGCTAAACAGGAGGGGATGGACAAAGGAACTCACAACACAAACGCCATTGGTGCCTGCTCCAAGCCATATCAGCAAGTGTGTCCAACCAAACGTGTTCACCGTCCTTAGAACCTTAGCCAGGCAGTCGGGATGCACCAACCGACGCCAACTTCGAAGTGAGGTTTTTCATTTCTCTCGACCAAGTCATCACTTGGCCTTCCCTCCTCCTCTTCCAACCGCACGCACAACGCGCAAATAATGCACGCTGCGGGAGTCGGTGTGCTGGCATGCGCAACACGTGGCCCAGCCATCGGAGCCTGGTGCGTGATATAATGGTGCTGAGCGTTTCACTCGCTCTTCCTGCACCAAATACGAGACGTCGAACACGCTCATTGCTCACGCGGTGTTCTCACCAGACATGAGCTAAGCTGCGAAGGCAGCGATGATCGAATGTGACGAGCCTCTTCATGTCTGTCGACCTGATGGGCCAGGTAGTCATTGCTATTAGTCATTGCTAGTAGTCATTGCTACAACTATGGCTTTAAACAGCATGCCCACCTGACATCCACATGTACCCTTCCTAAGTGCCCCTTATTACTACGCTCATGGGTCTTCACCAGTTCACTTCATCGGCGTGTACATTTCGTGTTCCCTATGCATGCCCCGTTTCTACGCCTTGCCATTCATAGTACGCTTGCCGACCTGTTAGGGAACTTTTTATTTTGTGCTCATATATATGGCTGTCGCTTGAAGGGTACGGTTGCGCCGGCGTTATGTCCGTGTCACTTTCCAACATTGCTTCCGTGCCATACGCCTGCAACCCAGCACCACTCAGCATGCGCATTCGGTGCGCTTCAATCCACGTCAAACAAAGTGCTCTTGTTTCTCTTTGAAGCAGTGTGGGCCGGCTCACTTGATGGAACCTGCACCCTTCCACATGCCTACAGGGCTGCATCCGTTGGGTTTGCGCTGTATACCCGGTGCGTCGTTGTACCTGCTGGTGGTGATGCTTTGAAGGTAAACTGCAAGTAAATGTGGTTTAATAAATCTGAATAAGTGCAAAAGGAGTAACTGCGATGACAAAGACATCACTTCGTGGATGGTTAATGAAATAAAGAATAAGATGTTCAAAGTTGATAAGGAATAACGAATAGCAAACATTTTCCTTAATGATGTGTATATACATGAGTAGTTGGAACTGAGCGTGCACTGAATAGCATTTATAATTGGTGTTAGTGAAAGGGAATATTTGCTTGTGCATAAGCTGTGCTAGTAGGTGGAATTTGTTGCGAAGTGCTAAGCAAATAGGAATAAGTTGGAACGTTTTCATATGCCCAGATAAATAATTTAACTGCATATAAAAAGGTATAACCTGTTGCCAGAAGCAACTATATATATACGCATAAAAAGTTATATATATAACCAAGTATACGTATATATATAGGTGTGTACCTTTGTATATATATCCATGTATCGTAATGAAACGTAGATACGTAGGCATGGTTGGTTGGCGGCATCCGGTTTCGGATTTGCCTGTCACTGTGGCCAGCCACAGGACGCCTGCGCCTACAGAGGGACCATGGATGGCTTGCGCTGCACCACCCACAGCTCCAACCACACACCCCATATCCAGTGTAAACCCGAAGGAATAAGACCGGTAGGCACGTGGATGGGAACCACGTTTCATCAACGGAGCCGGCCCACACTCCTTCGCAGACAAACACAAGCGCGCCGTATTGGGGGAAACAAGTGCACACAAAGCGGTGGCTGGACCGTAGTCCGCGCAAAACTGACTGCATGGAACCACTCTTTGATCCTAACACGGCCACAAGGACCGTGCACCCCGTCCCCTCCAGCAACGACCAAGTGTCTCCTGGAGTCAGTATGGACGAGGTAGTTGGTAATAGAGAGGTAGGCACCTTGTCACATGCACATCAAGCGCATCCACACCGGGGATATCAAACAACAGCCAAACACTTGAGAGAGAGAAACAAAGAAAATAACTCGATTGATACGTAGGGAAACAGTGACATTAACCTTAAGTTAATGAGCATATGAAATAAGTTGTTTACAAACGAATCCTAGATAAGTGCACGTGGTCAGGAAATATAGTTCACGGAATGCAACGAACACAAAAATGTTGTGGAAATCGAATACAATTGGCTTAAGCGAGGTGTGCAAGTTAATGGAATAGCGTACAGGTAGACATTTATAGGAGAAAGAAAGGCATTAGGACGAAATTGAAAACACACCACATAAAATAAAGAGACTGCATGCAAGCACGCGGTTAGTAAATCGGATGCAGCGTACCTACAAACGCTGCGCCGGTGCTGCCTACGTTCTCTGCAGAACCCGTCGTTGCTTCGGTTGTAGTCCCGAGTGTCCTAGCTCATGGATCACTAAGCCTGCCTGACTAAAGCACTCGCGACCGCATGTTCTACAGCACCATGCGCTCGATGTCGATGGAGTACAATTCATTGGTGCTTGCCGCTTCCGCACTTGCCGCTTCTTCTCTGCATGTGTAAGGGCTTTCTCCCGCACTTCAGCAACTGCTTTTGTGATTAGATCGCGCCACGCACCACGATCAACCGCCTTCGATTTCCATGATCTGCAATCGATATTAGAACGCAAGAGGCTCACTTTAATCATGTCCTGGTATCGTAACTTCGGTTTCCTCACCTGACGCTTCGCAATACTCAGCTGACCGTATAAGAGTTGTTTCGGTATTCTCGTCGTATCCATACGGCTCACATGACGGAGCCATCTCAGGTGTCTCAATAAAAGTATGCAGTCCACTGCATACATTACACTTCGGCGCAAAACCCGTGTCTGCAACTCTGGCGCCCCAACCGATGCGCAGAATCCATCGCAGACACTGCTGATGGAACCGCTCGAGATATCGCACATCCCGACGGTACATCGTCCACGTTTCACTGCCGTATGGAAGAACGGACAGTACCATGGATTTGAACACCATCAGGTTCTTGCCACTGCGAAGCTGATGATTGTTCCACACTCGGTACTCAAGCTTCCTGAATGCTGCCGCTGTCTTCGACACGCGAATACGCAGCTCAACGTGTAGCTGCTGATCAGTCGACATCACACTCCCAAGGTAGCTGAAACGGGAGTGGTGTCCAATACTTCAGCACCAATGCTGATTCGCGGCAATATTGAAGGTTGCACCTCCAGTGATGGCTGAAAGAGACAGACAGTTTTGCTCTTGTTGATGGTGAGCCCGAATTTGGCCGCTGTCGAAGCCAGAGCACAAGTCATGTGCTGCAACTCATCCGCGCTGTGTGAAAACAACACACAGTCGTCAGCAATCAGCAACATACGAACAGTTGTCTCACAAACTAGAGTTCTCGCACCGAAACGACGGATGTTCATCGACCCACCATCAATACTGTGTTCCAAACGAACACCGTAAGCACAAGCCGCATCCAAAGCGAAAGACAACATTGCATGAAGATATCTATTAAACAGGGCAGGAGCTTAGACACAACCTTGCTTCACACCAGAGACAAATGCGAAGTCATCCGGGGTCTCTCCATTCAGTTGCACCCTCTCTCGCATACCACTGTGCAGACCTTCAATTAAACTTACAAACTTACGCGGGCAACCAAACTTACCCAACACCAGCCACAATGCCTCACTGTTCACCGTATCAAATGCCTTGGTGACATCAAACAAAAGCGAGTACAATGGCTGGTGTCCTTCTCTGCACTTCTCCTGCAACTGACGAGCCGCAAACACCATATCTATAGTGCTGCGACCCGAACGGAATGCACACTGCTTCTCCGCCACGTTAGGTTCCACAACCTGACTGACGAGGCGGTTGAGCAGGATTCAGACAATCACCTTGCCCACACAACTCAGCAAGCTGATGCCAAGATAATTCGTGCAACATTGCTTGCTACCTTTGCCCTTATACAGTGGTAGCACAAGGGAATCCTTCAGCTCAGAGGCCCCTCCTCCTCAATCCACACGCGTTGCACCAAGTGGTGCAGCGCAGTCAACAACGCGGGTCCGCCGTGTTTCAATACTTCAGGCGAGATCCCGCCGGCTCCGGCACACTTGCAGTTTCGGAGCTGAGCAAGTGCTCTCTGCGTCTCATCCAGTGTCGGCGTATCCGCCAGACTCGTCTTCACATCGTGCAACCTCAGGCCGTTCATTGTAGGCCAGTCGATCTATGAACGGTTGGTCATGAGACAGTCGAAGTGTTTCCGCCAGATCTGCATTATGTCTGCAGTCCGGATTCAGGTAGCGCCTGAACTACCATCGAACAGTATCCTCAGCGGCTCCAATCTCGGTCCATACACCGCCTTCAAGAAGTCAAAGTATTCCTTGTGTTGACGGCGTTCGGTGTCGCATTCCCTCTGCTTCGCCTTCTCCGTCCACCATGCATTTTTAATTCGACGGAGCTCTCGGGTCAGTCGCCGTCGAAGTTTGCGAAACTGACTGCTCTTTCCCAAGTCACTGGGGTCTGCCACATGTGCAGCAAATGCTGCATTCTTCTCCGACACCAATGCGCCGATCGTTGCATTGTTCTCATCAAACCAATCATGCCGTTTACAGTTTGCGCGCCTGATGGTCTGCTCGACAGCAGCTGTCATCTGATCGCGAATGTGGTGCCACAGGTCGCCCACTGTGGCTATGCAGTCCCCATCACACAAGCGTGCAGCCATCGCCTTCTCCAGCTCAGTACGTTTCGCCACAGTACCGAGGGTGAGAATGTTAAATTTACGCCGATTCACGGCGGAAGTGCAATACACTGATTTACGAAAATATATGTACAGGTTGGTCCGCATCAACTTGTGATCAGTGCCACACTCAGCTCCACGCAGTACACGTGTCATGCGCACGTCACGCATATCACGCTGACGTACGATGATACAGTCTAGAAACTGAGCGTGAGCACTCCTTGGGTGCGTCCAAGTTGCTATATCATTCGCACTCAGTGCAATCCGAGTGTTCGTGATCGTCAGGCCGTAAGTGGCACACAGTGAGAGCAGCCTGTCACCGTTCGCATTCGCTGAGCCGATGCCATGCGCACCGATAACATCTGTCCCCGCTGATGCATTACGCCCAACGCGCGCGTTGAAATCACCAAGTAGAAATAGTCGGTCGCTCCTCGGCACAGACCGTATCACGGAGGATAGCTCAGTGTAGAACTGATCACGCGTGTCATCAGGATAACACATGGTCGGACCGTACGTGCTTATAAAAGTAGCAAACTTGCCTCTTCCAAGTCGTAGGCAAACAATCATCAGTCGCGGGCTGATGCCTGATGGTTCACACACCAGCTGGCCGTGGAGGCGACCGGATATTGCAAATCCGACCCCATGTTCATATGGTGCTGAGGCGACATTGCCCACCCAGTAGAATGTGTAGCCAGCACCTGCTTCATGCAACACCATGCTCAGCGAGCCGAGTTTCACCGAGCGCCGCAATCTCGATGTGATAGCGCGCCAGCTCCATCGCGACCAGTGCAGTGCGTCGCTTCCGGCATTCACTAGAGTTCCGGTCCAGTAGTGTGCGCAAGTTCCAGCACCCGACGCTGAGTGCTTTGCGCGCAGGCATACGATTGCATTGGTGGGCGATCGCACGCGAGGTGGTCGTTGTGCTTCGGAGGTTTGCTTGAGGTACTCCACCCGGAGCCTTTGGCCCAATATCCTGACCCACAAGGCAGTGGGTGATTTGGAGGTTTGCTTGAGGGACTCGACCCGGAGCCTTTGGCTCAATAGACTGACCCACAAGGCAGTGAGGAGCAGATCCAGCTCGGGAATGTGATTGCAGAGACAGATTGGGACCCGCTTGACGGCCGTCACACGCAGCCTTTGAGGTACTGGAACAATTATTATATGTTTTGCGACCGTAGTGGGATACGCATCTGCGACCATGGCCAGACGCAGGTGGGTTTTTGGCGGGTTTGCACCAATTTGACCAGGGGCTGCCTGGCTTGAGGCGGGCAGTAGCAAACTATTGAACGCCCGGAGGTGTCCTCCCACCGTCAGAGTCAATGCGTGGCACTCGTGCTCTACGCCAATCGAGCTGTGAGCTTATAACCCGTAAACTTGTTGTCTCAAATGGCTAGGTTTTACGGGAAGAGGGCCATCGACCAATTCCTAACCTCCGATGAGGATGGACTAGCCTACTGAAAGGGCGCCCACACCTGACAGGAGAACGACTCGGGTCCTCAGCCAAAGCATTCGATTAAATGAACACCAGAAAGGCAGCGGGTCTAGCACATGGTCAGTTAGCCGACACATGCGGATTGGTGTCCTGGATCTTAGCAGGGAGAATGGCGAAACCCAAATCCCACCCAGCGGTCGCCACATGGAGGTGCCCAGGACATGAGACGATGGCGCAACAGTAGCAGCAACGGGTAAACCATCTATCAGGATCTAGCCACCACCAGCCTCAGCGCACCATAGGCTCTCCCGCCAGGTACGTAGGCATGGTTGGCGGCATCCGGTTTCGGATTTGCAAGCACGCGGTTAGTAAATCGAATTCAGCGTGCCTACAAACGCTGCGCCGGCTCGCCGTAATTCTCTGCAGGACCCGTCGTCGCTACGTAGGCATGCATGGTTATATACATACATATGTTCATGCATGTGTAGGTATACGTATGTACATGCCATATATAAAAACTAATATATGTATATGTTCATATATATGTGTACGTATATATATACATGGTTGGCGGCATCCGGTTTCGGATTTGCCTGTCACTGTGGCCAGCCACAGGACGCCTGCGCCTACAGAGGGACCATGGATGGCTTGCGCTGCACCACCCACAGCTCCAACCACACACCCCATTTCCAGTGTAAACCCGAAGGAATAAGACCGGTAGGTATGTGGATGGGAACCACGTTTCATCAACGGAGCCGGCCCACACTCCTTCACAGACACATATAAGCACGTTGTATTTGGGGTATCAAGCGCACACAAGGCGGTGGCTGGACCGCAGTCCGCTCAAAACTGACTGCATGGAACCACTCTTTGATCCTAACACGGCCACAAGGACCGTGCACCCCGTCCCCTCCAGCAACGACCAAGTGTCTCCTGGAGTCAGTATGGACGAGGTAGTTGGTAATAGAGAGGTAGGCACCTTGTCACATGCACATCAAGCGCATCCACACCGGGGATATCAAACAACAACCAAACACTTGAGAGAGAGCGAAAGAATAGGAGAAAAGCTAGATTATAGCATAAAGAAACGGTGATGTAATCCTTAATTAAATAGCATATGTAATAAATTGTTTACAAACAAATCCCTGCTAATTGCACGAGGTCAGGAAATATAGTTCACGGAATGCAACGAACACAAAAATGTTGTTGAACTCGAATACAACTGGCTTAAGCGAGGTGTGCAAATTAATGGAATAGCGTACAGGCAGACATTTATATGAGAAAGAGAAGCATTAAGGTAAAGACCGTAAACCCGCCACCCGAAATAAAGAGACAGCATGCAAGCACGCAGTTAGTAAATCGAATTCAGCGTGCCTACAAACGCTGCGGCGGCTCGCCGTAGTTCTCTGCAGGACCCGTCGTCGCTTCTGTAGTGGCCCAAAAGGGCCTAACTCATGGCCCACTAGACATTTATATGAGAAAGAGAGGTATTAGGAGAGAACAGAAAACCCACCAACTGAAATAAAGAGACTTAGCATGCAACCATGCGGTTAGTAAATCGAATTCAGCGTGCCTACAAACGCTGCGCCGGTGCAGCCCACGTTCACTGCGAGACCCGTCGTCGCTTCGGCAGTGGTCCCGAGTGACCTCTTTCATGGCTCACTAGGCCTGCCTGACTAAGGCACTCGTGACCGCATGTTCTACAGCACCATGCGCTCGATGTCGATGGAGTACAATTCATCGGTGCTTGCCGCTTCCGCACTTGCCGCTGCTTCTATGCATGCATGAGTGCTTTCTCCCGCACGTCAGCAACTGCTTTCGTGATTAGATCGCGCCACGTACCACGATCAACCGTCTTCGATTCCCATGATCTGCAATCAAGATTAGTACGTGTGAGGCTCACTTTAATCATGTTGTGGTAATATAACTTTGGTTTCCCAGCATGCCGCTTCCATATATATATATACATACATCCATATCTGCATAAGTAGCGCATTAAGCCGGATGCGCATACATTTTAATATATATATATATATATTTGGTTGGCGGCATCCGGTTTCGGATTTGCCTGTCACTGTGGCCAGCCACAGGACGCCTGCGCCTACAGAGGGACCATGGATGGCTTGCGCTGCACCACCCACAGCTCCAACCACACACCCCATTTCCAGTGTAAACCCGAAGGAATAATACCGGGAGGCATGCGGATGGGAGGCACGTTTCATCAACGGAGCCGGCCCACACTCCTTCACAGGCAAACACAAGCACGCTGTATTTGGGGAATCAACCGCCCACAAGGCGGTGGCTTGGCCGTAGTCCGCTCCATCCTGAGTGCATGGAACCACTCTTCGTGCCTAACACGGCCATATACATATATATATATATATATATATATATATATATATATATATATATATATATATATATATAATTCAGCATCAGGCATACAATTAGCCGATTTTATATGCAGTTAACATATTTATCTTTGCATATAAAGACTTTCCAAATGATAGTTACTTTTCTAACACTTCGCAACAAACTACACCTACCAACACAGCGTTTGCACAAGTACATATTCCCTTTCACTATCACCAATAATAAATGCTATTCAGTGCATGCTCACTTCCAAGTACGCATTTACATACACAGCGTTACGTTAACAGAAGATGTCTGTTATTCGTCATTCCATAACAACTTTGAAAATCTAATCCTGCATTTTATCAACCATGCACATAGTGATGCCTTTGTCATCGCAGTTACTCCTTTTGCACTTATTCAGATTTACATTTACTTGCAGGTTACCTTCAAAGCACCATCGTAAGTTTCACACTTATTCATTAGCTATTTCCGTTCATTAGGGATAAAGTAGTTACATGGGTTGCCTTAAAATGTTGCATTTCGTGTCCTCCGTGACCATTCTTTGTGCAATTAACATTCAGCGTAGCTTTCTGAACCTTTTACCTGCTGCATTGTAAATGTGATTTCTGTTTTCAAAAGATAGTCAGTTTAAGTTTCAGTGCATGCAACATTTCAAAGCATTCCCTAACTAAACTTAACCCTATATTTGTTGAACGCAATTTCCGCACATTCGCATCTGCTGATTTTCCGCCACCATTTCGGCCTTACCTATTTTACTCACGTTACCTCAGTAAAATGTTTATACATCATATCCCATGTATACTATTAAACGGTTTATAATAAGTTATGCCACCCATCCATAGCACTCAGTAGGCCAATTATTTACGCCGTAAAATGGATGTACCAGTTGGCACCAAAGAAATTTAATTTTAACCGCCATAGTGCAATCAAACGGTCCCCTTAGTCCACATACGTCGTTGTTAATGGCCGCCCATCGTCGTGTCCTTTTCAGCAGGGCCATTTGCAAGAACACATTCATTTGGTTCTTTTCCTCATCACTGTGCCACTTATTTATGTTAAAATTATATGTATCTGTCACACATTTATTGTACTAGATTTTAATTTTTGTATCTGCATTTCTTATACTCGTTTGTTTCGTGACATTTGTTTAGACGCTCCATTTCGTTATTCTGCTTGGCCAGTGCCTGTCACTTTAAATGGATGTTCGCTTTAGGCTTGGAGCCCCATGCTGCCATTTTTAAGAACATATGCGATTCGCTTTTGAGTACACGGTTGCTTATTCTCCCGTTGCATTTGACGTTTGGCCTCCTGTTGTTTGGCTCAAAGGTAATTTAGCCGCTTTCCTACATTTTGCCTTCAAACTATATAAGCAGTTGTGATTTCAATTATACAAGTATCTTTCGGGCTCGTATTTGGACTTCTTGCGTTAGTGGGATGAAGGCGTCAGAGGCAACACAACAGGTTTTCTGGCGACGGAGGTTCCGGTAACGATGTCAATTCCGTTAGAGCAACAACAGAAACCACTGCAGCTTGATAAATCTCAAAGACAGTTGATCGAGTTGCTATCTCAGAAGTTAAAAATCCAAAGCGAATCCCCGACCACAACTTCACGGCCATCTGTGGACGCCCTTGCGGCTCCAATTATAGCATTTGTTTTCGATGGATTGAACGGATCGATATTTGAATTCTGGTTCTTAAAGTATGAAGATATTTTTCGAGTGAAACTTGCAGACCAAGACAATGCCTGGAAAGTTCGTTTGTTGTTGAGGAAACTTGGCACCGTGGAGCATGAAGGTTACACAGATTTCGTGTTGCCGAAGAAAGCAAGAGATCGCAGCTTCGGTGAGACGGAGAAAACACTGACGCAGATATTCGGTGAGCAGGCCTCGCTGTTCAGTGTTCGCTACAATGGTTTGAAGTTAGTCAAACGCGATGCCATTTATTTTTTCACACATGCCGGGATCGTATATCGCGACTGTGAAGGATACAAACTGGGTATGATGGCTCCTGATCAATCCAAGTGTCTTATTTTGTGTGCGAATGGGAAATTGACGATCATTCACAACCTAACGTAGTGTGCCAGACCAGCAAGCAAAACTCCTTAGGGGTCACAAAGGGAGGTTTGAATTTACTTTCCAGTTCGCCGCACCAAATGATCGCAGTCATGTTCACGTACAAACTTTTACTCCCCCTAACTTGTGACATGAGACAATGCTTAGGAAAAAGTGAAGCATTTACTTACAAGCGGTGCTAGTTAATGTGCTTTTTAGTCTAAAATAGGGAAAACGATTAAGACTGGAATCCTCTATCGTAATGGACATGAAAATTTGCCTGTTCAGTATGAAATACATCACTCGAATTTCTTCAGAATTTACTCCCAATCGACGGGTGGAATAACTGAAGGAGCATTTCCATCACCTAGCTCCTCCTGGTAGGTTACCTGTTCCGCAGCTTCTTTCTATTGTGCGTCTGCATTGATCGTAATTGATCAATGCAGGATACAACAGTACTAATTTGTTGTTTTACCTTATTTGTTAAACCGCTTAACCTGCACCGCAGACAGCAGTCGTAAGGAACTTGCTCTGTAGTGCCTGATGTAGTTAGCTTTTTATTTCAGTTTGATGAAAATTGCCTCAAAGTAGAAGCAACTAAGTTAAAACAACCAGTGAAACAATGGTAAGCTGTCAGTCCATGACCAATAGTTTAACAATGCAATTGCGTTAGAATGTTTCGCTTCTCCAAGATTTAACGTGGCGTATGAGTGATATGCAGCTACCGTTCCATACATAGCTGATAACTAAAGGGTCCTAGGGCTGTCATTTTCACGTTGTAATGCAGAAGTTTGCACCAATTTATCGTGTGCGACATTAATGTGCAAGCTACTTGAAGAGTCGGTATGTGGGATTTATTGTTACTTATGACAAAACCACGCAAAGGGATTATTGCTTTTGAATGAGGAAAGCTGCTTTCATCAAGACCAGTGCTTGAAAAACCTTTATTTAAAATCTTCGAGCTAAGTTCGATGTATTAGACGATTAGCAATTCATGCGTCACTAAAATCTAAAGAAGTAATATGCTTCCATGGTCTAAGTGAGTTAGGGTTTTGCTAAGAATTGTCAGTCCACCTGCAATATACGTACGGTCGACGCTCCTGAGTGTTCACTTGTTCACTAGGTGTGTAGGTCGTAGGAGACGTGGGTGCATACAAAACAAACCAAAGACCCGTAGGCGGTTTGATAAATTTTTCACAAACACCTAGCAAGGGACTGAATGGGGGTGAGGTGCGCTTGGTTAATGCCACACAAGGAGCTGTATGGCATTGTCCTGGCTGCCTATAAGGGTTGAGCTCTAACTGCACGGACAGCCATAACAAGCAAATGCAGAGAGTGGAACTGACAGTATCGTCAATGGAAAGCATAACTAAGAGAAAAGGAGATCATAGCAGCCTTCAAAGCGTGCTGCAAAGATCCAGTTACCTCCTGACATTCGTAAAATAGACTCTATAGGCTGCAAAAGCAGCCATCATTTTAAAAGGTGCATATGCAAGTTAAATCGACGCAACACTGCGCTTAACGCACCCACGATAGCTGAATTTTCAGCCATTACATACTCCATCGGAAGGAAGTGAAGTAGAGCAATGGCACCAAAGCAATAGAATTGCTTACTAAAAGTCTAACATCAATGGCAATAGGTACCGGCTTGTCCTTGGATAAGAGCAGTTTGTTGAAATAAGACTTTTGCCAGAAAAGTAATGACCGACAGACAAGTGCAGGCATATATTGCTCCGTACATTTGTCTAGACGACAAGCTAGATATACAATTAGTGCACTGTGCGGAGGGCGTCTCATGTCGGTAAGAATTTTGAATGTAAGTTTCGCGCAGAAGCTGCCTTGCGTATACAGAGACCTTTGAGCCGAAATTGGCTTAAGGATGCCGCTGCAACAACGCAATTGCAATACGCCTGCTAACGCCGCGTGGTCATGGTGAATCAAAGCTCCTCTGTTTTTAGATTTACTAGTCGCAATTCTCAGGCTATTACTGTGCTTACGCTTGTCCAACTCGGATCAACCAGCGCTATCCAGTGGACCTACCACTGCAGGAATATCTAGCACACACTATCATTGCATTCGTTATTGCAACTTCAGCGTGATTTCTACAGCTATCCAGTCGCGCATCAACCTTATTTTAGAGTGCCTAAAATCACTTGTAATCTCATTTGACAGAGTGCACTTTGCGCCATCCAGCGACTCCTTTACCACAAGACTCGGACTCTCCGTTCGATAGCTGCAACACATTTGGCAGCAAACATTCTAACACTCGTCACAAGGTTGCATATAAGGTCCAAAATTTTGCAAAGAATGCGCAAAATTTCACAAAGAGAGTCCAAAAGTTTGCAAGGAAAGTCCGAAATGTTGCAAAACCCCGTGCAATTCGACAGCTGCTCATTGGCCGGATGCCAATGTTTGGTGCGTTAACCTGGAGAGATGAGCGCGCTGCCCGATGACCGGGTGAGACTTGTAAATGAACCACGGAGGCGTGAACTTCAGTCGTGCAACTGGCTTGAATGCTCCCCTCACGTCCGAAACGGTGGAGCACAACTGCGCTGATAGCAATGAACAGCTGGAACAGATGCGCAAGATCGAAACCATGCCTTCTCGCATTCGAAAGCGTATCTCATCAGATATTCGTGACCGTGTTTTGGACGCCTTCCTCAACGGTGCTGACTAGCTGCTGGTGGTAACTGTGAAGAATGTCAAACATCCAACAGCCTACTCCTGGATTCGACGTTCCATTTATCAGGAGCCGAGTACTACACGTGCGCGCGGTCTTAAGCGGAGCCTGTCGGAGGAAGACGTAGGTGATATCCTGGATTGGATCGCCTGGGACTCAACTCTTACGCCACGGAAAATGCGAGTACGAGTAGGAGCAGAATTAGACAAGGACATTACGAAGTGAACAATCGCACGGCACCTGGATGGTCGATTGATAAATTTGAAGAACCTCTATCAGGTTCCCGAGGGAATGAACCATAAACAAACCAAACGGATACGCAGGGAATTAATTCAGCAGTATCTCCAACTTGAGAGCAGTGGCAAGTGCTTCGTTTGGATTGACGAAGCGAACTGCAACGTTTACTGCAATCGTACTCGTGGTCGGGCGCCCAGAGGAGTGTGGGTCTGTTGCAAAGTTGCCGAGAGTAGAAGCCACAATTTGTATTTCATCGGTGTACCCAAAATGGAAGAAAAAATGTCGGTGAACACCTGGAGAGGTTCTTTCAAAGGTCCCCCTATCTCTCGAATAGCTACGAAACTAGTTAGACAACGCGAAACGGGAGATGGAACTGCAGCAGGTAGTCGTGGTATGTGATAATGCACCACGTCACACACAGCTGGAAGAACTGTCGTCAGTAGATGAATACGAGGGAGTAACCATACTGAGATTGAGCCCATACTCACCTTTCCCCAATCCGATCGAAACTGTTTGGCAGGTGGTGAAGTCCAGATTGAAGCATGAGATGAGAGTTTTCCAAGAGGAACTTCTGGCCGGGGATCCCCAGAAGCTTATGACGCAGATTGCATGTAGGCTGCGGTTTCTTGAACTCATTGCCGGAGTAGCCACCAAGGATATCAGCGATGTGTGATGTCGTAATGCTATTCGACATATGCTTGTACATTTTCCTAATTGTCTAGAAATAATGACATGTTTTGTTCTCTTCCACACGCACACACACCATATATATATATATATATATATATATATATATATATATATGGCACATCACTGGCAGCTCGTAGGGACATGTGAGTATTCACAGTGTTTTCAGAATATGTCTGCATATACGTAAGTATGTGTGTTTCTACGGGGTTGAAGCAATATCTGCTGTCTAACGCAAGGGTGTGACACGGGGCCGGCCTCCAGTAAGCCATGTTAGATAAGTTCAACTTATGGTCCTTTTCGTGCCGGTATTCGCTGCGCCTTACTCTTTCATGACTAGCCTGAGATAATGTAGATACAGTTTCTTTGTTCGGAAAACTAGGATGTTTGGTTAGCCCGTTGTAGGACCAATGTTGTGGGCTCCAAATGCCTATAGGTCTCAAACAAAGCCTTCTCTTCCTTTGTGCATCGATTAAAGTTCTCATTGGCATAAGAAACAGCCTCATGATATTGGCCACCCTCTGGTACATTATCTGTATGCTTGGTACCCTGCGAAATTGCAATTTCAGTTCTCTGATGGAGTTTTGCCTCTCGGTTCCACTGTCATGCATCTCAACTCACAATTACGTTCCCCTCTCTTATTTGGCATCTCTTTTGGTCCATATCGCATCGGTTCAATGGCGGTATAGGTATCACTAGCGTCAGCGCAACCTCCTAGGCCTCCTTTGATTCGCTTTGCTACTGTGGCGCTAATTCTTAAACCTTTTCGACTAGCCCGGCCTCTCAGGCCGCAAATGTCCACAGGCATCAAACCAAGGCCCCTCTTCTTTCAAAATCGGCTACCACCGATTAAGGGTTTCAAAGCTATAAGTAACGGCCTCATGATTCTTGTCCCTGTCCGATTCATTATCTGTATGCCAAATCCCAGGCGTCGCTTTATGTTCTTGCTACTGTGGCTCCCATTCCTAAACCTTTTGGACTACTCCGGCCTCTCACGCTCCAAATGCCTATAGGTCTCAAGCCAAAGCATTTATTCTTTTGAGGATCGGCTGCCGCCGATTAAGGTTCCCAATGGTATAAGTAACGGCCTAAGGATTCTCGTTTCCGTCCGATTCATTATCTGTATGCCGAATCCCAGGCGTCGCTATATGTTCTTGCTACTGTGGCTCCCATTCCTAAACCCTTTGGACTAGTCCGGCCTCTCAGGATCCAAATGCCTATAGTTCTCAAACCAAGCCTTCTCTTCCTTTGGGCATCGATTAAATTTCTCATTGGCATAATAAACAGCCTCATAATACTGCCTTCTGTCTGGTATATTATCTGTATGCTTGGTCCCCTGCAAAATTGCAATTTCAGGTCTCTGATGGAGTTTTGCCTCTCGGCTCCACCACCATGAATCTCAGCTCACAATTACGTTCACTTCTCTTGTTTGACCTCTCTTTTGGTCCATAGCCCATCGGTTCAATGGCGGTATAGGCACCACTAGCGCCAGCGCAACATCCTAGGCCTTCTTGGATCTTTTTGCCAAGGTGGCACTCATTTGTAAGCCTTTTCGATTAGTCCGGCCTCTCAGTCTCCAAATGTCTTTAGGTCTAAAACCAAGCCCTCTTTTCATTTGAGCATCGGCTGCCATCAACGAAGGTTCTCATTTGTAAATTAACAGCCTCACGAAGCTCGTCTTCGTCTGATACACTATCTGTATGCTTGGTCCTTCCACCGAAATTGCAATTTCAGGTCCCTGGTTGAGTTTTGCTTCGGCTCCACTATCATTCTTATCAGCTCACAAGTATCGTCTCCATCTCTTGTTTGGCCTCTCTTTTGGTCCATATCGCAACAGTTCAGTGGTGGTATAGGTACCACTAACGTCAGTGCAACATCCCAGGTTTCTTTTGGTTATTCTTCCTACTGGGCCTCTGATTCCAAAACGTTTTGGACAAGTCAGTACTCTCAGGCTCCAAATGCCCATAGGTCTCAAACCAAGGCCTCTCTTATTGTGAGCATCGGCTGCCATCGACTAAAGTTCTCATTGGTATAAGTTACAACCTTATGATACTCTTCTTTGTCTGAATCATTGTCTCTATGCTTGGTAACGCCTACCGAAATCCAAATTTCCGGTCTTTGATTGAGTTTGGCTCTGGGCTCCAGCATCATGCATCTCAGCTCACATTAACTTCTCCCTCTTTTGTTTGGCGTCTCTCTTCGTCCATATCTCAACTATTCAAGGGTGGTGTGGGTACCACTAGCCTCAGCTTATTGGCCGCCATGCAGTTTTAATTCTTTTACCCCCGTCTATTAGACTGATGGCTTTCTTATTCCACTAGCGCCGGATGCTGAGCACTTGAACTGCTTTGGTACTCGTCCACTCCTATGTTTAACCATACTCTATTGTATACTTTTTCTGCACCTCCTCTCGTCATCGCAAATCTTGGGGTGAACACTTAGCAATTGGCGGTGCTGTCTGTATGATTTTCTTACCCTTGGTCACTTCCGGAGCCGGCGCCACTGTCGTTTTCTCTCTACAGCTGTCGCAAGTATTGCTGTCTGTTTTCTCTTGTATTCCACACTGTACACCTATCAGACTATGCTGAGCCTAATAAAGCGTGCCGCTCCTGTATGCTAACTAATCAGGCTGCCAGCAACTCACCAAGCAGTGAGTTATAACTAGCGGTCTATTTGACTTCAACGTTCCACCGTGGATGTCCACATCAGAGTGGCACACGTAGCATCTTTTGCGGCTACTGCTCACAATACTGATGTTCCAGGTCCCCTTCAGCGCTGGCCCTACAACCATTTTCTAACTAAATCTGTAGTATTCAAGCCCTTCTCTCTCCTAGTATTAAAGTTGAAGGCCTGTCAGCAAGCAGTCTTTTCCACATAACTAACCCGACTCCCAGTATCACCCTTTTTTGTCGTATATTTGACCTGTTTGCCGCACTGTAGAAGTCCCTATCTTTTTCCGCTCTTCGTGGTCCCTTTAAAGCTAGTTTTGCAACCGTACTGCCACTAAAGTTGTAGTATATAACTCCCATACTCGTCACAAATTTGACACTCCGTCTCACCCCTTCACCCAGCTGTCTTGCATCCGATTACTGAACACGTTGCGTTATGATTTTCATGGTCTCAAACCCGGCGTAATAACTTCACTGGCTCTCCTACATGTTCGAACGATAAGCTCTAGCACTGTCAACAGATCGCTTAACTTATATCTTAAGCGCTTATTAAACCACTCACTATGTTCTTCTGATTCCCTCAAATCATTTGCCGGTTAACAACGCCTGATACTCACGGTTTCCAAACAGGACAACTTTTGCGTACGCTAGGTCACTTCGGCCAGCAGCTTCCTCTCACATTCAGCAAATATCGGGTCTCGTGCTACAACGCAAAACTACGGATACGGATATGATGTACAACATTTACGGCCACTCAATTGCTTTCAACCAGAACAACTTTACCATAATTATTATATTTATACAATAACATAGTCCTGTTCAATTTTTTGGCAGTTTGCTCGGTCGGTTATTTTCTCCCCCTTGTTCTACAGGATAACATTACCCGCACGAAACACCGCTGAGGACATAACTGCGAAGCTTCCATGGGCACGGAATCAATAAAGAACAAAGAAAAAACCCGCACTTCATAATCCTGACCCACTAAAGAACCTAGAAAACTGATCAACTCAATATAAGTCACCTGAGTCGTCCGACTTCAACAGCTCCAACCACTTGCACGGGACTCCGAAGTTGACTACACAGCCATGGGAAACAAATTGGCGTTAAGTGACTGCGAATATCCGCAAGGGTAATCGGTCAGGTACAATCTTGTCAATGTTATATCACCAGCCGGCATTGTTCCAGGACGTGATGGGTCTTCGTCTGGCAAGCGTTTTCCTTACAAAAAGCCACAAATGTCTGTTTAACAACACTGCGACGTGGCGGATGTGACTGGCCACTCAATAAAGTCACCGCCAATAACACATTGGCAAGTTGACCGACATGATATTTACAAGTTCTGTGCATATATCTGCTCTCGCACGAACACGCCTACACATCTGATCAGGGACATGTCATTATTCTTAAGCAATTTTCACCCGTTTCCTCATACTTCACTCACTGACCCCCACTGCATACTAGACCTCATCGGACTAGTTCCTCATCAACATACCATATAAGTGATCTGATTACTATCTCTTCCTATCGCATTCTGTGTACATAGACTTCATACAACCTTTGGGCCATTTGGGCCCACACTACTGTGTCCAACTGTACCACTCCCGTAGTTGATGCTGCTTATTCTGCCATCATGTACAATATTGCAATATGCTGATCATGCCCAAAAGGTTTGTCTCGCTTTGTCGAGAATAAAATAGTTATTTATTTATTTAAGTAAGCTTGCCGGGCGAAGCAATCGTCAGATATATCACAGTATGGGATATCAGCGTGGATAGTTGAATAGTAGTGAATAGGAAATTACTGCGCACGTCATGTCAGCCTTTTCTAAAAGTGAGAGGAACTGATAGATGCGCAGACGCGGGTTCGCAAACGCGCCCATTGCCATACAAAATGTCGTCATTGAAGGTGAACGAATGAATCGCGTGTCTAATGAAACCCGTCTCTGTGCGATGTTTGTCCGCTGTATTTGAGTGCACTGGCCCGTTAACTTGTTAGCCGATTGGAAGTTGGTCTGTCAAGTTCGTAACCCACATCAGCCGGTTCGGAATCTGTACTTGAGCTTTACATGCATCCATTCTTACAACAACCCCAATTAAATTTGCGTGCCAGAAAGGCCCGAATAACTGTCCAGTACTACTTGGACACAGTCTTGATCGTTCGGATGATCCTCACTTTGACCCAATAGCGTGTGGAAACAACTGAGGGTGTAGTTGACGTGGATACAGGGGCGCAGCAACTATTTTTGATGTTCGTGGCAGAAGTAAAATTTCTGCCGTTCTCGCAGTTGTAAAGCTCACAATTGCAATTGCCACTCAGTATTTCCTTTCACATAACAACCACCACAGATTTAAGTTCGGAGTACTGTAAGGGAATGTAGCTATTTGAATTGTTAAAATACTCGTGTTCAAAATGTACAGGCATACTTTTTGTGGCAACCTTTATAGCGCTTGTTGAAATGCTTCTACGTTGTTAAACATGGTACTGACAGAACATCAGATACAGACAAGAAAAATTTTTAAATCATTGCGACCATCAGTCTGAGCTCGGGAAAGCTAGGTTGCGAAACCGCAAATTTCTCACTATCGTGGTTTTGAAGCTTCAGCCGTGCGAACATAGGAAAGCCATAAACTACCCATTCTGAAGATATCTTCGACGCACAAGCATATGTAAATAATAATACCGCCGTTCACATTCACTATGTGGTGCATGCCTTAGCTCGCCCGCTGGATCCTTGGGTTCACTGTGCAACCATTTTCGCATTTACTCGAGTATGGACAATAGCATACACTGCACACATGACACAGTGTCTCCATTAGCGACGGGTACGGTTTTGTCGTTAGTTAAGTTGCGACATTTAACCGTAGTTTAGCCCCGTCAGCGGTGGACAAGTTGCGTGGGCGTTACGCTGGACTGGCTCAACCTCGTTCACTTTACTTCGTGTCGGACCCCAATACGCAGTAGTTCACTGTTATAATCTTCTCACTAGATGCAATTCCAAAAATAACAATTAACTGCTCCACAAAATGTCCAGCCAAACTGAAGGAAAAAGCAGTACGCCAAAGACCTTGACAAAATAACGTATTAATTGCCGTCAACAAACACCGTACAACTACTGCGGACCTTGACTCTATTTATAGGTCTCTTACCGACCTTCGGCTTCTAGAATTGGAAGGTCAGCTACCAAGGTTAGTGGTTCACCATACCTTTTGCCAAGGCGTTAGGTGGTTTTTGGTCATGTGCAGAACTAGAACATTCCCGAACTTTCGAACTCGATGAAATAATCGTTACTAATCGAGTAATCGTTAAATAGTGGATTTTCTAGACAAATCTCACTTTCACCAAACATTGACAAGCTACCTAGCAGAACCTAGTCCAGAAAAGCACCAGACTGGTTTCGCATTATTGGGGCGCTTTAGTCGTGCGCATTCCCTCAGCCCACTATGGAGGATCGAACCCATGACCGCTAGAGGCACAAGCCAACTAGCCAGCAGCATAAGCCACTGAGCAATAGAGAATGTTGTCTGGGCTACATAGTTTGCAAACTAACTGGGATATAGCACCACCTATCTTCCACTGTCACTAACAGTGGTTAACTTGCAAGGTGCTGACGTCCTCTCACTAGACGCTACATTCAGAGCACTTTTAAAGTAAGAGAGGATATTTATTTTATGTTACCCGTAAGTAGCAGGATTTTGTTTGGCATTTTGTCAAGGTTTCTATCGCAGTAGTTTACAAGGTACATAGCATAGCCTAGTCCGCAACACGGCCAAAAGGAAAGCAATGTGCACATGGTCTACAAGTCCGCAGACAAAAGCTTTTTGCGCTTCAAAATCATGCTCAAATACTAGTCGAATTGGAGTAACATGTAGTAAGTGCCGTAAGCACCATCAACCCGGATGTGTAACTTTAGACGTAGCGAAGAGGAAAGAAATGTACCGCATACCACTCCACTTGTTTCTGCGCAGTGGGCTTGAACTAGTTACTAGGAAGGTGCATCGCCGTGCTGGCTCAGAAATAGAACGAACTGTCAGCTACTGTGCAACTGGCGACGGCTGGTCTAGCCGTCACATCAGAACTAGCTACATCGGAACTCGGTTTACCGCTGCCAAAATATATGTTCAAACTTAAAACAGAATAGCAAAATCCAGTGGATAATTAACGACCTAGAGTCAGCAACCTAACCATGAGAACTAGCAGCCAGGGTATGTCAACGATGGTAGCCTCAATTTTGCAGAGCGTGGTTTCTCCCAGGGATGCGTCTGTCTTACTTGACACTTTGTTGCATTGGGGTTTACCTAACATTGCCGAAAGTCTGACAACTTACGCATCTGTCGTTGCTGCATGCAAAACCTAGTGCAAGGTCAGCGGGTATATCTATAACTACTCCAATGAGTGTTAGAGATGACACGAATAACAATGCGCTTCCGAGAAGACCGCCCACCGGGTCATCAGTAAAAGAGGCACTAACATCCAAAATTACGAAATTTAAGCAAACGTAGAACTGGATGGAGACCATATTCCTTAACGTGCCCGAGTCAAAGGCAAACTTTATTAAAACCAAGATACCGGAAAACTCGAAAAAATGGGAAACCATTTGCCAGGCTATGGGAATCCAGGCCAAACAGGTTAGCTTGTATCGTGACGTCCGCCACCCGAACTCAGTTCCCTATGGGGAGCCAAGTCTACTTCAGGTAACATTTCTGCCGGGTGGTGAAGCGGAGGCCGTCTTCTTGTCAGCTCACCGTTTACGTGTTTCATCATGCGGCTTTCTTGTATTTCCTGACGTCCCTAGGATTGAGCGTCCACAAAGGAAGCAAAACCCTGGAGAGTACCGCAAGCAAACAGATCGAAGGTCGATATTTGTCCAAGATGTCCTAGAAATTCAGTCCTCCAACGAATCGCAGGCCTAAGCTCATGGCTTGGAAGAGCGGCCGCCCACACGCAAAGCTATTTCTCTCCATGATGTGATTGTCATCTCCACGTTAAGGTTACCCATATCACACAACTATATAGGAAGTGGTCCAAGTGGTTAAAAGTCAAGTACCACAAGAAATAAATGATCGAAAGTGTGCTTGAAAGTTTGCACAATCTACGCAGCAAGCTGCAATCAAAGACAAATCTGAAGGTGGTTGAAGCCAGACCACTATTGGGCGAGAGAACACAAAACCGGCGAGAAGTTGTCTCGATTCCGCTCTTTGTATTTTCGAACAGGAACGCAGTGAAGGTTCCCAGATGTTTGAAGAGGAAATAACAGATATTCATTGCAAATCGCTTCTAAAAAGCAGGTAGTAGGTGCGCTATGCAACAGGCCGAAACCGCCATGGGATTTTGCCGAGAAATACAGCCACAAAACGAGTGTTAGCTGACCCCATAAGAGACGGCGTCAATTTTACAGAAACATATTTGCGTTTAAATACGCTTCTGGTATCCGCTGTTAGTAATTAGTTGTAAACCAATGCACAACTGCTTCTCATTAAATTGGCAGAAATTCGAGCTCCTCAAATCTCGACGTGTTTGGACCTCATCATGATAACCGAGACATGGCCAAACGATATGATTACCGACGTCGAGATCGCACTACCTGGTGTGTCACTCCTGCCAAACGACCGGCCCACAAAGAGAGGTGGTGTAATTCTCTACTCCCATTTCGACCTTTTCATCTAGCGGGTAAATGACCCTGGGATTCAATATACGGACGCGCTATGGTGCTGCTATATCTAAGTTAGAGCGATAGAAGCCTAGTGGCCACTGTATACCGCCTACAAATTTCCACTTTAAATAAATAAATAAATAGTTTACTCTCGAATTTGTCGAGACACACCAAGCAAGGCATGAACCAATAGGGAAGCAGAGAATTAGGCGCTTTGTGTGTGAGTATCTGTGTCTGGGGTTGTGATCATGTGTCTGATTAGACTAGCCGTCAAGCATGCTGACGGAATACACAACATCACCTATCCGCTTAAATAGGTGATAAGTCGAAACCATATCGATTCTGTGGTCTTTGTTCTCGGCCCGTGCTGCGGAGCTGCTTGCTTTGCGTAGTTTCGTCAGTGAAGGTTGGTGGCACACGCTTCGTTCGTCCGATACTTGTGAATAATCTCCGGGCATTGACTGTACGGCCATCCTCCAGCTGGTAAGTGCCTGGCCCACATGCACGTGTTATTATTATCGGATCTGATAAAGTGGGCTGTACTTTTGATGCAGTGTTTACCTTCACGCGCACGATTGTCCCGGGATGGAGCGGAGTAGTCAGCTTCTGGTGAGTGATCTGATATCAATGGCGACGATCTAACTGGTCGGAATTAATGGTTGCATGAATCGCAAGTGCGGCATTCAACCTTGTCCAAAGGGCACGCCCACGCATGAGTTCGGCTGGCGTTTTGTCTGTGGCTCGGTGGTGTGCGGTGCGGTCAGAAAATAGTGCTGGTAGAATTGCATCCTCCCAACCTGTACCAGATAAGCGAATAGCTTGGATACTCTCTTTCAAGGTTCGATTGAACCGCTCTATCATGCCGCTTGCCGCTGGATTATACGGCGTTGTATGTGAGTGTCGGATAGAGTGCAATTGAAAGAACAAAGGAAACTAGTGGCTTGTAAACTGTGGGCCGATGTCCGTCACTATCTCCTCTGGTAATCCGAAACAGAGAAAACATGTATTTCAACCATCGAGTAATGCTGGCAGTAGTCACCTCTTCACACAAATGGACTTCCGGCCATTTACTGTAACAGCAGGTGGCCACCAAACAATTCCTTTGATGCTGAGGCGCTGAGCTTAATGGACCCATGATGTCAAGAGTTATCTTGGCTCACGGTCGCATATGATAGTCAATGGGTTGTATAGGGGATGAAACCGGAGTTGAACTATTGTCTGCCCTTTGACATGAAGAGCAGTCATGAACAAGTTTTTCTATTTTGTGTGGCATTCTGGGCCACCAGAAGCATGCGTCAACCTTGCGTTTTGTACGAACGATACCAGGGTGGTTTTCGTGAGCACATAGCGTGATTTTTGCATCAAGCTCCGAGGAGCAACTAATTTTTCGCTGCACATTAAACATGCAGCTATGAACGAAAGTTCATGACGCAACATGTAGTACGGACGAAACTCGCCCGTGAGCCTGTTATTTTGTGGCCAACCGTTTAGCAGAAACCCCTGAACGTGGCAGAGTCTCATCTTCCTGAGTCGCTTTCTGGAGTTCTTCCTTAGTCAGGGCTGAGATTGGTTCGTTACTCAGGAAAGACACCAGTAACCTCTCATAATTACCCTCCTTATTTTCAGTTTCGTTGAGTGGCAGTCGAGAGAGCCCATCCGCTATCTGGTTTTCGCTTCCGGGACGGAATTTAATTTGAAAATCGTACGTTAACAATCGTGCATACCAGCGGTGTATCCGAAGTGGCCTGATGCCATTTGTTCCCCGAGTAAGTAAACTAGTTAGTGCTGCGTGGTCTGTACGAAGAGTGAGGGTCTTCCGAACAAGAATAAATTCCACTTCTCACAGGCCCAAACGCAGGCAACGGCTTCTTTTTCTTCGGGAGAGTAAGAAAGCTCTGCCGCCGACAATTTTCTAGAAGCT
>OX104066.1:51661947-51822413 GCA_944474145.2 Dicrocoelium dendriticum | reverse complement strand
TTTAGCCTCCCCCTCCATCTACGATCTCATATTCGTAGGGTAAAACAATATAATAAAATAAATTTTCTTTTTGCCTAGAAGCTGCTGGTAAGCTTACCGGAACGATGCCTATCCGTTGCTGGTAGCTCAGCTGGGCATGCAACTGTTGTATCTATTTTTTCCTTTGTTTATTGTATTCATATGTATGTATGTGTATTTCCTTCATGTAGTTGCGGCACAATAGGCGGAGTGTTTGTTCTTTCCAACGCTTGCTGTTGCGTATGATTGATGATGTATGAATGCTGAGCGTTGTCCACAACTCGGATACTCGGAATGCCGCCGATGCCTCCGACACGCGGAACGAAGCTCACTGTGTATCTGCTGATCAGTCGACATAACATTCCCAAGGTAGCAGAAGCGGGAGGTGGTTAACAGTATTTAAACAGCAATGCTGATTCGCGGCAATAGTGAAGACCGCACCTCCGGTGAAGGCTGAAAGAGACAGACAGATTTGCTTGTGTTGATGGTGAGCCCGAATTTGGCCGCTGTCGAATCCAGAGCACTAATCATGTGCTGAAACTCATCCGCGCTGTGTGCAAACAACACCCAGTCGTCAGCAAGCAACAACCTACGAATAGTTGTCTCACAGACTAGAGTTCTCACACCGAAACGACAGATGTTCAGCAACCCACCATCAATACGGTGCTCCAAACGAACACCGTAAGCACAAGCCGATTCAAAAACACAAGACATCATGGTATGAAGATTTGTATTAAACAGGGCAGCAGCTAAGACACAGCCTTGCTACACACCAGTGACAACTGCAAATTCATCTGAGGTCTCTCCACTCAGCTTCACCCTCACTCGCATACCACTGTGCAGACATTTAATTAAACTTACAAACAAACGCGGGCAACCAAACTTACCCAACACCAGCCACAATGCCTCGCGGTTCACCGTATCAAATGCCTTGGTGAAATCAACAAACAGCGAGTACAAATGCTGATGTCGCTCTATGCATTTCTCCTGCAACTGACGAGTCACAAACACCATATCTATAGTGCTGCGACCCGAACGGAATCCACACTGCTCTTCCGCCACGTAAGGTTCCACAACCTGACTGACGAGGCGGTTGAGCAGGATTCGGGCAATCACCTTGCCCACACAACTCAGCTAGTTGATGTCACGATAATGCTTGGAACATTGCTGGCTCCCTTTGCACTTGTACAGTGGTAGCACGAGGGCATCCCTCAGCTCAGGAGGCACCGCCTCCTCAAGTAACACGCGTTGCACCAAGTGGTGCAGCGCAGTAAACAACGCGGGTCCGCCGTGTTTCAATACTTCAGGCGGGATCCCGTCGGCCCAAGCACACTTGCCGTTTCGCAGCTGAGCAAGTGCTCTCTGCGTCTCATCCAGTGTCGGCGTGTCCGCCAGACTCGTCTTCACATCATGATGTTTCAGGTAGTTCAATGCAGGCCAGTCGATCTCTGAACGGTTGTTCAAGAGACAGTCAAAGTGTTTCCGCCAGATCTGCATTATGTCTGCAGTCTGTGTGCAGGCAGCGGCTGAACTGCCATCGATCAGCGTCCTCAGCGGCTCCAATCTCGGTGCATACACCGCCTTCATTTAGTCAAAGTCTTCCTTGCACTTGCGGCGTTCGGCGTAGTGTTCCTTCTACCTCACCTTCTCCGTCCACCCTGCATTTTTACGCGACGGAGCTCTCGGGTCAGTCACTGTCGAAGTAAGCGAAACTGACTGTTATTCCCAAGTCACTGTGGTCTGCCACATGCGCAGCAAATGCTGCATCCTTCTCCGATACCAATGCGTCAATCGTCGCATTGTTGTCATCAAACCAATCAGGCCGCTTACAGTTTGCGCTCCCGATGGTCTCATGGGCAGCAGCTGTCACCTGGTCGCGAATTTGGTGCCACAGCTCACCCACTGTGACTATGCAGTCCACATCACATAGGCGTGCAGCCATCGCCTTCTCCAGCTCAATAAGTTACGGCACAGTACCGAGGGAGAGGATGTTAAATTTACGCCGATTCACGGCTGGAGTGCAATACATAGATTTACGAAAATATATGTACAGTTTGGTGCGCACCAATTTGTGACCAGTGCCACACTCAGCTTCACGCAGTACACGTGTCATGCGCACTTCACGCATATCACGCTGACGTACGATGACATAGTCGAGTAGGTGAGCGTGACCACTCCGTGGATGCGTCCAACTCGCTATATCACTCGCACTCAGTGCAACCCAAGTGTTCGTGATCGTCAGGCAGTGAGTGGCACACAGTTAGAGGAGCCTGTCACCGTTCGCATTCTTTGAACCAGTGCCATGCGAACCGATAACATCTGTCCGAACGGATACATCACGCCCAATGCGCGCGTTGAAATCACCCAGCAGAAATAGTCGGTCGCTCCTCGGCACAGACCTTGTCACGGAGGATAGCTGGGTGTAGAATTGAACACGTGTGTCATCAGGATAACATATGGTCCGACCGTACGTGCTGAGAAAAGTGGCAAACTTATTTCTTCCGATTCGTAGGCGAACAGTCATCAGTCGCGTGCTGATGACTGTTTGGTTCATCCACGAGCTGGCCATGGAGTCGATCGGATATTGCCAATCCGAATACATGTTCCCGTGGTGCTGATGCGGCGTTGCGCACCCAGTAGAATATGTAGCCAGCACTTGCTTCATGCAACTTACCTTGTTCAGCGAGCCGAATTTCACTGAGCTCTTCAATATCAATGTGTTGGCGCGTCAGTTCCATCGCGACCAGTGCAGTGCGTCGTTCGGGGCGCTCACTGGAGTTTCGGTCCAGTAGTGTGCGCACGTTCCAGCACCCGATGCTGAGTGCTTTGCGCGCAGGCATACGATTGCATGTGGAATGGTCAATCCGCCAACCGACCTACCTCGGTTGGCGGATTGTCCATTCCACATGCCATCGTATGCCTGCGCGCACAGCACTCAGCATCGGGTGCTGGAACGTGCGCACACTACTGGACCGAAACTCCAGTGAGCGCCCCGAACGACGCACTGCACTGGTCGCGATGGAACTGACGCGCCAACACATTGATATTGAAGAGCTCAGTGAAATTCGGCTCGCTGAACAAGGTAAGTTGCATGAAGCAAGTGCTGGCTACATATTCTACTGGGTGCGCAACGCCGCATCAGCACCACGGGAACATGTATTCGGATTGGCAATATCCGATCGACTCCATGGCCAGCTCGTGGATGAACCAAACAGTCATCAGCACGCGACTGATGACTGTTCGCCTACGAATCGGAAGAAATAAGTTTGCCACTTTTCTCAGCACGTACGGTCGGACCATATGTTATCCTGATGACACACGTGTTCAATTCTACACCCAGCTATCCTCCGTGATAAGGTCTATGCAGAGGAGCGACCGACTATTTCTGCTGGGTGATTTCAACGCGCGCATTGGGCGTGATGTATCCGTTCGGACAGATGTTATCGGTTCGCATGGCACTGGTTCAAAGAATGCGAACGGTGACAGGCTGCTTTCACTGTGTGCCACTCACGGCCTGATGATCACGAACACTTGGGTTGCACTGAGTGCGAGTGATATAGCGAGTTGGACGCATCCACGGAGTGGTCACGCTCGCCTGCTCGACTATGTCATCGAAAGTCAGCGTGATATGCGTGAAGTGCGCATGACACGTGTACTGCGTGAAGCTGAGTGTGGCACTGGTCACAAATTGGTGCGCACCAAACTGTACATATATTTTCGTAAATCTATGTATTGCACTCCCGCCGTGAATCGGCGTAAATTTAACATTCTCTCCCTCGGTACTGTGCCGTAACTTATTGAGCTGGAGAAGGCGATGGCTGCACGCCTATGTGATGTGGACTGCATAGTCACAGTGGGTGAGCTGTGGCACCAAATTCGCGACCAGGTGACAGCTGCTGCCCATGAGACCATCGGGAGCGCAAACTGTAAGCGGCCTGATTGGTTTGATGACAACAATGCGACGATTGACGCATTGGTATCGGAGAAGGATGCAGCATTTGCTGCGCATGTGGCAGACCACAGTGACTTGGGAATAACAGTCAGTTTCGCTTACTTCGACAGTGACTGACCCGAGAGCTCCGTCGCGTAAAAATGCAGGGTGGACGGAGAAGTTGAGGTAGAAGGAACACTACGCCGAACGCCGCAAGTGCAAGGAAGACTTTGACTAAATGAAGGCGGTGTATGCACCGAGATTGGAGCCGCTGAGGACGCTGATCGATGGCAGTTCAGCCGCTGGCTGCACGCAGACGGCAGACATAATGCAGATCTGGCGGAAACACTTTGACTGTCTCTTGGACAACCGTTCAGAGATCGACTGGCCTGCATTGAACTGCCTGAAGCAACACGATGTGATGACGAGTCTGGCGAACACGCCGACACTGGATGAGGCGCAGAGAGCACATGCTCAGCTGCGAAACGGCAAGTGTGCTGGGGCCGACGGGATCCCGCCTGAAGTATTGAAACACGGCGGACCCGCGTTGTTTACTGCGCTGCACCACTTGGTGCAACGCGTGTTACTTGAGGAGGCGGTGCCTCCTGAGCTGAGGGATGCCCTCGTGCTACCACTGTACAAGTGCAAAGGGAGCCAGCAATGTTCCAAGCATTATCGTGACATCAACTAGCTGAGTTGTGTGGGCAAGGTGATTGCCCGAATCCTGCTCAACCGCCTCGTCAGTCAGGTTGTGGAACCTTACGTGGCGGAAGAGCAATGTGGATTCCGTTCGGGTCGCAGCACCATGGATATGGTGTTTGTGACTCGTCAGTTGCAGGAGAAATGCAGAGCTCGACATCAGCATTTGTACTCGCTGTTTGTTGATTTCACCAAGGCATTTGATACGGTGAACCGCGAGGCATTGTGGCTGGTGTTGGGTAAGTTTGGTTGCCCGCGTTTGTTTGTAAGTTTAATTAAATGTCTGCACAGTGGTATGCGAGTGAGGATGATGCTGAGTGGAGAGACCTCAGATGGATTTGCTGTTGTCACTGGTGTGTAGCAAGGCTGTGTCTTAGCTGCTGCCCTGTTTAATACAAATCTTCATACCATGATGTCTTGCGCTTTTGAATCGGCTTATACTTACGGTGTCCGTTTGGATCACCGTATTGATGGTGGGTTGTTGAACATCCGTCGTTTCCGTGTGAGAACTCTAGTCTGTGGGACAACTATTAGCAGGTTGTTGCTTGCTGACGACTGTGTGTTGTTTGCACACAGCGTGGATGAGTTGCAACACATGATTAGTGCTCTGGATTCGACAGCGGCCAAATTCGGGCTCACCATCAACACAAGCAAATCTGTCTGTCTCTTTCAGCCTTCACCGGAGGTGCGGTCTTCATTATTGCCGCGAATCAGCATTGCTGTTTAAATATTGTTAACCACCTCCCGCTTCTGTTACCTTGGGAGTGTGATGTCGACTGATCAGCAGATACACAGCGAGATGCGTATCCGCGTGTCGGAGGTATCGGCGGCATTCGGGAAGCTTGAGTACCGAGTGTGGAACAACCATCAGCTTCAACATCATCATTATACGCATCAGCTAGCGGTGGAAAAACACCTCCGCTATTGTGCCGCAACACATGAAGGAAATAAATACATACATACGTGTAACACAATACACAAATGAAAAAATAGCTGTAACGGTTTTGCATTGCCAGCTGAGCTACCTGCAACGGATAGGCATCTTTCCGGTAAGCTTCCAGCCAGCTTCTAGGCAAAAAGAAAATTTATTTTATTTACTTATTATGTTTTACCCTGGAATATGAGATCCTAGATGGAGGGGGGAGGCTAAAAGGGATGGGGAGGGACAAAGAAACTCACAGCAGAAACGCCACTGAGGTCGGCTCCTTGCCATGTCAGCAAGTGTATCCAGCCAAACGTGTTCACCGTCTTTTGGACCCCAACCAGGGAGCCGTGACGCTCCAACCGAGGCTAGCTCCGAAGTGAGGGACTTCATTCCTCTGGACCAAGTCATCGCTTGGCCACCTCTCCTCTTCTTCCACCCACATCCCCGGTGAGCAAACAACGCACGTCGAGGGAGTCGGTGGGCTGGCATGCGTAACACGTGGCCGAGCCATCGGAGCCTGGTGCGGGAAATAACGGTGCTGAGCGGTTCAGATCCTTTTCCTGGGCCGTAAACAATGCGTCGAACACGCTCGTTACTCACGCGGTGTTCCCACCAGATGTGAGCCAAACTGCGAAGGCACCGATGGTCGAACGTAACTAGCCTCTTCATGTCCGCCGACCTTAGGGGCCAGGTTTCGCAACCGTACAGTAAGGTCGAACGTACCGCTGCATTGTACACTCTACCCTTCAGGGCGAGAGTGATGTCGCGCCGCCGCCATAAGGTGGCGAAGGTTAGCAAAAGCACTTCGAGCTTTCGCTATACGGTTCGTGATCTCGTCTTCGATCCCAAGGGCGCTGATACAACTTTCCAGGTAATTGAATTTCTGAACGACTTCTAGCTGATCCCCACCAAGGGTCAGCGCAGGAGGCGATCCCTGCCAATCTTGGAGGAACGCTTTGCACTTCGATGGTGCAAAGCAAAGCCCGAAGCGGCTGACAGCCAGTGCTAATCTGTCCAGCGCGGCTTGGCACGTCTGGGAGCTGTCACAGATGAGGGCAATGTCGTCTGCATACTCCAAGTCAAGAAGTCGTTCTCCTGGGAGTAGCTCCACACCTTCCAAGTCATGTCCTGTAAATGCAAACTCCATGACTTCGTCAATAGCGAAGTTGAAGAGGAAGGTGACAGCGGGCATCCTTGTCTCACACCGCTGGAGATATTGAAGGGTGGCGACAGCTTGCCGTAAGCCCTCACTCTGCCCGTGCTACGCGCATATAATGCTTGGATAATATTTACATATTTCTCGGGCACACTTTTCCTGAGTAGACAATTCCAAAGGGCACATCGATCAACCGAATCGAAGGCACCTTTGATGTCGAGGAACACGACAACGGTGGGCCGCTAATATGTGTGGCGGTGCTCCAACAACTGACGCAAGGTGAAGATGTGGTCGATGCAGCCACGACCCCGACGAAACCCGGCTTGCTCCTCACGAATCTGGCTTTCACGAGCGCCAGTCAGTCCTGTGAAGAATTATGGAGGCGAGTAATTTGGAGGCGATGGAGATCAGACTGATTCCTCTATGGTTGCCGCATTCCGAGCGCGAGCCGCCTTGAAGATGGGAACAATAACGGAGCGGCTCCAGTCGGTTGGGACAGTCTCCTGCTCCCACAGTTTCACTAGTAATTCATGTAAAGCATCAATAAGAGCAGAGCCTCCGAATTTGAAGAGGGCTGGAGGAAGATCATCTGGTCTCGCGGCTTTGTTCAACTTCAACAGTCCGATCTCACGTTCGACTTCTAGCGAGAGGGTGGATCCAAAGGGACAGCCCACGGAGCAGGGCGATCACTCGCCGGCGAAGAATCGAACAATTCTAGCCGATTAAATTGCTTTTCAAAATGCTCAGCCCAACGCTCCAAACGTTTTGACAAATTGTGGATAGGCTGTCCACTCTCATCACAAATTGTTTCACTAACACCAGGTCTCCTGCTGCCCGTTTCCCGTATCAGACGGAATAACTTACGATGGTTGCCAAGGGCAGCGGCCACTTCCATCTCTGACGCACGATGAGACCACCAAGATTCGCGGTCTCTCTTCAGGCTAGCACGGAGTTTTGCCCAGAGCTCTTTGCGAGTTTCATTGTGTTCGCTTCCAGCCGGGATATGCCGGCGAGCGTCGATAAGTTCCAGAGACCGAGAAGAGACCCAATGTCCATGTTGGCTTTTAGACATACCACATGAGGATTTTCCTGCTGCTAGTAAGGTCTGGCGAACATGTGACCAGTGACCATCAATTGTCTCCAGTGAGCGATTACTCAACTCGCATGTCAGCGTACTTCGATATGCATTCAGAACAGCTGGCTTTGTCAGTTGGCTGGTGTCAATGCGCTCACAGCGTCGTCGTGGGCGTCCGCCAAAGCGCATCCGCATGTCAGCACATACAAGTGCATGATCGGTGTCCACACATGTGCTCCAAATCGAGCGACAATTCTGGATGCAGCCTCTCCAGCGGTAACTTATCGCAATGTGATCGATCTGCGTCCAAGGCTGGTTCGAGGCTGGTGGGCGCCAAGTCACCCTCCGGCGGGTGCTGTGTCGGAAATTAGTGCTCGCAAGAAATAAGCGAGCATCTTCACACAAATGAAGTAACCGCTCACCGTTATCATTACGGGAGCCTACACCGTGCTGACCGCCCAGATGCATTTCATCAGTGGACAACTTTCCAACTTGTGCGTTCATATCCCCCGCCAGCACAACAGTGTCCGTGCTTCTTCTGTGGCGAAGGAGCTGAGTCAGTTGGCGGTAGAAGTCGTTCTTTACCGAATCATCGCTACAGTTTGTGGGCGCGTAGGCAGCGATGATGAATAGACACCTATTAGTCCCGCGCGACTTCGAAGCTTTAAACGAGCCAGCCAATCGGACCGCACACATCCGGCTACTGATTGGAATCCAATCAACCAGAGCAGCTTCAGCCCGGGGACTCAGGGCAATGCCAACACCAGCTTGGCCGGTGTTCGAAGCTGCATCGTCACCGGATAGGCGCACTGAGAAAATACTGCTTGCGTCACCTGAAAGAGGATCGCAGAGTGAGCACAGAGCTCGAGTCTTGCAGGCGGGTCTCTGATAAGCAGCAGATATCGATCGAGAGGGTCTCTAATGTTCGGGCAAGTGCTGCCTGTTGACCGATCTGTAGTAGTGTGCGTACATTAAGGCATGCCAATCTGAAGGAGGATCGAGGGCTCCAAATGGAAGCCGATGAACTGGAATGGACCGCTTGGTTGGACATGGGCTTGTCGACAGGAGAGGAGTGACGCTCCGCGTTCACATGTGAGTTGAAATTAGAAGATAAATGCCTAGCAAAGCATGTTGGGGAGGGCCAAGAATCGGGGGGTTGAAAACTGGGGGATATAAGTGAAGTTGGAAGGGGACGGTAAGAGTGAAAAAGCGTAAGATGGGGAATAAGAAGACGGGAAGGCTTGAGCAGTAGCATCCAAACCCCTATCCACCCTGCTCGATGCAGCAGATAGGGCACCGTTGATTATCCTCTGCGGTGGCCAGAGCATCAGCAATTTGTTTGAGATAATATTCATGGTATTGCGTGGGCAGGATACTGTCAGGTTGCCCAGGCCTAGACAGGAGAACGATTAGAGTTCTCAACCAAAGCCTTTGGTTCAAAAACCTGACCGCAAGGCAGCGGGTTTGGCGTTTGGCTACAAGGAGTCCGTTTTAAGGAATAAGGTGCCACCCTCATTCCAACCCCCAACATGGAGGACCAGGAGGCTGAGTTTGTCTGGCCTCTAACCATTGACCAATCTGGTATGAGTGACTCTGAAGGTGCAAAAATGCACCACCCAGCATAGCTCAATGGATCGCTGAGGCACACAAACCATCGCACCACGGTAAGGCCTAGCCTCATTGCGATGGAACCATCAGCTTACCACTGGCACGAAGCTGACGGTGTACAAATCCATGGTGCTGTCCAATCTTCTATACGGCAGTGAAACCTGGACGATGTACCGGCAGGATATGCGATATCTCGAGCGGTTCCATCAGCAGTGTTTGCGACGAATTTTGCGCATCAGATGTGGCGACAGAGTTTTGGGCACGGATGTGTTGGTCCTAATTGGAATGTATGCAGTGGACTGCATACTTTCGCCGAGACACCTGAGGTGGTTCGGTCATGTGTGTCGTATGGATTCAACGCGGATACCGAAGCAACTCTTATATGGTCAGCTGAGTATAGGGAAGCGGCACGTGGGGAAACCAAAGTTACGTTACCAGGGCATGATTAAAGTGAGCCTCTCACGTTCTAATCTTGATTACAGATCACGGGAATGGAAGGCGATTGATCGGCGTGCATGGCGCGATCTGATCACGAAGGCATTTGCCGAGGTGCAGGAGAAATCCCTCATGCATGCAGAGAAGAAGCGGCAAGTGCGGAAGCGGCAAGCACCGATGGGTTGTTCTCCATCGATATCGAGCGCATGGTACTGTAGCGCATGCGGTCGCGAGTGCCTGAGTCAGGCAGGCTTAGTGAGCCATGAGCGAGGCCACTCGGGACCACTACGAAAGCGACGACGAGTCCTGCAGAGAACGTAGACAACCGGCGCAGCGTTTGTAGGTAAGCTGCCTTCGATTTACTAACCGCGTGCTTGCATGCTAAGTCTGTTTGTTTTTGGTAGTGGATTTTCAATTTTGTTCTAATGCTTTTTCTTCTCATATTAATGTTTACCTCTACTTTCGTCTATACAGTTGCACATGTCGCTTAAGCAAATTGTGGTTTATTTTGATAACCTTTTCGTGTTTGTGGTATTTCCGTAAACGATACTTTTTGACCTCGTGAACTTATTTCGGATTCTTTTGTTAACAACTTATTTCATATGCCCATTAATTTAAGATTTTGTCACGTTTTTATGCATTCTTTGATTTATTTTCTTTGTTTTCTTTCTCTCAAGTGATTGGCTGTTTCTCGACATCCCCGGTGTGGCTGTGCTTGATGTGCATGTTGACAACGTGCCTGCCTGTCTGTTATCCACTACCTCGTGCATACTGGTTCTAGGAGACAGTTGGTCGTTGCTGGAGAGGATGGGGTGCACGGTCCTTGTGGACGAGTTAGGATCAAAGAGTGGTTCCATTCACTCAGTGTGGAGCGGACTACGGTCCAGCCACCGCCTTGTGTGCGCTTGATTCCCAAATACAACGTGCTTGTGTTTGCCTGTGAAGGAGTGTAGGCCGGCTCTGTTGATGATACGTGGGTCCCATCCACACGTCTCCTTCGGGTTTACACTGGATAATGGTTGTGTGGTTGGAGCTGTGGTTGGTGCAGCGCAAGCCACCCATGATCCCTCTGTAGGCGCAGGCGTCCTGTGGCTAGCGACAGTGACAGGCAAATCCGAAACCGGATGCCGCGTACCAGTAACCGGACGTAAAAGTTGACTGGCCTGTGCTTGCATCTGTGCATTAGCTTTCGTTTACCTGGGCAAAGGGCTTGTTGTTTACTACAACAAATCGGGACGGGGCTGTGTAATTTGACAATAATCAGCTGAGCATTGAGACCTTGGGGAACTTGAAATGGATGGGTAGATTGACCATACTCATTTTATGTTGTCAGTTTTTTACTGCTACGTATCAAATTATAATGCCTGCATCCATCTTGAAAATGGGGGTTTCAAATTGCACTGAATTTAGTTTTACTGGGCGAAGGCGCTGAGACCAGCTATCTCAGTGGTTCCACGGAACATTGGTCGCAATACTTTAAGCGTCGGATCAAGCAGTTTACATACAGCTAGATTTAACCTAATGTCATCCCAGTGTAATCACAGTACTGAGCGAAATCTTCTTCTTTATATGGGCTGGCTACAAAAGTGTCATCAAAACGCTGTAAAGCGTAAGCTGCGAGACAAGTGGGAATTTGGACGAGGCGATGGAATTTTCCGTCTACAATGATTGAATCAGATTAACTCCCTGAGCAATCAGTAAAACTGTGATGAGGGCTAGACGTGTTTTAAGTAATTTCACTTGACTCAACAGACTTCAAATGATGTGAACAAACAGGTTATAGTTAATTAAAAGACCGTCATAAAGTAAGGTCATTAATGTGGGTGCGCTTTGTAGGATGCTGGCAACACTGTAAAGACGACGGTGTAAATGCTTCATTGGGATCAAGTGGAGAATTACACGAGGATATTGTTAGCAGCCTGCGGTTAGTACTACTATGTTTTTGACCTGCTGCTTCTGCCTAAGAAAAGAAATTGAACACTACTTTCGTCGCTATTTTTTCCTTTCGTTCTGTAGTAGATGCGAACAGTAAATGTAACATCTGGAACTTCTGTTAACATAATGAATTGCCGTACACTGTGTGTGAAAAGCTATGACATATGAGCTTATTGATATTTGAGCATAAAATCTGACTTAAAAATGCAATGCAAAAGTTAAGAAATGCAAAAGAAAGCCGTGTTACGATGAAGTCTGCATATTCGTTCAGGTAATTTGCCTCCAATTTGGTACATTTAACCTAACATTGTTGTAGACTGAACGTTATTACTCTCAAGCGATTTTGGGTGTAGCTTTTTGAGATAACAAATCTAAATGAACAATTTTCAGCAGAGGCATCACGCTTCGCTGAATTTCGCCTTTAAGAAGATATATGCAACGCCGTACCCCAATTATGTAGGTCGCAGACACAAAACGTAAAATACCTTTTTAAATCTGTGAGGATCAAGGAGTTGGTTCGAGGTGAAAGGTACGTCTTTTCGATGAGCATCGGCTATGCACATTCCTTCTGATAACACTTAAGCTGGAACCCGCAACCAGACCAATAGAAGTCTGTGTTGAAAAAGTCTTGCTTAAGAGGGATTGTAAAGACCGATATGACTAAGTTATTCGATGTGTTATAACCTCCATCAATATACCCTGACTTGTTTATTATTGCAGTGCAGAAGACAGGGTATCCTCAGCAAGAAACGTACTTGCCAAACTCAAGCCGTTAAATCCCCGAACACCGCCTCGTTTAAGGCATGCACCTGATCATCGCATTCCTAGACCTAGTGTTGCATTTGACTCCTTTGACCGACCTAGTTTAGGTCGTTACCTGCTAAAAACTGAGTCCGAGAAATGCGTACTAATATTTAAAGCGCGCTCTGCCTCCACGTATAACAAAACGATGGTTTACGGTGGCCTTTATTAGTTCTTCACTGTTAATGGCGAGGTACCAGTTGGACACCCGTTGTCCCAGTCCCTCTTCAATTTTGAACATGATGTCGTCCTATAAACAGATCTGAAATGATTCCAGAATCTTTGCTTAGAGCTTGTTCCGGGTGAGCGCGCTACCATATTCGAAGAAAACTGGGAGTTAGTTATACAATATGATAAACCAAAGAGTATACAACTCCGTCTGAATCGTTTGTCGGTCGAGGGATTTAGGTTTGGTATGTTCTTTACTCCATAAAGTGTATAGTGTTGCACCAGGATTGGTTTACTGTCATTCTCGTTCTCACTCCTGAAAGTGCTAAGCTCCAACACGCAGATACCTTCGCCTACCTTAGGAGATGTGTTTCTACTGGCGGCACTATCGGCAAGGACGCTTCAATCCCCACTGCTAAACCCCGGTCTGCATTTATCAAACTTAGGTACTTCTGGCACCTTCACGACGTCAGTATCTCGATAAAGAGCCGGGCTCACTTCGCTTCCGCAAGTTTAGTGCTGTTGTATGAGAGTGAGTCCTAGCCGTTTTTGCATTGGGGACATGGGCCGTCTTTTAGCACTCGACAACGGTTGTTTGCTGAGGATCTCTCTGATCTGGTGTCAAACTCTAGGTCACCGTGATGACGTTAGGCGTGGTTCTTGCGAAAAGCGAGTATTTATTTCAGTAAAGCGGTTTTGTTGTACCATTTGTGTTAGAGCGATCACAACCTAAGCATGGTATTTGAATATTCCACGCGCCGCGCCCTATTTACTGGTGCGGAATTGGGATTGTGACGACCGTGTGATGGTCTGCCTTGCACTTCGCGACAGCGTACGAAATCGCTGACTTCACAGAGTCTCTGTTGCACCCGTACGTCTTCCTGGCTGAGGAACAAAGGATGAGGAGTGCTTAAAGATATGGCTCCCAACTACAATCCGTGGAAGAACTGTGTCCAGAATTGTCTCTCCTCACACGCTTATTGTTGCCAAACTTAGAATGATAAACCAAAAAAGCGTCCGAGTGTAAAACAGCCGTACCCTGTGTGTCAGGTGACCTGAATCTATATGCGACGAACTTAAAGCACTGAAATCCACCTATTGTTCTCTTATAATCAGTACGCATACCAAAAAGCTTATAATGCTTTAATTTAACTGACGGCCTAAGCATTTTAAGCAAGTTGGTTGGAGAGGGGTTTAGCCTGTCCTCCGCATTGCAGCTACTCTCAAGTTAGTGGATAGTGAAGGACGTTACAACATATTTACTAACTTAGTCATATCGGCCGTTGCTGTCCTTCTGTAGAAAAGCGGTCTGCACCACAGACTGGTAGAAGTTGAGTTGCGGGTTTTAGCTCCAAAAGTTCAGAAAGAATACCATCATCAACATCATCATCATCATCATCATTTGACACGTTAGCTAGAGGTGGGGAACACCTCAGCTACTGTGCCGCAAATACACAGAAAAAGGAGAGAAAAGATGCAACCGCTGCAAGCCGGCTGAGCTACCGGTAACGGATGGGCATAGTTTCGATAAGCTACCAGCCGACTACTGGGCATCAAAAAAATTACTATGCAAAATTATATAAGGCTAAATAGTGAGATGATGGTTGGAGGGGAGGCTAAGAGAAATTGGGTGGGACAAGGCAACTCGGAGCACGAAAGCCACTGAGGTCGGCTCCTAGCCATATCAGCAAGTGTGTCCAGCCAAACGTGTTCATTGTCTTTCGGACCCCAACCAGGGAGCCGAGACGTTCCAACCGAGGCCAGCTTCGAAGTGAGGACTTTCATTCCTCTGGACCAAGTCATCGTTTGGCCACCCCTCCCCTTCTTCCATCCACACCCCACGGCGCGCAAACAACGCACGTCGCGGAAGTCGGTGGGTTGGCATGCATAACACGTGGCCGACCCATCGGAGCCAGTTGCGTGAAATGACGGTGCTGAGCGGTTCATTCCCTTTTCCTAGGCCGTAAACAAGGCGTCGAACACGCTCGTTACTCACGTGGTGTTCCCACCAGATGTGAGCCAAACTGCGAAGGCACCGGTGGTCGAACGTAACTAGCCTCTTTATGTCCGCTGCTTTAAGCGGCCAGGTTTCACAACCGTACAGTAGGGTCGAACGTACCGCTGCATTGTACACTCTACCCTTCAGGGCGAGAGTGATGTCGCGCCGGCGCCATAAGTGGCGAAGGTTAGCAAAAGCGCCCCGAGCTTTTGCTATACGGTTCGTGAAATCATCTTAAATCCCATGGGCTCTGATACAACTTCCCAGGTAGTTGAATTCTTGAACGACTACTAGTTGATCCCCACCAAGGGTCAGCGAAGGTGGCGGTTCAGACCAATCTTGGGGGAACGCTTTGCACTTAGAGAGTGCGAAGCAAAGCCCGAAGTGACGGACAGCCAGTGCTAATCTGTCCAGTGCCGCTTAGCAGGTTTATGAGTTGTCACACATTAGGGCAATATCATCAGCATACTCTGAGTCAAGAAGCCGTTCTCCTGGGAGCAGATCCACACCCTCTGAGTCGTGTCCAGTAAACGCGATTCCTATGACTTCATCAATAGCGAAGTTGGAGAGGAAAGGTTACAACGGGCATTCTTATCTCACACCGCTGGAGATATTAAAGGGCGACGACAGCTTGCCGTAAGCCCCCACTCTGCCCGAGCTACGTGCGTTTAATGATCGGATAATATGTACATATTTCTCAGGTACACGTTTCCTGAGTAGACAGTCCCAAAGTGCACTTCTATCCACCAAAACGAATACACCTTTGATATGGAGGAGCAGGACGACGCTGGACCGCTAGTATCTGTAGCGGTGCTCCAACAATTAACACAAAATAAAGATATGGTCAATGCAGCCACGACCTCGACGAAATCCAGCTTACTCTTCACGAATATGGCTTTCACGAGTGCCAGTCAGTCTGGGAAGGATGACAGAGGCAAGGAATTTGGAGGCGATGGAGATCAGACTGATTCCTCTATGGTTGCCGCATTCCGATCGTGAGCCTCCCTTGAAAATTGGGACTATGACAGAGCGACTCCAATCGGTTGGGACAGTTTTCTGCTCCCACATTTTCATTAGTAACTCGTGTAAATCTTCCACAAGAGCATGTCCCCCGAATTTAAAGATGGCTGGAGGGAGATCGTCTGGTCACGCGGCTTTATTTAACTTCAACAGTGCGATCTCACGTACGACTTCTTAGCGAAACCGTGGATTCAAAGGGACAGCCCACGAGGCGAAGCGATCAGTGGCCGGCGTGAAATATGACAATGCCAACCGATTAAATTGCCTTTCAGAGTGCTCAGTCCAACGCTCCAAGCGTTTTGACAAGTTGTTTATAGGCTGTCCACTCTCGTCACGTATAGCTTTCATTAATATCAGGTCTTCTGTTGCCCGTTTCCCGTATAAGCCCGGATAACTTTCGATGGTTCCCGTGGGCTGCGGCCATTTCCATCTCTGAAACACGAAGAGACCACCAGGGTTCGCGGTCTCTCTTCAGGCTAGCACGGAGTTTTGCCCGGAGCTCTTTGCGAGTTTCATTGTGTTCGCTTCCAGCCGGAATGCATCGGTGAGCATCGATAAGTTCCGGAGACTGAGAGGAGAGCCAATTTCCATGTTGGTGATTAGTCTTACCACATGAGGAGTTGCCCGGTGCTAGTAAGCTTTGGGAAACATGAGACCAGTGAGCTACAATCGCATCCAGTGAGCGCTTACTCAATTCGCATGGCAGCGTACTTCGATACGCATTCAAAACAGCTGGTTTCGCCAGTTGGCTGGTGTTAATGCGCTCAAAACGTCGTCCTGGGCGTCCGCCAAAATGCATCCGCAGGTCAGCACATATAAGTGCATGGTCGGTGTCTACACCTGTGCTCCAAATCGAGCGACAATTCTGAACGCAGCCTCCCCATCGGTAACTTATCGCAATGTGATCAATTTGCGTCCATAGTTGGTTCGAGGCTGGTGGGCGCCAAGTCAGCGTCCGGCGGGTGCTGTTTCGGAAATTAGTACTTGCAACAAAGAAGCGAGCATCCCCACACAAATGAAGTAACCGCTCACCGTTATTATTACGGAAGCCTACACCATGTTAGCCGCCCAGATGTAGTTCATCAGTGTATAATTTTCCAACTTGAGCATTCAGATCCCCAGCCAGCACAATAGTGTACGAGCTACTTCTGTGGCGAAGGTGCTCGCTCAGTTAACGATAGAAGTCGTCTTTTACCGAGTCATCGCTAGAGCTGTCGGTGCCTAGGCAGCGATGACGAGGCGACACCTGTTAGTCACACGCGACTTCGAAGATTTGAACGAGCCAGCCAATCGGACGGCACACAACCAACTACTGATTGGAATCCAATCCTCCAGAGTAGCTTCAGCCTGGGGACTCAGGACAATATCAACACCGGCTTGGCCGGTGCTCGAAGCTGAATTATAAACGGATAGGCGCAATGAGAAAGTGTTGCTTGTGTCACCTGATGGGGATCGCAGAGTGAGTACAGAGCTCGAGTCTTGCAGGCGGGTCTCCGATAAGCAGCAGATTTCGATCGGGAGGGTATCTAAGATTCGGGCAAGTGCTACCTGTTGACCGATCTGAAGCAATGTGCGAACATTGAGGCATGCCAATCTGAAGGAGGATCGAGGGCTCCAAATGAAATCCGATGAACTGGGCTTGACGGCTTGCTTGGACGTGGGCCTGTTGACAGGGCAGAAATGACTCTCCTCGTTCACATGTGAGTTGAAACTATAAGACAAGCCATTATTGAAGTAAGGTAGAGGAGGGCCAATAATTGCGGGGTTGAAAACAGGGGGGATAAAGGTGAACCTGGAACGGGACCATAAAGGTGAAAAAGCGTAAGAGGGGGAAAATAAGAAGACGGGAAGGCTTGAGCAGTAGCAACCAAACCCCTATTCACCCTGCCCGATGCAACAAATACGGCACCGTCGATTATCCTCTGTGATGGCCAGTGCATCAGAAATTTGTCTGAAGGGAGATTGATTGTATTGCGTGGGCAGGGTACTACCAGGCTGCCCAGGCCTAGACAGGCGAACGATTAAGATTCTCAACCACGGCCTCTGGTTCAGAAACCTGACCGCAAGGCAGCGGGTTTGGCGTTGGGTTACAAGGAGTCCGTTTTAATGAATAAGGAGCCACCACATTCCAACCCCCAACTTGGAGGACCAGGAGGCTGAGTTTGTCTGGCCTATAACCATTGACCAATCTGGTATGAGTGGCCCTGAAGGTGCAAAAATGCACCATCCAGCATTGCTTAGTGGATCGCTGAGGCACACAAACCATCACACCACGGTAACGCCCAGCCTCTGCGATGGAGAGAAGGAATGCTCACTGCTGATGATTTTTGAGAGGATGAAACGGTTGTCCACTGCTTCGCCGGGTCTGTGATGATTGTTTGACTGAGTGCACCTTTGGTGAATCTCTACTTATACCATCCATGTCCCACTACTACTTCCACGCAATAGAACAAAGTAGTAGCCGTCTAAAAAACCTGGGATTTTCGAAGCTGAAGCTCTCTCCAAAATGCTCTAGCTAGTTCAGTTGCATAGATTACTTATTAGAAGATTACGTTATGGATCCTTTATTCCGCAATTGATGAGTGAATTTGGATGCAATGGTAATACATGGTTCACTTGTTGGATGAGCTTTTGATAGGTACCAATGAATTCTGGATATTCTTGAATTTTCACAACAGAAGGAAAAAGAATCCAACGCACCTATCAAGATACCACCTTTTACAAAATTTCCTACCAGGTCACGAACTTAGCGTGGGTAGGCATCCGGGGGAATGTGATTCAGAGTCGTTAACCCGAAAAATGTAAGTTTGATCGTTAATTGCAATAATATGCTAATTCCCGGATGTAAGTGGAAAGAAACCATCTGTAAAACCAATATTAGCCAGAAGCAGTCAGACTCAATTCTGTGGAGGTGATGGGCTAATTTCGAGGAATTATCTTGACTGAAGACGGAGTTTGGTGGACGGTGTATTACGTTGGAACAGCTGTTCCTGTTCTAGTTGGTTCTACGGTTGCAACTTATTGTGTCAAATGTAAACAAACGGTTGAGGACACAGCGCACAAATAGAGCGTGCATTAGGGTCGTGATAGGACTGGCTCGTTTTGCCGAGTGTGAGAGCAGTAGTTTGTTGTTTGCATCATTGAAAACCGAATTTCACAGGACCAACACATAAAGACACAAGGACAAGACTAGATATACAACAACATTACCATAAATCTAGGAGAGGTTAACGGTAGCAATAAGAGGGGTATAAAGAAAGAAACCGAATTATTGCTAAAACGTCTTTACTGCTTCTCGCACAAAGTTTTAAGCACCTTCCTCCTCAAAGTAGTCCAACCAAGTTCTTACCGCATTGAGATGTTAATGGTTAAAGTCAGGTCCAAATAAGAATTGATTACTTGTATGGGTGGATCTTAGACCTTTGACAATATACACTATAGAAGGAGTCAAGTGACATCGTAAAAGTGCGAGGTTCCACAAATGGAAAAACAAAGAAGAAAACTGGCAAAACAATTGCGAATTTGTGCACGTTTTCCGTATCAATTTCGTTCAAGCCAACAAATCTTCAATGATTCCCTTCGGCCTTACATAATTATAAGTGGAAAAAGAAACTTGATAGACATACTGTAAGTCGAGAAAGTACGTTTAGTCGACAATCACAGATGACTGATAATAACTGTCATATAGGTCACAGCGGACTTGTGTACAAAATCATTGGGCAAGACTTCACGGTCCGATTGAAACAAGGCAGGCCGAATACCTGGGTGCATTTATCAGACGTAAAACTTGATGTGTTACAGTTAGCAGCATTGTCATACTTACTTGATTACAAAGTTCCCATAGAAAGCTGGACGGGTTGTTTACAGCAGCCCAAATTAAGAACTTTTGATCAATTGAAAAAGTTTCAACCATCCATTGCTGACACTGTTGTCTGGTTTAGAAACAAATTGGATGATATCACCCACAAAGTTAAGACTGTGCCATTGACTGAAAAATGCGCGTTTGCAAGCTAGCACCTTCAGGTCCTACGTAGTTGTGATGAAACGGGATGAAGGCTCTGGAGTGGTGGTCATGAACAAGGCCGAGTACGCTCAGAAACTGAGTGTCACGAAAAAGTTTGAAAGACTTAAGAAGGTAGGGAACCTAGCCGATGTTGATGCCTGCATAGCTGCCTACCTTGGAATGCTTCTCCTTCATTATGTGATTGGTAGACATCTATAACTTGGCCATGCACAGACAAAAGCATGCAGTAGCAATAGGCTCACCGCTTAGACTGCTGCGAGCTGATGTGTTCATGAGCAAATTGGAGAATACCAATCTGAGCGGAGTCACTAGCGCTCTGCGCTATTACGGATGACGTGCGGATGATATATTTTGCGTGACAGACAGTCACTCTTGCCCAGAGAAAAGTGTATCCCATTTTTATTCAGCGCACGCTAATGCCAATCTCACCCTAGAATCTGAAACTAATGGCACCATGTCCATCCTAGACGTCCAGTTTAGTAGAAGACCATATGGATCGGTCCAACGGAGGATGCATAGAAAATCCAGGTAGAAAGGACAATATATACGTTTTGTCAGCATTGTCCCAAAAAATCAGAAACGCAGCTTGATTACATGTTTCACTTAAAGGCCCGGAAGGTTTTGCAGTGAAGACACGTTGGCGGACGAGTTCAGTTTCGTAAGCGACCTTTTCGAACGAAACGGCCGTCCAGAAAAGTTTGTTCGGAAAAATATGTAGTGCTGAAAAAAGACAGCCAAAGCAGATTCAGTCAAAAAGAAAGTGTTTATTTGTTGTTGCCGGGTAAGGGGAATGGAATATCCCAATCAAGATCTAGAAGGTTATCCGACGCTACGAAGCATACCTACTTCTCAGCAAGCTTGCGACACTACTCGACACTACTCGTATCAACCCAAAGGCAGACTTCCTTGGCAGAATGCTTCTTACTGTGTATATTCCTTCCCTTGTTCATGTAGAACAAGATACATCGCAGGAACTGTCTGAGAGAATACGTAAGCATTACCCAGCTAGTCTATGTAATGGTGGGAGCAAAGCTTATGAGCGTCGTGTTCAAACATTGAGTTGATTCTAACCACTAAACCGACATTTGAAACCGTTTAAAGGCAAGTAGCAACACTACTATAAAGCAGTACTGGTCACCGAAAGCGTACAAGAGCGATGTGCTACTTAGACTGATTCTATCAAAATAAATGCGGCGCAACATAAATTAGCTCACTGGCCAGTGAATATTCTTTCACCGCTGCGACAACTGGCCAGGATTCCTTTCAACTCATCTATGACTTGGAGCACATCAACCTGTCCGATGAGTGTGTGTTAATTGGATGTGGAATCTCTGTTCACTAACGTAGCACTACACTAGGTAGTCGATTATATCTGCGAACGAGCTGAGTAATCTGTTTATTCGTTGTCAATTCCAGTCGAACTACAAAAAGTAGCATTGCTCTTGTGTACTGAAAATGTTGGCTTTCACTTTCAGAATACGCCATACTGTCAAATCGATGGAGTGGCAATGGGTAGCCCATTAGACCATGTACTCACAGATTTTATTAAGTTGATGGTAAAAAGAAGGCATATCCACAGAAATGGCCAAGCTGCCATACTATAAACACTATGGGGATGACATACTGGCATTTTGTTTCTCGGAGCAACAGATCGTGCAGTTGGTAGATCAACTTAACCAGGCACATGCTAATTTGTGGGTCACCTGTGAAGAGTAGTAGAAGCACTGTCTACCATTCTTAAACATCCTTATCAGTTACAGAGATGACGGAGTAATTAAGGGGAACGTCTAAAGAAAACTTACATGGTCCGGTCAATTCCTGCATTTCACCAGCTTCACAACAGTGCGGTACGAAAACAGACGCTTGTGAAAACTTTAGTTAGTCGCGCTAGACGAATTTGTTCGGCGTAGTCTGGCCGGTGAGCTAGTTACTACTGGTTATCCTCGCAGGTCCATAGAGAAGCACAGGCAACAACGAGGCCCAATGGAATTAGTCCATACAGCATGCAAGAAAAACGTCTATATCCAGTTGCCTTTTAAGGGTGACCACCAAATGTTTTATTTCTGCTACGCAGAGAAGTTACCACGCTACTGAAGTTGTGACCATTAACCAAACTCGTAATTTGCCTGTTCTTCTAACAAAGGAAGTTCAGCCGTTAAGTCCAATTCACACTGCATACCCTAATTCATGTGTGACTACGGGTGCAGTTACATGGGCAGAACTAATCGGTCTTTGACCTCCCGAAGAAATTAACCAGCATCCCCGCCCCCTGAATTTTCGTGCTCGCGCAGGCCACCAGCTTCCTCAATAGGTAGTCACCTACCGGGCGCGTTACCGGACACAGTTTGGACCAGCTTTCACCAGCGTGTTAAGTCAATTTAACCCTCGTTTCCTCCATTTCCCTGAGGCTGTGGCAATATGCCGGATGAAGCCAGCTCTGTGCGTTCAGAATCAATTATTTGTAAGCTTAAAAACTGCCATGGAAATACGGGTGGAACTTTAGTCATCCATTTTGCACCTCAATATTGTCTGGTCACACTCATAGTTATTTGTATAGTTGGGTATCGGTTATTGTTAGTGTTAATGCCGAGACAGTAATAAATGTATGCCTCTAGCAACATTTGTCTTCTTACCGCATTATTCGGATCTTTTATAACGCATAAATCCGGCTCCTACAGTCGGAAAGCGATTGACACCGTGCATTCCAGTAACCACGAATCTACCAATTTGCTAGATTTTCCGACGTCTGATAGTTGACTTTGAACGAATCAGCCAACTTGGTGGCATGACCTACGTCGCAAGGTTCATGACTACGGAATGGTTTGGTCCTCGGCACGCATTCACAGGCCAGGCCAAATTGTGTCTTCTCACGTTCCAAGACACTACTCCGCAGTAAGAGATGAAGGTGTAAGTAGACGGTGATGAAGTGGACAAACCTCTAGTTTTGGGTCTTTTCCATATCACGGGGTTGCCGATGAACTGGATTTGCAATTTGCTTGATGGAAAATTGTGTCTGTTGGAGTGCGAAACATTATGAGTTAGGATGTTAGCGGCAAGTTCACCGCTGTCCGGTGAGCTAAAAGAACGGGTTTTCTATCGGTTGGAAGGGTTACAGGAGCCTCCTTCCTTTGCTACACATTGGGTAGTCATTTCCCCAGCATCGAACACATGAGCTACGGTTCTTCGGTAAACACTTCTTTCTAGCGAATTCTTTCTACTTGGTTCATTGGATTGAGGACCATGTTCCCTTTTGAGCCTTGTGAAATTGTGCTGTGGAAATCCATATATCAACAATTTCAAGTGCGTTTTCCATACACTTGATGGTGTATAGAACCACCATCCATGTGGTTTATAGAATCATCGAGAAATTGAAAATATTCAAGTTGCTTCACTTCGGAGGTGAAGTTCAGCGCTTCGAACGCCTGGTTAAAGGCATTGATGAGATCCTCCATGTTACAACATTTAAAGGAGCGGTATAAAATATCTTCGAAGTGGCGGCAGTGAAAACTGATTTTCATAATGCCTGAATTTAACGTGAAGATGTCAGCAATGAGTGAGCAAAGTGGATAACCCATCGCAACTCAATGGTGCTCTTTGCATAACACACCGTTAAACAAAAACGTAATGCTGCATCCGCATTGGAGCAGCAGTTCCTTTAGGGCCGTAGTGTGTATGCTAAACGGTACTTGGTATTCATCAAGATAATCGCAGATGTTATTCCTCTTTTCCGATATCTGCACATTCACGAAAATTAAACTAACATACGCAATATGCAGGCGCTGAGATTCGTGACATTTAGATAAAGCGCGGTATCCACGGACTCCGTTATGTTTTCTCTATTATTTCCAAACTGTTTTCTAATTCCAGCTGCCTGGTACTTTAACATAGGAACGGTGGGCATCTTAGTGTAAACGCACTTGCCCCCATTGAGGTTGCGATGGAAAGATGGATGGATGTTGGAATTAGGATGCAATGCTGCTCTTTGGGTTGGTGGGTCACCATTTTATACTTCTTTCGTCTAAGTAATTCTTAGTTATCTAGTTTAGTTGCTAAACCAACCAGCGTCAATAATTGATCCTGGTTCTGATCTCGTTGGAAGAGCAGTGAGAACATCGGCTCTAGCGATCCCCTGTGGCTCGATGAAGAATGTTAAAAGCTTTATGGTATCTGTTTAATAACTCCATCTATGAATCAATGAGTGGTATAGACTAGCGAAAAGCTACAGAGGTGTATGCATAGATCTTATGGTCGTACATCAACCGAGACACTTTCACGCGCCAAATACAAGAACGATACTCTGCAGAAATTCAACTCATGCGGTTCACACCACGAGCGCATTTCATGTAATTTCTCAACCCATTTAAGAATTTTACTGAACAATTTTATCAATCTGTAATGCTTGAGCTTTCGTCTGTGTAATGCATATTTTGATCCTTGTACATGGCAAGGATATGCGCTGCTAAATTTTGCCTTCCAGGTAGCTGAAGCTCTGATTAATCCATTCGGTGAAGACGTTGATGATTTTGAAATTGAGTATTTCATTGAACGGAACCTAAATGTGAGTTACCTTGTGTTAGACTCCCACACAACACTAGTTTTTTTTATTAAGCTGAGAATGAACGCACCGTCTTTTGAAAATCTCATGCGTGTGTTGATTAGAACACTGAGTAACCGTCAGACAGGACAAATGAAAGTGGCATATTTTAGCTCTGCAACATTTAACAGCCTGCTGGATGCCACTTTTTCTTGGAGATTGCTCTGTTCTACATGATTTCTTTGTGTGAATTGTGCACCAACTTTATCCTTTTGGTGTGTTCTTTAATCTGTGCTAGGTTGTTGAGATTCTCCGGTTAATTTCGGAGTTCCGATTAATTGGCCTAACCGCCTTCTGTGTACGCCATCTTGGATTTGTTCTACGGTAATCGGCCATCATGACCACCGCTTCGGTAATCCGAAATGAAGTATTTTGTGCCAAGTAACGTTGTGCTAAGGTCGTAAAAGGAGGACTGACTTGTACAAATTGCGAAGACCGGTACCATTCGAAATGCGTCAACGTCTGTAGAACCCACATAAATAAATACAATACGCCGGGTTCACTTTGGTTCTGTACGAAGTGCCCAGCAGTTTCACTGGTGAAATGCGTACTAGCGTTAAAACAACAGTACTGCAGTCTAATCACTGAAGCTATCGCTTGGATGCAAAAATTGCTTCACTCGAGTCAACAATAGCACATTTTGCACCTTATCCGTCTCTCGCAATTGCCGCCTCGAAACCAAGGAATAGGGCAGGCGTTCACATGTCCACGCAGTACTAGAAACCTTGGGAATCAAGAAGCAAGTCGTCGTTGCGACTAATTGAAACATGCCTAGCCCCACCGCCCGCATCCTCTTAGCCAATGTATCGACTGATGCAACATAGGTAACACCCACCCTTCCGATTGATCAACGAAATCCGAAGCGCTCTAAAGACCGATCTACCTATGCAGTCGTTGCTGCTCGGTATAATCAAAGTGTGACCTCATTAACCTCACCCAGTACAGCCACAAAATGGATGAAGGACCAGGTGCAAGCGACCGAGACGTCACTAAATCCTTCGATAACCGTGCTTCCTCCATCACCGAAGACCAGGCGGAACTGCGGGGTCTTGACACTTATATGCACCAACATTCCTGAATCCAAGGCAAATTCCTTAAGGGGTAAACAGCTAAATGAGTTAAAACAATGGAATTGCCTTTGTAATAACATTGGAGTTCAAGCCACTCTGAGTAACACAATGCGCGTCATTAGACATCCAAACGAATCATTATGCGGAGCCCCGGCTGATGTGAGTAACATTGGGATCAATAGATAATGTCGAGACGGTACTTTCGTCGGCATACCGCCTGCGGACTGAAAACAAAGGCAGATGCATATTTCCATATGTTCCATGAGGCGAACGCCAGAGGGACAAAAATAATTCCAAAAGACCGACAAATGGAGAGTACTAAATGAATTATTCTCATTTATGGCGTGCCCGAACTACGGATAACCAGAAACGAAGAAGCCCAGATTCATGACCTGGGCGAATGGCGTTACATTCGTGAATCCCTCTGTACAAGCGCCGTCATATCGCAGTCGATTAGTTGGTTACTCCTTTCGCCAAAATACAAAGGCAGTGGCCCTAGAATCCTGAAACTAAGTGCATTCACAACTGATGGCCGTGAACTTAATCCGTAGCTGGCGATTACTACGCAACACACGTCCTTCGGAATTACGACTGCAGGCAGCCGTTAGAGAGCCGCAACCACCCGCTGTTCTCGCGGAAACGACACCGCCGGCGACTTAATGTAACCACAACAGCGATTCAGAAAACTGTGCCTTAATATCCGCAGCTATCGAGAAGACTGCCGAAGGACTACGTACCGCAGGTGCCAGTGTGATCAAAAACAGATTGCATTCCTACCGTGAATTGGCAATTCACCCAAAAAACGATTAGGTGCTGGGCTGTCTTCGGTCGGCACAAATCCACATCATTCACGCGCTCCTAGTCAACATCTTTTGACATCCGAGAAGCTTTCCTGTATGTACACCAACGCTCAAGGCTTACTGAGTTAACATTCCGAAATGCGGTTGAGTTAATGATCAAAACCCTGCGAACTCGTCGCTATAACGGGGACATGGTTACGACCTGAAAAAAGTGACATGGAGATCGTACTGCCAGGCATGCCCATTGCTCGGCACGACCGACCCAGCAAAGGTGGAGGGGCGGCTCTGTACTTCCGCAATAACCTCCAGATGATATCACAGTAGTACAAGCTGATCTGGATAGGGCATACGCTTGGTCAATCCAGAATCTACTTCGATTCAATGTGGACAAATGTAGAGTGCTTCGCCTAGGACATAAGTTGGTGTCCTCCTACAAACTCGACAACCGGGCGCTTCAAACGTCTTCTGGAGAGAAGGATCTGGGAGTTTTGGTCCAGGTCGACCTAGGATGTTGGAAACTGGCTGAGACGGCGTTTACAAGGGGCATGCAACATGTGCGCCTCCACAACTTCTCGGCTGATACATACGGCCACATGTGGAATAGGCAATACAGGTCTGGCAGTCATGGCGGAGGAGAGAGTTCACTGCCTTGGAGATATTCCAACACCGGGCAAGCAAGAATGTCAAGGGTCGGTATAATTTGTCGCATGAACGAAGGCTACAAGTGCTCAAAGTCTTCAGCAGACAGTAGCGGCGATTGTGCGTAGACCACATTTCGACTTACCAAATTTTATGAGATCCCAGCCACATGTGCCGCTACTTACTGGAGCTCAGTCACAACAGCAGTTTGAGAGATCACCATCTCAAGCTGCCCGAGCAGTATAGTAGCATGGAATGCAGTCGGGATTTCTTTTCCGTAAGCGTTTGCCGTACATGGAATGCTCTACAGGAAATTATCATATGTGCTCACACGCTGACAGACTTCAAAGCCCGAGTTGACCATGCACTTAATTCTCTGTGCCATCTTATATGACCCATTACCCGTGGATAAACCCAAGTGTCTGTAAGATTTCAATAGCGGTCACAGCACAAATTCCGTTCCACGTTTTTCCCCACCTGTACGTCTACATCAGAATGAGACACGATTTCTACCAACATCTCATTTGCCGTCACTTCTTATTGATTTACTTTGAATTAACAGCCAAAACTACGTATAATTCAGTGCGTTCACTGGTGTAAACCAAATTATGCTAACACCTTCTTTATATTTTGTTGGTTCACCATAACCGTCCTATGGGATCTGTTAAGTAGTAGCTTTTTACTCGTATAAAACCATGATTCCATTGTATGTTATTCTGGTGCGCAAAAACCTCCGTACTGCAGTCCAACGTGCCATTACGATCAGCTGTCTATGGCGACCACGCGTCCAAGGCAATAGCTTTATGTGGGTCCTTTGAGTGGTCGCCTTAGACAGGTGCATAGTACAGCTGCGTAAAATTTCACTATGGACTTACATCTGAATAACGGTAGAAAAACGAAGGAAAAGAACTAAATTTGACGAGGTTAATGTTTATTTCCGAAACTTACAATCCCGCTAACTAAATCGTGCCAAAACTGAGTCTAGCTGGGGGAGAAATTGGAGATTTTCAGACGTAAGATGCAGCATTTGAGGCGGGTAGGCATAAGCGCATCAAATTCGTTGGGTCCGATTTAATCGAACAAACTTAGTCAACCTTCCAAAAGATTAACTGCCAAATTTATCAAGGTCCGCAGTGAAGCTATAGCATGAAATTATTAAGTAGAACGTGCTGTAGTCAAACAAAGAAACCTTCAGGTCGCTGCAAGAGAACTGTTTTGACTGTATAGCGCTTGTAGTCGCGCTACGGCAGCGTACAACACAAAGTTTGAGCTAGAGAGACAGATACACCCTGTAGGTTTGACTTACGTATACGACAGCAAACTCGCATTAATTTGATCCAAATAATAACAGAAGTTTGGCTTTCGTATCCTGATCAATATGCTACGGAAATATATTCAGATGCCAGTATCACAATTAAAGTGCATGCAAGTGGAACAGAGAAGGAAACCTCGTATGCGAAGTATTTCAAATAGCCCACTATTTTGATCACAATACTATCACTTTAGAAATGTAAAAACACCTCGGTTTTGACAGTTTGCCTAGCTACTGTACTATTGGTAACTTACCAAACTACGTCACTTCAGCACTAGGGTTTGATTACATGTATGCACATGCCATTATTGATGTATTCGTCGGTTGAGTTGCTTTCACGTTGACATCGCATGTGTTTCTCCATTCTCAGGCCTCATATCTGATAGTCGACCGAGTACATCGTGACGCCGGTATGATAAATGCAATGATGCTCAGAGTTGCTGGTTCCGATTGGAAAGAGCACACTGACGCAGCCCTGGTGGAATACGCTCAGGAGAAACGCCAACGAGATAGACTGGTCGGATCTCTCGCTAACATCGAACTTACGAGCAGAAAAGGCAGCCTTGCTTTCTTGCATGGCGCCAGTTATGCCAAGAAGCGGGAATCAAAGCCGCAGGCCAAGTGAACTGATTAAAGGGGTATAACATGACTGTGTTTAGAGATTTATCTTTTAGTATTCTTTCCACGCACACAAACTGTATAAGATTATGTTTATCACTAGCAAAAGTGTTCTTCAAGGAAAATGTCGAATAAACGAACAATTCTGCTCCCTATTGAGTTGCTACAAATTATCTTGGAGCGCAGGCGCTATAATTATCCTTACCTTACAGTGCAACCAACAAAGGTGGTATTATTTACATGCTACATGGAAATTACTTTCATCTACCTATGGGTGTGAGAGAGGCTATGATCTGTGCATTTCGAAAGGCGGTCCAATGCCCTTTCCCGTGTGTGCTCCAGTTCCACAACATCGGAAAATTGAACCAGCGATTTTATTCTGAGAGAGCACATGAATGTTTGCTAAGCCTCAATGGTTGATGGTATACGCAAAAGATATGTTGAGAAAAGCAGCCAGTAGATTCACTGTAAGTCGCACATCTACAAACTGCTTGATCTCACCCTGTAACGTGGCTCGAGAACTTGACCCAGATGGCGCAGTTTTGTTTACCCATGCAACATCTCTTCTTCTCTTAAATTTGGGCAAGGTAGGGGTGGAATTAAGCGATATCGGAGGAGCGTCTAATGTACATGGCCAACCTTAACTAGTGTTTCTTCCGGAGGAGTGATTGTAAATAAGTTACCATAAACGACGACATGCGTGGTTGGAATACCTGAGGATTTGATACCCTATCATATAACAACCCATACGCAATGACACGGTCCGCAGAAACTCATAGTGTCCACAACCTAAGTTGGTAATGGGAAGGGTCAAACCGTTGACATTTTTGGTCGTCCTATAATGTGTAGATTCAAGCCTAGCCAGAGTACAGTTTCACGAGGAGCTTCAAGACCTAAGTGCACGGTCCACATAAGCAATAGAACCACAAACTGATGTCAATTATTTCCTGCTTGTAACGAAGATACAAAAGTGAATTGGCGGTACTCAGGTAGAGTTGTTGCGCAAGGTACTAAAAAGCCACACAGGTGCGTCAATGCACCTCGATTATGCTGAGGATATCGATTCTGATACTCATTGAACTTGAGGAAGAAAGCAAGAGTACCGTCTGAATGATTGCATTTGGTACAACTTGCAGTTGCGTTTGTATATGGTTAGTTGGTTCGGCTAACTCCGAGTTTAGGCATTGTCGCTACTGTAACTATTTCTGTTGGATATTTGGTATAAGCAACAACAAATTCTATCCCTCTGTAATCAACTGATCGGATGACACCCGTCAAACCGTTTTATATCGATAACTTTTCATATAAATGCTTCTACGATTGCGTGATTGTCCTAGGGGTTTTGGAGCCGATTTAACTACTTTCTGAGCAAACTGTACCTGTTAAATCAATTTGAATGCCACACAATGGACCAGCACCAACACGGAGCAGACAACCGGTGTGATCCAACCTATGATCAACATAGGGAGATTAGTGTTTCATTGTTGAAGTGTTGTAAACATAGATACGTTTTCCACTGTATTCCTTACATAACAGTTTACAGAGGACGTTGAGGTGCTCATGCTCTATGACAATACAAAATTTTTCTATGACTGCAAGTTGTTCAACCTATTGCTTATATTATGAATAGTCAGCGTGATTAGCCCAAAAATGTAGGCCTTTCGCAACACCATCCAGTAGACTAGAATACAAAGTCACCATGCATTTGTTTTATCCCGATCCCATTCATGATTGGTCGGCTGAATAATGAATATGAAAGTAAGAAAACTGGCATATGTATACTATGTTCTCCCTTCGCAATATAATCGGGTGCACACACGGCATAATTTCATTGTCAGTATAGTTCAATTATGTGACTTTGCGACGCGCTCACGAGGTATGTGGTCTGTAAAGTGAACATCTAAGAAATTTTTGTATTCCCACACCGATTTTGCCACGACTATTGTTTCGGGTAACTAGTTTTAATATTTCACTGCTTGCTGCTCTGAGCAGAGAGGGTGAGCTATCCGCCTCAATTCCGGTAATATAGGCTTATGCCGCGCGTGCTGCGTTGTACGCACGCATTAAGTAGTAGCGTTTGCATATAGAATGCTTATAACTACTAACTTTACATTGTGTTTGTATCGTTTATTCAAAAACAATATATAAAATCTTATCGGGGTTTTGACAAAGGCCGTCTGAAATCATCGATACTTGCTATGTATAGGGCTATCACAGACACCTACATGGACGGATGTCATTTACATATGGACTGACATATTTCAGACTGATTGGTGGGACTGTAAAACGCGGATCTCTTCCAAACAGGGTAGTAAGTATTGAGCGAGCTGAAATGAATAATATTTATGGACCCGAAACATCGCCTTAGATTACTCCTGAAACGGATTGAAATATATGAAAGCTTCACGAGTGACACATGTATAGTATTTCAGCAATTCCGCAAGGAACCGTAGGAATTGAATGTGTGGGTCTACAAGTGATTCACCGTTTACACTACTTAGCCAATGGAACCTGACAGCCGCTCACCCAGTATCTACAATGGTGGTCACGCACATCTAGGTCAATGTGCTTAAACCATTAAAAAGTCGTTAGCCTGTGTCTATCAAACGAGCGCAGTCAACAGCGGCCAAAACAGTATTTATGCCTAGTACAGTGATGACACAACTTGAGGTCATTATCCGTGCTACCCGTGCAGTCCATCACTTAGTTTGTTCGCATGCGGTTCAGACCGTCAAGAATGATAAGTGAAGAACCGAAGTGACCAGCGCTGAGTGGGGTCGCTCAAAACTACGCCGTAAATTTGGACGCTTGGTACCAACTGTATTCATTCATGCTTTCATTCCGTGTATTTGCGACTTATTCACAGGCGAAACAAGCTCGGATTCCATTTGTGTTCGAAGCATTGGTGGATAAACGTTTATTGTCTAAAATCGTTAAACTGGGAAGCTTTTGTGGTCAACCAGGTTGCTTTTCCTTTTTCAAGTAGCTCTATATTTTGTTGTCCAGATGTGACCAGTCATTAATAGCTAGGTTTAATTGAAAATCATGCGAGTAGTCCCCTTTAATGGTTTAGCTTTCACCGATGACGTCGAGGCATATTGGGGGGGGGGGGCGGCAGTCAGAAAGGAGCTCTAGGTCTTTCGTAACCAATTAGCATATTTACACTCAGAGAACCCCTTCGCAGGTTGTTACAATAGAGTGTCATAATAATAATGATTCAGTATGACATCGCATACCAGAATCAGTCCGTGAACGGATTAAAAAGTATAAATAGTCAAGTTGGTCTCTGCTGAAACGCGATCACGTGGTCTCACTCATCCACCTTCTTGTAAATATTTACGGTGGAATACGCCATTTATAGCTAACGTTGCTGGTACTTGTGCGATCTCACAGAACATGAGACTTCATAGCTAAGGACAACGTTGACTATAAAAGTTATGTTTTGTATTCCATATCACAAGCTGAAGGCAATGGGAGTTACTAGTGAAAAGAATCATCATCTGCGGGGTGAGCTAATCTCGGCCTATCAGTCCGATGACCTGTCACGTTAACCACCTCTCATGAAGCTTACTCGTAGAATAACAAGAGGGGAAATTAACTGAATCCCGCCATGCAGTATGTCTTTCTGGAATGCCGCACGAAGTTTCCCTCCTCGGCTTTTGGTAGTTTTAGTCTGTTCTTCTGGTTTATGTCATTGCATCCACATTATCCATTTTCAAAACACACCTCAGAGATGCACAAACTGCTTGCATTACGTGACATAACCCGTGCTGGCCGGGCGACAACATAACGAAAACGAGTCTTGTGTCCACCAAGCCACCCACCTCATGAAATCGAGGTGGAAGGATCCACACCTGTACTAAGGTGAACAGCTTGTTGAGCTCAAAGACGCGCGGTTTGCTTGCGGGCAACGCTTTCGTATCCGCGTTTTCACTTTGTGCAGCATGTGAGAACTTGTTAGACTTTAGATTTTTACACTTGTTCTGTAGCGGCGCATGCACTCGCAAGGTTCGACGTTTAGCACCAACGGCTAGATCGATTAATTTCTTAGGCATGGACGCCAAATAACAAATCACAAATAAGTTTTCAGTTTAGCTTTACTTTTATAAATTTTAAAAATGCAGGAAGGTGCCACCGTTTAATAGAATAAATTGAATTCAGCTATTTTACGAAAGGACAAATGACTTCTAGCATCCTTAGTCGGTATCCTTATCCTTTCTGTCATCCACTGACACGATAGCTTGCAATATTTACACAGGACATTCATATTGAGTTCATTGAGTGGTAGAGAGCAGAAGGGGGGTCCCGTGTCAGCTCCTTCGCTTCCCTTCGCTTTCATATAAAAGCTGGCTTAGTTTATTTTAATGAAAAGTCTTCCATAAACTGTACACCATCCCGCTTCTTGGTGTCCGGAACGCAAGCAAGCTGACTGCCAGTAGCCACGTCTGGCCCAACGTGTAAAGTGATTTTAGATTCTGGGTACGCAGTTGTCTAACCGACCAGCTGCTAAATATCATCGACACGTTGTTGATCCGATGGCGCTTTATGTTAGGATTAATGTCCACATTGACATCATTGGACCATTACCGGCTTTCAGCGATATTATGTATATCTTTAGCGTGGCGGGTTGGCCCACTCACTGTCCCGAATTAGTTTCAATTTCCGATGTGTCTGCGTAGAATGTCACTCACGCTTTCAGAGCCCTGGGTCATTTCATACGGCTGCCCAGCCATGGTGACCACAGACCGTTGACAACTAACCAACTCATCGACGTTCATCGATCCACATAAGTTCCTAAATTGCATCGCACATGGGCTCCTACTTAGCTTCTTCTAGCAGAGAGTATGTTGGTAAATGCCTTACTGAGTACCGATAATCACTTGAAAAGTGCTAGTCATGGTATTCTTCCGCATCTGGTCAGCTCCGAACACGGATGTACAACCGTGCAGTACCGAAGTGGCTTATAGACAACACCTGCGACTAAAAGTATTCTTTCCATACAGTACAAAATCCTCAGTGCTACGCGTAATGCACGTTGTAGCTGACCACAAGCACACTCCGCAACAAACCAACAATGCACATGGTACAATATCATAAATACTTTGTACTCAAACGCCTCCATTACTGCCTGTTCATTTGCCCATGCTTCGATGATCAAAATGGTTGTTTCAAACTATCATTCTGAAATCCATTTGTGACCCTACAGCTTAGGGATGTCCTTTTCATCCTTAGACGTGACTGCGAGCGAAAATTCGTCGTTATTAACCATCCTGAAGTTGACGATTATTGGACATTTGAATTTATTTCTTTTCAAATACAACTGCTGACTGATACAGCAACCACGAAGAGAGACAAGTAAAGAGCGAAACACTTTATTTTCTTTAAACCCCAACACAGTTTACATTTCGTCAGTGAAGCAGTAAGATTGTTCTTCTCTTAAAAGGCGTAAGCGGGGCTTCAACTTTCCTGAGTTAGTATATTTACTAACAGATTCGTGGAATACGTTGTACCCTCCACTCCAGTGAACCCTAAATAAAGATTAAAATGTTTTTCGGGCTTTGGTGTTGTTCACCTGAAAACATTCAATTCCCACACTCTTCAGTTAGGGTCTTATTCTTCGAATTGGCCAAAGTTAGCTTCAATGAGTATCAAAGTCCACATTGAGATTAACCATCTTAATCCGATCACACAGCGATTATCTCAAAAATGAACCTCTAGTTAAAATGAGTCGTTTTCTGTAGGTACACAAAAGTGGAAGAATTAATCTTGAGCCTTTAGTACACTGCTGGTCCTACCGCCGCAGTCTGTGTAGAACAGGCCCTTGTCCATATATATTTCAGTTCAGTTCAATTCAGATAGGAGAATCCCGTGAGTGTTCCATCTTGAGTGGATCGTTGAGCCAGGAATTGATGAAGTGCTCAGTTATTGATGGATCTAAAACGGAAACACCCGTATCGCACCCTGGCCAACCAGTTAATGCCCACGTTTCCTGCCCTAGCAGTCCCCGCTGTGGTAGTCACGTGAAGTAAACAAAGGATAGGAAGAGAAATCGAAGGTACAGAATAGGGAAGTGTACTTAAATAAGAAAATAATACCAATACGTGAAGAAAAGTAGAGAAAAGAAAATCGAAGTACGAAGATGCGAGTTACTCAGGAAAATGGAAATGTTTCGTGTTGCCACCCAAGAGCGTCAAGTTGCCGCTCAAACCCCTTAACCGTAGATTCCCTGATAACACTTTCCGGAAGCATGCTCCAGCGGTCGATGACTCTGCGTGACAGCCGGATTTCCGCCCTAAGCCGATCGGACCGTGGTTTGTCCAGCTTCAAAGAATGACCGCGTAGAACAGACAATCTAGCGGGACTGAATAGCCAAGATAAATCTGGACCAACCTTCCCAGTTAAGATACGGTAGGTTAGGATTAGGTCTCCTCTAAGTCTTCGGTAGTGCATTGAATGCATTCCCAAACTAAGTAGACGCTCGGGGTACGTCCGTCCCCGTAATCCCTCGACTAACCTAGTACCCACTCGTAAAAACCTCTCTAGCTCCATTTTGTCCTGGACGAGGCAGGGCGGACACGCCTGGACACAGTATTCCAGATGAGGCCGAACTAAAGCTGAGAGCAGCCTCGTAAAGATGCCGCCCGTCAAGACTCCGAAAGAACGTCGGATTAACCACAACATGCGGAAACCTCTGCTTGCGGCCTTCTTCCAGTTGTCGCCGGAGTGTAAAGCCGAAGAGTGTACGACGCCTAGGTCAACCTGGCTAGATACACTGGGGAGTTCGACCCCACCGACCAAGTACTTCGCAGGAGGACAACCTCCTCCAATTCGCAGAACGGAGCACTTTGTCTGAGATGTGGGCAGTAACCATAATGTAGACCAGTCCCAAAGCTTCGGAACCCCCAGGAACATCAACAATGTTCCACAGCTTCAGGTCATCAGCAAATAGCAGCGATGGTACCTCAAGCTCCGCGGGTAGGTCATTCACATAGATAGAGAACAACAGCGGTCCAAGGACGGAGCCCTGCGGCACGCCGCTGTGGACAGACTGCCTAAATGATAGGCCCCGGCCTACCTGTACACACTGTTCTCTACCCTCCAAGAAGGCAGTCACCCAATTAAGGGCGCGGCCAGATACCCCGTAGGAGGACAGCTTTTGCGCGAGCCTCAAATGGGGTACCTTGTCAAATGCCTTCGAAAAGTCGACGAAAAGTACGTCCAGTGAGTGGCCGTTATCCACTGCATCCGCCCAATTTTTGCGAGCCACCAACAGATTCGTCAGACACGAAAATCCCTTCCGGAATCCGTGTTGTACATTGCTAAGTAGATTAAATCTACTCAGATGACTCTCCAATGAATCTCTCACCAGTTTCTCGAGAAGTTTGACTACTACACTCGTCAGACTAACTGGCCTGTAATTTGCAGGCAGACCCCTGTCCCCATGTTTAAAGATGGGACAGATGACAGCTTCCTTCCATTCGGAAGGCAATGTACAGCTGTCAAGCGATTTCTGAAACACAATAGCGAGCGGTCCACTTAGTTCCGCAGCCAACTCATGTAACAGTTTCAGGTGAATTAAATCAGGCCCAGAGGCCTTAGAAGGATTCAGCCCTTGTAACAGCCTACGAACTGCAGTCTCTGCTACAATAAATTCAGATATTTCTGAACCCTCAGGGGTCCTGCAAACCAGCTCAACGCCTGTCAAAGAGGTTTCCCTTACAAACGCTGCCGCAAATTGCCCACTAAGTACGCAGGCCTTGTCATAGTCCGTATGCTCATGAGTACCGTCATCACGCATCAATACTGGAATTGACATGTTCGAAACGCAGCGCCTTTTGACATAAGCGAAGAATCTTTTTGAATTCTCTGAAGCTTCGTCTGCTAACTCTTTTTCAAAATTGAGCCGAGCATACCTTAAGTGTTGCTTACACCTATTTCTGGCCTTACGGTACCTGTTATAAGTATCGGTGGACGGAGAATCTTGGTAAGTCCGCCAACATCTAGACCTCTTTTTGAGCAGATGCCTGCCAGTGGGATCTATCCAGGGCGGCTGTGCTTGGGCCTCCTTTCTCCTCCTGACTGGGATGAAGGGAGCAAAGATCTCTGTGAGGTAGGACTTAACTTTATCCCAGGCAACCTGGACAGTATCGTCGTCTGAGATCTCATAATGGAAACCAGAAGCTTTGGCTCTCATTGCTTGATAGTCTGCTTGCCATATGTTCGGGCGAGACTCGACAGTACTCTGGTAGCGTCTAGACAGAGTGCAGCTGAAGAGCAAACAAACATGATCACTGGAACCCAGTGGAGGTCCGTAAGTAACGTCATCAACACAATCGAGTGACTTATCGAATACAAGGTCTAAGATAGACGGTACTTGGGCGTCCTTGTACCTAGTGGGGAGGTCAATGAACTGGTGCAAAGATACTTGGAACGTAAGTTCAAGCAGATCAGCGCCGAATGTGCCTGACGCTGAGTCGCAAGAAAGATCTGCCCAGCAAATCTCTGGGAGGTTGAAGTCGCCCATCACCAAACACTTATTTGCGGACTGGGAGCGAATGAATTCAAGTACCTCTTTGGATACGCTCCCAGGGCTTCTATACACAATTAAAACTGTAACCTGAGCCGAGGATGTGCTAATAACAGCCGATAGAGCTTCAACAGTTTTGTCTGCCGGCTGAAATAAGCAAGTCTTCAAAACGTCAAGTTTACAGCTCACATAAAGAGCGGCGCCCCCTCTCTGTCGGCCAGCAGAGCGATCGCATCTAAATAGTGCGTAGCCAGATAGGTGTACTTTACCATCCGTGATGTCCTGAGACAGCCATGTCTCAGTGAATGCGAGTATATCGGGATGAGACCCATCTACAAGCAGACCTAACTCGTACACCTTATTCCTTAGGCTGCGCACATTACTTAGCACTATCTGAAGGTTTTCGTTAGATCCAGACCTGGGTCGTGCGCTACCAGAATGGGCAGTGGTAGGGCGGAAAAGGACCGCCGGCTGACCACCCGAAAACCCACTAACCGGAGACCTTGTTCACCGGCCGCTCGCCTGGTTTTGAGGTCCTTGACGGCCTCCCTTAGCTTCAGCCTATCGGCCAGCGGGAGGTCCGGCTGAACGCTAATATTTGTACCTTTCAGCTTAAACGCAAACCGCATGAGAGCGTTGCGTTCCTCCGGGGTAGAGAGTAACACACGAAGTAGCCGCGGTCGAGGGTTTAGTACGTTAACTGGAACGTTCCCCAGTGTAATCAGCTTCCGGACAGTAAGGTCTGGAAAACCAGGCGGAAGAAAGTTCGTTACGCACATTTTAAATCATTGAAGGTCGTCCAACATGCGATCATCAGGAAGGACAGCAGTAGATTCAGCCGCGTTACGGAATATAACGCTACTATCCGTGAAAGAATCGCCACGGCGGAGTGTATTAACCCCACGGGTCTTTGATTCGGCACTCGGAGCACGTGGCTGCACTACTGGTGAGGGAACTGTCTTTAGCCCCTCCGATGATGTAGCAACGGCAGCGTATGTTTTTCGCTCCATTGTCGATGTCTTACTTTTGTTAGGGTCATCGATTTCACCGGAAGGCTCTATAGCAGATTATGTCTGCTTTTTCTTCTTGATAACAGGAACAGGGTCCCGTGAGACTTCTTCGCTTTGAGCAGAATCAAGCAAACCTTCAGAATATATCTTCTCAGTGAGAACCAAGATTTCCGGCAACTTCGGCTGACAAGTAGTGCGTGCTGAGATCTTCGCCTTCGCACAACCGTCAGACGGTTTGCCAAGTAACGGCACTTTGCTTGTTTCCGGTGCCGAGACAACAACTTCTTGTTTAGCAGAGAGCTTACGGGGTTTCCTGGCTCTCTTTCGCTTAACTCGAAGTGACCCTTGAACCAGCAATTCGGCGTCGATCAGGGTAGGTTTAGATACGACGTCCGAAGCTGCTTCATTTTGGTGGTCGGTAGCCATCTGGACCGGTGACATAATGATAGGTGCCACAAGTTGATCATCAGTGTAAGCGATCAAATCTGCTTTGTTTGAGACCGGAAGCGTCGTCATAAGCAGATCAATCTTAAAGCGAAGATCAGAGAGCATCGAGAAAGGCAAGGTGCTGCATTAGTGCTTTACTTGCTCTTTTTCTACTTCAGCAAGCCGACTAGTGCGCTGTTGCTTGCAATCCTATTATCTCCTCCTATATACTCATGTTATATACTTCCTGCTACGTTCATTTTTCTGTCTACTTTATTTGACGTGTCCAATGAAGCACGGTAAACGACACCTATCTTGCTTACAAGATACTTATTGTAATGATGGGTTTGGTCATTGTTTTTCCTTTTTCTTTCTTTCTGGACAAACTCTACTTCATTGATCAGTGGTAGACGGAAAATTTTACGGTGTGTAAAAGGACTTGCTTACTAAGGCATACTAATGATATCCAATCTCGTGCCACATATTCGATAGCCATTGCAAAGTTCACATGAACAAGAAAACAGGGATTTTCTGGACCTACAAAGGTATATATTTCGACCACTGCAGCCAGTGAGAGCTTTCAGAGAGAACAATTACTTCATGTTTAATGGGGTAACTGTGCTACACATAGGATTTAAAACTTGTAAGTCGATGCGTCAGTCTGAAGTTGAATCGCAACAACGCACCAAACTCCAATGGTTGAGCTGTGTGTCGCTCATGTCCGCATACCGACGCCTACATCGTACATTGGTTTCGCGACCAGGATCTGGATGAAATAAGCGATGATTTAGTCTAGACATATGAAGGCCCCTCACTTTGAACTTGGCCTCGCTTGCCGTCTCCCGAATGCCGGGCTGCAGTCTGATGGACGATGAACAGCTTGGGTTGGATACACTGGTTGACTTGACGAAGAGCCGACCTTAGTAGCCTTCGTGTTGTGGGTCTATTTGTCACGCCCCAGGCCACTTGTCTTCCCCTCCAACAACGATCTTAACCTACCGTAAAATATGGTGTTTATCATAATGTGCGTTTGTAGCTTTTGTACTCTGTAATGTTTAATCTCTTATCACATTTGTATTGTAGTACATTAGCTGAGGTTTGTTCCTCACCCGGGACTGACGTGTATTGGTGATGATGCATCACAACAAACGTGCAGACAATGTTGCAATTTGAATTTTTAGACACTGTTGAGCGAGAATGTAGAAAACACCGCGCTCCGTTGATTTGTTTCTCTCCATGATAAATTAAGATGTATAGACGTTTCAACTGTTGTTGCTGTCCACGGAATGCATGTGTGGGGCTTGAGCCTCATACGTAACCCTAAGTTCAGGTTCCCATTTGAACGGTGTTCAAAACACAGTTTCTTGCGACCACTTTGTTAACCAAAATTTTTGGTTAATCGATTAAGGGTCATTTTAAAGTACCAAGTGTGTGGATGGGTTGCATCGCGCAATCCCTAGGTAGACTGCGGTTCACATTGAAACGAACCTTGGTCGAAGCGATCACTGGGACCGTAGCTGAGGCAGAAGGAAAATGGGTGTCGGCCGCCTGATAATACTGCGCATTTGAGCACATCAGGTGGAGGTAGCAGGCGTCAATATTTCAGTGCAAGACAGAAGAAGCTTCGGACAAACCTACTTATTTAAGTTGCTGGATCCTTGATGGTAACTAGGTAACAAGTTTTGTGACCGACGTACATGACCAGCTCAACGTGCATGTGTTCTCCATAGGAGCTTATCCCTGTGGACACTTTCAGCACCAGATTTTTTGATTTCTTCACAAGTTTATGAACTTCTTCTTCTTAAAACACCTGGCCACCAGTGATCGAGCACATCAGAGCTATGCGTTTGCTCATTTTCGAATTATCTGAATGCATGCATCAGTCCTATTTGCCGAGCTAACATTTATAAACATCCATCAGTCTGTATTGCACATTTAGTTTGCACACGCCAACGATAGGCAGCATATATCATGTACAAAGCACATTTACAAATGTTTGTGTCATCATAATACCATAGTTAGAAGCGTGACCCTCCGTATTTTAGTTATGAGCGCCTGCGCCAAAAGCTCTTTTGAACAGAGTCCCGTAGGATATTGCTGTTTGCTTCCAGGAGCTTAAACAATGTGCCTTGTAACCAATTACTGCTAGAAGTTCCTAGTTTGTCTATGTCTGGTGTGAATATTCCAAACACCTCATCATATTACGGGCTGAAATCGTCTATTCAAACAACGAAGTATTTCCGGCATCTGCAGAAACGAAATATGGACATAAATTTGATAATCAACCTCTCAACTCCGTATGTCCCTCCTCCTCAGCGGATTGGCAGTGAAGGGAAATTTTTAGGTGCGGAATATTCTAAGGCTGTCAAATAATGTATATTAGAAGTAGTAACTGCCACAATTCTTAGCGACGCAAAATTCCTGGAAACTACTACTCACCTTCACACTGTCTAGTCATTCATCTGTTAAGAATGTCCCAGGCGTAAAAAGTCAGATTAAAGATTTTGCTAGCAAACGCGTTCCAGTGGTGTTCCTTCACACCACAACAAAATAATTGTTTTGGTATTATTTAAGTAGCACAACTATTTAAATGCATTTGGCCGTCAACTATACAGCGTTATACTTTCTGTCACTCATTTGTGCCACGCTAGTGTTGACGAACCAATGATCGCGAGCATGTTCCCTGACCCCCATTTCTGAGGCTAATGGCTAAAGGCAGGTTCTTTTATAAATACGGACCCCACATATTCCATTATTAAAGTCATATATGAGAAATATTTTAATAACATATTGATCTTCATTGTAATCACTGGTCAGACCCTTTTGCACCGGTTATGCTGCAGAGACACCAACAGGAGCGAAGTTTTCGGTAGTCGTTACTGGCTTACTTTTAACTTATTAAAAGGTTGGTTCACCATTAAATATTCCATAGTTAGGGGTTGAACTCCGTAGACCATCGACGCATATATACAAAAATGGACAGTGATGGAGATCTCAGCGAACACCAAACTTATGGTGCTTTTATTGTCAAGCCGAAGTCCCGAACTCGTGATAAAAAGGGAGGTAACCCCTATAGTAGAATGAAAAAGGAACCAATCACCTCAAAGCTGCGGATAACAGAATCGTTAATAGTTGGCGTTAATATAGTTTATTTTGATAGCCTGTGTACAGGGTGTCCAATCTAAAGTTATGACGACATGGATACCCAAGGCTAGCTATAATGTCCTATTCAAAACGTCAGCAACACAATGAAATACTAGCGTGGTGTGAATGTATGCAAGCGAACACTGGCAGACACCTTGGATTCCCCGGGTGTATGGTTAAAAAACATGTTAGAAGCATCTTACTGGCATACTTCAAGCGAGCGAGGAAATTGTCTGGCCTCTACACCCTCTACGAATAGATTCTACGGTGGCTTCAAATCTGGCCGTGCTTAATATTTTCTATCTAGATTTATACGCGCTGTTCGGTGCTGTGTCCAAATCTTTTTCTTTAAACTTTTCAATAAATTTTTCTGGCGCTCGGAACATGATCATTTACAATCGCGGTGGTTTGAAACCTTCTTAAAAGAAATGGGCTTTTTCATGGTAAAGAATACGAAAAAATAACAAGAATCAAAAAAGCAAAGGAATGTTATACAAAACCTCTTACAGGCTATGGGGCTGTACTTCGGTGGAAAAACCACCCAAGTATGAGCCTACCTCTTTTACTCAGTGCCAATTTTGATCGTTGCTTCAAAAGTTAGATGATCCCACAAGTGTGAAGGAATACCAAGAATATTATGGCGTTTGCGTCATTATGCTGTGGGAAAACTTTCTCTAACTTGACATTAATGGAGTTAGCATTTATGGTGTTTACCATCAAGGTACACAGAGGTACGGCGCTGGTGGCGTTATGATTCGCATTATGTCATCATGACGCTTTTGAATTAAAAGCTTTTCTCGCCACAACTCTCCAAGCATCAGGTGTCTATTCAGGACGTGCAAACAAGAACTCCTAAACTGTTACCGTTTAATTTTATTCGCCGAAATTATTATTTCTGACAGTTTCTGTCAGCTACAAAGGCAAAGCATCTTATAATAAAGTTGCGGCTGCGGCTTTCGCTCATCTGGAAATCTACTTGTACATAGTCCGCGTCGATTTTAACTGCTTAACATCACCTACACTGCGAATCATAGGCTAAAATACATTGCGCAATCTCCAACCAGTTTCGTTGCAATCCTTGACATGATATTTGTGAACGAATTAAAACTGTCTTCCGTTTGTAATCGGGCGCGGCTTCCTAGCTCTGATTATGTCACCGTAAAGTGATCTCATTTTTACCTATAGCAAGTTGCACCGGAAAGATCACTCCAGTTGCGAAGATCGAATGCTCATGGAGAGGCAATGTTTACCAAGAAAATGCGATGCTTGCTGGAAATAATTGCCTCCACAGATTTTAATTTATTTTACGGCGCGGACTTATTCAATTGCTGTGACCTACTGACTAGTCGTCTAAGAGTCACTTTCGGCGCTTTTCGCCAATTTAAAACAACTTTCACCGGTGAAGTTAGATTTTAGTCACAACTCCTCAAGCAACTGTGTAGGATTAAAGGATGGGTTTCTAAACGAAAAGCTAATCGGTAGAGTCAGTCGATTGATTTACCATTCGAATTGGCTTGCTTCAACTATATCCATGCTCAAACCATAATTAGAACAAAAAGTATAGGGAAACATGGCAAATGCTAAAGCAGTTAACTGAGGTCACTCGATAGGTCACGCATTTAATTATGCATGTGGAAGAAGTAAACCTCAAATTTTGTTATTAGTATAATGCTCCAGTTTTATAATATTAACTGCTGAGGTACAACTGACCTTAGACGACCCAGCTCTATTAAAAACCCAAGGCACACTATGGACTAGTAAAAGGGATTAAGACGGGCTAAACACGGTTGATTGGCAGGTCCCGTAGGTAGACTAGACTGAGGAGTATAAAACTCATTGCAAAAATGTAACATAGAAAAATTGGGGATTCGGGTTTTCTTTGACTCGTGTATCTATCTATTTACGTGAACACTGGGGGTTTCCCTCATTGCTGTGTTATGGAAAGGGCTTGTAAGCACATTGTTAGCTTCTAGGCATTTCGCTCTTTTACTAAAACGGAATATCCTACGTATTGCAATTGCGATGGTGCATCGCCAAAGCTTTATTTGAGCAGCGTTACTGTTGGCGCCAAAAGTGATGTAATTAGGAGACGGGTTTCAGGTTCTATATTTCCGAAGGCAGAACCCGCTTTATCGACAAGCAAGTCCAATATAGTGTAACGTGAGATTGAGCCAGTGGCTTTTCAGGTTTGTACAATGGCTGATTTGCAGCGCATCACGACGAGTGTGATTTTTGGTTGCTATTATTAGGCAAAACATAACTAGGTCTCCCGAGGACCCCGATTTTTACCGGTGTACAATACCAGGGACGTGGAACAAAACAATAACAAAGTTGGTCTCTATAATTTGTGAAACCTTAAACTATTAATGTGGTGTTTTCTGCAAGTAAACCAGGTTAGGATAGTTTAATCAACGTAAGGCCTCAATCAGGCGTTAAACATTTGCGAAAGATAGATGACTCGAATTTTCTGAAAGCCCTTCGTGCGCTCCAAAGTGCTGATTGACTTTTCTGTATGCATTTCTAGCCTTTTTAAACGGCCAGGTTCATCGTGCGCGATTACAGGGAGGTCACTTTCTTAGGTAATACGTTACAACCGCTGGCCTAGAGGTCGATATCCATTGGTAAGCTGGTGGCGTACTCTTACATCTTATTTCGCCACGTTGAACTAAGGTCTGTTTTCAGATGACCACTTATATACCAAGTTCCACTTACTTTGCAGTTCTGCTTGACCATCCTTTTTCTTGATGTCATACCAGAAAAGGACAGCATCTGCACATATTAAGAAGTCACATTGAAACTATCTAGCAAAACCCTTAAAAACGCCTAAGAACAGGCTCGGACACGTCATCAACCTGCGCTTTAATTGACTCAAAAATGAGCCACGAACTCTCAAATATAGTTAACACTGAAGGGGGAAGTTGCTCATAAAATCCATAACCTTGTCACTTGTTCCATAGCTACCAATCATGTGAAGCAGGTTGCGGTGGTCCAGACGGTCGAACCATTCAGAGAAGTTCAAGTGCACAACGTCGACTCCCACAGTGATATCTACTGAATCCGTTCAACATGCTACGGCTAGTGGCATGACTGATATCCGCAGCGTCCGGGTTGTTGTTGCCCTATGCATTTATTGCTCTTAAAGCAAATCATGGGCGACTCTAAGCTAAAGTCACCCATTACTTTGGTTATCACCGGAAGATAGTGGTTGGACAATAGTTTGAGGGTCCAATGCTGCTCTCGCTTCTGTAAATAGGAGTGAAGATTTAATGTTTCCACACTGTCGGAACCTGCTTCTATCATGAGATCGTTGGAATGACCAGTCTAACGGTTCAGATGAATTTAGCACAGCTACCTTTACTTTTGTTGATCGTGTGTCACCCACACCAGTAGAGTGGTGCACGCGCAATGACAGTAGTCTTTGCATCAGAATTGCTACAGTGAACGGTACATACCTAGACCATGCGAGAGCGAGGGATGTGTCAAAAGCGGGTGAGATGACGATTTACTTTGAGAAGGGCAAATGGATTGTTGCCGAAACGCACAGGTTGCTTCCTTTGTAGATGGTGTCTTACAATCTGCTGCAACAAAACTGGGATTCGGCACTGCCCATCCCGACACCTGTTGATGTGCCTGTACAACAAGTTTGAATGATTACTAAATTCCATCACAGTCTTGTGGATACTGCAGTTTATCTCCACCGACCAACTTGTTGCAGCTGTTTTGTTGAGTTATGTAGGCAGTCTAGACCTGTACACTTGGACAGGCTTTGTAAACGCGCAAGCTTGAATCCCTTATGAATGTGCATTTTCGTTTCTGAATCCTCAGGAAGGACTTCGATTGTTTTGGGAGAAAATCGTGGGTTTTCTACACTTTCTACGCCACTAGTCAGGTGAACTGGAACAGACTCCCTCCAGGCGACATCGGGGTGCAGCTCAGCTAGGAAGGACTAGTTGGTTACTTAAACGAGATTGGAGGGAATGTTGTAATACTGGAACACGGCCGCATCCTCATTGTTGTTGTGGACGTTTACAGAACTGTGATACCCTTAACTGCTACTACTACTACTACTACTACTACTACTACCACTACCACTACTACTACTACTACTATTACTACTACTACTACTACTACTACTACTACTACTACTACTACTACTACTACTACTACTGTTGTCGTCCTATTCCTCTTCCGTGCAACTAACTTCCCACGCACATTTATCACATACCAACATTCAATAGTTTGTTTGAATCCACCTCTGCTTACAGTCTCGCCCGTGTTTAAAAATCTGACCAATGGCCCTACTTCGACCTCAATTTCCTCTTTGGCTGACAGTCACTGAACTTAGAACACTTATGTATATTGAACAAGAAGCCGCCCTAACGTGCCTCATAAAGGTATTCGCTGTCGACGTCAGTTGCCTTTCTATGTCTCGAATACACGACTCCAGCACCGTAGTTACGTTGACGCCCCTTGCTGATCTCGGAACTAAATACGTCCTCCATTTAGCTGGTGACACCGAAGCAGCTCTATCTCGTATGGCTGGCGTTAACATGATATTAACCAACAAAGCTGAGGCCTCGCCGATTGTCTGGTTCCCGACTGACAGCCAATGAACAATGAGTTATCACGGAATAAAAGCAAGTGCTTGAAACGTCCCGTAGCATGGTTGGGGTGAATATGATGAAATCAAAATATGTCTGGGTCATCTATCGAACGTCTACCGAAATGAATACTTTGACAAGTAAAATTAGTGCAAAATTAAAAAATTATCGAGAGTAAACCTTCAGAAAGAAACTGGGGTGCAGTGATCGTTGATGTAGGGAGTGAGAAAAGTAAAATATGGTCGCTCACTTAGGTCCATTTGATACACAAATCCTGTTGAAAAGCATGCTTGGAGTAATCCACAATACAGTAATTTAGGTAATAAAATGCTGGGAGCTGAGAGCAACACCTAGTGGTTTTTTGAAAATAGCCAAGGTAGGAGAGAATACAACTAAGTCTGGGAGTGCTTTCCAGGGTTGGCAAACCCGAAGAGAAAAGTAATTCCGTCGACATTCTAGACGGCTATATTGTTCCTTCAACTTTAAGCTGTTACCCATGAGCTGCGTGTTGTGGTTAAGTTTCAGCAAATGACGGCATACGTGGTTGGGGTCACTCAATATCTGATACGCCAAAATGAGATCTCCACGCAGCCTTCGATAGCGTCCGTTGAAAATTCCCAGCAACTTCAGCCTTCGATGGTAATAGTGGTGGCGCATGCCATTTACATTCTTTGTTGCCCTTCGTTGTGGTGCCTCTATCGCTTCTAGGTCGCGCTTCAACCAAGGTTGCCAAGCTTGGATAGCGTATTCAAAATGCGGGCGCACATAGGAATTGTGCATCATTGGGAAGATTGATGGGCCAAATCTCCCGAATGCCCTTCGCAGCATGCCAACGTGCTGTTTGCCTCTTTTCGCAGCTACCTCAGCCTGTTTTGAACAGTTGAGGTCGCTTTGTAAGATCACACCAAGGTCACGTTCCTGGGAGCTATTCTGCAATCCGTTTGTCCCAAGGAAATAGGTGTGGTTATGCCTGTGGCGTAATTGTACAACGTGACATTTGTCTATGTTGAACGGTAGGGTTTTTTGAACTGACCAGTTCGACACTGTGTTAAGATCGTGGTGGAGCCGTTCATGGTCATCCGGTCCTCTGATTCTTCGCCATATCTTGATATCATCAGCGAAAAATAAGAAATCGGAAGTAATTGATCTCACCAAATCGTTAATGAACACCAAGAATAAACGAGGTCCAAGAACTGAGCCTTGTGGTACTCCACACGGCACATCGATTGCATCAGAAAATGTTTCTCGGACTCTCATCACTAGTCGCCGATTTTGTAGAAAATTCTCAATCCAACTCAGGATTGGGTCTCCAATGCCGTAATTCCGAAGCTTTTGAAGGAGAACTCGATGGTCTAAGCGCTCAAACGCTTTTGAAAAGTCCAGGTAGATGACATCGATTCCTACTCCATTATCAACAGCTTCAGTCCAGCTATTACGTGCAATTAATAGGTTGGTATTACACGAATGTTTTTGACGAAAGCCATGTTGCTCTGGGGCTATTAAACCGTGACTTTCCAGGTGCTGCATCAGCGCGTCTGCGATGATTGATTCCATCACTTTGGATAGTACGAGAAATTGGGTTATTGGACGGTAGTTGGCAGGATCAGTGCGGCTACCTCCTTTATGGATAGGAGTGATGACCCCTCGCTTTCAAACTGGTGGAATACGGTTCTCTCCTAGACATTGCTGATAGAAAACTGACAATGGTTCTGCTAGATCACTAGCTACCGTCTGCAGAGCTTTTGGTCGGATGTTATCAGCTCCGGGAGAACTGTGGATACGCAAGGATAGCAACTTCTTCAACACAGCTTCCGCAGTGAAGGTGATGTTTTCTAAACCAGATGGTGGAGTATAAGAAATGAGGAGAATGCTTGTGCTCGTTACCTGCTGGAAAGTTTGGGAGTAATGAAATCGTAGGACATCAGCTGCTTCCTTTGCTGATCGCGTGCACCCATCAGCCGTGACTAGCGCTGGTGCCCCTCGCTTTACCTTTCGAAGGCCGTTAACGTGCCTGTACAGGAGTTTACAGTTAGTGCAGAATCGCTTCATTAAGTTCTGCTGATGCATGACCTTGTCTTCGCGGATCAGTTTCACACAGAAATTACGCTGCGTCACGTATGCAGTTCAGGTTTCGGCATTCGGGCAGTCCTGGTGATCTCGCCATGCTAAATCCCTCCGGGCCATACATTTACGTGTTCTACTCCTCAGAAATGACTTACTCTGGTTTTTGGGTTGGAAGGACTTCTGTTCTGAAGCGTGCGCTACCAGTGTGCTAAACGTCCTTGTAAACGTTTCCCAGGCAACATCTGGGGGCATTCGGTTAAGAAAGTCCAAGATGTATACTTAACAAGCTTAGAAAACACATTGTAGTGGGTGGCAGTATGCCCTCTATCAACCTCATTTTCAGGGTACTCCGCATAGCATATATAGTCAAAGAGTAGTAACATGATCACCACGACCCAATGGTGTGCTTGTAAGTATCCCGTAAACCATGAGTTCTTCGTTGGTTAGCACTAGGTCCAGTATCGACGGCTTGTTAGCAGTTCGAAATCTGGTGGGAGTGGTTACGTGGTTGTAAAGAGGGTGGCTAGCAATAAGCTCTTGCAAGCAGGCTTTAAACTGCATACCGTCGGTTGCCGGCGTTTCTATGTCGTGCACGTTAAAGTCTCCAGCGATAAGAATGTGGGTGTAGGACTTGTTCAAAGCAAACTGAAAAACGTGGTTCAGTTTGGAGTCCATTTCCGACGTAGAGTTTGGTGGGCGATAAATCACGGCTAGTAGACATATGTCCTTGGTTCGCAACCAAAGGCGGCACCGAAGCGAATCGGGAGCTCGGATTTCCGGGTGATCGATAACTTCACATCGGTGCTTTGTATTATGGTAAAGAATCACACCGCCACCCCTTCCGGTTCTATCGGTCCGAAGCAGCGACATACCGGATAAATTGATCTCAGAAGCGGTTATCTCAGGGTTTAGCCATGTTTCTGTAATCATGACGAGGTCCCCCGGTTGGGAGGTATGGAGTACTCTAAGTTCCGCCAACTTGCTTAGAAGGCCTTGGGCGTTTGTGTACATGCAAGATAGGGCTTTTGTTGTTAGGAGTTCATTGATAGATGTTAAGTTTGTGTTAGTTTTTAAGCCGGCCGTTAAGTGGCCGGCCGTTAATCGTTTTTTGGTTTGTGTATTTCAGTCGTGTTGCATGGCATTATTGAGCGTTCCTGAACAGACGTTTCACTCGTGCTGTGCTCGGTCCTCTTGTGTGCCGTGGGTGCTGTTGTGTCGGTCTCTCCACAGGACTGTGCAAATAAAGCATTTGTTGCGTTTGCAAGTTCCATTGAATTGCTTCCGACTTTTGGTCGTTCGCCTGCTGCCTTTAGCCGGATCTCTGTTGGCAACCTAGTTCGAAACTGTAACCAGCTATCCAACAGAACTTGCGTCGTTCCCTCGGAGTGTAGTATTACTTTCATTAGCCTTGGACCGCAGCCCTTGTAGTTAGGTGATGACGGCACTCTTGTCAGGGATTTGGCAATAACATTGTCAGCAGAGAGTGCTTCGCGGATGTAGCACCACTGCTCTCGGTCACGTGTTTGTGCATCGTGATCAGAAGATTCCAGAAGCTCCAGAACTCCATGAACAACTGTTGTTTTCCTGCTATCCCCATTAGCAATGCCGCGTTGGTCAACTGCTTCTTTTGGGCGATCTTTCCAAGGTAGATCAGGTAATATGCGCACTGCGCTCGGTGAGTTGCGAAGACGAACTGCTGAGAGCAGGACAGACTCTGTCTCATCTGCTGAGTTTAGTGTTACTCGAAGAATTCGAGGTTCACCAGAGTGCACTGAGGTCGGGTGACGCGCTACGCGTTGCAAAATTGAAGGCCCAACCCGAATGCCAATCGACTCGCAGATGGAACTCCACTGGTTGCGATCGTCTTGCAACTTGCCTTTTACTGTGACAGATTTGGATTCGGGAACATTGGTGCACACGAGAGTTAACGCAGCGTGGTTTTGTCTATCGAGTTTTGGCTTTATACTTTTTGCCGGCAAATCGGGTTGTTTAGAGGTCACCACTGGATTTGACGGTGAAAGTTGCTTTGCACCACGCGTGCTCGGTACTGAAGATGGACCTATGTGTGTCCCTCCCGGTGTGTTTGTCGAGGCAATCGATGCGTACGTTACCTGCTTGTTATCTACACCGGATTTCCTTAGGCTCTTAGCTGTCGGTGTTATGGCTGAATCACCAAGTGAAGCGGCTATGGTTGGAGAAGTGGAAGCAGGCATATTTGAGGTTTGCCCACTTATGGGAGTGAGGTGACCCGGTGGATTTAGAGACACAGACGCAGCAGTGCGGTTGGAGCGTCTAGCTCTCTTCTTCGGCTTAGACTCAGGGCTTACTTTGGCCGGGTGAGGTATTATCGTGGCCATATTTACCTCCGAGGGAGCGACCTTAGTATTTACAAATTGCGCGATTATTTCAGTCATCCTATCGCATTTTTTCATGAGTAAAGATAAACATTTGACGACTGGAATCACTTGACATGTTGGACAAAACCAAATTGTGTCAGCAACTTGGTTTGTCTGTCTCACTTCTTGGACGGATTTGCCTGCACATTGGGGACAGTACGATCTGATGCAGCTAGAACAGGTACTACTGATCTTAAGCACTTTACTGCAGTTGTCTGCGCAACATAGGCGACGTTGAACCATAGTCGTGTTGTGTTCGGCTCCACTTCAAGGCTCATGCAGGTTCAAAGGATATGGTACAGGGGTAGCGGTTTGTTTGTGGTCTCCGCCTACGCTCCGACTGATGGCATTTGTGCACCAGTTGGGGATGACTATTAGCGTGACATTTTGAGTAAAGCCGGAAAATCTGAAATCCTAGTCCTTGTTGATGACTTCGATGCAGTGGTCGGTCGATTGCTGCCGAGCGAATGAAATTACGTTAGCAGTCATTTTCTTGATGAGGGCCACTCTGCTAACGGGGATAGACTCTGACTCTGTGTGAGGACAACTGGCTTTTCCTCTTTAGCTCCAACTACAGTCATCCGAAGAGAGGTGCTGCTAACTAACGTCCTAATTTTTAACGCAAAGTATTTAAAAATTGGTTACATTGTAATCGGCTTCAGATGACGGGATGTTATCGGGATTACAGATAAACTAGGTCCACCTACCTAGACTCAGATCACACTGGTTTGTGCGACATTACATGCGTTTTGATTGTTACTCGAAAGCGAAGGACCATTCGCTGGATACCAACAGGCTAGCTAACCCCTCCATTCAACTGGCCTAACAATCCTCCTTTTCAGCTGCGTTTGCTAGTGCTCCGCATAAGGATGTCAAAATCCCTGGAGTTTCTTTCAGATGGTGTTTCTTTGCTCCGGTCAATCACGTTGTGGAATCTCTGGAAGTCGTTTGAGACGACGCAGCTCTACTGGCCGTTTGAAATTGCTTGACCGACGTCTAGTTATCCAGCCTGATTTAAGCAGCAGTTAAACCCTCCTCAGCGTCAGACAACAAAGTAAGCAGTTTGCTGGCGGACCGCAAATAGTGGTGTCATCAGCGCGCGTCAGTGATGGAAACAGTAGTTCTTTTTGGAAATTTCATGAAGTTCGTCCATTCCTTTGGAACCACTGACATCATTGAAGCTATTTGTATGATTACTGGCTCACCAATGACTATTTTGCGTAGATGTATAGACCGCTAGTCTGAGCACTTGCACTCTCAATTTACTTGATTCATCCCTCTAGTTATATAACAGATATGATTAATTGCACATCTCGGAACGTTTCACTGGAACGACTCACCTAACTTGAGGTCACCCTTGAGCTTAGTCGGTTGAAGCGATTCAAGTTCGCTGGCTCAGACGGACTTTATTCAGAACTGTTCAGGTACGGCGGACAGGCACTTGTCGACTAGCATTCAGCTATGTTCTCCGAGATATATTGTTGAAGAAGCGTTTTACCATCTTGAAGCGAGTCCCCTACTGCACTGACCTTCAAAAAGAATTCAGGTACCAAATGCGCCAAACCCAGAGGAATTAGCCTAATATGCATTGATTATTAATTTTTATCCTTCGTTTTATTCTGCAGGCTAAACTGATTCAAGAATTCCACTTACTTGAGAAACACACTGGTTTTCACCCCAGTTAAGGGTGTGCGGACCACATGTTTACTTTCTGTCAAGTTCTCAAGCAGCGTCAATTTCATCGTCAGGCTGCCACTGTTGCCTTTTTGATATCTGAGCTGCGTTCAACTCGGTCGATCGACCTGCTTTATGGCGTTGTCTGCAAATAAATGGGGTACCGGAAAGTACGTGGGTTGGATAAATTGTCTTACGCCTGACGTGGAAATCAAATGGCCAAGCAAGCTAAGTATTGTGTCGTATAATCCAGTAATTTTCGTTATTCGTAATACACTAGTTCGTATTTCTACCTCTCTTACTTTCATTTCCGCAGATTTTTGAATTTAACTTGGTCTGCAACTTGGTGAAAATGGAGAAATCGGAGCATCGTGCAGTGATAAGTTATTTCTATCTCAAAGGATTGTCACCTTCTGCAATCCACCAAGATGAGCTCAACACATAGCATGACAATGACCGGTCATATGCCACAGTTACACTGGGTGCAAGCGTTTCAGCGCTTGCTGGGAGAGCATGGAAGATGAGCTAAGGTCAGGGAGACAAGCAACTGCCACCACCAAAGCAAATCTTTACCTGCTAATAAATATGCACATGCAAGATCGCCGATTAACAACTCTTCAAATAACAGAGAGTTTGGGCATCTCCCAGGAACAAACAGTTAATATTCTGACGAGGGATTTAAGCTACGCAAAAGTTCCAGTTCGTTAGTTTCTGCGTTGTCTGATTACTGAGCAGAAATGCATTCCACATAGCATGCCAAAACAATTTAACACCGTTTGGACAGATGCCGATGCTTTTCTTGCACTATTCATCACTATGAATAAGTGTTTGATTTATCACTTTAACCAGAAAGAAAAGAACAATCAAAGCATTGGAATCGTGCATCATGTTCTACGCCAATGAAGGCCCAGTTTGCACCGTCAGCTGGCATGTTACTGGCATTTGTATTTGGATTCTCGAGGTGTGGAGATGATTGATTTCCTTGAGTAGGAATAGATCGTCATCTGGTATTACTGTAAGCTTCTGAAACGTTTCAGAGGCAAGAATACTAGAAAAGAGGCCATGCATGCTGACGGGAGGTACCATGTTTCATGATGACAATACTCCAGCCTACACCTCTTCCATTGCTCCGAAAACAAGCACGGTTTGTGGCATTTAGCATCTTCCCCATCCATCCAAGCAACCAGTTATGGATCTCTATTAATTCCAACTATTTCCAAAATTGAAAATAAGGTTTTGCCTGTAAACGTTTTCTCTACGACAGTGACATCGTTAAAGCTGTAACAGCACTTTTAGCGTTGAAATCGGAAGTTCTTTTTCACTGGGATAAATGTGCTTCAGCACCGCTGGGACAAATGTGTTGCGCTTGAGGGTGTTTATGTTAATTAATACAAGCATCGAGGCTCAAAACGTTTTCCTCAGTCTACCTATACTGCCATCCTTCGAGCTTTACACAACAATATCGCTGGTAGAGGGTTTGCAATAAACAATGCACACCTTTCTGTGTCACTAGCGGTGTGCGAAAAGGATGCTCCATATCCCCTTACTCCTTCTACTTTGCGATTGAGGATCTCTTATTAGACTCTTTGAAATACCTCCAGGGTCCTGGCACAGAGCTCCTTTTAGGCAATCGCCTAATTAATTAGGATTACGCTGATGATATGGCTTTGCCCGTCACGACCCAGAGATTACGCATGTCAGTCTTAACCGCTTGGAGACTGAAGATACAAAGTATAGCATGGTTATCGCCCTATTGAAATACAAAGTACAACACAAGAATGGGCATTCACGTGCCTTCGTGCTGATTCTTGAATGCAGGAAGCTAGCTAATGTCAATAGGTTTATCTACCTTTGTAGTTAGGTTTCTTCTAATGGCACTAGTGGACGAGAGATTTCTCTCCGTATTGCCAAAGTCCGACCAGCTTTCGCTGATCAGAGCCATTTGTTGGGGCGTGGTGAATTTCACCCTCGGTAAGTGGCAGGGTCAAAAAAGCCTTTCTTCGCGCTTTATTGTTGTACGGAAGTGAGTCTTGACCGATCCGCATAAATGACTTGCTTCGCCAACGGTTGTCTGCGAAGGATGTCTCATGTGTGGTGGGAAAACTGCATTTGCAACGGTGATGTTGGGCGTCGCGTCCTAGGTAATACGAGTCTCCTTCTCGAATAGATAATACCACGGTGCCAACTGATAGTAGATTTGTCTTGTCCTAGGCATACCGTGTGAGTGTCATCACGAAGCGCTTATTTCATAACGCATGGCCGTAATGGAAGAAATCGCTCGGTGGCCAACCTACCACATGGCGACAAAACGTCAAGATGCTGAATGCCAGTCTATCTGTTATCTTCTCCGTATGTCTTTTGAACTATGGAGTCAAAGCTGAAGAACATCGATGGTTACAGACAATTTAAGACATAGCGCGGAACCTAGGACAGTGGAATATTAGCATGAGTTCATGCACTGGGTCTACTGATCAACAGTATAAGCATTGGGCTGACGAAAAATCACAGAACTGCGTATGAAAAACACAAAAACCTCAATATTTCCTACTTTGTGGTTGTTGCACTTAATCTGCACATTCGTTCCGTGGTTTGCGGTTGTTGCTGTGTACTTTATATACAATTGTTATAATATTAACTATATATGCCTCGTTGGTTTCACAGGCCTGTCCCGCCTAGCAAATGTAACGGAACGGCATAACTACACAATCGCTACAACGAAGTGACGCATCTATGCATTCGGCTTCGACCATTAGTTTCTTGTTGGTTAACACATCGTCTAAGACAGATGGTTCGCACAATTTTGATCTGCGTGGAAGTGGGAACATGGCTGTACAATGGTGTATCGGCGATTAGCTCTTGCAAGTCAAATTTGGACTATTCGCCAAGCGAACCAGGAACTCGATTGTGTGCAGGTTGAAGTCCTTCATAGCTGTATGACCGTGCTGGGAATGGCTTCATTGCAGAAGCTAGGCGGTGATCCATTTTCAGAGTGGACCTTGGAGGGCGTGAACTATTGCTAGCAAACACACCACAATACGTCTTAGCTGTAGACCATACCACCGATAATCAACAGCTTACCTTCCTAGGTGGTCTATAGTATCAATATGTTAGTCAGATCGGTAATAACGGATAAAGCAGCTACCTATGTTGGATCGATCGGTTGCTAGAGAAATTAAGCCAGGTAGATTTATCGCAGCACGGGTGATCTCATATTTCAGTTATGTTTCCGTTACCATGACTATGTTTCAAAGAGAGGAAACCTGCTAAATACGAAGCGCGGATAACTTCCTGAGAAAACCATTTGCGTTGGTATACAACCAGGTGAGTGCCACGGTTGTTAGAAGCGGGTCCACGGAAGCTGATTTCGAGTGAGAGTTTATGCTGACACCTGTTTGGTCGGCTACCAATCTTTATTTGTTAAACAGACAACACAACACCAAATGTTATGGACATCCACAATCGATGCGTCATGTTACACCCAGGAACTACACGCGCCCAATCCCATGAATATAGTGCATTTGCTGGTTGGTCCCTGTTTCTCATTGGTTCGTTTGGTCCTATGCGTTTTCACTTAACTCCGGTTAGGAGCGGATTATAGTTTCACACGTACCATCTGGCGTTGGTGTTTTGCCTACGTCTAAACGGACTACGGGTCCATACACGGATTAGGAATACACGATCGGGACGTAACAAAGTGGCAAGGGCAATACAAACCCGCTTGCGCGTCTTCCATTTCTCTGGCAGGAGATGTCAGAAAGGCCTTCCTTACAAGCATGGATTCAATGAAAAACCTGCTTCCAACATGAGATAACAATTTCCCTTGTGTTAAATCCTTTCATCACACAGTCAGAGACCCACAAGATTGGCGGTTGAACTGTTCGCTGAGCTTGGCAATTTTGCTGCAAACGTTTCGTCAGCCATCGAGGTGACATCATCCGTGCGTAGTTGAATGACATGCAATAGCGAAGAGTAGCGTAGAGGAGTCTCGGTGAGAGTGCGCTGAGCATGGTGTGTGTGCGCTTTTATATCGCCTTGGTTGTCCGTGGAGACGAGCAAAGCTATTGGCTGGGACTTCGATCCGCTTTCAGCTGGGTTGATGGGCAGATAACGTTTGACCTTGACCCCCTTGTGTTTCTTGGCCTTTGTGTGCTTGCTCTTGTGCGTGAGTCGGTCCTCAGTTCTGGTTGTCTAGTCACACGTTCCATCGGATTCAATCGATCGCGTTGTCGGTCGTTCGCCAGTAGTGTTGCGTATACTGCGTCCAGTTCGATGTGTCGATTGTTTGAATTCGTTGTAGAGTTCCAGGCCTCCAAAAACTCCCTCGCATGTTTTGTACTTCCATGTGCTGGAATCTTTACATTCTCCAGATCGAAATGGTGGTCTCCTTGACCTTCATGCGCAGAAACCAAAGAGTGCGGATCATGTCTTCTGACAGCCGCCTTGTGTTCGGTGATTCGTGTAAAAAGTTTTCTTCTTGATGTAAGGGGGCACTACCCGTTTGTTTGCTTGCGCAGGTGACTGATGCCGCTGTTGCTGAGACGTTCGTTTTTTTAAGCTTCTCCTGATTAAATTTCTCGGATAACCGTTGTTTCTAAACACTCGATATAGGTGGTTTTCTTCCTGTTTCCGCGATTCGGTTGTGCTGCAGTGCGTTTCCGCTCTTTTGAACAGAGTTTAAATGCAGCTCTTCTTGTTATATATCGGATGGTTGCTGTGGTAGTTTAATATCTGGTCCGTTTGTGTTTTCTTCCAATATACGCTCGTTTGCAGATAGCCGTCTGTATTCCTAGTGACCAGAACATCAAAAAATGCTAACTTGTTATCCTCCTCTAATTTACTCGTAAATTTGATATCCTCATATGCGCTGTTGAGCAAATTGTGCGTGGTCTGTACTCCGGTCCGTTTTACCATGACAAATGTGTCGTCCACGTATCGCATCCAGAGTTTTGGACTGATAGATGGCAGTGCAATGCGCTCCAAGTTCTGCATCACGGCTTCTGCAATGAGCCCCGAAATTAGTGATCCCATGTGTCTTCCTCTCAGTTGTTAGTACACTTGTCTATCAAAGCGGAAATAAGCGGTCATGTAGAGGTTCATGAGTTCCCAAAAGCTTTCCGGTCGTATGGTTGTTGTGGGGCCTAGTTGATTCTCAAGTAGTTCCATCGTGGTTTCTTTAGCCAATTCTTAACCGATTGAGGTGACGAGTGCGGTGACATCGAATGAAGGCATTATTTCGTCATCTTCTATTCTGACACGCCGCAGTTTGTTGAGGAATTGTTCAGCATTGTCTATGCTATATTCGGATCCAGCAATCAAATGGTTCAACCTCCTCCACAAATGCTTCATTAGTTTATATGATGGGGTTCCGGGGAGTGAGACGATTGGTCGTAGTGGGACTCCACCCTTGTGTACTTTGGGTAGTCCATAGAGCAGTGCAATGTTTGTATCATCAGCTTTCATTCTCCATCTCAAAGTTAGAAAAACTGACCAAGAGAAATGACTGCACTAGTAGTGAAGGATAGCTCAAAAACTTTTTACGCAGCCACCTCTACGCAAGTGAAGAGGATATCTTGATCAAGAGGCTCAGCTTTAACGTCAAAGATGCTTGCCCCAAAGACTACTTGGCTAGCTTAGAACACGCGCTGAAATCAAATGGACTGTCAGAGGAGACCCAGCAACGATGGTGAGCCATGTTAAACTTTATGAACCGTGTAATTGCAAACTGTTCAAACATGACCAAAGTACATCCGTTTATGATCACGCTTCTTGTTAACGGTCAGTCTGTTCTATTTGAATCAGACACCCACTCCTCAGTGACATTAATAGACCAGGATGCATTTTCACCATTACCTAATTTGGAACCGAGTGATACAGTTTTCAAGAATTTTACGAGGGAGGTCATAGACATACTGGGAAAATGTCTGGTGCTAGTTCAACATCAGGGGAGATCGCACAACTTAATGCATCCTGTTATTCTTTGCGCATCAAGCAATCTACTGGGGCGTCATTGGATGAAACAGTTACCTCAAGTGCTGAATGCAATTAATGCCGTGTAAGTGGACCGTAGACTCGGTTCTAAAGCGATACCCAGAGGTATTTAAAGAACACCAGTTAGGGAAGCTAAACAATTTAAAAACCAATGTACTTAAGGAGGATGCCAACCTTCTTCAAGGCAAGAACACTACTTTATTCCCTATGGCCAAATGTTGAGGAAGAATTGAAATGGCTCCAGCACTAAAGTAACATCGTACCGGTTCGACAATCCGAATGGGCAGCAGCGATAGTCCTTGTGCATAAGCCAGACGGCAATGTGTGTATTTGCAGTGATTACAAACCAACAGTGAATCGCTGCACCATCATGGACCGTTATCCCTTACCAAAAATTGAAGATTTATATGCCACTTGGTATGGTAGGGTCAAGTTTACTATACTTGATTTCAGTCACGCATATTCTCAGGTGGAATTCGATGACGATTCTCGCCCGTTTACTACGACTGGCACACAATTGGCTTCATTTGAATACACTAGACTCCGATTTGAAATTAACTCTGCGCCGTGGATTTTCAAAACGAAATCGACTACGTAGTACAGGTTATCCCCAATACCTGTGCATATCATGATGACATAGTAATCACGGACAAGACAGAAGTAGACCATCTGCGCACTCTTGATAAGGTCCTACACAGCTTGTCCTAAAAAGGGTTTCGTCTGAAGCGTTCCAAATGTATATTCTTAGTTGATTCCGTTGATTATCTTGGAAATAGACTAGATACAAATGGATTGAATGCACGAAACGACAAGCTGGAGCCCATCATTAGTGCAACCAGTCCACACAACGAAGCACAGTCACCTTCGTTCGTTGGGATGCTTTCAAACTACCGCCATTTCTTACTTAACCTGCCCTCTGTGATCGCACTTCTTCATGATTTGTTTAAGAAATATGATAAGTGGTCATGGACAAGGAAAGAGGAACAAGCAGTTTTGAAGGCCAAGAATCTACTTGTTTCTTCACCTGTATTAGTGCATTATGATCCAAATAAACCTCGCGTCTTACAATGTGATGCCTCACCGTTTGGAGTGGGAGCAGTCCTAGGACATCAGAATCCCAATGGAACCATCCGTCCTATTACTTTCTCATCTCGAACACTGTAGGCCGCTGAGAAGGATTACGCACATCTCGAGAAAGAGAAACGGCCGTGATATTTAGAAGTAAGCGCTTCCAAAAATACTTGTGGGGCAATCGGTTTGAGATACAGCCAGACCATAAACCATTGATTTCGCTGCTTTTTGAGGGGCGAATTGTAGAACAAATTAATGCACCCCGTATTATACGCTGGTACTCATCCGTTCCCCTTACAACTATCGAATTCGATGCATCTCTGATTCCCACAATAATGTGGCCGATGCCCTCAGTAGCTTGCCACAGCAAGTGCAAAGTAACAAGCAAGGTGGAGCGTCTTACGAGTTCTTCAAGTTGTTAAATCGCTTAGACACCATTATATTGCACAGCAACATGGTTAGGAGAGCTACAAACTGAGACGCGGTCCTGTCGACTGTGAAATGTAGGATGTTTCGCGCTTGCGATTCCCGATCCACTGAGATCCTACGTCCGTTCTTCAATTACGAATTGGAGCTTAGTCTGTATGAAGGAGGTATCATGCGTGGATCACTTATCCTTGTTCCGTCTGCTCTCAGATCAGCCTTATTGACAGCATTATATGATGCTGTTCCAGGAGTCGTCCGCATGAAAGCTCCGGCCAGAGCCTACTGTTGATGGCTGGCAAATGATCGAGATATCACAGCTCTGTTGAACGCATGTGCTATATGCCAACAATACCAGAAAGACAAATCAGCCGGTCCGATTCACACCTGGGAGCTATCTGACGGTCCATGGGAGCGTGTTCACGCCGACTATTCCGGTCCTATTGAAGGAAAAATGCTACTATTCCTGGTGGATGCATACTCAGAATGGATAGATGTACTTATTGTCCCTAACGCTACTTCGTAGACTACTTGTGAGAAAGTGTGCACCAGCCTATCCATATATGGAACGCCAAGGCTTTAGTTACAGATAACGGTCCGCAATTTCCGAGTGCAGTTTTCGAACAGTATCTACGGAGTAACGGCATCCACCATATGACTTCTACTCCATATCATCCAGCATCCAATGGTTTCGCTGAGAGAGCGGTACAAACCGTGACGGTTGGTTTCCTAGAAGCAAAACCAAGGATCTGTCTGTACCAGACTAGACCGGTAAAAGTCCTTGGGGGAGCCAATGTTTGGGGGTCGCCTTCGCACAAGGTTAGATGTATTAGTTCCAGACCCCTGTAAAGCTAGGCGTCTCCAACAACAGTGAATGCAACAGAGTGGACACATACTCGATAAAGCCCAGAGTCTGTTACCGAAACAAAATGTGTAGACGAAACTCCCACATGTGCCGATATGGCAGCCCGGAACCTTGCTGGCCAGTTCACGAACAGGAGCCGATATACAACTGGAAACCGAAAAAACCGTTCGCTGACATAACGACTTTATTTGCCCCCGTGCATCCGCGGTATCAAACGCCGAGGATGGAACCGTTGATACAAAACAAACCGAAATGATTGAAAATACCGAAATGGAGGAAGGTGACCTACAGATCGGTGTTCGCAGGCTACGATGTTTACCCAGTTTAATAGACGTTACATGTTATAACCATACTTCTATCTGCTATGTGAAGAGATGTTGCGGAGATTCACAACGGATGCGTCATGCTACACTTACGAAATACTCGCGCCCAATCCCATGATTATGGTGCATTTGTTGATTGGTCTCTGTTTCTCATTGGTTGGTTTTGTCCTATATGTTTTCACTTGGCTCCGGTTAGGAGCGGATTAAAGTTTCACACGTATCACACGGTGTTGGTGCTTTTCCTACGTTTAAACGGACCACGGGTCCATACACGGATTAGGAATATACCATTGGTACGTAATAAAACGTCGTTTTGTGTTGGAGGTTAGGTTGCTCAGTGTCACTTGGCTGATAATTTGGTACTCCTCTGACCATTGTGATTGTGTCTCACGCCGCGTGATCGTGCTGAATCGACGCTTCTCTGTTTTTGGCTCTACCACCAGCGATTCTGGGGGCAACCTACTGTGCTTACACTTGTCCAACTCTTAGTTATCAGTGTTATCCAGTGGACATACCGCTGCAAGATTATCTAACCCACACCATCATTGCCTCCAGTATTGAATTGCAACGGGATTTCCACAGCTATCTAGTCGCGCATCAACGCTTATTTATTTGTAACTTCATTCAATGGAGTGCACTTAGCGCTATCCAGCGATTCCTTTATTACAAGAATCGGACGCGCCGTTTGATAGCTGCAACACTTTTAGCAGCCACCTTCCTCACATTCGGCAACCTAGAGTGAAATCTACTACGCACATCAAAACTGTCAGCCAAGCCTAAGTCCGATCTGATCGATATCTAGTCGGCCACTTCTCACACACCAGAAAATTCGAGCACCGACCTCAGCCGGCTTTGTTTGCTACCGTAGATGCACTCGTAGAATACTTCTACCGACATCGTCTGCCTATCACAACACGTTCGGCGCCCGCAAGCTGAGCACCTGCTTCACGGTTCGGAAATGCCTCGCAACACGGCAACAGGGAAAATCGTGTGGACACTGTCAACAATGCCGCAGACAAAAGCGTTTTGCGTTTCGAAATCGGACTCTAAGATTATTCAAATTGGAGTAGCGTGTAGTAAAGTAAAATTGCCACCCCGGGTGTATACATTTAGATGTGGAGAAGAGGAAAGAAGTATAGCGCACACCAGGCTCCATTTGTTTCTGCGCGGACGGTATGAATTTGTTACTAGCAAGGTGCATCGCCGTGCTGGATCAGAAATGTGACAAACTGTCGGCTATTGTGCAGCGTGCGATGGCTGGTCTAAAGGTCACATCGAAACCAGCTGCATCGGAACTCGATTATCGTTGCCAAAATATATGTTCAAACATGGAATAGGATATCCAAAACCAGTGGGTAGTTAACAATGTAGGACCAACAACCCTAACCACGAGAACTGACAGGGGGTTTCGTCAACCCAGGCAACCTCAATTTTGCAGAGAGTGGTTTCTTTTGTGGATGTGTCTGTCTCACAGGACACTATTGCATTCGGGTTTACCTAACATTGCCGAAAGTCCGACAACTTAAGCATTCATCGTCGTGCATGCAAACCCAAGGCAAGATTAGCAGGTATAGCTGCAACTACTCTACTGCAACTACTACCAAGTTTTCTGAAATGATGACTTCCCGATCGGTTCCAAATATGTTCCAATATATTGAGTACAGTTACGGATTACCAAGTTTTCTGAAATGATGACTTCCCGATCGGTTCCAAATATGTTCCAATATACTCCAATGAGTGTTAGGAATGACAAGAATACTAATGCGCCTCTGAGAAGACCGCCTACCACGCCATCAGTAAAAGGAGGCGCTATCTTATCCAAACTTATGAACTTTAAGACGCAGAACTCGTTGAATATAATATGCTCCAACGTGCCTGCATCAAAGGCAAGCTCTGTTAATGACAAACTACTGGACGACTTGAAACAAAGGGAAACAATTTGCCAAGCTATAGGAATCCAGGTCCAACAGTCTATCTTGGGTCGTATGGTCCGCCACCCAAATTCGGTTCCCTATGGCGAGCCAAGGCTACTTCGTGTTACAGTTCATTTTGGTGACGAAGCGGAGACTGCCTTTTGTCAGCTCATCGTCTTCGTGGTACACCATGCGGCGTTCATGGATTTCCTGACATCCCTTAGATTGAGTGTCGCCAAAGGAAGCAAAACCCTGGAGAATACCGCAAGTAAACAGACAGAAGGTAGGTATTTGTCCGTAGTGTCCTAGAAATCCAGGCAGCGAACGAGTCGCAGGCCCAAGCTCATGGCTTGGAAGAGTGGCCGCGCACACGCGAAGCCATTTCTATCCATGATGTGATTGTCATCTCCACGTTGAGGTTGCCCATATCACGCCACTACAAAGGAAGTGGTCCAAGGGAGTTGAAAATCATACACCACAAAAAGAAATGGTCCAAAGAGTGCTCGGAAGTTTGCACAAGCTGCCATCAGAGATACATCCGAAGGTGGTCGAAGCCAGGTCACTATTGGGCGAGAGAAAACAAAACCAGCAAGAAGTTGTCGCGATTCCGCTCTTTGTTTTTCGAACAGGGACGCAGTGAAAGCCCGCAGCCGTCCGAAGAGGAAAGAACACACAATTTGTTGCAAATCGCTTCTAAACGAGCAGGTAGTAGGTGCGTTGTGCAACAGACCGAAACCGCAAAGGGGTGTTGCCGAGAAACATATCCAAAAAGCCATTGTCTGCCGGCCCCACAAGGGTCGGCGTAAAGTTACGAGGAACATTTTTGTGTTTAAACACGCTTCTGGTGTCCGCTGCTATTAATTCGTTGTAAACAAATGCCCAACGGCTTCTCAGTAAATTGGCAGAAATTCGATCTCCTCAAACGTCGATGTGTTTGGACCTCATCATGGTAACCGAGACATGGCCAAACGATTTGATTACCGACGCCGAGGTCGAACTACCTGGTATATCACTCCTGCGTAACGACCGACCCACAAAGAGAGGTGGTGTAATTCTTTACTAGCGTTCCGACCTCATCTAGCGAAGAAACGACCCTGGGATTCAAACTGTGGACACCCTGTGGTGCTACTTATACCAAAGGCAGGGCGATATATGCCTAGTGGTCATTGGATACCGCCTACCAATTTCCACTTTAGAAATGGATCAGGCCCTATCTTCGGCTATGAAGTATCTACAGAAACGATTTTGCAGTCATGTTCTCCTGGTAGGAGACTTCAATCTGCACTACCAAGAAACCCCGGCCACCATGAGTGAACAATTCCAGAGGGATCTGCAAGAGCTAATTGCTGGTTCTCCGCTCTACAATGAAGTCACTTGTCCAGCGCGTTTCAGGACATGAAACAAACCGGCCACCTTGGACCAGGCTTTTGCCAACGAGTAACTCAGTATCGACGTAGTAACGATGTGCACTCCTTGAAGCTACAGCGACCACGCGACACTAGTGTCCCAATACTTGTGCTATGAAGAGTATCATAAAGAAAGTAACGAGGAACATTCCGTTATACGCAACTGTGATAACCCGTCCGAACTCATTAGTGCGACAAGCTGGACTTTCCTAACTGAATGGTCCCCTGAAGTGGCTTGCAGGGAATTTGTCAATAGACTTAGCAGGCTGGTGGCAAGCACATATGACACCAAAATCTACCAACCCATACAGTTGAAGTCCTTACTATGGAGTAGGACCCGGAAATGCATGGCATTAAGGGACTTGGCATGGCACGCCCACACAGCATCTCCCAGAGAGGATAGTTAGCGAGTTTATACAATGCAAAGGAACCACAGTGCCAAGCTCGTCCAAGAGGATAAAGTACCGACAAGACTTTGTGGTAAAGTTTTACTCTAACCCAAGGCTGCTGTACAGACACATAAATAAACTTCGCCGCTTTAAGCGCGGAATTCCGCCTATGCACACAGCATGCGGGTTAGCACAAACGGCACTAGAGGCGGCCAACGTTTATAACAACACTCTAACCGTACCTACCAGAGTGTGCCACTATCCTACACCATGCCTACGCAGCTCATGCCATCATCAGGCCTTAACCATAAATCGTTCACAACCACAGCTATATTGAAGCTGCTGATGTCCTTGCGCAAAACAAGCAAAAACAAACCCGAAAGCGTTGAAATCTACCGCCATGAGCTTAGCTGAACAGTTAGCGACATTTGTTGGCGATGTCTTAGTAAGATGCACATCCCCAAGATGTGGAAGCACGACGTCATCACTCCAATCTACAAAAGTGGTAGCCAGTGTAGAACCAGCGAATTATCGTTCGAGTACACTTCTTCCGTTGAGCTCCGAGATCATGGAGTCCATTGTAGTTGAGATGCTTATGGATTACCTGAAAAATAACAAGTTTCTCATTCCGAAGCAGCACGGATTTCGCCGAAAACGGTCCTGTACCACTACTCAGTTGATAGCTCGTGCAATCTGGACGGAGTCTGTGGACGCCAATGTAGGAGCGGATACAGGCTAACTGGAATTCACAAAGGCATTCGACCTCCTGGACCACTGCATTCTACTGCACAAACTGCAGAATTATGGCATCAACGATCCCGTTCTAGGATTGTTACGTGACTTTCTTGTTCAACGTCATCTGAATGTGAGGGTTCGCAGCACCCGGTCGGAACCAAACGAAGTTCAGTGCGGCGTACCTCAGAGCTCGGTACTCGGATCACACCTGTTTCTGCTTTTCATAAATGATCTTGCCACTGTGCTGTCTTCAAACTGTCTGCTATTTGCAGATGATCTAAAGCTATGGTGTGCTATCGTCTCAGTGGAGGATCGTACTGTGTTAGAACATGACCTTTACAAAGCGTACTCATGGTCCATCGAGAAAATGCTGCAGTTCAACACCACAAATTGCAACATTCTGAGCATACGCCATTAGAGTACTCACAACTAAACGCTTAGGACCAAATATTCTACAGCGGGCTTCTTATGAGTGCGTGCTTGGCGTGCTTGTGCAAACGGATCGTGGGTGTTTGAGGCAGAGTGAAAAGGCTTCCAACAAAGCAACCTAACACTTCGGCCTTCTTCGTAGAGCGTTCGGGAAGTCTGACGCCTCAATCTTTACAAAAATGTTTGGCGCATACGTGAAGTCGCACAAGGAATACGCTATTCAAGCGTGGCAACCCTAGTTGAAGCGCCACCTCAGCACGCTCGATGCTGCACAACCTAGGGCAACAAAAGATGTTAGTGGTTTCTCCCGCCTTCCCTACCCACCCAGGCTGCAAACCCTCAAAATATACAGCGGAGGTTACAGGCATCTAAGAAGCGATCTCATCCTGGGGTATCAGATCCTGAGAAACCCCAACCACACATGCCATTCTGTTGTAAAACTCAGTCAAAACACATCTCTAAGGGCTCACTAGTTTAAGCTGGTCACGCAGTACAGACGACTGGCATATCGACAGAACGTTTTCTACCTCCGTGTGTCACAGCCTTAGCAAGCTCTCCCGACAAATGTAAATAATGCTCCTACTTTAACCCTTTTCAAAAACGCCTTGTCGATACTCTGAGACACCTACACTACGTGACATATCCTGTGCTACTCCGAACCACTTGGTGAGTCATGTATTTTACACTTTTTTACTGGCACGATATTTTATTTTGCGATTTTTACTCTCACCACCCTATGGGACATGTCAAGCATTCATTTGTATACCCGTCATAAACCATTGCTCCATTGTCCATTCTTGGTGGTTTTAATGTGCTCCGGGTCTGAGCTGCGTGTTCATGGGGTTGTACGTATGACCTGCTCTTTAAGTGCCACTTTGTCGACTTATGGCCAACTGCTCACCTTTATGTCTATTCCGGATGACAACATTTTGCGTAATTCATATCCCATTTTTATTGTCTTTCTGCCATTGGTTTGTGTTTTAATATAACTTTCATCACTCGGATACACTTCATCTGTAGTCGGGTGATAAAAGTAACCTCAAGCGCAGTCATGCGCTTTGGCCTCTAGCTTGCTTTGGGGACAGGTAGTAAATGCAACGAGCAAATTCGGATCTGGGAAGAAGAATGAACGTGGGCAGCACGGCTTCATTTGGTTAAGACCTCCATTGTAATTAGAGATCTACAGTGTCACGTGTCAAGTTAAGTAGGAGTCGGGGAATGGTGTTGCTTCCACAGAAATGAACATCATGGTCTCAGAGAAAAGAGCACGGTGACTTACAGTCACGCGAGAAAAACCGAGCTGAGGGAAACCTACATCTGGTGTACCAAAACAATGGGTAGTAAAAGCAACTGGGGAATTTGATGTAGGAAGAAGGAATATAGGGAAACAGCAGAGTCTCATTTGGTCAAGTCCTACATTCAGAAGTGGAGAGCCAGTGTCATGGGATAGGTCAACCATTAAGCGGATAAAAGTGGTGCACCCCCGGCTGTCAAATCCATAGGCACACAGAGACGAGAACGGTAACTTACGGGCTCGTGAGATAAACAGAGGTGAGGAAAGTATACGTCCAGTCCTATTGGTGCGCCAGCAGGACATACAAGAAATGCTACGTGGGCATTTGCTTGTAAAAGGAACCATATATATAAGCGGCAAAGTCTGGTTTAGCTGAAACCTCCCGTCGGAAGTGGAGAGCTATTGTGTCACAGGACAACGCAAATAAGCAGCGGAGCTAAGTTATGCTCCAGAGGCAAAAAAGTCATGGTGGCATATAGAAAAGAAGACTGATTTACAGGGTCGGGAATTAAGGTGAAATGAAAGAAGCTTAGCTTAGGTCCTAATGGGGTAGCAGGTTAGCAAGGTTTGGCAACACATCAACATGAGGTCACGTAGTAAACGTGTAGTTTATGATTTTGAGAGCGTCTGATACGGGGCCCTACTGTCTCCGAAGCTTACCCGTTGCATTGTACTTGGATAAGCATTTCAGTGAAGGTCCGCATTCCTATAGAGAACAGAGCCGTATGTGCGCTTTGATCGCAACAGCTAATTAGAGCAAACTGTTTCTAGCGGCGTCCCAAAAGGCTCGCTTATTAAACGCCCCCTACCCTCCATCCATGTAAGATATCTCGCTAAAACCCTTGGATGGAGATGAGCCCTGCTGTATAATAATCCACTGTCAATCACGCAGATCCATGGCTAGCACCCATGGCGAAGTGGCATTAGCTACTGGCATTCAGGAGTCATGGGGGCGGAACTCGGCAAGGGTTCGCTGGAATGGGCACGACTGATGAGACCCAGGATCTCGAGACACTTGTGTGTGGTGCTGTTTCCGACTAGCCAAAGCCTGTTGAGTGAGAGCAGACCGTAAGGAAATATCTCTAAGCATACCAAATCCCCACTAATCATTAGTAAGCAACACTATTTGCTGATAACCTGACGCTGTGAATCTCTTAGGTATCACCGGAGGTTATCAAGGCTATTCATCATGCCCTATTACTTGTATAATTTGCAATTACTTACCATAAAGCATACAAAGTGTACTTTTCTTCGTGTTAGAGCAGGTCGCCCACCTTCGTCGTACGTGTGTGGTAAAGTCGAACTCCCCATTGTCTCCAAATAACTCGACCTAGGCGTCGTCCGCTCCTAGACTTTACACCCAAGTGACAACGGGAACAAAGAATGTGTATGGTTACTAAGCGACTCTCTCAAAATCCCAATGGCCAACATCTTCATGAAAGTGTTCTCAGATTTTATTCGGCTTCTACTCGATTATTGCGTCTCGGCGTTCCCGCGCTATCTCGTCCGAGACAAAGTAGGACTCTGGAGGGTAATTACGAGTTGGTGCAAGGTTGCTTGAGGGGTTTAAGGGACAAAGGAACCACGCGCGCTCGCTTAGTTTGTAGATGTCTACACTGTACTTCTGAAGGCTTCGAGAATACCTGATCCTTAAGTGTCGCATTTACCTTGGAAGTTTAGACTGGAATTGTTATGCCATTTTAGCTCAGCCAGGCTGTTGTGTTTTCGCGATCCTCCATTGGAGCTGCACAATTCGCTCTCTGAAGGAATCCGGGTGAAACTCGCTTAACGCACCGACTAATAGTGAGCTGGTACGCGTTTACGTAAAATATGGTCAGGGATCTACGGTTAAGCGTTTATGCGACCCCTGGATGGAAAATTTCTCTTCTTTTGATCAGAACTATCCACATAAAGCGGTTTTGTTTTTCGTATTTCCTTTCACACCGTTTTTACCTGTCATTTATGTTACCCACTTTTCCTTTTCATTCCATTCTCTTCCTGTTATGTTTACACAGTTACACGGTAGCACAACATGTCCGAGTGAAGCACTTAGTCTTATGGGGCGCGGCTATCCCATTATCTCCTTCAAACTTGTGCCCGTTTCTATTTCCTTTGGTGCTCCTCTCTTCGCTCTGGTTACCGCATTTCGTTCATTCTCAAATTATTTTAATATATCCTGGTTCTTGACGTTTTCTAGTATTAATAGCATTTCACTGTAAGCTCAGCCATATCTGCCTACATGTTTCAGTTCCAAATCATTTTGTAAGCATTCGTTTGTCCAACATATATGATAAAATCTTTACAAGGGGTTCTGTGGTTCATTAATTTATGCTTTGTTACAAGCTGTTCACAAGTTTATTTGTGCTTCCAATGCATTTCTGTTTAGCTCCGTTTGGTTACTCCTTGCCCGTTACTCATATTTCCGAGATTTTCAGAGACACTTTTGCTGGCAATCGAGGAACCGTGTTATGTCTCCTGATGGCTCAGACATAACGACTCTGATACTTGCTCTAATGGGGAACACGTTCCTCACCTGAATGTAGATAGACCATCATGTTTATGTTACCACTTACCGATCCAGTTGGATCATCTGTTTTGTACTTTGGACAGATGTCACTCTCAGGGGTTCTAAACACGTGAGATTCGGTCACTCCACAACTACATGTTACATGTTACTTGCCTAAAGACACTTCAAAGATGTAACATGAATCCCTTGTTTAATTATGGAAACGAAAACAAACAAACAAACAAAACAAAAGTTTTGTCTCACAGTGTTGACGATATTCACTGAGGCCAAAACAATTGGGTTCGGTGCTTTTCATAAATACAAGAACGTTTTATTCAAATAACTAATTTATCGATTATCCGAAGAAATAACAAGTATCGCTCCCTTAACCATAAAAGACAGTTGCCCTTGCTTTTGTTCTCAATTAACATAGAAAGACTACCCTTCCGTTCTCCTTTACAAACTTGTTATACTGGAGGAAAGTACGTCCAATTTAAGAAATTTTTAATCTTAGTAACATTTCTTCGTGCTATCTTCTTGGATTCTCACAGCTAACATTGCGTGGTTTCGTAAACAAACGATACCTCGGACTCTGGAATGCTCAATCGATGCTTTATCTTCAAAAGTACAATATTTACCTCTACTCTGTCCAACCATGATTTGAGTAACACCATAAGATTTTAAACTACAAAGTCAGCTTACACATGCATCGCTTAGAAATCTCTCTTGCAAGAGAATCCCAAACTACTATTTGTTAAAAGTACGAAGACATAATTAGCTCCTTTGGTCAACGAAGCCAGTGCCGATGAACTCTGTGTTAAAACACCTTTTCACGAGATTGCAAAAATGCGCTCCAACCAAGATTATGCATCTAGAAAGCACATTTTTATTACCTTGCAATAAAAATATCCAACATAAGAAGGCAGACTCGATCAAACATTTCCGACCTGCGAAGAGATCTTGTTGCAACATGAGCCTTTTTTTTACTGAACTTCGAAAATTTTTAACGGGTTGCGATTACCGAGCAAGTTGTGGTCGATGTATTGGTTACCTGTGTCACGCCTATCTGGGTGTGCCTTGTTTCATGCGGAAAAAATTATGTATTTATTTACAAATAAGGGTCACAGTGAACTTGCTGTATGAAGCGTTAGAGGGATATCGCGGCTTTCCGGAGACCAAATGGCATATGGAAAAACGCATATTATCCAAAAAAGAGTTGTTCGCTGCCGTTTTTCTGTTTTCCGAGGCCAATTAAACTTTCGTGATGCGACATGAAAAATCAATCTCGGAAAAGAACGAGTTTCCAGCTATCCCAACGGAACACCATGCAGATGTGGGATCGGATATCCGACGGGAATTGTGGCGCTTCTCAGTGCTTGTCAGTACCCACACGGACGTCAATCACCGGATTGTAAAGCGAAAGATGTGTAAGAGGTGCCCAACAGCTTCTTGAAGGACGAATGCTTCCTAGGTTAGACATGTGTTAGAACACATTCTTCGCTGCCTATATTTTTTGGGGTATAAATCCGCATACTTTCGCCGTCACGTGTAGACCAGTTGCAAGCATGTGACTTTTCATATTTGTCTTGGATTACCATGGGATGCTGCAACAATGCATCTTATTGCGAACGTTGCAGCATAAGTACTCGAAGCCCGATGGAAGTAATTACAGTAAGCTTATGGGAGCAGTTATCAAAGCGGTGACATCTCGAAACTTCCCACAACGCGGAACTGCTACAAGGCCGGATTTAATAAGCTAATCGATACTGATGATAGGCCTCTGTACGTCAGTGGTAGCAAAAATAAAGGAAACTTCAACGTAGTTCGAGATTTAGCATAAATAGTTTCTGAGCATAAGTCGTGTGCATCGTCTGGTTAGCAGCATGTATCGTCATTCCAGTCGGCTGTAGCAAACGTCTTTCCAAGGAATGGGATCAACCAAAACGTGGAATTTGGTCTTGAAAGCGAATCTGTGCAGAAATCGACTGATACTTTGGCCCCGGCAGCAGTCACCACCACGGGCTATCTTGGTCTTATCCCGAGGTTGGTTTTGCGAAGTTCTTCTGTTGAGTACACTCTGAGCGGTAGTTTCGTGCAGCAGCATCATCAAAGCGGAAGTAGAAGCGGCAGTAAGAGTGTGAGTAAGTATGTACACGAGTTACTGTAACGTCTGCTTGTGGAAAAGGGTCTTTAGTTTCGCAATTGTTCGAGTCTAAGTTGCGGGATACTTTGCTGCACAACTGAGTCTATTATTAATATAACCTGATGTGGCACACACTGAAGTGCCTGCAGTGGATGTCCCAACCGCATGATTCATAGAAAATTTGAGTAAACATTAGTGCTTTCGCTGGTTTGTTCAGTGGGAGGACATCATCCAAAACAGCTAGTACCGCCGTCATGTTTTCAGGAAAAGAATAGGGCCAGAGTTGGCGAGGAAAGGTATCGTTTAAGGTCGAGGAACCGAGAAGTGACCGCATGTACGATCGCCAAGCTCGACGGATGGATGTAGTAGCTGTGGGCGTGTTTAGTCGGATGCAGTATTACGCTTTGAGATGGCATTTTTAAGGCTATCATAGTATAGGCTGGTGGGTTTTTAATGATTTCTGGTGCGACGTGCGTAGGCAAGTTAGCCTTACCATATGAGCTATTTGAACTGCGAGGTATTCTTGAGAAAGCGGAAGTTGGATTCCACTTGAAAAAACCAAATACATGGCTTTGGCACGTGAAATGAAGGCAAGGAAAATGCGACAGGACTTTTTAAGACAAATGTTCACATAAAGGTTGGTCGATAATGATGAGAAAATACACTTGTTAACTACATGAAGTTACCGGCTAATCTAGTGGATCTTAAGGAACCATCTTCGAGTCCCGAAGCAAAAAAACCTTAGACGAATACTCACAGCTGTAGAGTGATCAGACACGCTTGCACTATAAGCCATGCTTCAGTTACCGTCTGTCAGATGTCGACTGGTTATTCGAAGCCATATATCCAACTGCTTGAGAAGACACAGCAACGTCGCACTAATAGGATGTCCGCACAGATGGACAGACAGTCATCCTATTTGGGCGTGTTTCTGGTCGCTCGCAGAGAAGAAAGTTGAAGGTTTATAAAAATACCGTACCATGTCTAGATATGCGAAGACTGTTAAACAACTTCAGCATCGCCGTTCTTTGTCTTTAGGTTTAGCTTTTAATAAAACATAATTTCATTCAGCAGGAGTGAACGTTTGAGCGATTTGGGTGATCGTTTTTATGTGGTTGTCAGTCCGAGTTGCACATATTTGGGACAAATTTCCGTTATACAAACTTTTTGTTATTATCTTACGGCTATAGTGTTCCGTAATTAAAATGTTGAAGTCGATTTCCGCTTATTGTTGGTGGTATTTGCAGCCAGGGAAGTGCATTCACGGGACCTGTTTTGGTTGCAGTGGAAAATATTGTTTAGTGACCGAGATCCCAGTTGGGACGACCAAAAGTATAAAACGCTCACTCATGGCGCTCCAATGACCACTGTAAGGACATATTTTGGTCACTCTAGTTATGCAAGCAAGCAGCACCAAGCGAAGTAAACACGACGAGCCGGGACGCTCATATACGAGCTGGGCCCAGCGGGGGGTTAGGTTCGAAAGCTAAGCTACGCTAAACGCACGTCATGGTGTGAAGTCAGATGGTGAGTCATAAATTGTTGATGTACACGGTAAGTAGGTTAATGTTTTAATGGTAAGTGATGTAAGTACAATCCCTTTTCTTGTTGTTGAGGTGGACTACATTAGTCTCTCAAGTCAATTGGTGCCACATTAGAAGCCGTCGTCATGGTGGATGGTTCTGATAGGCTTGGTCGTTTGATACATAAGTAACATCGGAAACCTGAGGACTTGGAGGAAGGTGCAAGTAAAGTTCAATTTGCTACTGCGATGTCTATTTTAAAGCACGCAATGGTGACTCGAACTCAATATGCATGACAAACTGGGGGGCGATTATCACCGGAGTACGCCTACCAGTATGTGCAATATCTGTGTGCCCAGTAATCGAAGCAACGTTCGTAGAAAACAGTAGGATATTCTTTCCCACTGTAAAATAAAGGTTAAAATGTTAAAGGTTGGAATGCAAGGCTTGGTTTTCTTTCGTGTCGAAGCGCTTTTTACAAGCAAGAGGAGTTAAATCTGCGTCAATGTAATGATATCCAGGTTGGAAACTCATTGCTGTATCCACGAAACAGGTGCTTGACGGAAGCAGAAGAGCAGGAGGTAGTAACCCTCAAGGCGGTGTTTAAAAGCAGCTGAGAGATACGGCGGTACATTTCAAGGAGGCATGGATGAATGCTGAAGGCAAATGATCAGAAGTGTTTGACAAGGCGTCACCGAAAGCTGAAAACAGGAGAATTGGGTGAGGTGACGGAGTTGTTGTTGCAGCACTCATTTGCTGCGTAGCGAAAGTGTGCAGCGCAGTAAGACATTTTTGTTATTCGTTCCGGCCTTACTGGAGGCGATTGCGGAGCGTTACGGTGGGGTAATTTAGGCGGATGCGACACACCAATTGAATCATGTTAGATATGTATTGTGACACTGTAAGTTTCTGGAGGTAACAGGTATAATGTACTCCTTTTGCTATGCTTTGTTACAGAGTGAAATGTTCCACAGCTACCAGTAGGCGGTGGAAGCCATGACGGATATGTTACCTCGCACATCATTCGTGCCGACGGTTGTTATGGATAAACGTGTGGTGCAGGTGGTTGCATTGGCGTCAACGCATTCAGACGCGGCGGTAGTGTATCGTCCTTTTCACGTCCTAAGGGACAGGTCCCGCAGGTGTTGGTAGCTTGCAAACACCAGTTCAATGCATATAAGCTTGATGCCGCATTGGCGCCGAAATTTGCTTACACTCGTGCTAGTTCAAAATTCGACAGGCTACTAAGAGCTATTGCGGCGAGGAAAACGGAATGCTAATGCTACCCGCAACTTACTTGGCTGTCGTGTACATCCTCTTGGGCTCATCGTTTATGCGGTGTTGGCATGTTCCGCTGCGCCACTAAGAAGGGGGTGGAAAATGAAAACAAACATCTAAACAGAGAGAGATAAGGGATCACTCCTCTCTGAAGCTGTTAAATGAGCAACTTTCCTTAACATGGATGTCCCTACTAGATACTTTTTACACTGTACCATGAACGCACTTATTCCGGTTTCAAATGCCGTTCCCATGCAGCCAAAATAAATAACCAATCATTATGCACACGGCACAAAACCTGTTTCGCTGAAATGTTGGTGTTACAGTTTGGCAGGACGTGTTCATTTAGTTCACTAATTTGTAGTGGACAGAAGGGAAATTCCACGCCGCCTCCAAATCGACATACGTGATAATGCAAGACTATTAAATACTAGTCAGAGACGATGCGTTTACTCTTGCGCAGATATCAGAGGAAAAACGAAGTCGGACACAACAACTACATACGATGGGCTACAAAAATACGTGGACGGATGAAGTGAGACAGGGGTAAATGTTAGCGTGGTAACTTACAGAGCAGACGAGTGTCAGACCGGATGTAATAGAGATTAAAACAAGCAAGAGAAATATGCAATTGATCAGCAATAAAATGTACATAGAAGATACTATTTATCTTTTGGGACGCTACAGCGCACCCCTAGAAGGCTAAAAATACCCTTAATGTCAAAATGGATGGAGAGACCAAGGTTCGGATGCCAAAGTCCTGCCGAGTAAAATTGAGTGCGCGTTCGTGTCAAGTGAGGGTTCGTGGTAAATCGAAGTACGCTATGCCCTTTGCTATTTTTTGGTTCTTGACTTCGGGGCAGTTTGCCTTTCAGCAAGTCGTTGGAACGAACCTGTCGGACTTCAGATAATCTGGTTAGCCCAGGAAAAAGGGCCTACATGAGAGTAAGCCCAGCTGCTGCCAAAGAGTGCACATGAGAGTGGTCTCTATCCCGTCACACCTTGTCCCTCGCCAGAACGACCCTAGTCCCATGAAGAAACGACTCGCTTTCATGTCCGTATCCTCCTTGATTGCGGCGGGCCTTGAAAACGCCGCACGTGCGGGCCCGTTGATCGAAGGGGAAGGTTGGAGCAGGCAGAGATGAGAAAAAGTAACGCAAGCAAAACATGTCAAAAAACGAAAGAATGACGCGTTCAAACAGGTTTAGTTTTTGGACTTGTTGTAAGGTTTTTCAGAAGTTTTGATTTACTTTATTTTCAAAACGTTAATCGATCAACATACAATGCAATGTTTAAAAACCTAAACGTATTTACTCTGTACTTGGTCGGAAGTGCAAACGAGCTTACGAAACTCTTGACCGCGGGGGTGGTCGGGGGAAAGTAACACAGCAGGTTCAGGAGACATCGAGACGGCCGATGCGTGTAGATCGAGGTCGCCGTCTGGTTCGATGACACTGAAATGCTGGAAGTTGGTGCGGTGAGTTGTGACGTCGCACGAAGTTTCGCTAGACGCAAGAACCGGTGTGGTTTCTGCAACAAAGCCGGCTTCAGGCGTTCCAGTGTGATGATTCGCATTTGCAACCGCAATCGATGGCGTATATCTTGGTAGTAAGGTTTCACACTTTGAAAGGTCCTGCGTACGGCAACTTAAGAGACTGGAAAATACCGTCTACGTGGAGGAGGCCGCGTGAACACGTAGACAGTCTCTCAAGCACCTACCTTGTTGTCTTCTACGAGCGAGAAGCGGGAAGACGTAGCTCACACATCTGACAGGCAAATCGGTCTGTGTAACTCCCGTAGTCAAAGGATGAATTAGACAGGGTTGTTGCCACCGTTTGTCCAGGCAGAAACAGCGTGCAGCCGTAGGCTAACAGTGCTAGCGTTGCGTCGAAGTCGGTCTTAAGCGGGCTCCTTATTTCTAGGAGGACTAGAGTAAGTGTTTCAGATCATGAAGGATCAGCTTGCGCGCCTAGCGCTGCCCTTCGCTTTCGGTGAAAGCTCTACATCGTGCCGGTAGCGGCCGAAGGATACGCCGTCATCACTACATGGTGGCAGCGCAAATCCTTAAGCTTCGTAGCAATTCTAGAGGAGAGAGGTGACACTTTGTCGGTGGTCAAGTTGGCGGGACAGACGTACTGAACTACCCAGCGCCCAAAAAATGCCATTGCTACTCTTTCCGAAGAGCAGTTCGCAATCAGAGTAGCCACTGGCTACGTAGTGGATCGATCGACCTAGGGCAGTAGATATACCAAGCCTTTCGAATGCGGCGGAGGGCCTAGGATGTCCACGTGCACGTAGTGAGATCGCGCGGCTGGTGTTAGCAATGTGGTTAGTAGGCTTTTCGTGTGCTTTTGCACCTTCTCACCTTTACCCGGACGTCAAGCCGTTGCCCAAGTACGAACGTCACACTTATGATTGCGCCAGATGAATCGTGCGGTTACCAGGTTAACCGAGGCACGAAGGCCTTGATGAGACAAATCGTGATACTTGTCGAACACGGTCTGTCGAAACTCGCATGAGACCACTGAGCATGGCGTGTCCAGAGCTAAACGGCAAAGTAATTTTTCGTCTGATGATGTCAGCGGGACAGTTGGCATGTCCAATGAGGGAAATCTACAAGTAGGTTAACCTCAGGATCAATGAGTTTCGCTGCGGCCATAGCTGCCTAGTTGAAAGGTGTGTCAGCGTCAGCGCAGATCGCTTGAATTCGAGAAACCACATCGGCGCCAGTATTGTGCACACCTGAGGCATTTCGTATGTCGGTAGTAAACTGAGCGACATAGGCTGTTGTTGAGCGACTTTCTACGAGAATATCGGTCGTTCGTCGAGCGAAGCACGTAGTCTAGGGGTTTGTGGTCGGTGTAAGCAATGACATTTCGGCCTACTAATACATGTCGGAAATGACGGATGCCTAAGTAGATAGCTGCTAATACTTTACCGAACGCACTTTACAGAGCTTAGACATGTTGCAAGCGTTTTGAACAAAAGCACAACGGCTGCCAAGTGTCACCTATCTTTTAATGTAAGACCGCCCCTACTGCCATGTCAGAGGCGTCAGTACTGAGTGACAGTCGGGCAACCGGGTCGTGATGCGCTATAGAAGCTATGTTGGCGATACATTCTTTCAAAGTTATGAACGCAGCGCGTGCTGTTGCCGGATAAAAGTTCTTAGACTTTCCTCTGAGAAGGTTAGTGAGTAGCCGAGTAAGCGACGCACATTCTGGTATAAAACGACGATAAACTTTGACGAACCCGTCAAAGCGTTCTACCTGCTTGCCATAATAAGGATCGGGATAGTCAATGATGTCCTTGCTTTTATCTTATGTTGGCGCGGCGCCTGCGGAAGAGATCTGCTGGCCTGGAAAACTGCTAGAATAGCCACCAAGAAAACATATTTATGTGTTGATGGTTACCAGGTGTTGGGATAAACGAGAAGTGTTCGAACATGGCCCAGGTTTGCTTCTCATGAACAGCTCGCGAATAAAATGTCTAGAGCGCAACAAACTTGGTCGATGAAGCGCAGAACGGTTAGCACGGCATTTTTAGCACAAATGGCATGCGCGGGCATTCCAACAACCCAAATGTGTTGTTACGGCAGTTTCAGCGATGTACGCTTCGGCTGCCAGCGTTTGGTTACAATTGCGTATCCAGTCGATTTTGCTAAAAGCATTCTCACCCGCCAAACTGGCGGTGAGCTTCACGGTTTGTGCGACCGGATAGCGATCGGGCTTGGTTACTAAATTTAAGGTAACAGTCCCCGTAACGGCGCCATTTTCCCATAGCCTGCTTCGGTGCCATGTGGAGAGGTTATGCCCATGGACTGGTCGTTGGTCTTATGATACCGAGCTGAAGCATGTGACCGGATTTAACTTTAGCGGCACTTGAGTTATCGGAGACTAGTCGTCTTAGTCGTGCACACGTTGGCGGGCCGCGCGTGAACATTTAATGAGCGAACTCTGTCTTGACTGGCGGAATCTCTACAACTGGTTTTACCAGTAGCGGGTATTCAGACCGTACGTTCAAAAGGAACTGAACCGCTCAGCACCGTTATTTCACGCATCAGGCTCCGATGGCTAGGCCACGTGTTACGTATGCCAGTCCACCGACTCCCACGACGTGTGTTGTTTGCGCGCCGGGGGTGTGGACGGAAGAAGGGGAGGGGTGGCCAAGCGATGACTTGGTCCAGAGGAATGAAGGCCCTCACTTCTGAGCTGGCCCCGGTTGGAGCGCCTCGGCTCCCTGGTTGGGGTCCGAAAGACGATGAACACATTTGGTTGGACACACTTGCTGATATGGCTAGGAGCCGACCTCGTGGCGTTCGTGCTGTGAGCTGCTTTGTCCCACTCCATCCCTCTTAGCCTCCTCCTTCAATCACTATCTCATAATTTACTTTTATATAATTATGCATAGTAACTTTTTTGGTGCACAGCAGCCGGCTGGAGGCTTACCGGAACGATGCCCATCCGTTACCGGTAGCTCAGCCAGCTTGCATCAGTTACATTTCTTTTTTCTCCTTTTTTCTATGTATTGCGGCACATTAGCTTAGGTGTTCCCCACCTCTAGCTAACGTGTACGATGAGGATGATGATGAGACCGTACGTTCGCGTAATCTGAAGGTATATCGGCGATTCGAGAAACGGGACTGATTAGGGAGGAGTCTGAAATATCGCCTTCAACCGCTCGTTTAATACGGTCATGTAAGCGTTTGTGGCGACCATCATCAATGTGAACCCATAATGGTGGAGGAAGGCGATACGGATAATTACGAAAGGCACAGACGTAACCATGAATCCAACCGAAAGTCGCGGCGAGAATTGCGGTCCAGGTTCATCATGCGCTGACCGAATGAAGCTACCTGGTAGACCGTTGTTCGGACGCACGTTGACCTGGGCTTTGGGTGCTAGCCATTCGCGTCCTCAGGGATAACGCTGACTTCCGCTCTCGTGTGGATTGGGAAGGTGATGGAGAAACGTCGATCCTCAACACGAAACAGGCGGTTTTTGTTGTTAATGCATGCGCTGATCATGCTGATATGTGAGCTATTCGCTTTCGCTGGAGTGGCTGAGTTGTGCCTAGATGCAGGAAGCCCGACAATGTCTAGCTTTTCCGCCATACTGGTTTGCCCTCCGATTAAGCGGACGTACTCTCTGAATACCCGCGACTAGTATAACCAGCTGCAGAGTTTCCGCCAGTTAGGCCAGTGGTCGCTCCTCACGTTGTCGAGCGCGGCACGCCAACCAGTGCACGATCAAGACGACTCGCTTCCGACCAAAATATCTTCTAAGTTCAATCGCATGCTTCATCTGGGTACCATAAGTCCATCTACCAGCCCATGGGCAGCACCTCTCCATTTGCTTCCGAAAAAGACTATGGGAGACTGGCTTCCTAGTGGCGAGTATCGAGCTCTAAACAACGTAACCCCGTCTGATCGCCATGCCATCCCATATATTGTAGACCTATTTGCAAGTCTGGCGAGTAACATCGCTTTTAGCGAAATCGACTTGGTGCGTACTTACAACCGAATTTCGGTAGCTGAAGCGTACGCTGTTAAAACTGCCGTGAAGATCCTACTTGGTATGTTTGGTTTTCTACGCATGCCATTTCTTCTAAATAATGCCGCGCAAACTTCTCAACGCTTCATCGACCAAGTTTGTCGCGGCCTAGACTTTGCTTATACCTAGTTTGTCGACATATTAAGCGCCAGTTCCTCACGCAAGAGGCAACTTTGCCACATTTGAACGTATTACGATTGTTTATCTCAACACGGGGCGACGGTCAACGCAGAAAAGTGTTCGTTTGGTGCCGTTTCGGTCAAGTTTTCAGCCGCCATAATTCCCCTGTAGACTTCGTGCCACTGCATGGTCAAATTATGGCCATAAGACATTACCCCGATCCTCACACTTTCAAACAGCTGACGCTTTACTGGCCTAGTCAACCTTATCGCCGTTTCATAGCTAGTTGTGCTTCGCTTATGCAACCCCTCACGGATTTTCTCCTAGGAAGCTTAAGAGGTTTGGGTTTCCGGTTGCAGCACGCGCCGCTATCAGGGTGTTGAAGGAAGTTATTGCCCACAGCTCCTATAAAGCATCACCACACGGCAGCCCCACTGTCGCTCAGTACCGATGCTGCTGATGTGGCACTTGTGGCGGTCTTAAAACAAAAAGTAGGTGACGCATGACAGCCGTTGTCGTTTATCCTCCATGAGTTTGCAACCCGCCGAATCGAGTTACAATACTTTCGGTAGAGAACTATTAGCCATTTATTTATTCATACGTCATTTCCGACAGGTCTTAGAAGGCTTCTCCGTTGACGTCTTTACTGACCACAAACCCTTGACTTACATGCTTAGCTCGACTAGCGACCGATAATCTCTTAGTAAGTTGCGCCACCTAGACGATATTGCTCAGATTACGACCGATATACGACGTGACTCTTTTGTGCCCAACACGGTAGCAGAGGTCTTTTCTCGAATTCAAGGACCTCTGCGGACGCTAGCACCACTAGCGACTGGATAGTAATGACCGCAGCGCCACGCAATCATCTTGAAGTCGATATAATACGCAGGTCTCCCTCACTGGACATACGTTCGTTCCGCTGACATCATTAAAGGGAACCATACTTCGCGGTTTATCTCTGGGCAAGCCGCGCCCAGGCCTTCCACGAGAGTTTCGGCAGGCCACGTTCGACATGTTGCACGGCTTGTCGTATCCAAGCTTACATGCACCGGTTAAACCCGTACCCACACTGTGTGTCTGGCGCAATGTCACTAGTGACGTTCGTACTTGGACAGCTGTTTACCTTCTGTGTCAACGAGCGAAAGTGCATAAGCACACGAAAAGCATAGTAGGAACATTTCCAACGCCAGCTGCACGTGTACACCTCTTGCACGTCGAACTCTCAGGTAGTTGGCTGCCTTCGAAAAGCCTTATATTTCGACTGACCTGAGTCCATCGATTCAGTAGGTGGCCAATAGCTATTCCCACACATAACTGCTCTTCGAAAACGGCACCGAAAGCCTTTCTGGAGCGCTGGATAACACACTACGGCTGTCCCGCCATCATGAACACCGATCGAGGGTCACAGTTCTCTTCGACATATGCCGCCTTGCTTAAGGATTTAGGCTGTCGCCACGTCCAGCCGACGGCCTAACGTCCTGCTGCTAACCACATGGTGGTGCAATTTTGCCTCCAATTTAAGGCGGCCCTATGTACACACGCAGATCCTTCATGGTCTGAAGCTGGGCTTATGAAACACTTTTAAAGCCGTTTTCGACGTAACACCAACGCTGCTAGTCTGCGACTGCTCACTGCTGTTGCCCAGACAGCTGATAACACCAGCCCAGTCTATTTCCACTTTCGACTACGGAAGGTACACAGATCGATCGGCTCACCAGATGCATGCGCTACGTCCACCCGCTCCTGGATCGCAGTGGACACCAGTGTAAGTGCTCGAAAATCTGTCTACACGGTCACACGTCGTTCTTCGCACAGACGATGTTCGACAGCCTCTTTAATCGCAATACATAGGACCTCTTAGAGTGAAATACCGCGCGAACAAGACGTACACTATTGACCGCGTTGGCCGACGCGCGGTCATCATTATCGGGCGTATAAAGCCTGCGTTTGCGCAATCAACCACTTCACCCACTTCGTCCAGCAGTGCTCCGTGCGACCTCACAACACACCGCACCAACTTTCAGCACCTGAGGGTATTTCATCCAGACCACGACCCCCGTCTACATACGTCAGCCTCTCGACCACTTCCGAACCTAATCCGCCGCCTCCCACGACCAACCGCCGTTGTCAGCAGGTGCGTAAGCTTGCTCGCCCTTCCGACTATGTGCGGTGTAAATACTTTTAGGTCTGTATCCCTTGGATATATTTGCCCCGTTTCTGTCGATTAACGTTTCAAAAACATCCGAAAACACTTTTTTATAAAACATATTCAGATACCAAAATATGGAGACACGCGGATCATTCCTTCGTACATTCTGGCGTGTGTCGTGTCTGCTTTTCTCCTTTCGTCATGCCCCAACCCTCCCCATCCATCGCCTGGCCCATACGAGCATGGGTTTCGAGGATCGGATCAGCCGTGGATTCGGAAGCAAACGCATGTCGTTTCTCTGCGGGACGAGGGTCGCTTCTTCGTGGGAAGTCAGTCGTATCCTCGTGGGACGATGGTAGCTTCTTCTTGGGACGATGGTCCTTTCTCTGTGGGAGGAAGGTCATTTAGTTGCGGGATGCGGTGCGGCAGGGTTGATACCACAGCCAAGCGCACCGTTTTGCCATAGCGAAGGTTAAGATCCTGTCGACCGTTTTCTGAACTGGCTTATTTTTGTAGTCCGATAAGTCTGCTCCAACGTTTCATTCAAATGCACTCTACCCTTCAATCAATAAATAATAAATCACAACCGGCACAATGGACTCTGACTTCCGGCTAACCCCCATTGGACCGGAAGGCCTACTCACTTGGCAGTTGGCCAGCCAACTTCGCTTCAACCTCTCTTTTTCGTGTTCAAAAGCTTTTCTTAAGCCTTCTAAGGGTGAGCTCTGTAACGCTCTAAATGATAACCATTACCTTTTGTGTACAATTTAGCTGATGACCAACTGTGCACTATTCTTTCTTGTTTTAATCGCTCTTACATCACGTCCAAGTTGACCTACATCTGGCTGGACACTTGACCGTCTTGCAAGTCCCCGCGCTAACGTGTTGCGCATGTCTCAGTTAATCGTCCGCATGTTCTTGTAGCCCATCGTATACAGTCCGCTGGGTCCGACTCCAACTGCCTTCTGATATCAGCGCTTACGCGTACCGGTTTGAAGTAATACGTACTAGTCCTTCAGCCTGTACGCACTTCGTGGCAAGATGTAAGGCATATTCCCAGCCACCAACTGAGGTCCTAACGTGAAGTAACTGCAGGAATAAGGTAAAAGCAAGCATGCACGGCAGCTGGCTACTCTACCAGCACCACAGTGGAAAGATGAAGACAAAGTGAAGGGTAAAACAAGCACATCCTAAGCCACGCTGGACGTCACATAAGCCTACGGACGAAACACCTAACTGAAATACTATAGCCTACGGTGTATTTAGCTAATAAAAACCAAAATATTTTTAACGCATATTCGAAAGTGAAATTACCTTAACTTATCACATTTACACATTATGATACCACCCTTAACTAAAAGATTTAACAACATATTTTGTACCGCGGCCATGGCTGGGTGGCACCGTTTAAAACAGAAGTCGGACGCGGTCGGTTTCATGCGGGGGATCACCTTCCGAATATTACCAGTTTCACTTCTCGTAAATGGTGCCCGCATAAGTCTTCACATATTAAACGTTTACATTTAGCTATGTGCACTTTGCAAACAGTACTTAAATATATTTGGCTTCTTTCGTACGTTTCCCGGCATCAAATTTTCAGTACTGTTGGCAACATTCAGCCTATTCCCTGGTAACCTAAACTTAAGCTGTTAAAATGACTTCCCGTTACATGTGCTTTACCTATACAACTATTTTGTAAAGCGTATTTTCTTTGTTGCCCACACACTGTATAACATCAGCAAACACAAACAACTTATGTCAGGATTCGACACAATCGGTTCCTACCTTAACCATAACCTTTTATATTTAATGCAGCCAATGACTCCGTCACCAACACTGTGCGTCGGATATTTCCTTAATACATTGATTGACCATAGCTAAACAGTCACGCTGAGTTACATTAAATGTACATTCCGTTATGAATGTTCCAGCATCTAGCTATTGCGCATTTACCCATGCTTCATTTTAATGTGGAAGAGTTATTCAAATAAATAGCTGAGAGCGTTATTCAACGTACTTAAGCAAAGATTTTCCTACACTGTTTAAAGCAATTTTGGCGATTCTGCAAAATCCTTATTTCACGTATTATGTGAGAAAAATACGTACAATATTGTGTTCAAACTTTGCGTTCCATAGAATTTGTACTGTGAACAGAATAAAATTAAAAATTTTCCCATTATACTGGGCAACATCACATCTCGCCAATTATTCACCCTATGGTTATCCTTTCATGCTTCAAGCGCATCAAATAAAAGCCCTATTTATGTGCGGTGAGAGTTTGGAAATCGACAAAATCGCACTATACACTAGTTAGTAACAGTCAAGCAGTAAGGGCCTGCAAAATCTTTAAAACATTATGTCCTTTCTTTGTTAACGTTTGCTATAATTTATTTTAACTAGATAGTTATTTTATTCTTGATTTCATCGAGGCACACCAACTCAGGCATGCTCAAAATTTATAAACATTTATGTTGCGCAACATAGACATTACAAACTATGCAATTGGCTGTGGCCAATCGTAGTACAATTTACCGAAACAGACGAAGCACACCTGAAGAGTATACTCAGGTCAGGTCAGGTCAGGTCAAAATCCGTGGACGATACAGGCTTCCGCCTAACGAGCGTCCAGCTTCTTGTACCGGTAAGCGAACCAGAGCCCCCGGCACTTCGACTTTTGATCGCCTCTCCTTGCCTCTGCAAAAAGAAATGAAGCAAAAGCGAGAGCAATCTTTGCTTTTACAAGGATCAACATCGGATAACAATGCGAATAAATTGGATAGGATTATATTAATTCCGGAAAAATACGCGGCCAGCACCTGTCTAGGCCTGCTTTGAAGGCAACTACAGTCTCACAATCCATTAGTTCCGAAGGCAACTTATTCCAGTTGCGCACTACACGATTTGAGAAGAACTTAGCCCTGACGTTCAGTCTAGCTCTCTGTTGTTTGAGCTTCAAGCGATGTCCACGCAAGCGTTCAGAATCAGCCAGCTCAAATAAATCAGAGGGCACGATGGCACTGAAGCCCTTCATGATCTTAAATGTTTCTATCAGATCGCCTCTCAGTCTACGCCGTTCAAGGGAAAACAACCCCAGGCTCTTTAGGCGATCTTCATACGGCTTCCCCCGTTGACCTTCAACCATCCTGGTTGCTAGTCTTTGAATCTTCTCCAGGCAAAGAACATCATCACGGAGATAGGGCGACCAAGCTTGAACACTCGTCATTGGGGTGACGTTACACTGGCTTCATGTGTGCGTAGATTAAATAGAAAAAGCACGGTAGTTGAAGTGGTGGCATTATTTGTCGACAGAAAGCATTTGTGTTGTACGTGTCAGTAAAATACAGAGAAGTGACTCTAGTCGTTAAGCCAGAGTGCAAGTGTGGTCAGTGACTTTCTTCAGTGGCGTGTCACATCCGCCAAGTCGCAGTGTTGCTAAACGGACTTTTGCAGCCTTTTATAGGGAGAACGCTTGCCAGGCGGAAACATACTACCTCCTGGAACACTGTCGTCGATTGTTTTGAACGGTCGTGTACTACTTCCAAAGGTTCTTATCAAGCAGTAGTTTATTCAGTTATCGAAGTCGAATGACTCCTCCGTTTACTAGACAAATAGCACAGTCTGGACCCACCATGGAAGTTGAGGCTAGTCGAGTAGGATGGATACTCGTGCAGGTAAGCGGAATTTCCGGTCTACGAGGTCTCACTTTCTCTGCTTACGTATATCTGCTGGTCTGCAAAGAGTTCGCGTCCAGCTATCCGCACTGGACATCGGTCATTGAGGGCTTGGGGGCCCATAGTTGCTATTGATGTAAAGCCATGGTCCAAGTAAGTTCTTGTTGGTCATTTCTTCACATACCAGACGAAGGTCTTTTCTCACTTAATCCCGAACTACTAACAAGTTCATGACCTCGGAGAAAAGGAAAGAGAGTAATAGGCCTATAGTAGACCAAAAAGGACAGTCATGGTAGCAGGCATTGGGGAAATCTTACCTTGAGACTTTTACTTAAGACAAATTGATGTACGGTGGGCAACCTATATTACGCTAAAATGTTTCTGGTTAAGCTTGCAACGAAATGCATGGCCCGATGGGTAAATTACTGTCATGTACCTCAGGATGAAGTACATGGCTTCGGTGAGCAATACACTAAGTATTAGTTCACGGCTTTGGGATTAAGGTTTTGAAGAGAAAAGTAGACGGTTCAAAGATGTAGCACCATGAAATGGTAAATAAAAGAAGGAAGTCAGCCTATGAACTATTGATTTTTGCATTGGATGGAAAAGCTGCTCCTCGCTAAATTAGATGAACCACTCCAAAGTGGAATGCCACTGTGTCAAAAAGCAGTCAAGTAGACGCAGAAAACAGTGAGTATAAGATTCGAATGGTCTATTTAGTAGAAGCTACCCTATAGTGTGAGATAAGAGGAACCTGAACTGCGATCAATCAGATAGAGGAAGGTTAACGTAAATGTGGACAACTGGTAGCTAAAGCGCAGTTTAAGTGGAGGAACAAGCAAAACTATGCACTAACAATTGTGAAATAGGACCGCGCATCGGCGCTTCAGTAGTCTACGTGATCCACTCAAAGGTGGGGTTCTACAGTGCCTAGAAAAAGCCAAATATACGTAGAGCAAGGTGAGGTTAATAGGTGGAATAACTATGTAGCATCGGCGCTTTGATAGATTAGGTGAATCTTACGAAGCGGATCTGTAGGGTGGCAAAAGTAAGCCAAGTAGACGAGGAGAACATTGAGGGAAAGACGCGGTATACTTACTAGAAGAATCCGCTCGTTGTTGCGAGATTGAGGGAAAAAGGACTGCTGCGCATTCAGTTAAGTAGAGGAGAGTTAAATGGAGAGGACGCTGGTCGCGGCTAAGGCGGAGGTTGAGCTGTAGAGCAAGGTTATTTATTATCTTTAGGGTAGCGGAGAGCGCATAGGCTTTTCAACAATTTGGGTCAACCGCTTGAAGGTAGACTTTTCGGCGGTCAAAAGCAAGCCTAGTGGGCGAAGAGAACAAGGAGTAAGACCCGGGTTAATGTCACCAAGTGCAAAATTCTTAGCATACGGCACAAGGGTAAGTACAAACCGCATAGGACCATAAATGCTACAGCGAGCTTCTCACGAGTGCGATCTCGGCGTGGTAGGTCAAGATGATCTCGGTTGGTTGAGACACACCGAAAAGGCAGCGAAGAAGGTAAGCCAGCACCTCGGCCTTCTTCGCAGAGCTTTTGGGAAGTTTGACCCTTCGATCTTTCCAAAAATGCTTAGCGCGTACGTGAGGCCGCAGGCGGAATACGTTATTCGAGCGTGGCAACCCTGGCACAAGCACCATCTCACCGCGCTCGACACTGCACAACGTATGGCAACAAAAGGCGTCAGAGGTTTGAACAGCCTCCCCTACCCACTCAGGCTGAAGGCCCGAAAAATATACAGTGGACATTATCGGCGTTTGAGAAGCGATCTCGTAATGGTGTATCTGATCCTGAGAAACCCCAACCACCCATGCCATTCCCTTCTGATAGTCAAAACACCCAGCTAAGGGGTCATCAGTTTAAGCTGGTCACGCAGTACATCCGACTGGAATGTCGGCGAAACTATTTCTCCCTTCGAGTAGCACAGCCTTGGAACGCCCTCCCGGAACATATAATTAATGCACCCACCCCATCCCTTTTCAAAAAATGTTTTGACGATACTATGTCACCTGTACACTATGTGCCTTAGCCCATGACCACCAGGTGTTGCACTAATGCACAACCGACAGTGGCTAGTGCCATAACCCTACACCAGAAAGAGTCACTCGAAACCCCTTGCATAAAATTGGATAACCACTACTACTATATAAACTGGATTTCTGTATCCCGTCGATCCGAGATAGTTGCACACGAGTAAGCGTTGTCCTTGCTATTTGTTATTTGTTTCTCTCCTATTATGTGATCAATAACCACTCTCCTTATTGCTTTATGTGCATACGTTCTCAGTTCAAACTCCCTTTATACAGCAAAGCAGTTAAATCTGTAATCGCCCGAACTGACGACTCTATCATCCCTTGATTCATCTTTTTCACTCTAAACACCCTAAGGGACATGTCAAGCGCCTGCCTTTATACCGGTTATAAATCATTGTTCATTGTTCAACCACTTAACAGCAGCGGCTCTATATTGTGTGGTTGAAGGAGCACGTACTGCCGAACAGTCAGTTAGGTGAAGGAGATTTAAGGTGAAGGAAAGCAGGTCGGTGTCAGAGCGTGGCTGGGGTTGTAGAACTAGCAAAACTAAGAACCAAGGATTGTGAAATAAGATGGCGCATTCGCGCCTCAAGCGTTTAGGTGAACTACTTAATTGTGGGATTATTAGGTGCCAAAACAATGCTAAACGTACGCTGCGAACATTTAGGGTAGAAGCGGGATTAACTACGTAGAGGAATCAGCTAGTAAATTGGATGAGGGCTTAAGTAAAGGAAGATGTGAAACAGAATAATGACCTAGCCAACACATAGTAGAAAATGCGAACAGTAAGGGTTGAAGACAGAATAGAGACTGGTTAGGGATTCAGGAAGATGTGAGGTCTGGGAAGACGGACTGGCCCAATTAGTGTAAAGAGCAGACACGATAGAGAAGAGAAGCTAACAAAGCTTGTGATGTTGCGCTAGAGCAAGAGTAGCTAGCCAAGTGTTTAATGATTGGTAGAAGGACCAAGTATCAGGCCAAATGTTGCCCGTAGTAGGGCAGGGTAAACCAAAAGTGTGGATAAGGCATGAGAAGCTAAACTGGACAAAGCTGGTGCTGGTTTAATACACTGCAGAGTAAGGTGTGGTCAAGAAGTGGTAGTAGAATGGAACCATATAGGGAATGGAATAGACAATGATGCGAACTTGGGATGCAGATGTTAGTCTGAGGTAAAAACCTTCGTACGGAGGCCGAGAGGCAACATTCAAGCAGAGAATAACAGAATTTTCAATTAGGATAGAGAGGACGAAGCATACAAACAATGAATCAGGCGGGGACAAGTATTATGGGGCGGTTACTTTTATTATTGAGCACTGTGGTCCATGATGGCCGGTTCGCAAATGAAGAGGCATTGAGTAAAGACCTGTGGGCGTTTGGTACCTCAGAGGCCGGACTGGTCCAAAAGGATTAAGGAGAGGCAAAGTAATAAGGTGAAGCCAGCAGGAACTGATGCGTTGAGTTGGCGCTAATGGTACTTGGACCACCATTGAAGGGCTGCGATATAAATCAATAAATAAATATATTTTCCCGAATCGATCGAGCCATACCAACTCAGATATGATCAAGTTACAAGCAGTGATGTGGCGCAACAGATATGTTACGACGCACGTAATCGGTTGTGGTCATAGTTGTACCATTTGCAGAAACAGTCGAAGCACTCATGAGGAGCGAAGTCATCAGTGGAGTGCCAATAAAATTGTTTTTAGTGTGCGTAGCCTAAATCCAAATTGCACAGTAGATAAAGTGGGGACAGTATAAGAAGACAGAGTAACTTTATTTTACTTGTCAGTAGAATATTGAAAAATGACTGGTCGATATTCCAGTGTGTAACAGTATGCGATGGCTTTATTCAGTGGCGAGTCACATCCGCCACGTCACAGTGTTAATAAACGGACTTTTGTGGTTTTTAAGGGAGAAAGCTTGCCAGGAGAAAATCCACCTCGTCCTGGAACACCGTCGTCGATTGCTATGCGCATTCATGTGTAGCTGGCAAACATTCTTATGGAGTATTTGTTCATTCTGTTATTCGCAGGCGAGCGATTCCTCTGTTAGCTAGACAAATGGCAAAGTAAGAGTCCAACATGGACGTTGAGGTCAGTCGAAGTGGAAGTATGAGTTTGCGGGTAAGTAGAATTTCCAGTGTGTGGGGTCTCACCTTCCCTGATTATGTATATTTGCTGGGGTGCGAAGAATTCGTGTCCAGCTACCCTCACTGGACATGGGTGTTTGAGTTGTGGGGCGCAGCTGGTTGGTTTGGAAGTGAAGCCGTGGTCCAGGTAAGTCTGTTGGTTATTTCGTCCCACCTCAGACGCATCCAATTCCTCAGTTCCATCCCGGATCCCTCACAGGTTCACGACCTCCGAGAAATGGAAAGAGTGGAACAGGCCGAGAGAAGACTAAACTGGACGGTCATGGTACCATGAATTGGGGAAATCCTACTTTAAGGCATTTACTTGAGACAGTTGGTGTACAAGATGCAACAGATATTAAGCTAAAAATATTTTTGATTACGCAGAAGGCATGGCTCAATGAGTAACTTACTTTCATGTCCATGAGAATGAACAGCAGGGCTCCGGTAAGAAATTCACGAGGTATTAGCCTACGGCGTTCGAAGTCAACCGGAGACCAGAAGGTATGTATTTACGATTGGTGGCAATCGGAAACCAGAAGCCACAGTGACAATGTGGCCATACTTATATACTCCACGGGATGAGCATTAACTAAGACCATATAATAACTATTATGTACATGGGTATATGAGGATAAGAAACTGAGCATAATAGAAGCAAGCTAGGATTAAATGGATTTGAACGGAAGTCTAAGTGTCAAATGGAGGACGACAGAGAGATGGTGCTACTGGACTGGGTTTCAGTGGCTATGAGTGCTTGTTGGGTTAATCATTCTAGTTAAGAATCAATAACTACAGTATCAGAGAATAGGTCAATAAAACAGCAAAAATATGTGGTGCAACTGGTCTACAAGCATACGGTTAGCAAGATAAGGAGAGGCACCTAGCAATTCCCGATTATGCGCAGAAATGGGACCAGAGTTTGGAGTAACGAGCAGTAGCTATTGTCGAACAAACCAATCAGTATTGGTCACGAGGTGTTGTATTATCTGAAACCAAAACGCACGATGAATCTTGGGCCTGCGTAGCCGCAGTGGTTCCAGCTTAAGCTGTTTGCATCTGTCTCGATAAATAAGCGTGGACGAACCAAGGAGACTTTTGATAAACTTTCGTTGCACCCCCTCAATTTCTATACGGTCGTTCTTGCGCAAACTGGTGAAAACAATTGAACCGTACTCCAAAGTTGGTCGGGCGCAGGACCTGTAGAGTGCTAGCCACAATTAGCAGCGATTTGCAAATCATGCCGATAGCTGAGCGAGCTTTTGCAGAGCTATAGCTCGCCTGCTCGGCGAAGTTAAGTGAACTGGAGTAATGTACGCCAAGATCCCTTAATGTAGCGCACCCTGCAAGTGATGAGCCGTGTAGTTTCAGTGCGTCGGCAGGCACACTGCAACTGTGTGATATAACCTTGCATTTTGCGGGTGAGAAATCAATTTTCCACAGGCTGCACCAAAGTTCAACACTTTAAGGTCCCTCTGTACACTGGAGAATCCGTTGTGCGGGTAAGCTGAGCCGAAGGTAAAGATTAAGTTGTTGTCATCTGCGAATAGCAACGATTTACTGTGTGAAAAGGAGTCAAATACATTGTGGATGTAGAGGATGAACGGCTATGGTCCTTAGACACTCTTCCGAAATACTCCACTGGTTCCTGGTCGGGTTGCTGAATAATTGTATCCTAGTGGAACCGACTGTGTGCGATTAGCAAGGTACGATGTGCACAAAAGCAATAGTTGGTTAGAGGTATCAAAGGATCTAAGTTTGGTCAGAAGGCCAGAGTGTGGGATTCGGTCAAAGGCATTACTCGTGTCCCAAAAGATTATAAGCAGCGCAGATCCGGTGTTAATGTTACGTGTCACCATGTCCAAGAACTCAAACTGCCAGGTCCGACATGACTTAGCGTCAAGAACCCACGCTGGGACTTGTTAATTTGGTTTCGCGGTAGCAGGAAGTCAAGCATTCTTTTCTTAACCAGCCTCTCCATCACCCTTGATGCAAACGGCTTATGACTGATGGGGCGATAGTTGTTAATGTCTAACCGGCAGCCACTTTTGTGTCTTGGTAGAAAGACCGCACGCTTACAGGCTGTTGGGAAGGTGTTGTTAATCATAGATAACGCGAATATGTTAAGGAATAAAAGTGGAATATCCGAACCACCTTGTTTCAGAAGGGCAGAGAACAGGCCGTCGGGACCAGGGTGGTAAGTCAACTTTAGTGACTTGACTGTCCTAGCAATCGGGCGTATGTCAAAGTCGACAGTGGATAGCTCGGCGTTAGTTAGCCGAGGTGTTGCTCTATGGTGTGTCGGATGGACGTCACTGAATGAGTCACTGAAGTGCCTGTTAACGAATTCGCACAGGCTTTCTGGGTAAGTAACTGCTATGCTGTCCGACATGTTTAACGGTGTTATGAGTTTTGAAGTTCGTCTGCTTCTGTTTTGCATCAGATGGACAAGAGTTTTACAGCTGGTTTTGTCAGAGAGAGCTGCATTCTTCAGCTAGCCTAACAGCTGACTGCTTATTCCTCCATTCTGTTTGGAACTTGTTAATACGTAGGAGAAGTGAGAAGTCATGTGTCTTTCGATATTTGGCTAGCAGTTTCTGGAATTTGACATCAGCTTCATGTGGGGAAGCTGTACCCAGTGATGGTTTCATAAATCTTCGGTATGGTTTAAGTGTAAGTACAGTTATGCAGAATTCTAGATTGCGGTAGAGTTCGTATACTGCAGCGCCGATATCCGTGGTCAAGAAGAAGCAGTCCCGATTCATCTACCTAACAAGTGTTGAAAAGCCGTTCCAGTCAACGTGTTGCATTTGTCTGGACATGGGAGCTCGGTTGGTCGTAGTGATCTTTAGGTTTGCTAACTTAAACGACAGCTGCACCACTTTGTGGTCGCTGCTTGGGATGTTGTCCTGTACACTAGCATACGCATGAGGAAGGCCGCGTGTAAGGTAGAAGCCAAGGATATTGGACAGTCTAGTAGGAGATGGACGGAATACAAGATACAGTAGAGTAGGGTTAAGCATAGGAGTGGATGAGACATGGGAAGCTCAAATGTTCCGAAGCTGGTGCTAGATGAATAAGGGAAACATCAGTCTGATAGGCGGGGATGTGAACACCACAGAGTACCATGTAGTCAAGCAGTGATGGTAGCAGGAAGCCATATAGGGAACAGAATAGGCTCGGATGCGAATGCTAGAGGTAGACTTAATGTGAGCTAAAACCTTCGTAGAGAAGCCGAGTTGTAACACTCAATCAGAGACCGAAGGTTTCAATTAGGATAGGTAAGCCAAAGCATACAAATAATGAACCAGGCGGAGACAAATTTGGTGAGGCTGTTGTTGTTGCCAATGTGCACCGTGGTCAACGACAGCCGATACGCAAAAAGGAGGCTTTGGCTGAAGACCCATGAGCATTTGGAGCCTCAGCGATCGGACTGGTACAAGTAAAAACAAGTTAATGTCTTTATTGTAATAGACGACGTTTCGCTTTTGACTCCGAAGCTATATCAGGCCTGATGAAGCTTTTGTGTCAAAAGCGAAATTTGTCTATTACTATAAATATATTAAACGGTCGTCTACTAAGTTTTCCGAAATCATGAATTCCCGATCGGTTTCAAATATGTTCCAAGGTCTTAAAAAAATGCCTTGGCGCGGTGGACGAGTTAATAGTAGGAGGTCAAGGCGCAACGTTCTGGAAGCAACACAAACTGAAATAGGTTGGTCGGAAAGACGGAAGTTCTAAGGTAATTAAAAGAACAACAGTCTCGTTTAGGTGGGGATAGAAAGGCCAAAATACAGCACCTGCAAGGATGCGGACGCATACCGCGGGCTTTTAAATCCGGGCTTTATTTTTTGGTAATGGGCAACAGTTCTACCCCGCAAACCCTTAAGTGAGCGCGATAGGTATGACAGCTTCGGGCATTCAAACCTTAGATAGTTTTGATGTAATATCTGATTTAGAAACTGGCTGCGAAGAACCTCACGTAATTACATTACATAGTGCTACCCTAGATCGCCGCTTACCGGCAAAGGGTATGAGCGCTTTCATGCCGTAAGTAGCGACTTACCACTCCATTAACCCCCGCAAGCCGCGGTACATTAAGCGCTTACTCTGCGTTGTTCCGTTGCTAATAACGGCTATGGTTGTAATGCGGAAGCTCACTTATGTCTCGCAAACAAGCAATGGAAATTGTTGTACGTTTACAGCCCACTTACCACTATTCACGAGCTTTGGCTCGCTCGCTGTGAACGCGCTTCACTTTTATGTATTTGTACGGGTAACCTTCGGTAGGCAACTCCCCAGTTCCTTTGTGTAACCTTCAGTGGTTGCAAGCTTTCCACGAAACATGAGGTCGCTGTTTCCCTCTGGAAAGGTTAAACACCTAGCACCGCCGGAAATTCACGAACTTACCCCTTTATTTAACGGCGAAACGAGGCACTATCCTATAACCTGGCTCTAATAAGCACAAGCAAAAGGTGCTAAGCCACGATAGTGCAGGTAAAGCGCAGTATAGAGAAAATGTTTTATAAATAACACGATATTTATTCCCTCACAATAGAACCATACCATATTATGCACTTCTTTACAAGCAACATGCAATCATCAGTAAAAGTATCATTGGTACCACAGAAACGTACTCACCGTTATAAAGATTTTATTCACGACAAGGCGAGGCACGCCTATACAGGCACGATCATTTCGACAGAACTATGCATGATAAAGCGTGCGAAAATCCGATATCTGGCACAACAGTGCATGTTTGTGTAGGGGGTATGTAAGTATGCAATTGCGTGTGTATGCAGCTGGGTAGTTTGTGCTTTACTTTTCTTCTCCATGCTTAACTGTTTTATATCTTTCATCAATGTGCGAGTAGAAGATTGGTGTTCTGGGTTAAAAAGGCTTATGCAGATATCCATGGAGCAGTGACTTTATTTTGCCGCGAGTCAGGACCGCCAAGTCATAGTGTTGTTAAACAGAAGTTAGTGAATTTGTATAAAGAGAATGCTCGTCAGGCAAAAACCTACCAAGTCCTGGAACACTGCCGAAGTACTATCAGTTAGAATAAGTTAAATCCGAACAACCTAGCTTACACCACGAGGAGGTTGTTCGGCGTGTTCAACGGTCTGCATGCAGCTATCTCTGTTGACTTGAAAACCAAAATTTCGTATTTCGTGAACATATCCTTTGACCTTTAGTCGACGAATTTGTAGTGGTTAGTAATCTTTCAGTATCTGTCTTTCTAATCCACAATTTTATCACGAAAGGTTTCCAGTTTGGTTGAAATAAAGATTGAAATATACTTTTTTGACCCGCACTCCGTCGTGCTGACTTTTGGCTCTGCTGCTTCTGAACGCTCACGGTACTGTTCAATCTGCTTGCGAAGCGGAAATTAGACTTTGATTTAGTATACAACGTCTATTTCCATCGTGCTAGGCGTGTGCCACAGGTATAGCGCAAGCTACGATTCGAACTCAAATGTGCTTCGTTTTGAGCTGACTCTCACCAACTTTCGGCTGTTAATAAGGGACGAAACATTCCCAGTATTCTTCCAACCACTCCATAGGTTGGTGACCTCCCCTTATTTGTTGTGAACAGGTATTTTTCTTAGTCATGTATGATCAGCCACCAAGTGCTTTTACTGACAATTCCGTTGAACTCTCGCTTCCTACCTTTGACATTTCTAATCTACGTGTATGGTTTATTCAGGTAGAAGCCACTTTTCGATATCGGAAGATCACTTCATATTCATCCAAGTTTTCATAAGTTGTCGCCGCTTACCTGTCTCCATTGTCTCGGAAGTCATTGATATCCTTGATCCTATTCCTGCAGAAGCGCCGTAGGATAAAGGTAAAGCAGCTACGCACCACTGCATCCGATAACACAAGTCTGCAACATTTACTTTCCGTGCTTAACGAGCACATCCCATCTCAGCTACATAGCCACCTGCGTTCCCTAGTTGGTTCGTTGAAACATGACGACTCCATACTCTGCCAACTTTGGACGAAATGTCTTCCGGCACACATCACAACAAAGGTATCAGGTCTTAGCAACGACATCACTTTGGAACAGCTCGCAGAAGCAGCGGACAAAACGCACGAAGGTTTCTTTAAAAACAATCTTAAGCACGTAGCTGAGTCCACCACAGCCAATTCACTCCATAGCACTATGCTTGATTCGAGCAACGCTAGCACCACCCAACTAGTACTCAGCATGCCTGCTATTCGACGGGAACGCACTACTAACAGAAGCAGTCCTCGTGGTCCGCGCCGCAGCACATCACACGCACACCATCGGTCTTACTGCTACTTCCACTTATGCACCGGTAAAACGGCAAGTAACTGACGCACGGGATGCGACTATTTGAAAGGAACTCCGATTTTGCCACCGGAAAACGCAAAACCCTACCAGTACTGGCGACGGTTGTCGCTAGCCAAATCCTCAGTCGCTTGAGGTACGCGTTTGACGCCACGACCAAGCTCCAGTTTTTGGTCGATACTGGCACAGAAATCAGCGTTATACCATGGTCTTAGGAAAAACGCACTCTACAACCAGCCGGACTTATGTTACAGGCGGCTAACCAGACTAAAATCGCCACATACGGCCAGAGGTTGTTGCACCTGAGCCTTGGTTTACGACGAGAATTTCTTTTTTCCTTACTATGGCAAATGTCCAAAAACCCATAATTAGCATCGACTTCCTGAGCAAACTCGGCCTCGTCGTCGATCTAGGTTGCAAGAAGTTACGGGACAACAACACTTCGCTCACTGTCCCTTTTGCCATCTCTCCCCAGTCACTTCCTTCGGACTTCGCCTATTAATGCCGGACAGTACGCCGTATTCATCATTGCTTCAGCGATTTCCATTTTTGGTCTGTACCAATACAGATTCTACGGAGCCTAAACACTAGGTTCGTCATCATACCGTGACAACGGGTTCACCAGTGTTAGCCAGACTTAGATGTCTTCCACCTGCCAAGTTCCAAGCGGCTGACCTTAAATTCGAGCATATGATCAATCACGGTATCCTTCGCCCATCCAACAGTTGTTGGGCTTCCGCGCTTCAAGTTGTGCCCAAAAGGTCTGGTGATTGGAGCCCGTGAGGTGATTGCCGGGTACTCAACACCGTTACCATCCCTGACAGATACGCAGTCCCTTGTATCCATGCCTTTTCATTGGCATTGTAAGGGGAAATCCGTCCTTCCCAATGCCGACCTTGTGCAAGCGGACCATCAGATCCAATGGCAATTGCAGTCGTTTCTAAAACAACCGTTATTGCTTCTTTCGGTTTGTACGGGATCATTCGTATGGCTTTTGGCCTTCGCAATGCAGCATAGTCCTTTCAGCGCTTCATATACCAGGTCCTCCGGGGCCTGGACTTTGTTTTGTCTGCATCGACGATGCCCCATTAGACAGAGCCACGCCAGCGTAGCACTTGCATCACCTTCGACAAATATTCGAAGCCTTCGATCACCATGGGATAAACATCAATCCTGATAAATGTCTATTTAGTCAAGCTGGTGCCGATATTCATGGTTACAGAATTGCTAACGGAGACATCAGTCAAATGCCTGAGAAAACGCAGGAAATCCTGGACTGTCCACTGTATCTATCCGTTATAACTCTGCTCGGACTCCTTGGCGCGGTTGATTATTACGGATGATTCATTGACAATTTTACCGATGTTCTTCAGCCTTTGCCTGATCCAAATAAATAAATAGGTATATTTCCGGGATGGCTAGATGTTACGCCTGTAAGGGATCAAGTCAATGTTTACCTTAATCCCATACTTTTCATGGGAGTAGGAAATGTGCAAGTACATGTTGTGGTTTTCAATTACTAATGCATTGGCTTTGTTAGCTGTACAGCTAAGTAGGTTGTACGCGCCCAGCTTGAAATTCTTCTGGCGCCTCCAAACGACATCCAGCTCCTTGCTTTTGTTTATTGTGAAAGTTGCGCTGAGCCGTAGTTGTGCATGTTTTCTTTGGAAACATGACCCAATTCACCACAACTTCACTATAAAGGTTGGAGTATTTTGCGTGCTCAGTTGTTAGATTTATCGTTGCGCACATTGAAACAAAAGCGAGCGGCAGAATTATAGGAACATAAAAAGAAATAATAATTTCTAGGAATGCAAATAAAGTAAACTCCTTCGTTAAGAGACACAATAAGGCGGAGGACTTTGCTAGACAAATACAGCTGGCCACTAGTGGCAAGGCAAACGGTGTGAATTCAAGATGGCGAAGCTATCCGATTGGCTGCATGGACGCGATTAGAATTGCGTGGAGATGTGTATTTTCTAGTCAGCTTAACCTGAAATTGTGTGTTTGAATGCACCAATATGACGATTACTATTGGTAACCGTTGGCACAAAAATGAACGATGTCAACAAATGAGAAGGACGTTGAGCTACTATCTGGTAGGTAGAAATCACACAATATCATTGTTCCTGCTGTGGAAAAGGATGCAATAAGCTGGTATATCTCTGGCAGCTGTGAGTATCTTATTGACAGTCAAAATGATTGTTGCACTAGTGGGATCCATTTCGCATTGAGAAAGTTCTGATCGATATTCTGGAAATCTCTGTGGTTGTATTATGATGCCTAAAAGGGTTATATAAGTTATCAGGTTACAGTGAAATGTTAAGTAATGAAAGTAAAACAGCAGCTGTCTAGACACCGTTAGATAAATCGGTTCACGACGAAGTGAAGAAGATTTCACGGGGCCTCTCTTCTGCTCTCTACTACTCAGTGAACTGAAGGCTTAATTGCAGTGACAGTTAGAAAATTAACCGTCGCCGTGAGCGGAATACATCGAGCTATCTATAAATGTAAATGTAATTGAGCCTGTACACTTACGCATTTTATCCTATCCTGCCAGTCCCACTTGAACTTGAACTTGAGGTGGATGCTAATGAAATAAATATACAATGTGGGAGAAGTAGGTTTTGTAAACAACTTTCATTAAATGATGCTAATGGTTGCAACACAGTACCACAGTACTAAGCACGGGCATCGAATGGATTGCTAGGATACAGATATCCTCTACGATTTCAACCGTAATTAAAGCTGAGCCGTCCTGGTATGTAGCTTACATTTATTTCTAACCGCTTGGTAGCTTTTACTTTACTTTACTTTACTGTCATGATAGCGAGAAAGATGTTGAACATCTATGTAGCTATATCTCAATGTAGGACATGTCCCACGGACACAGTGTTACCTATAGTAGTGAGCTAGCCCAGGTGAAAAAAGTAAAATATATACAAGCATAGAAAAAATCCCCATGTACTTACGATATATTCTTGGATAAACCACATGGAGTCCTTCACCAGCTCCGCCGCCTATTACGGATGGGCATCGTTTCGGAAGCTGCAGTTGGTGGATTAACGGGCTCCATGGGTTATAATCATTGAACGATTCCTTCGTCAGTTTCCTGTGAATGCTTCGTCGAATCTGGCATCCGCAAAGTGCGCGTCCAGGAATCGTTTGAATTCCGACACCGAGTTCGCTTCTACTATCCGCGAGGGCAAACGGTTCCACATGTTCACCACTCGCCGCTCAAGACACAAGGGATGAGCTACCTACTTGAGGTCAGGGACTACCAGTTTGTACTGGTGACCTCGTGTGCTGCTTGACGCACGGACATGCAGCAGTGGCCTCAGCATCGGATAAGCACCGAGATGCAATACCCGATGGGTCATGATGAGGTCCACTCGCACGCGGCGGTAGGCTAGAGTATACAGACCCAATTGTCTGCATCTTTCTTCATACGGCACACCCTGAAGACCGGGAATGAGCCGTGTGGCTATGTGTTGTACTCTTTCGAGCTTGTGTATCTCGCCTTTCGTCAACGGACAGTAGGCGGGTGAGCCGTATTCTAGCACCGGTCGTACAATGGATGTGAAGAGACGAGTGGCAATCTCTTTCGACCAGGTGCAGAAGCTACGTTTCAGCGCCCACAGCGAACGCAATGCTGTGCGATACGTATTGTCCGTGTTGTCCAGTGACTTCATGTCGTAACGTTGTATAACGCCAAGGTCTCTGACGCAATGCGTCGGGTGTAGAACTTGGCCGTCGAGAGTGTACGATCGGCAAGCTCCATCTTTACCGAGGCACAGAAGTAGCGATTTCGCCGAGTTGATAGGAAAACTTACCTCGGCGGACCACATGGAGAGGCGGTCGATGTCCTGCTGAAGTATGTCAAAGTAGTCTGACTTATGGATCACCCTCCATAGCTTCAAGTCATCCGCGAACAAGGTACACGGCGACCGAAGGAGATTGGGCACGTCGTTGATGTGAATCAGGCAGAGAATGGGGCCAAGCACCGTCCCCTGAGGAACGCCGCTCGTCGACGGGTACCAGTCGGTCAGGTGGCTGTCGACTTGCACCCTCCACTTCCGTCCAACTAAGAAGTCACGGATCCATTGGTGCAGCAAGCCTCCGACTCCGCACTCCCTCAGTTTCTGAAGGAGGATCCCGTGATTCACTCTGTCGAAGGCCTTACTGAAATCGACGTATACCACGTCGACTGACTTACGTTGGTTTACTGCTTGCAACCATTCATGCCATGTTAGTAGCAGGTTAGTGATGCCCGAGCGGCCTCTCACGAAACCATGTTGTGCAGGGGTCAGGAGATAGTTGGTCTCCAGTAGCTGGAGCAGTCTCTTCTTCACAACCTTCTCCAGAACTTTTGACAATACTGCGGTCAAAGAAATAGGGCGGTAATTCGCCACTTTGCTTCCGTAGGTGTTGTTGGACGAAGCCGTCCGGTAAATTTGGCAGCACTTAGAGCTCTTCGTGAGCAGGTATTTACCGGTACGATCTATGCAAGGAAGATGCGCCGGTGTGCTCCGTATATTAATGTGATCAGCGCACATGAATTCATGTAGAGTAACGTCACAGGGTAATAAATGTACACCTATTGCCAGCATCAGTAAGAATATACTCAATATGCCAAAACAACTAAACTGAGAAGAGGAAGTGCACACTGCAGTCCACAGGACCCCACTAGTTTTGCAAAGCAGACCTATGCCCACATGTTGAGTGTAATGGTAACAATGCAAGTCCACTGTCACTTCAAGCATATGCTGAAGGAATGAACACGTTGGCATTTTAAACGTTTATGGGTCACGCGGCATCACAAACCTAGTGGAGGGCATTTGGGATGAGGTGATGAGCCAGTTTCCAGGATGTAAACGGAAATTCGGAAGCTTGAGAGCAATAGGGCTTCACAAGGTATATAGGTTTCTTAGTACTAAATCCAAGAATCTAATTCTCGGAGCCTCAATACATACAATTACAGGCCTGTTGCACTGGTGATAAAATAGTCTAGATAGCTCACTTAGCACTAGCGCCAATGGTGTAGGTCTCGGAGCCGCTATACATATCGGCACAGACCTGGTGCACTGGCGATACAGTAGCCTACATAGGTCTCTTAGCACTAGCAGCAATGCCGTACGTCTCAGGGCCTCTATACATATCAGCACAGACCTGGTGCACTGGTGATAAAATAGCCTAGATAGCTCTCTTAGCACTGGCAGCAATGGCGTAGATCATGAAGCCTCAATACATATCAGTACAGACCTGGTGCACGGGTGATATACTAGCCTACATATGTCTTCGTCTACCCGTCCAGACAGGGTGCCTGAAGCTCATTGCAAGAGCACCAAAAATGTCAATCAGCAGGCATCGATAGCTGGCTCTTTAACAGCACTGGGACAATGGGGAAACGGTGACATGCAAATGATAACAGAATTGTCAAGAAACGTATTGGCACAGATAACATTTCCGGGAACGTTGTCGTTCAGACCCATTCAAAGTGCTCACGCAAATGTGCTGGACACGTCATATGCGTCACGTCAACACAGCGGATCACTAAGGAGTGGGGTAAAAGTAATGTACTTAGAGAAAACCATTGTGAACAAGGAATGCATGGGCTCGGAGGCCCAGTTAAACAGAAATTGGACCATTCCTGTGAGGATTACAGAGCCACCGTCCGATTCATTTACCGAATGTTCCAATCAATGCCGTCAACCGAGCAGTTGCGTCGGGTTGGCAAAAGGGAAGCACACGGAAACGAAACAGGAGGTGGCAATAAAAAGGGCCAAGTTTGCGTTCTCACAGGCTGGCCCTTAAGCAGTTGCGCAAAGTCGTAATCATCGGCTGCAGTGGTTTATTGACAATGTCACAGAACTTACTATCTGGCAAGCAGATCATGAAAGTGCTTCTTAAAACGGTTGTCTTTCCAGCAAAGGGTTCATTTGCAGTGGAATCCAGATCTACACTGAGGAGGATGCAGGTAACAATATATTATGACATACTCAAACGCAGTTTTGCGGATAGGCTGCAGCTCCGCCGAAGTGGTCGTCTCATTTTGTAAGCGCATAGGCATAGCAGGTGCGTTATCCGTACTACGTAACACATATGAATAGCTGCAGCAGGGTACCGCGTCACAACTATCCGAAGTGTCTAAGCGGAGGTGAAAAGCTATTAAAAAGCGCTTGCAAAAGCACACATGCGTAAGTAAGCCTTTTTCAGAAATTGTTTCCATGAAACCATCCTGTTCCACGTTCTGCAGGGCCTGCCGCAAATTGGCTAGCAATAATAAGGTGACATTTCACCTACATGACACGGGCGAACGCAACCTGCGGCGTACATTACGGAGGTCGTCTCTTGTGACGTGTTTCCCGAATGCATTCTTGATGTACTGCTTTATGTCGCACGTAGGGATGTTGTATCGAAATAAGTCAGCAGCTTGATTGCATTCCTCCTCAGTAAGTCGCCGGTTTAGAGGGTGCCTATCGAAAAGAAACCGGTTGCATGGATGGTCGTGTAAGAGCTGGAACGTTAGCACCTTTAGCTTACGGCCATCCAGAGTAACATTGACACGAGCACTGCAATCGGTGTCTCGAGAACTAAATTGGACGGTTAACAACATTATAAACCATATACTAGACTCGCCGAATTCCTTTGCTCCTTGTTTTCCGGCGCTTTCAGCGCAGGCATTTATAAACGATGCGATCATACCTCAAAGTAAACAAAACTGACGTTGTTCCGATGCATAAATGACGTAAACAGGTTATAGAATTCATCAAAGCTATGAAACGAATGTCCAACAAAGGTGCCCCTAAAGCCAGCCTCCATGGTGGCAATGCGAAATAACAGCCAAATACGACCTTTTACATTAGACCTCACTTAAAGTAGCGACTAAAATCATGTGCATAGATATCAACCGTTTTTTGGAAAATACCAAACATAGTCGTATTTTAAGCTGTAAACTTGGTGCAAATTATTTTTTATGGCCCACAATTCTTGCAGTTCTATGGTTGCCACTACGTGACACCGACAAATACAAATCAACAAAAAATAGAACCAAAATGTGGGGCCAGATGATTACAGTAACAGAAAATTGTGTTGTTACGTGACGTTCCGTGGTACAAATGGTACGTAGCAACGAGGTTACCTAGCGACGTTGCCAAGACGGATGAATGTGCAAATACCTGGAAATAGCTGGATGGTGTGTGGGGAATGGGACTGTTTGTGTGCTGTTTGTTTTATTATTTCGGGGGCCATACCTGCTTTTCCGCTATCGGTATGGTTGTGAATGATAGTGAGCTGTTCAGGTCTTTGGTTATTGGGAAGTATGAATATGTTGAAGACATGGAGGAGCCATAGGGACGTTTTCAGATTGAAACGGCAATTTGTTTTCCCCAGTCACCTCTATCTCTGCTGCGGCGTACCAACGTGGAAGGCGGAAGATTGCTGGATGGGGACGGCTACGGTTACATCCTGTACCGTTGTGTACATTGTCAACGTTTGGGATCGTGTGGCAAGCGGTAAGTTAATATTTATGCAACACGGTGACAACGCATGTAGGTACAAATCCCACAAATGGGAGGCGCGATTCTCCGTGGTGTTGAATGATGGAGAATATGTCGTGCGAAGTTACTTCATGATCCGTAGTCATGATTTTCACTTGGAAAACCCCTGGCTGTATGCACGCAACCAACGGCTGTCTCCGCGGCAGGAGAAGAAGGTTCTGCGTTTGAGGGGCAGTTTCCATAGCACGCCTGACTTGCGGCGCTTCATCTATCAGGAGTACGGCAAACGTGTAACCCGTGTGGACCTCAGCAATTTGTGCATTCGTCGTCGAAATGCAACCGCATGTGAAGCGTCGGAGGTGGCAACGATGTTGGAAGGGCACGATGTTTGCTGATTGGTGTCTGCGAGTACTCAGATTTGTTATGTAATCTTCTCTCCATCCATAGTCCGTGGCATTGTAAAGCGTTATAGCTAGGTTCCATTGGGCGACGCGACGCACCAACTAAATTATGGTGGCTACACTTTGTGGCATTGCATGTTCGTGGACGTAACAGATCTAGGGATTTCTTTCTTCTACGCCCTAATAACTGATGAGACGTCCTCCAGCTACGGAAAAGCGGTGGAGGTGATGCGGGAGATGGTGCCTAGCAGCATACGTTGCCGCACTGTGGTGATGGCTAAATGTGCTGCTCAGTTGCGCGAGTTTCGAGGTCATTATCCCAACGCGGCGGTTTTTGCCGGTACCATGTGAAAGCGGATATGGCTAGAGGTTGCAGCCGCATACGTGAGATCTCTGATGCTCGTCGAATACAATTACGCGGTTGGCTTCATAACCTGATATATACTCGCGGTGCGTCGGTATTTGTAAGAATATTGAACGTGGTGCGGCGTGCCAATCCACAATACCACCGTTATTTGTGCGCAACGTGGCTTCCACACGCGGACTCTTGGGCAGGTCACAGACTAAGGGATGTTGTGGTTTTTGGATGCCACATGACGAACAGGGTTGAGAACGAGAACAAGCACCTTAAGGATTATTTGTCTGAGAGGTCATCGTTACTCACTCTCTTCACCTGCGTGGTTGATAGGGTGAGCAGTATCGTGCACGAAAGGAACAGCATAATAGCAAGGTGGTGCATGAGCGTAATTTCTGTTCCATCGGAGGTGTCCTCAGTGGCCTGTGTTTTCGCACAGCTAAGCGGTTTCGTAGGCAATGTCTTCATAGCCCATTACCGTGCATCAACCGTTCTCGGTTGTAGGTCTGATGGCCCTTATTGGTTGGTTACCTGTCCTCGTTCGAAATTGCGTCGGGTATACATCACACAGGGCAGTGAATGTGATTGTGAGTTCAGTCGGCAGTGGCGGCTCCAATGCGCTCACATTTGTTATGTAGAGGCGCTACACGGGCACTCCGCGGAGGACATACTACATGGATGTCGGTGGATCGCACTCCGGCAACCTCCCGCAGCATCCTCCGAGTGTGTAGCGTCTGCTGGCGGTGTGCAGATTCGAGACCGTCATGTAGGTGATGGCAATGCCGTAGTAAGCCGCAGCATAAAACTTCGCAAGACGCAGGATTTCTTGGCTGACATCGGCGCGCAGTTGTGCAGCTACGGGTCGGAGAACTTCTCCGCCGCCTTGACCTATCTGAACATGGTTGCGTTGCTTATGTCCAAGGATGCCAATTTTCAGTTGTATGGTCGAACGTCCAGGTGCCCTGTTCCCCTTCTGTTAGATAAGGAGGCAAACGTACACATGTTATGCGGCGTGCCTACGCCGTGCCCCTCCGACTGCCATCCCACATTGCAGCGCCATTGAGTAAGGTCACACGTATGACATCTGCACTGTGATGCGTGATGCCACGGTATCCACAGGTGACATTGCTCTGCTATGATAACTTATCTTTCACAGCCACCGTTGCGTGCCCGTACTATTGCTTTCCAACAACATCATAACACAGCGCGTATACCCACGTGTCGCCCCGCCCCGGGATCATCATGACCGCAGGTAAGTAGGTGTGCGCTTATGGTTTTCCTCCGCATATGTAAGGTACGTACACTTACGTGCAAGCGCCGCACCCGTGAAGCCACTGTCCACATTTCCACTGTGACATTGAAAAGTGAGTCAACAACTCCACAACACCCTGCGATAGCGCAGGCTACCGCGTAGATGCAGTGCTACCGTTTGCCGCCTCATCGTAATAATAAATCGCCGTAAGATGTCCGTTTGGTATTGCTCGTTGTTTGTTTACCTGCGTGTCTTCGTGAACGACTCAACGGCTCTATTCATGGCCACCCGTGCTCTATGTCCTCGCATCTCCCCAATATGGGTAGCAGCACGGGGAACATACATGCTGTGGTTGGATCCGTAGTCATCGGAACTTCAAATCTTTCCCCGATGCACGCAACTATGTTTCATTGTGTTCCGTACAACATTTTGGTGTAGTGCGCAGGGATATGTTGTACGAAAGCAATAGAAGGTGGAGTATAGTGAGTATGCAGCCCTGAGGGGCATATCTCTGCTAGATGGGAGTTGCTTACTGCGGTGTCTATTGCATTCCAATACTACGGGATGGGTTGATGGCATGTTTGCATGCACTGGTGAGTCTCCTGGTTAGGTCGTCCGTTGGATGCCTGGAAGACACGGTCGTATGTGCGGCAAATGTTTCCCTTGGAGGTAATACACATGTTGCAGTTATTACCTGACAACAATCCGGGGAGATGCACTGTGGTGTCTGGCCGCATAGGTTATTGTGAGCCCACAGGTTGACCGCTGACTACTTGTTAGACAACTGAAAAGTAAAGGGTTGGTAAGATAACGGGTATGTCGGGAAATTCAATAGCGCGGAAACGTTTATAACAGCACCCAGGGAGGTGGTGGCCGTGGGTGCAGTACCATTGCTGTACGCATGTGGGACATACAGTATGTTATTGTCAGCTCCTGTGCATAGTTGTGTTGTTGGCGATAAGACATTCATGGGGGTTAATGAGATAGGTGCAGTTGGATAGATGAGTTAAGTGCAGCGGATATGTGTTCCCGGTGGCGGAGGATTATTGCACTGCTGGCAGCCGGCCGCTGACGGTTTACTTTTCGGTTTCACGTCCAAGGGGGTTACGCGTAGCGCTGTAACCAACCCTAACGGTTACCCTGCAATGTATAAATGAGTTTGCTTGATGATAAAGAGCAGGCGTTAGCTGTTGGAGTACTGGGCGTGGTGAACTATGCTTAGTTGTATTCCATGAATAATGGGCAGCAGTTCGTGTGGCACTTCTTCGCAACCGGACATACTGCAAAGTCCTGATGTGTGAGAGCGGTTAGTAGAGGTTAAAGGATCTGTGGTATTCATGTTAGATGTCCTGTTTTCATTAGCAGCCAACTGCTGTCCTCGGACGGGTGCCGTATATCCGTGTGCGTTGAACTAATGGTGATAAGTTGCAGTTTCAGCAGTTTTATCTGCTTGTTCGAGTAAATGTGGTTTTCCGAATGCGTGGATAGATCTGGTACGAGCAAAAGTCACGGGTAACGGTTGATAAACATGGGCAGAGGGTGTAACATTCGCCGGTTTTAGTTGAATGGGTATTGCTTTGACAAGTGGGTAGTGTAACCGGGTCTGTTGGTAATTTGAAAGTGCTTTATGTGGTTTGGGGTGTTGCGTACGTAGTTCCGACGATGAGACTGTGCTTCGTTGACAATGGACTTCGGAACGAAATTGAGAATCGGAGGTCCTGTTGTATGCTGCGGAGCCATCTGGTGGCGTGGTATATCTGGTATTGGCCATGAGTATAATTTAACCATATCGTGACGTCTGCGTATACACCTTCTGTTTTACTGATATGGAATCGATGGGAGACGGTGGAGGAGAGCTGTGGAACACTGTTGCTTTCAGCTACTGGTCACTGGCGTTGTGTCGATAGGGAGTTGCGTGGGGTAATCACAAACGGTACCTAATGTAGTATATACTGATAGAAAGCGCACACTATCCAGTTCAGAGTCTATGTCGTACAGGTCAGACATATCAAATGCCTGTGTACTATAATCCGTCGTGTCTACGGCAGTCAAGTTTTCAGCTGATGTGCCTGACTTGGCAACAATATATTTCGGCTAACTTTCGTCTTTTGAGGGCTTTTGGCATCACGGTATCTTATTCGCTGTAAGGAGTGCAATTGAACTTCACCCTGAGTCGTGGAAGATGCCATGTGCCATAGAATTTCTTGCGCATGTGTGTCTTGGGGTTCTGTGAATGATTTCGCAAGTGTTTCTTTCTGCGGATAAACGGAACGAGTAGGCCAAGTTGAGCTCTGCAGCAGGGTTCTGTCCGGTTTTAGCAGATTTCGCCCAAAGTTCCGGTGCTGAATCAGTGCATATGGAGCGTCAGGGAGTCATGTAGTCAGCCGTGGGTTGCAAATTTCTTACGTTGATAATTAACCTACGAAATGCTAATAAATGTCGACACTCTTGCAGAAAAGTCTCCTATGGGATCTATATCATTGTGTTGTAGCGATGAAGCCCGCGATGTAGGTGTCATCGTAGGGAGCAATTTCAATTACTGTATATCGTGCCTCCATGCCGCCAATGAAGGGAGAGAGGAGTTACTTCGTTTTAGGAGAGCGCTGAGCAACACTGAGGCGGATGCATTCTTACCGTTATATGAAGCAGCGGTTAAGCCACATTGGAATGCAGTGTTCAGGCCGCGGCACCATACTTGCGGAGTGACATCATGTGTATCGAAAACGTTCCGAAACTTGCGACCAAGTTGATCGAACGTCAACGATGGAAGTCGTACGAATATCGTCTAAGGATGAGGACATCAGGAACGGTAAATGGGAAATTGCAATCGGTTTCTATAACCTTCTCACCTATGGCAGCGGCGCCACATCACTGTCACATGTAGGGTTACAAAGCACAAGTCGGGCTCACTGCCGCGAATTAATTGCATCTGTGTGCCGTTAGCAGTAGGTTGCAGGAAGCTCACCCCGTCACTTACGTTATACAATCCACGTAAGTCAATGCTACGCAAACCCTTAATGCCGATTTCATACCTAATCCAGTTTATATACCTCCCACGTGTCCCCTGGTGTCCGTGATGTCACCTTCCTCTTATAAACCATGTCATGGTATCCATATGCCTGTATTTTCGATCTAGCACACGGTCTCATCAAAGTTATCACGTGTGCACTGTTGCCAGTCATCGACATCAACCTGCCATTACGCTTCGCGCGTCCTTCTATTGCAGGTACCTGTTGAGGCAGTTCCCCAGGCATGTTCCCCCACGTGTTTCAAGGATCCACAAACAATTTCTCAGCGTTCTGGCTTCGTGGGTAACGACCCATGAAGCAGCTCACCCACGAGGTCGGGAATATTTGTGAATGGTTTAAACCTCATACGTCTGCTGTGTGTCTACTACCCTTCGTGCCACATTGGATACATCGAAGGCAAGGAAATTGCTAGCAATACCAAAGGCTAGTAACCTATTGTGAACACCCCATTCCTACCTGTGGCGTGCTTACGGTCCATCAACCACCGTTACCGTTTTTCAACGTAGCACTTGGACGAGCATAAGTTTATTTCCGCCAACTAACTTCCGCGTAATCATCTCTGCATAGTATGTCCCCTGCGGTCCAGGAATGATGCCTGTGGTCGCTGACAGCAAGTAAAATCACAAGGACGGGGTAATGCAGTCCAATGCACTGCAGACTTTTCTACTGATGGGTAGATTGCTTGTTTCTTGAAAACAAGCATGATGCATGGCAATAGGGATCGTAGTACACGTCTTTGTAAGGTACTACATGAAGAGGCGCCCGGTGTTCTCCCAGTTGCCGTGATGCATCTTCAAGTTCGATAAGTAACAGCCAGCGCGATAGCCCACGGTTGACGGTGACTGATGCACTGCATACACCACTTTCCTGTGGTTGCAAATCAATGGAGTATCGCCTGGCCAAGAATCACCGGGGTGATTCTTGCCCACTTGCACACTTCACCATGCCGCAGCCTATCCCCACACGTACAGCAGCGGCCATGTGATTATTCAGTGACACATCGTCACAGGTACCTTTGGTTTGATATCATTACTTATCTCTCAGAGCCGCAGTGGTATGCGCAGTGACACGCAATAGCAGAAATTACTCACCTCTTGTGCACACAAGGATGACCATATATCACTGTTTCTGTACCCTTTAGGGTGCAGTCTCTAGCAGGTCTAGAATTATACCTATTTATTTATTTATTTATAACATGCCATTCCCGGATCATTGCATCTGTTAACTCCATCGGAGGTATTACCTTCCATATCACACTACCTACCCCTACCTATTGCTCAGGATCATACTTCAGCCGACGTACCTGTATGGCTCCGTGGACGGTTATATAAATAAATAAATAAATGGTATATTCTCCGTAAAACGAGACACACCTGTAAAGGCATGATCAAATCCGCATACGAGCACAGCTTCTTTGGAATATTAAAACATTTCGTTTTAATGAAAGGAATCAACGAACAGGTGTAGTCCATATAAGCGAGCATATTGTCAGGTAATAGTCAGATCAAGGACCATGATGGCGCTGTGGAGCGCAGCGGCAGTTGCGTCAAGATACAAGTGGGGGTAACTTTGCCATGTAGTGATCCATGAGCACAGGAGCCCAAACAAGGTTTTGGTGCAATTAATGACCATTACGAAGCCGGGATGATCTGTACTACTTTAAAGCACTCTTTGTAGTAAAATCAGTTGCACAGGTTGGATGTAGGAGGCTGAGGACTGCGTCAGTGTGAAATGTATAGCTGTGACTTTATTTTGTGTCGAGTCACATCCGCCACGTTGCAGTGTTGTTAAGCGGATATTTGTGGCTTTTTATAGGGAGAACGCTTGCCAGGCGAAAGCCCACCACGTCCTGGAACACTGTCGTAGCTTCCGTTGAACTGTAGTGCTAGTCGGCTACGCATCGTATAGACCGATTTTGCACTCTATTATTCGCAGTCGGTTGACAGCCAAACTTCTGCGCTGGTTAGCCGAGTGGCTTAGAACTGATACGGCAGCAGTCGTTAAAGCCGGTCAATGATGCAGAAGATTCGAAGAGTCGAATGTTAATGATGCAGATGAGTAAACACATTGTTAAGAGAGGCCAGCTTTTATATTATATTGTCCGGCTTGCAACCCGTGTCCAGCTACTATGCTGGACTTGCCATAGGGACGGTGAGTGTAGTTGTTTCTTGTGGTTGAATATAAATAAATAAATAAATAAATAGGTATATTTCTAGACCTGCTAGAGGCTGCACCCTAAAGGGTTCAGATCAAGGCTTACATTAATCCGATGCTCTTGCATGGAAGTAGGCAAAATATAAATATATGTTCATCGTTAGAAATTCCAAATGCATTGGCACTGTTTGGTATACAGCTACTGGGTATCAGGCGCCCACCTTGACGTTTTCTGGTTCCTTCGGGCGATCTTGAGCTCCTTGTTCTTTTATTGTGAAAAACTTCGAGGAGTTGTGCCTTTTCTCCTTGGAACAGAATCCAATTCGCCGAAAGTTCACTTTAAATTGATCGCACATTAATTGGCCACTCAGTTGCCCCAATTGTTGTTGCGCACATGGAAGAAATGAGTGAAGGGATTATAAGGCATACAAAAAGTTTAGAAAAAAATTTTTTCGATAAATGCAGGCAAGAATAAAAACAATTTGTTAAGAGAGAAAATAAATCTGCGTGCTTCAGTAGAAAAATACCAATTAACAAAAAAATAGAGCCCTACTTTTCTTACGCTGATATTGCTCACCGGCGCGAAATTTCACCTGAGTTATTCTCAGATAAAAGAAAATGCCCTTCTACAGTTACAATACCGCTTAAAGTGCACAATATTGCACTGATCTGGACCAGCTTTAGCGCCTGAATACGCTTGTTCCCAGGGAAAAAATGCGATTCTCCGCAAAGCGGACTAGTAATTCCTTCAACGGTAAGTGTAATTGTCTCCATGGCCAAGTGAAAGCTCCATGAAAGATCATCGGAGAAGCCGCTTGTACGCGCGCAATGCTGTCCGTGAAATGACATCAGCAAAGTTCCAGGTGACTGGAGAATCGGAATGTTTGAGGCCGTGAAAGTAATCACACCAGAATTGCTTGTCTTTGCTTATGGAACGGTGGATCCATGTGAATATATTATTCCAGGTGAGAAAATTGTTCTACTGTGAGCACGAGGCGAGCTAAACCTATTTGGTTAGACCCCGTGGTGGCAGCTTCTCCAGAATGGTGGAAAGAGCTCCATTTGGAACGATGTGTGGGTCCTTCATCTCCCGGAGTATAGATCAGGCGTTTAAACCAGCTGGATATTGAGGGTGGGTCGATCAGTCCCAGCGGATAAACCTTCTTGTTTTGGCGGATGTATCTGTGGAAATCTCGGGAGAAAACGGGCAACAGACAAGAGGCAGCCAAACAGAGTGACTGCAACGAATCAAGGAGCACAAACACAGACTGGTGGCGCGCAACGGTGCCGATGATACGTTAAAACATGTAATTTGGTTTAGTATACATGATTTGCAAGCGCGTTCTTTACATCACGTCGCTGGTGTGACTCAGACTACAACTACTAGGTAGGAAGAAGGATCTGCACGTACAGGGTCAAGAGACGGATATAACAAAGCGTGTCGACAAAGTTAAGCGAATAATACGATTGTTGGAGAGAAACAGGTAATCCGATGATGATGACAGCAGTCCGAATGCAAGCGGCATCTTAGGTGAAACCAAGGACAAGTAGGTTCAAACCGAATGCGGAAGCAACAGGTAAAGCAATGTTCCCAGAAGAAAAGGAAATTTAAAGAAGCAGCTATGAGCGGATGAAGGCGGACGACAGTGCGAAGAGTAACTCGTGAGAGTAATTATGAGACGATAGTCAGGATGAAAAAGGTTTACGGCTAATGTGTGATGAAGCCAAGGACGCTTTCGTGCGAAGTAAGAATCGATCAGTTCTGAAAAATCCCCGGTGGTATCCCGGTAGACTGAGAGAACTCTGAGAGCCGGAGACCGAAAAGACGAGACTTGAATAGTCGGCACATCCTTAGGACTCGTAGTAGTCCCAGATCCCTGATCTGATGATGACAAAGAAGAACATGCCACTAAGCGTCGATCGTCTGATTGAAGGTTTGAAGGTACAGGTTACTGATGGAATTGCTTATATTAATAAAGGGTAAACAAGTCTAGCGGGCTGTCAATGTAAGCAAGACATAGTTTTGAGTCTACAGAGCTTAGCTCGGTATATATTACTACTCTGGAAAAGGTCAAAGAAGCAGACCGGTCAGATGAGACTAGGTTATTACAGGGCACTGAGAGTTGGCAGTCCGATTAGAGAAGAAATAAAAGTAGAGAACGCCATAAGGAGAGGAGACGGTCCGGATAGAGGGAGGTTTACTTATAAGGTGTGGAAAACTCCATGGGGCTCGAGAGGTAATGGGGACAGAGCATTCGGAATTCTCATCAAATGCCGGTAACGTCACAGCCGTCTGAATGAATTCGGAGAGCAGGGGACCGATCAGACGAGACTGGATTAGTCGGCACGTTGAGAGTAAGTCGAACAGTTAAAGTGGGAAGATAAATAAAGAGTCAGCAGAGACGGATAGGTTTGGGATGAATGAGGCTACATGAATATAGGGTATGCAAGTCAGGCAGGCTCGCAATGCGAGAGAAGTTGTGTGTTGGTGATACAGAGCCTAAATCTACATTTCGCTAGTTAGGAATCTGTCAGAGAAGATAATAGGGCAAGGCTCTGAGAGCTCGCTATGGGGATGAAGAAGAAATAATAGAGGCCACGATAAGGAGAGGACGGAGTCGAGAGTTTACGTTTACGGATAAGAAATGCGACAGGTAAGGAGGCTCTCGAGGTAATGGTGATAGAGCATTCAGTCTTCCGAGCATAGCAGGCAGCGTCGCAGAAGTAGGAGAGAAGAAGACCGATCTGCCGAGGTTGGACTTGGTCGGCGCATTGTGACTGAGTCCTATGGTTCATTTGGGAAGGTAAGTGGAGTCAGTAGGATTGGACTGATCAGAAATAGAAGGGGTTATATCAACATAGGGCGAACAAGTTCAGCAGAATATCAAGGTGAGGGAGGTAGTGTTTTGAATCGACGGAGTCTAGACTGCTAACATCCCGGTAGCCTGGTAGCAGTCCAAAGACTTTGGCTGATCAGCTGAGGCTGAGTTACGGATGACAGAGACTCAATCAGCCGATTGAAGTATGATTGAATACAGACGGCGCTCAGTCATCTGAACGATGGCCAGTAATGTCACAGGAGTCTGAGAGAATAAATAAATAAATAAATAAATCTTTTATTCTCAACAAGGTGAGGCACGCCTTTACAGGCATGATCATTTAGACATAACGATGCATGATCCGAAATGTGCAAAAATCCGAAATGTTTGCCATAGCAGTTTGTGTTTGTGTAGGCGGTATGTATGTATGTCATTGTGTTTTATGTAGCTGTGTATTTTGTGCTTGTAGTTGTGCTACTCCAATCTGCAATGTTTGATATCGTCATCAATATGCGAGTAGGAGATTGGTGTCCGTGGGTTGGATAGCATTATCCGGATATCTACGGGGCAGTGACTTTATTTTGCGGCGAGTCACGACCGCCACGTCACGGTGTTGTTAAGCAGACATTTGTGGCTTTTTATAGGGAGAACGCTTGCCAGGCAAAACCCACCACGTCCTAGAAAGCAGGAGACCGATCAGACGAGACAGCACTAGTCGGCGAAACGAGATTGAGTCTAACGGCTAATTTTGTTCAATAACCTACCGTAACGGTAATCCTACCTTACAGTCATATGTGCCGTCTACTAAAGTAGTGCAGTACCGCTGTCCTTCTTCCATTACATCTATATTCCACCACCTTCGCAGTGTTACCTAACATGAGAGGATAACAAATCTCCAGCCACTTATGTGTAGTGTATAAAGCAGCGTGGGTGTGTAGATAGATATTCTCCTGACTCCAGTACTGCGACATCATGGGTTAGGTAATTGCGCTTCTCCTGCGTAACTTTCTTACGCTTGTATCACCTTTAACTACATTGTGTACGTTTAATCATTATCGCGATATCCTTGCTAACCAACTGACATCGTACGCTAATTTGGAGAACAGTTATGCAACCTTTCTGTATGCATCATTGAATTCATTTCATTTCATGTTGTACGTTCCAGTGATAACCGGGTACTTGATAGCACCTATGTCGCTGCGCTGGATGTGCATGTTGACAAGGCGCTTAATTGTTTCTTAGCCACTACCTCGTCCACACTAGCTCCATGAGGCAGTTGGACTTTGCTGGACGTGACGGGGTGTACGGTCCTTGTGGCCGTGTGAGGCTCGATTAGCGGTTCCATGCACTCAGTGTGCAGCGCACTACGATCCAGCCACCGCCTTGTGTGCGCTTGATTCCAAAAATACAGCGTGTTTGTTTTTCCCTGTGAAGGAGTATGCGTCGGCTACGTTGAGAAAACCTGCTTTCCATCCACATGTTTCCGGTCTGAGTTCGTTCTTTTCACACTGCATATGGGGTGTGTGGATAAAACTGTGGGTAGTGCAGCAAAACCCACCCATGGCCCCTCTGTAGGCGCATGTGCCCGGTGGCTAGTCACCGCCCAACACACCTAAGTAGTTCTATGCATATATACACGTATACTTATACGTATGCAAGCAATAAATATCTGTACATATAATATTCATATATATATATATACATTTGTAGCCATATGCCTATACACATACATACAAATATGTATCTATTCAGATATATTCATAAACATCTACGTACGTAGCATATCAAAGGGGAAACATATATATTTGTATACAAATATATCGTTCGCCGCATCCTGGTTCGGATTTGTCTGTCACTGTGGCCCCCACTTATCCGCAGGTAAACTGGGTTACCTATGATAACTTCTTTTCTGACCTAGGACCGAATTAAAATGTATGCGCAAGCGGTTAACCGCAAGTACTATCTACCCCGCACCGTCAGTTACCCTACTGCAAAAAGGTAAGTGCATACTAAACCTTATTTAATGCCGGGTCACTCCAGTTTAGGCACATGTTTAAGTATACACAAACCGTTTCTGTGTTCTAGCTTCCTGGGTAACTATCCTTCGAGCAGCTCATTCGCGAGGTGGGGCAGAATTGTGATCGCTTCCAACTTCATATGTCACCGGAGCATCTACCTATGGTGCTGCATTTGTCAAGCCCCTTCCATTTTCCCCATCTGAAGAATAATCTAAACGTGTACGTTTGACGCAATGACGCTTGTGGCACACGCCTCCCGGAGTACCATTTCCACTCACCAGAGTGGAGGCATCCAGGTGCACGAAACGGATTGCAATAGCACAGGTTAGTAACCTCTTATGGACGTCACACTCCTACTCGCCGCGTGCATTTCCCCCCGTAGGCTGTTCCACTTTACCGCTGGTATACACCGATGGACATAAGGTTTACCACACTAACTGATTTCAAAGTACATATCTATGTATTGTACGTCCCCTTTGCCCATATATGTTTGCGTAACGGTTACCTCAACCATCTCAATGAGAGTATCGTCGCAATAGCCGAAACGTACCAAGCGTCCCTTATTACTGCATTCCAGGGTCTTCACAGGTTCACTCCATCGACGTGCGCATGTCGTGTTCCCAATGCATGCCCCTTTTATATGCATTGCAATTAATCGCACGCTTGCTTACCTGTTACGGGAACTTCATATTTCGTACACCGATATATGGTTCGTGCTTGAAGGGAATGGTTGCACGGGCATGATGTCCCTTTCACCATCCAACCTTGCTTCCGTGCCAAACGCCTGGAGCGCAGCACCGCTCAGCATGCGCATTCCGTGCGTTTTCGTCCACGTAACACAAATTACTCTTGTTTCCCTTTAAAACACTGTGGGCCGGCTCCATTTTTAAACGTGCACCCCACATGCCTCCAGGGCTCATTCATTTGGGTTTCCGTTGCATACATAGTGTGTGGTTGTGACTGCTGGTAGTGATACTTTGACGGTAATCAGCACGGGAATGTATTTCGCTAAAGTTAATTTAGTCCTAAAGGAGTAATTGCAAGGACAAACACATCCCTATGTGCATCCCTGACAACACACAGAATAAGATGTCCAAAGTTGACAACGATTTACCAATAGAGGGCATTTTCCAGTCCCGTATTGATGTGTTCATAAATGGGTCATTTGAATAGAGCATGCACTGATTTTCATTTATTATTGGTGTTAGTGAAGGGGATTATTTACTTATGTAAACGTTGTGCTGGTAGGTCGATTTCGTTGCGAAGTGCTAAGCAAACATGAATAATTTGGAAGGTCTTCATATTCCCAGATAAATATATTGACTGCATATAATAAGGCATAATCTGCTGCCCTATGCTGCAATATATATATGTATATATATGTACATACATATATATACACATATATATATATCTATATGTGCCCCATGCTGAGGCTGATGTTGCATTCTTGATGCTTCTTCACCGCAGTTGGGCTAAACCAACTTACACTTCAACTAGGTCTTTTTAAGCTGGCTAAATTTCATTCCGCTTTATTTGGTTTGTTCTGCCTCTCTGAATAATGTTCTATTAACTGGCCACGTTGCTTGCACTAATTGTGCTTATCTTCGGTAATTTTGTTGCGTTCGTAGCATTTTAAGTAACTTGTGGACATTTCTTACTTATCACGGATTTGTTGCTAACCAACTTACTTCATATGGTAATTTAGCGAAGAGTTATGCCACCGTATCTGTATGCATTATTGGATTTATTTTATTTTAGCTTGTCGTTTAAAGTGAATGGGTGTTGTTTGATATCCCTGGTATGGTTGCGCTTGATGTGTATGTTGACAAGGTGCCTACCTGTCTATTACCCACTACATCGTTCATACTGGCTCCAGGAGACAGTTAGTCGTTGCTGGAGGGGACGGGGTGCACGGTTCTTGTGGCCGTGCTAGGCTCAAAGAGCGGTTCCATGCACTCAGTGTGGAGCGGACTACGGTCCAGCCACCGCCTTGTGTGCGGTTGATTCCCCAAATACAGCGTGCTTGTGTTTGCCTGTGAAGGAGTGTGGGCCGGCTCCTTTGATGAAACGTGGTTCCCATCCGCATGCCTCCCGGTCTTATTCCTTCGGGTTTACACTGGATATGGGGTATGTGGTTGGAGCTGTGGGTGGTTCAGCGCAAGCCATCCATGGTCCCTCTGTAGGCGCAGGCGTCCTGTGGCTTGCCACAGTGACAGGCAAATCCGAAACCGGATGCCGCCAACCATGTATGTATGTGTGCCCCATGCTGAGGCTGATGTTGCATTCTTGATGCTTCTTCACCGCAGTTGGGCTAAACCAACTTACACTTAAACCAGGTCTTTTTAAGCTGGATAAATTTCATTCCGCTTTATTTGGTTTGTTCTGCCTCCCTGAATAATGTTCTATTAACTGGCCACGTTGCTTACACTAATTGTGCTAACCTTCGGTAATTTTGTTGCGTTTGTAGCATTTTAAGTAACTTGTGGACATTTCTTACTTATCACGGTTTTGTTGCTAACCAACTTACTTCATATGGTAATTTAGCGAAGAGTTATGCCACCGTATCTGTATGCATTATTGGATTTCTTTTATTTCAGTTTGTCGTTTAAAGTGAATGGCTGTTGTTTGATATCCCTGGTATGGTTGCGCTTGATGTGTATGTTGACAAGGTGTCTACCTGTCTATTACCCACTACCTCGTTCATACTGGCTCCAGGAGACAGTTGGTCGTTGCTGGAGGGGACGGGGTGCACGGTTCTTGTGGCCGTGCTAGGCTCAAAGAGCGGTTCCATGCACTCAGTGTGGAGCGGACTACGGTCCAGCCACCGCCTTGTGTGCGCTTGATTCCCCAAATACAACGTGCTTGTGTTTGCCTGTGAAGGAGTGTGGGCCGACTCCGTTGATGAAACGTGGTTCCCATCCGCATGCCTCCCGGTCTTATTCCTTCGGGTTTACACTGGATATGGGGTATGTGGTTGGAGCTGTGGGTGGTGCAGCGCAAGCCATCCATGGTCCCTCTGTAGGCGCAGGCGTCCTGTGGCTTGCCACAGTGACAGGCAAATCCGAAACCGGATGCCGCCAACCATGTGTGTGTGTGTGCCCCATGCTGAGGCTGATGTTGCATTCTTGATGCTTCTTCACCGCAGTTGGGCTAAACCAACTTACACTTAAACTAGGTCTTTTTAAGCTGGATAAATTTCATTCCGCTTTATTTGGTTTGTTCTGCCTCCTTGAATAATGTTCTATTAACTGGCCACGTTGCTTACACTAATTGCGCTTATCTTCGGTAATTTTGTTGCGTTTGTAGCATTTTAAGTAACTTGTGGACATTTCTTACTTATCACCGATTTGTTGCTAACCAAATTACTTCATATGGTAATTTTGCGAAGAGTTATGCCACTGTATCTGTATGCATTACTGGATTTATTTTATTTCAGCTTGTCGTTTAAAGTGAATGGCTGTTGTTTGATATCCCCGGTGTGGATGCGCTTGATGTGTATGTTGACAAGGTGCCTACCTGTCTATTACCCACTACATCGTTCATACTGGCTCCAGGAGGCAGTTGGTCGTTGCTGGAGGGGACGGGGTGCACGGTTCTTGTGGCCGTGTTAGGCTCAAAGAGCGGTTCCATGCACTCAGTGTGGAGCGGACTACGGTCCAGCCACCGCCTTGTGTGCGGTTGATTCCCCAAATACAGCGTGCTTGTGTTTGCCTGTGAAGGAGTGTGGGCCGGCTCCGTTGATGAAACGTGGTTCCCATCCGCATGCCTCCCGGTCTTATTCCTTCGGGTTTACACTGGATATGGGGTATGTGGTTGGAGCTGTGGGTGGTGCAGCGCAAGCCATCCATGGTCCCTCTGTAGGCGCAGGCGTCCTGTGGCTTGCCACAGTGACAGGCAAATCCGAAACCGGATGCCGCCAACCATGTATATACCTATATACCCCATGCTGAGGCTGATGTTGCATTCTTGATGCTTCTTCACCGCAGTTGGGCTAAACCAACCTACACTTAAACTAGGTCTCTTTAAGCTGCATAAATTTCATTCCAGTTTATTTGGTTAGTTTTGCTTATCTGAATAGTCTTCTATTAGCTGGCCACATCGCTTACGCTAATTGCGCTTATCCTCGGTAATGTTATTGCGTTTGTAGCATTTTTGAGTAACTTGTGGACATTTTTTCCTTATCACGGATTTATTGCTAATCAACTTACTTCATATGCTAACTTAGCGAAGAGTTATGCCACCCACCGTATCTGTATGCATTATTGGATTTATGTTATTTCATTTTGTCGTTTCAAGTGATTGGCTGTTGCGTGCTATCCCCGGTGTGGCTGCGCTTGATGTGCATGTTGACAAGGTGCCTACCTGTCTATTACCCACTACCTCGTCCATACTGGCTCCAGGAGACAGTTGGTCGTTGCTGGGGGGGACGGGGTGCACGGTCCTTGTGGCCGTGCTAGGCTCGAAGAGTGGTTCCATGCACTCAGTGTGGAACGGACTACGGTCCAGCCACCGCCTTGTGTGCGCTTGATTCCCCAAATACAGTGTGCTTGTGTTTGCCTGTGAAGGAGTGTGGGCCGGCTCCGTTGATGAAACGTGGTTCCCATCCACATGCCTCCCGGTCTTATTCCTTCGGGTTTACACTGGATATGGGGTGTGTGGTTGGAGCTGTGGGTGGTGCAGCGCAAGCCATCCATGGTCCCTCTGTAGGCGCAGGCGTCCTGTGGCTTGCCACAGTGACAGGCAAATCCGAAACCGGATGCCGCCAACCATATACCTAGAAATATACACAAACATATATACACCCATATTCACATTCGTTGAATATCAACGCAGATGCTTGCAAATTTATTTACGTAAATAGATGTATATGTGTATGTACACACATATACATTTTAAAACCAGGAATACAATTACCCCTGTTTCTACGCAGTTAACATGTTTATCTGGCAATATGAACACGTTCCACATGACCCTTGCTTGCCTAACACTTCGCATCAAAGTCAACCTAACAACAAAGCTTTCCCGCAATTACGTATTCTCTTTCACTGCAATCAGTAATTAAGCCTAATCACCTCGTAATCATTTCCGAGTACCCGATTACAGACAATGCGTTACGGTAACATAATATATGTTATCCTGCTTTCCTTATTAACTTTGAATATCTCATTCCGTTTTTCCTCAACTATGCACATAGCGATGCCCTCGTCATCCCAGTTACTCCTTTTGCACTTCTTACCATTTACCAAATAACATTGACTTGCAGGTTACCTTCTAGGCATCCAAAGTAAGTTTCACACCTATTAATTACGTATTTCCCATCATTAGGAATAAACTAGGTACATGCCTTGCCTTAGAATGTCGCACTTAATGTCCTCCGTGAACATTGTTTGTGCAATTAAGATTCCATGCAGCTTTCTCAACCTTATATCTGCTCCATTGTAAAAAGCGATTTCCGTTTACAATAGACGTTTATTTGCAGTTTCAATACACGCAACATTTTAAAGCGTTACGTTATCAGAAACAACGGCATATTTGTTGAACAAACGTTTCGCACATTCCCATCAGTTGATTATCCGCCACCATCTCGACCTTCCTTATTTCACTACCTTTACCTCAGTTAAATAATTGCACATCATATCCCATGTAATACTGTTAAACGATTCATATTAATTTATGTTACCTATCCATAGTACAATGACGGCAAATTATTCACGCCGCAAAACGGATGTACCAGTTGGCATCACAAAAATTTAAATTAAACCGCGTTAGTGCAATTAATCGGTTTCCCAAAATATCACGTTTAAATTGATCTCCGGCGCAAAATTGTAACATAGGTAATGTACCGAAATCGAAACCGCCATGGGTTGTTTCAAAGACTACTTATATGATCGCTTTCTTTTCCCTTTCATTTGCAGATTCGCGAGAAACTACAGATATGTGAACACGTGCGACGCCACTTTACCGACGCAAACTATTTGACATTCTTTTTTGTTTTGATTGTCTTCTCAAGGTTCTGTACACGTCTGTTTTATCCTGTTGTGGATAAACTTGCTTGCCCCGTGTCTGCTCCTTTTGCTCTTGTCACGGTTGCGTAGTGCGATTCTGTGAGTGCCCGGTGGCTTTGTGTGCTTCCCGCGTCGTGTGTCCGCTGTGATTGATTCCGTGCCGCTTTTTACTGCCGTTGCTTTGTTCCTTGCCCTGTACTAGCTCCCGCCGATACCCCACTCCAGGGACTTCGTTACATTTGGTGACAGAGGTGGGATCGTAATGGAGAATAAAACGTAAGCCCCCAAAAGTGAAATCGCAGCCTCGTGTTGTTACCCAGGATTGGTCGGAGTTCCGACCAGTACCAAGACAACCCCTAGTTTTTCGGCCGGGTGATAATTTCGACAACTGAGAGTTCCAAGTATCGTTATACCTCTCCAGTGTCCCAGTAAAGAACGTGGGGCCTCAGCTTTTTGAGTGAGGAAGCCCCGCGTCTCTTCCGCGTAACTGGGATTCCTACAACGGCGCCAGCGTCAGAGATATGGGAATCGCTGCGCGGGCTGTTCCGGAAACAGGAAGCCGCGGTTATGTATAGACAAAAGTTTGCTGCTCGTACTCGACAGCCAGAAGCATCAGTCGATGGGTTCGCACGCACTCTTCAGAAGCTTTCCTTGAGAGCCTTTCCCGATCTCTCCAATGCCGAACGGGATAAGTGGTTGGCTGAGCGGTTTTGCGCTAGGTTGCACGACAGGTCCTTACGTCACCAACTTGCCGCGATGCTACCCTGCAGTTTCACTGATGCAATGAACAAGGCACAGTTTCATGAGTCTCTGGATTTGCTGGACGATCGCAAAGCGTATGGCCAGGCCACCTTGTGTTCGGCTCTGAAAACTGGGTCCATTACCAACAGCAGACCATCTAACCTTAACTTCAATTCTTCCAGGCGAGATTGTTGGTACTGTGGCCGCTTTGGAAATAGTGTGCAATTCTGCGGACATAACCCACTTATCAAGCCGCGACGTTTGCAAGGTAAGTCACGTCTGAATCCATCCGGCTTCCTTGTATCCACTTTTGTTTGCAATGCTTCTTTTCGACCTTTAACCACCGTTGGCAGCCTCAGTTTTGAAATCAAATTCTTGCTTGACACCGGTGCGTCAGGTTCGCTGTTGCATCTAGAGATAGCCGACCCCCATCGGGGGTCGCCACTCCACTACCCAGAGAAGGCCACGAGCGTTAACAGCCAACGGGGCTGAGGTGCCCGTCGCATTCGCAGTGCTGGCTCAAGTTCAACTGGGACATGTTACCGCAATGCACGATTTTCTGGCTTGTCGGAACCTAATTTTGGGCGCCATCCTAGGGATGGATCTTTGGCTAGGCATGAAAGTTTGCAGCAGCTGGGTACCGCGAATCTATTACCATAGTCCACTTCAGACAACACGCCGCTGCGTTACTCACGGGGAGTTTGAACCGTTCTAGAAGTCACTCCGAAGCGATCACAGTTCGAGACTGATGTCATTGAGCCTTTGCGTAACCACAGTAGTATTTCCCCAGACTTAAAAGCCTCACTTCGCTCCAAGCTGCACAGTTATGAGGATCTGGTTTGCAACACTCAACTTAGGCGCACCAGCGTCATCTAACACGAAGTTGATACAGGAAGTCAGCATCCTATTTGCCAGCGGGCGCGAAAGGTGCCCATTCATTACGAAGCCCAGCTGGATCGCATGATCCAAATGATGCTTGATATGCGCGTTATTCGCCCATCAACATCGCCTTGGTCGTCTCCAATCGTACCCGGGAAGAAGAAGGATGTTTCCCTACGATTTTGTACACATTAACGAAAGCTAAACGAAGTCACTCACAAAGACCCCTTTCCTCTCCCTCGCATTGACGCCACATTTGATGCACTTTATAGTTCACGGTGGTTTACTACTCTCGATTTAGCCGCCGGTTATGGGCAAGTGGAGGTTCGTCCGTCCGATAGGGAGAAAACCGCGTTCATTGTACCTTCCGGGCTGTATGAAATCAAGACCATGCCCTTCGGCTTGGCTAATGCCACAGCTACCTTCCAGCGCCCAATGCAGAAAGTATTGGAGGGCCTCGTACCCAAGGAAGGTTTGCTATATTTGGATGATGTGCTAGTGCGTAGTAGGTCGGTTAAAGAGCACAACACCAGTCTACATACAGTTTTGGAGCGGTTACCGCAGGCTGGATTAAACCTGAAGGGACGGAAGTGCCGTTTTCTCAGCAAGCATGTTAAAATTTTGGGACAGAAAATAACGTCAGATGGCATTCAAACCGACTCTAACAAGTGTGAACGTATAGGATTGTCGCCACAACCCAGATCAGTTGATGAATGGCGTAGTTTTTGGGACTGGCATCTTACTCCCGGAGGTTAGAGCGCAATTTTGCTTCGACCTCGGCGTTTTACACCGCCCGACGGAAAACGGACGGACATTTTTTGAAGAACGAAATGAGAACACGAATATTGGCAGATGCTAGCATTTCGTATTGTCTCGTCAGGACCAATAAAATGACAGGGAATTACTTCTATATATCTTACAGGGCACAGGCAAAGCAATCAAATTTGTGGTTGTAGTCAATGTTCTTAGATTAAGTCCACGGCAACCGCAAGTTCACAACTAATTGCTTTTGGACACACAAAGCTGGTCTAATTCGGCTTATCGCGACGGCCTCGGCAAATCGTAAAAGGTGTGCATTAGTATGACGCAACAAGATCCGGAAAGCTGATAAGGGGTTAACCTAGTGACGAGTCGCCAAGATGTGCCTGCCTATGGAGGACGCTGGCGGCTTGGTGAACACGTATCATCGGAGGCGGATTGGGTAACTTCACGCTGAACCCAGTTTGGTAAGTGTTCCTTCATCCGGGAATCTAAAACCCGTCCGGTCTCTCTGATGTAACTGATACCGCAGTCACACGAGAACTGGTAGACACAATGTGCTTTGGCACCGACGGGTTCCTCTTCCTTTACTGAAGGTAACGGCAACTTTCGGGTTCTGTTGATAATTACCGCCTCCGCAGCGTAGTATGTACGCTGAATGGCTGAGACAATGCGTTTGGCTATCCCTTTTGCTGCAGTGTCACCCTTGAATGGTAGCTCAATGTACACCTTCTTCTTAGAAGCTGTCAACACCATCTCCTTGGGCGGTCTAACTTGGCTATGTTTGTCTATGAATCGCTTTGGGTAACCATTCTCCATAAGTGTCTTAGTGATCAGTTCAAACTCCTCAGGCAGGCAGTCGTTGGAACAGATACGTCTGGCCCGAGTGAATAACGTTTTTACCAGCGCGCGCTTACGCGCCATCGGTGAGAAGCTAGTGAAGAGTAGATATTGGCCGGACCACGTTGGCTTCCGGTATAGTGATCGCTTAATCAGCCCATTATCCCTGCGACTCATGAGATTGTCGAGGTACGGAAGACGCCCATTCGTTTCTAATTCAAAAGTCACGTTCAGGTTGGCGTGAACATTATTATGTTGGGCTACTAATTGTTCGATTTGCATATTATTTGAACCGAAAACAAGGATATCGTTTACATATCATTTATAATACGGCAGCTGAGAAACCTGTCCACTTAGTTTCCTCTCAAGCATCAGCACGAAAAAATCAGCCACTCCCTACGGACTACCCATAGCTACTCCGTCAATTTGGCGATATGTGTTGTGGTCAAATCGGAAAGCGACATTCTCCGTGCAAAATAACAATGACTGTCTCAGAAGATCTGCCGGTACTGGTAGACGGAAATTCTCCTTTTCTATCAGGTGGCAAATTTAATCAACCGTCTCAAGCAAGGGAACATTAGTAAATAACGATTGGACGTCCACTGAGCACATAACCTTGTCGGTTATTCTGGTTTGGTCTAGGTCTTCGCTTATTTCAAAAGAGTCCCTAATGCTGTGCATATTGTAGTGCTGCCTTAATGGTGTCAAGATCCGAACTAACCAGCGAGCCAATTTGTGCTGCGGGGAATTTACCATGGACTAAATGGGTCTTAGTGGCGGACGAGTGTGTCAGTGCTTTCGGACGACTGAAAGAATGCCTTACGTCGCCACCGCTGTTGGGTCTCCCGGACACATCCGAGCGAGCTGGGCCTTCTGTCCTAGACGCCGGCGCCAGTAACGAGGCGATTGGCGTTGTTTTTCCCAGGAACCTTATATTGGGGAAGCGTGATCTTTTACGCTAGCCGCCGACTGGACAAACGAGAGCGTAAGTATAGCACAACGAGACGTGAGATGTTGGATTTGGTGTTTTTCTTGAGGTATTTTCGACCGTGTTTACTCGGGACAAGTTTTCTTGCGCGGACTGACCATTAATCTCTGCAATGGTTACGAAACTTCCGTGACCCGGAGGGACAAGTCGCGCGGTGGCCAGAAAGCCTACAAGAGTACGATTTTACCCGTGAGTACCGACCGGGAGTACGACAAGCCAACGCAGATGCCCTTTCGAGGATACCAGCTCTGGACGAAATAAATGCAGTCATACACCACTCGGAAACTGATACAACGTGGTCAGATGATCACACCCAAGACCCATGTGTATCCAACATTTATATGCGGCAAGTGGAAGGATCGTCTGAATCATCGGTTACGGAAATGCGATCCCGTTCGAAAGAAGAAGGCTCACTATGGGACCACTGGAGTCGAGCATGAATCATTGGTGGGACGCTGTTCCTCATGGATGACATGGACGCGAAAGTGATTACTCCTATGTCCAGCGTGCCGGGCGTACTACAAGCAGTCCAACAGCAGTTAGGTCACGCTGGCGAACTAAAGAAGGAGACAGCCATACGTCAACGGTACTGGTGGCCAGGACTCCACGCCGACGTTGTGGAGCTAGGTAACGTCTGCGCGATCTGCGCCGCTATCAAATCGTAGATACTCCTATCCCGGCCCCTGTTGGAACCGACAGTGACCACGTCCCCAAGTCAGCGAGTCGGAGTCGATCTAATGAGATATTTGCCAGTCACAAGGAACGGGAACCTCCACCTCCTTGTCCGTATAGGTTATTTTACGAAATGGTGCGAGGCCATGCCTATCAAAAATCGGGATGTGGCAACGGTTGCGACAGCCATCGTAAAAGAGTGGATTGCCCGCAATGGAGCACCGCAGTCACTGCATTCAGATCAAGGCGACGTCTTCGAGAGCCACCTGCGCCAGGAAGTGTGTCAACTGCTCTCGGTGAGGAAACCCCGTACCACAACTTATCATCCACAAGGGAATAGATTAGTAGAGCGCACCAGCAGAACCATTAAAGGGATTATGCAGAGCTTTCTGGAGCGGCACTAGGCAGATTGATGGGACGAAGCGATTCCACAATGCATGCAAGCACGCAGTTAGTAAATCGGATGCAGCGTATATACAAACGCTGCGCCGGTTCTGCCTACGTTCTCTGCAGGACCCGTCGTCACTTCGGTCGTGGTCTCGAGTGCCCTAGCTCATGGCTCACTAGGCCTGCCTGACTCAGGCACTCGCGTCCGCATGTTATACAGCACCATGCACTCGATGTCGATAGAGTACAACACATCGGTGCCCGCCGCTTCCGCAATTGCCGCGTCCTCTCTACATGTATGTCATTTTTCCGCACTTCGGCAACTGCCTTCGTGCTTAGATGGCGCCATGCACGCCGATCAACTGTCTTTGATTCCCATGACCTGCAATCAAGATTAGAACGTGAGAGGCTCACTTTGATCATGTCCTGGTAACGTAACTTTGGTTTCCCCACATGCCGCCTCCCAATACTCAGCTGACCATGTAAAAGTTGTTTCGGTATCCTCGTTGAATCCATACGCCACACATGACCGAGCCACCTCAGGTGTCTCAGTAAAAGTATGCAGTCCACTGCATACATCCCACTTCTGTGTCAGCCACTCTGTCGCCCCAAGTGATGCGCAAAATTGGTCGCAGACGCTGCTGCTGGAACCGCTGGAGACATCGCACATCCCACCGGTACGTTGTCCAAGTTTTACTGCCGTATAAAAGAACGGAATAGATATATATATATATGTATATATACATATATATACATATATATATAAACTCATGCTAACACATGTACATATATTTGAACATGCTTTATTAATGGAATGCATATGGATGTTTTTAATTATTACTTACCATGGGAAATGTCATAACCCCTTCCTCGATCGGTAACTGTGGGTATTCCCTATGTATGTAGGCCTCTTTCTTCCGTAGAATGACGGCGCTGGTAATCATCATGGAGCACCATAACAGGCCATGGGCATGGTTGTTGTTACCTCCACTTGGAACTGCAATGTAGGCCCGAATACTGAGTTCGGATGAGCAACAAGAACTGAACCCTTCTAAAAGTTAATGAGCAGGTAAGTAAGCATGTATAATACGTAAGCGTAAAGGTGCTCACGTTGAAACACTTGAAGAGCAGTGAATAACTAAATGGGTAGTACGTTGTAGCATAATGTACGCTCTTTGTTTAATAGTGCGACTGGTCCATATAGCAGTGCCAGGCCTATTAGCACACGCATAGACGCGGTGTGGTGAATTTTTATGGGGCGAAAATGAAGCTCTTGCAACACCAGGGGTAAGTTACCGAAAGTAGCAGGCGGGGGATATTAATTTCGCGTTGCTGAATGCAGTTGCATAGGAAGCGTTGCGCATGACGAAAAACGTGCACAGCAAAGCGAGACGTATGCATTACTGGGACGGTATTTTGGTAGTGAGGACAGACAATAGAACCAAATGGCACTACTGTCGTCTGAATTCGGCGTGTTCGAATGCTCATAACACGCAAAGCGACAATGATGAAAAATGGATGTTGTTTTTAGTTCAAGGCTTAGCGTGTAATAGAGCCGTAGAGAATGTGGTGTACGATTGCTGACCCATCCAAGGAACTGGTGGTTAAGTAACGCGGGCCATGCTCAGTAAGCGTATATAATTACCACAGATGTGGCATGCCTGTCGGCACTGAAGCGTACTCCCTTTGTTACCTCGCCCGCATGACTATTGCACGGAGGAGTATTATAGATGGCATAACAGAGAACGCATGCTCGCAAAATAAGTGGTAGCCATTTAAATAAATAAATAACTAAATAAATGGTATATTCTCGGTAAAACGAGACACCCGTAAAGGCGTGATCAAATATGCATACAAGCATAGCTTCTTTGGAATGTTAAAACATTTCGTTTTAATGAAAGGTATAAAAGAAAAGGTGTAGATCATATGCGTGAGCATATTGTCAAGAATTAGTCAGACCAAGGAACATGATGGCGCAGTGGCGCGCGAAAATCCGTCAAGACACAAGTTAGGGGTAATTTCGCCAGGTGGTGATCCGTAAGCACAGCAGTCCAAGCAAGGTTCCAGTGCAACCAACTACCATTGCAAAATAGGGATGATCTGTGCTCCATCAAACATTCCTCATGGTAGGATTGGTTGCCCAAGTTGGATGTAGAAGGCTGAGGACTGCGTCCGTGAGAAACGTTTAGCTGTGACTTTATTTTGTGGCGAGTCACATCCGCCACGTTGCAGTATTCTTAAGCGGATATTTGTGGCTTTTTATAGGGAGAACGCTTGCCAGGCGAAAACCCACCGCGTCCTGGAACACTGCCGTAACTTCCGTTGAGCAGCAGTGCGGGCCGGCAATGTATCGCATAGACCGATTTCGCACTATATTATTCGCAGTCGGTTGACAGCCAAAATTCTTCGTTGGTTAGCCAAGTGGCTTAGAACTGTTACGGCACCAGTCGTTGAAGCCGGTCAATGATGCAAAAGATTCGAAGAGTCGAGTGATAATGATGCAGGTGAGTAAACACATTGTTAATAGAGGCCGGCTTTTCTATTATCTTCTGGTTCTGCTCGCAAACCGTGTCCAGTTATCCACGCTGGACTTGTCATGGGGTCGGTGAGTGAAGTTTTCCTTGTGGCTGAATATGTCCATAACAGGTAAAAATGCCATTCACCGCAAAGTGGCTTCGTGGTTCCTTCAAATGTATGTAAGTTTAACGGTCTCTATAGCCAAGTGAACATTCCATGAAGGGCCATCGGAAAAGCCACGTAAACGGGAGCAACGCTGTCCGTGAAATGACATCAGAATAGCACCGGGTGACTGGCGAATAGGAATGTTTGAGGCAGTGAAGGTAATCACGCCAGAGTTGTTTGCTTTGGGTTGTAGAACGGGGGATCCATGTAAATATATTATTCCAGGTGAGTAAGATGTTCTCTTTGAGTACGAGGTGAGCTAAATCCATTTGTTTAGTCTCCATGAACGTAGCGTCTCCAGAATGGCGGAAAGAGTTCCATTTGGAACGATGTGTGGGTTCTACATCTCCCGGAGAAAGGACCAAGTGTTTGAAGATGGGTCGACTAGTCCCAGTGCATAAACGTTCTTGTTTTGGCGGAAGTAACTGTGGGAATCTCGGGAAAAACGGGCAACTGAAAAGAGGCAGCCAAACAGAAAGACAGCAATGAATCATGAAGCACTAACACAGACTGGTGACGCACACCGGTACCTAGGATACATTAAAACTTATGTAATTTTGCTTAGTATACATGATTTGCAAGCGCGTTCTATACATTACGTCGCTGGTGTGACTCAGACTACAACTACTAGGTCGGAAGAGGGTTCTGCACGCGCAGGGTCAAAAGGCCGAAATATCAGAAGTTAACCGAATGATGTCATGGTTGGAAAGAAACAGGTAAACCGATGATGATGGCCGCAATCCGAATACGAGAGGCATCTTAGATGAAGCTAAGGGCAACTAGGTTGATACCGAATGCGGGAGCAAAATAGGTAAAGCAACGTTCCAACAGGAAATTCAAGGAATCGGCCAGGAGCCGATGAACGCTGACGGCAGTGCGAGGAGTAGTTCATAAGAGTAATTACGCTAAATTGCTTATGATTCCACATTCCAAAAGCCGTCAGAATCCAGGAAGATGGTCACAGGGGCCAAAGCGGCCGTGTATTGGGAGTCGTTATGACACGTACGGTCTCAAGAATAGACAAGTGTGAGCATACGGTAATGAGCGTAGGAATAGGAACAGTGGTAAGTTGAGCAGAATAATTGAGGTACTAGTCAAGAAATACCTAGCAATTGTCCAAATGCAGCCAATAAGCAGGAGCTTAAGTTTGTGTATGTGCAATAGAGAAACATTTATATCGCCGGCAGCTCTACCAGCCTCCACTAACAGTGGTTACTTAGTCCATGTGTGTTCCAAGCCACTGGCATCAGTATTACCACTACGTAAGGTTCAAATATTGGCTCCACATGCCTTGAATACATATTCGTGGTTATCCACTATTTGTCCCATGTTGTTTGTTTCAGTATGGGGACAAGGGTGGGGTATATGGTGCTCTGCACAGACTTTGTCGACCGGCGTTTATTGAGCCCAGCCTGAGGGCACAGGGGTTTCATCAGTACGGTCGCTCGTGAAGCGTACTTTGACCGTTGTTTACTGTGCCCACATAAGTGATTTGGCAGGTGCACCAACACCGCTACCATGGAAGCAGCCGCGGTTGCCTTCAGATGCTTTGCTGACAGGCCTATGTAGGTCCTACACCAGCGTTATAAAAATGGCTACTGTCAAAATATGCACCATAGATATTGCACGCCTCCGCCAGAAATATCGATTAAGGGAATATACATGCCATATCGGACGTCATCATCCCTAGGATAGAAGCCACTGACTTGGGCTAAATTGGTGGTCCAAGAAGCATGGACGGAATGTGTGTTGTAAATGATATGGATGCAACGTATACGCGTGTGACACGGAAGTTCATGTTGTGCATCATGGAATGCGAACTGTTCAAATACCTTTGGCTGCATAATCTCTGAAATATGGCATGAGATGCAGCGCGGACGTCTGTACCGATTCCAAATATTCACGACATTATGGGGAGCGGTTTCTGCGCTCTTGACCAGTAACGCGCAGGCATTGAAGAACGGTGTATGGTCAATTGTGCGACAAACGAACATGGAAAAGAAATATGTATCCGCTTCATTGAACATTAACATACGGATTCAAGTTACACGGATGTTTCGCAAAAGTGGGCTGTTAGGCTGTGTATGTAGCAACATAAATGTCCACTGGATGATTATCTAAAAAAGTGCAGGCGGTGATTGGGTAGAAGCACAAGATCAGGTAACATAAGTGTGATGCGCAAGAGCTAGCAGGTTGAAAGCCACTGCAACAGGTATTACTACTGACTGCTTTCCGATGGATCCGGAGGAAAACCTTGTTGTGCCATTGTTCAGTGTTGCAATCCCTGATAACCGACGTACCGACAACACTGAAACCGGTTAGTACATCGCGGGCAGGGAGAGCGAGTTGATATGGTAAGCAAGCTGCAATCTAATACGACGGTAGAGATGCTGGGTGACGATTACGGATCCACCACTGAACCGACGGCCAAGTAGCGCATTGCATGCAAGACGATGCCTATGCACTAGAGGTTTCTACTTAGGCAGCACTAGGCGATAGGACAGAGGGTGGCCCTAAAAAGGGCCGTGGGGTCGTTCACGGAGGTATGGGAAAGCGGACGTGGTCATCATTACGGACTCACCGGGAGCAAGAAGACTTGGTTGCGGGCAGTTATGAAACTTCAATACCAGTGGTGCTGCATGCGGGTTCGGATACAAAGCAAGGAAGCATGGGCAAGCGTCATTGGACTGCGAAGGTAAGCATCGGAGTAGGGAAGCTTACGTGAAAGTATGAATGACAAAACGAATGAGCAGACAGAGTAGGGTTAATAACATGCGGGCGAAATGTTGGGAGAGGTACTAAATTGGACAATCGTGAACGCAGTGGACTGGCAGCTAGGGCGTGGAGGGGACGCATATTACGGAATAGTATACGGTAAGAACGTAAGCCCGTACTGACGCGACGTTCAAGGTGGACTCATGCGGACGTTCACATGGGCGGCGGACCGGCGGCTAGTCGGCGGTTGGGAGGCATGGTGCTAAAATGTGATTGTTAATCACATAACCACGTACTGACTCGGTTTCCAAATTGAACTCAAGTGGACATACATGTACGCGGTGAACTGGCAGTTAGGAGGCCGATGCGAGGCCTAGTACTATAAAGGAACGGTAATCATATAAGCACGTACTGATGGGGGTGGTAAACGTGAACGCATGTGGCCATTGACATCCGTGGCGGACTGGCGGCTAGTAGGCCGTTGGGAGGCGTAGTGTTGAAAATTAAATGTTAATCACCTAAGCCATTTTTTGCCTCTGGATGTTCACTTGTACTTCTTTCGGTTAACAGACAGCTTGATACCGTGCCTTTTCGTATTTTCATCGCTTATTCCCACGTGATGGCACTCTTCAGCGGAACGGACTATCTGGCTTGTCATACTATTTTGATTCTAATAAGACTATGCGTCCAAAGCGGTATGCGTTCAGAACTGCTAAAAATTGATAAATTGACAGAAGCTTCACTTTGACCCAGATTAACATCCTTTTGCGCAACCTTTAGCGTCTTATCTTAACTTACCGGCTGACGCTCGTAGCATTTTGAAAACACCCCGTCGGTGTCTAGTGAGGTTAATCAGAGGTGGCAGTTACATCCATGTGGGTTTGCAGGACGCAATACGTGACGTATTGCGCCGGATGCATTCACCCCGTCTGTCGTTGCTAAAGTTGTAGATCCATATAGACGGAATGACCGTGTTCAACAGCTCCCTCAGAAGCTGTGGCCAATACTTGAGCGGCTGATAAATCCGTTAAGTGATGTGTTTTTAATTGGTCTTTATAGTGGATTATCGAAACCCATTAATGTACATGAGTTCCTGCGGCCAGTGGTGGATAAATTAAATGATGTGTTACGAAAAGGTGTCTGCTTGTAGGCTAATGACGATGCTATAGATATCGTTCTGGACTGCGTGATAGCCGATGCACCTGCACGAGCATACGTTTGGCAGGTGAAACAACATTCTGATGTTTCGCGTGGTAGAAATGCACAATAACTGGTAAGCAAAGCGTTAAGTTTAGTACACATTTGCAGGTTCGCACGCTGATGATAGAATGACCTTCCCTACCGATCCCCAAAGCTCATTACGTAATGGCATGGATTTTAAAACACGAAAACAACCGGAACATTACATCGGCGAATCACCTTTTGAAGCCCTACGAATTGATATAAGTTGTTTCCCACTTGATTACATGCACACCTTGTGTCTGGGAGTAACACGTAAGTTAATTGTGCTGTAGCGCTGTGGACCAACACATGGAAACATACGATTGCCATCAACATCCATCAACATCATCAATGAACGACTTCGCATGTGTTCGGCTAACTTGACCTTCGAGTTTCCGCGCAAATGGCGCACGTTGGAGGACGTGGAACGATGGAAACAACGGAATGCAGACAATTTCTTTTATATCTGGGTCCAGTAGTTTTGCGCGTCGTGTTGCCCGAAGACCTGTACATTAATTTCGTTATCGTTTCCATCGCCGAATACATTCTGTGCTGCCGTAGGTGGTGTTCCCATTATCTTTCGGCGTTGCGCCGTTACTGTTACCTTTTCAACACAATGGAATACACTGCATATGCTGCTGCACCTGATATCGCAAATAATATTTTCCCATTGAACACATTTACCTCTTCTAATAAGCTTGTGGAAGTGCTGTGCTCTGAGCAAATTTTTTCAGATGTATCGCGTGGTCGAATTTCAAGCTTCCTCGGTTGCATTGGTTCTGTCATCCTGGATGCGTAATAATGAAGAAGTTCTGTGGGGACGTTTATTATCAAAAGAGTTACAGGAGTTCCTTGTGCACTGTCGGCCACCACCTGCCTCCGCTGTGACGTAAAAGTAAGAATACGCAGTTGTACTGGTGAGGCTACGGAACAGTATATTTGTACGCATTTTTGGATCATTATCTTGAAGCTAAAAAGTTGGAAAGAACTTGCTAACATCAGCCGAATTACCATCTAGCGAAGCAACGATTCCAATGCTCCGATGGGGGAAACGAAAAATGTATGTTGTAGCTAGATAATATATTATCCCAGCACGGTAAAAACCTTTCCTGATTGTTGGTCACCGCCACCCGCAACGCGGGGTACTGTTGAAGTCGTGAACTTGGATTTATCACCTTCACCATAAAAGCTGTATTTGGATGAGAAACTAAGCGACGGTTCTGCTAAAGAAAATGGACACCTATTAGCCCATCCCCATGCATCCAGGTAAAAATGCATTTGTTTTTACACTCTTAGTCCGATTCACCAAGTCGTTTCTCAGCGTTTACCTGTTAGCGGAACATCCTGTGACAACGCATTGCTGTTGGAAATGAATAAATAAATAAACAAATAGTTTATTCTCAGTTTCATAGAGACACACCAACTCAGGCATGATCAAGGTTCAAAAACCATGTGTATCACGACGATTCATCGGGTTCAATCGTATGTAGTTGAAGCGGTGTCGGAAAGTGTTGATATATGAGTCTAGTCGACTTGCCAGTATGTAGTTGTGGGTAGTGACTTTATTCAGTGGCGAGTCACATCCGCCACGTCGCAGTGTTGTTAAACAGACATTTGTGGCCTTTTATAGGGAGAACGCTTGCCAGGCGAAAACCCACCACGTCCTGCAACACTGCCGTAAAGCATTTTGAACATTAATGTTGAACTGGCAAAGCCGCTTGACGACTGGTTTTACCTTCCGTTTTTCGCAGAGTAATGGCTTCTAATTTCCTCTGTTAGTTGGACAGGTAATTTGATCGGGGTCGCCATGATTTTTGAGGTCGGTGGAGGAGAGGGACATCGCGATTATTCTTCTTGTTGTATGTCCAGGTGAGCAAAAGTTCAACTTTTCCGCTGTCCAGATTTTTCAGATGTATAATGTATGGGAGTATGAGGGTGTGTCCAGTTCTCCATACTGGACAAGGGTTATGGTGATTGTAGTTCAGTCCTTTCGGAGTTCTACCATGCTCCATGTAAGTCCTTGTAGGTTGTTACGTCCGTCTTGTGCCCAAGCTGTTCCTCAGTCCAATCCCAAATCTCCAAGAGGTACCGGACCTCAGAGCAAACGGAAAGTGAGGGACAAACGAGAGAAGACCGCAAGAACAGGCATGGAGTTGAACATTGTTAATGTCTTGTGTTACAACATTTAGGCTTGAGACAAAAACATGTACACTGTGCAATAATAATTATGCTGAAAATGTCTTTTGAATATCCCATAGACTCATAAACAGTATGGGTGGATTGCTAACGCCAGCGTAGAGACAAGAGCGTTGTATCAGTAAGTAAAGTACGAGGTATCCGTTTAGTATGAGCCAATAATTGTGTGGGGATAGAGCAAAGAGCTTTAGAATATTGGTAGTGATTGTCAGGTGCATGAACAGCACGTAGTTAGCGTAATCCGAGAGGGAGGGCATAATAAGCGAAAATAAATAGGTTGCCGCGAGAGAGTCCTAAAGCTCAGTTGGTGGCAGGGCAGCGGAAGGATTGGATGCAGATATTCTAAAGGAATAAAGGTTATTGAGATACGGAGTGGCTCCTAACAAGCACTGGATCATCGCATATGCATGGGGCTAATGGCCACTAGCTACTTCTGAACAGAGATGCCGAATTTACGACGACCGACAGATGGTGGCGCTAAGAGAGACTCAGTGGCCAGATGTAGCCATTCCAATCAGACGCTTGGTCACTAGTGTATGCCTATAGGGTCGCTGAGTGTATCAACAGGCCAGTGAAGGTAAGTGACAGGTCAACAGACCAGCTGAGCTTTGACGCAAACAATCCGAGAGAATGAACATTGTAAGAAGGGAGCGAGCTCCGGATATCCGCAAAGTTAAATGGAAGCTATGGCGACTAGCTGCTGCTAAGCAGAGATACTGGCGCTAGAAAAGAGTGTATCAGGGGCTGGTATAGCCATGTTATTAAGACGTTTGACCACTACTGGATACCTACAGTTTCGATGAAGAAATCAATATTCGGGCGAAGATTAGAGAGACAGACGTCAGAGGAAATTGAAGGCTAGCGAGTCAAGGAGTGGCTCCTTGCAAGCTACATGGAGCCAGCAATGACTAGCTACTGCCAAGAGGAGTTGACGCGAGTAAGATGAACGACGGATAACGGCGCGCTAGGCGAAAGATGAATGGCCAGCAATAGAGTTCGAATTAAGCCTTCAGTTACCAGTGGATCCTACGGTGGCACATAATAGTCAACAAACCAGCTGAGCTGTGACGCAAACAGTCCGAGAGAGTGAACGTTGTAAGAAGAGAGCGAGCTCCGGATATCCGCAAAGTTAAATGGAAGCTATAGCGACTAGCTGCTGCTGGTTGGTTCACATCGTCTCCGAAACATTTACTGGCAGCCCCATTGCGGAACGTAAATCGCGAAATGATGAAACTGCGCGAACGAATGACTGCTGTAGAGTTGTCCTTGAACGCGCTGCATGCACTTCAGTCGCCAAGTTCCAGCAAAGCGTGCCCATTTCCATTACCAATGGACACAATAGCGCAACTGTCATTTTTAAATAACGCACTGAAAAACGCTGAGTTCATGCACGCATGGTAAGTCTCATGGAATTCCACTTATTCGTAGGTGTACTATTTATCCAACGTAAGCGGCCGGACAATCGCAGTAAGTGTGCGGAACGTCATGCTTACTTGCATGACTAACAACTTGGTCAGACACGTGAACTGGCGTGGTGTGCATGAGAGGTATGAACTAACGAACACACCATTCGCGCGAGCGGTCCTTGGTATGTTACCTTTTAAACAACAGTAATGTTTTCACCAGATGCCATTATGAGAAAAACATACCAGGATGCACAGAGCCTGATAGCGTTGACAAGTTACGACGCTGGATACAACGAATAAAAGAGCGTGAATCCAGGATACGAAAGGAAACAGAACGGTTGTCACTGCAAGATTCCGATTTGTAAATTATGATATCCATATTACATTATGTTTCCGAGAACTGTGTTGTGTTCATGGCATGCATTATGTGCGGTCGCATCAACGTGATGCAGTGGTATGAGAAGGGAGGATAATGCGGCTAGGCTTTACCCGTTACGGCTGGAAATCGTGGAAATGTGAGCGTGCGAACGGAGGCCCCACGTTATTTTTCTCCGCGAGCGCCCGATGAGTGACACAATTTTTTGCCACTCGAGCGCTCATCGGGCGCTCGATCGGTCACCCAACGGGCGTTCATCGGACACTGGTGCTGAGTGGGCGGGCAAAGGTGACGTACAATACATAGGTATGTACCCTGAAATCAGTTAGTGTAGTAAACCTTATGTCCGTCTGTGTCTACCAGTGGTAATGCGGAAAAACCTACGGGGTGAAATGCACGCGGCGAGTAGGAGTGTGACGTCCATACGAGGTTACTAACCTGTGCTATTGCAATCCTTTTCATGGACCTGGATGCTTCCGCTCTGGTGAGTGGAAATGGTACTCCGGGAGGCGTGTGCCACAGGCGTCATTGCGTCAAACGTACACGCTGAGGTTATTCTTCAGATGGGGAAAATGGAAGGGACTTGATGAATGCAGCACCATAGGTAGATGCTCCGGTGACATATGAAGTTGGAAGCGATCACAATTCTGCCCCACCTCGCGGGTGAGCTGCTCGAAGGATGGTTACCCAGGAAGCTAGAACACTGAGAAACGGTTTGTGTATACTTAAACATGTGCCTAAAATGGAGTGACCCGGCATTAAATAAGGTTTAGTATGCACTTACCTTTTTGCAGTAGGGTAACTGACGGTGCGGGGTAGATAGTACTTGTGGTTAACCGCTTGCGCATACATTTTAATTCGGTCCTAGGTCAGAAAAGAAGTTATCATAGGTAACCCAGTTTACCTGCGGATATGTGGGGGCCACAGTGACAGACAAATCCGAACCCGGATGCGGCGAACGATATATATATATATGCATATATACATATATATATGTCCCACTTGATATGTTACGTATGTAGATGTTGACGAATGTATCTGAATAGATAGATATCTATAGGTATGTGTGTAGGCATATTGCTACAAATGTATATATATATATATATATGTGAATATGTATATGTACAGATATTTATTTCTTGCATACGTATATGTATACTTAAATAAATAAATAAATATAGGTATATTTCTAGACAAGCGCTAGATGCAGTTCCTGCGTGGGATTAGATCAAATTGTACATAACATCCATGCACATGCATGAAGAAATATCGTTAACAACTGCTTTTGATCGTGTTTATCTTTCCGAACAGTAAAGCAGGGATAAATACAACGTTTCGTAGGCCTCGTCATTTTTGAAGGCAGTAGTTTGGGCCTCCGTAGCTTATGTACGAATCCTGCGCTTTTCACCGGCTACCGCTTCCAAACCTTGAGGTGCCTGATTCCATTAGTAAACTATAAATCACTAGAGGAAATTTGATCCATTTTCTTTGGTCACATCACCGCATTTCGAGCAGCCTTTAGTGGCGGGCTCATGGAAAGGAATAAGCAAGCCAAAATTAGATCGTAAAAGTGGAGGGTGGAAACAAAGGAAATAACAGTATTGGCTAACAATTTGGCCTTTCTTAGAAAATTGCGACTGAAAGGCCGGCCCACTTAACTAGAAAATACACTAATATTGGAAAATTGAGCCAAAATGTAGCCCAGAAACAGCATACCAGAACCGCAAACCTGGCGAGAATTTCAAAGTAAAAATCTCCAAACAAGCGGAATCAACGCCGTTTTCTAGCCGAAATGTTAACTAAAACGGGACAACAATGGGCGGTCCAGGACAAAATCTAGACCTTGGTTACGACAAAGGTAAAATAATTAAGCTAGGTGCAGTGGTTATGGAGATATTTGCATTTTTAGCGACCGGCGGCGGATAGAGCCATTTTCGAGCCTCCGCTAAATTCACGTTCTGCTTTGGAAGCAGATACAGAAAAAAGAGAAATAATACAAAAAACGGCTAGGTTTAATAAGTTCCCAATATGGAGTAGTAACTGAGAATGCCTAAGATAACGTGTAATTCGCTGCAGTAGCGAAGTATAACGCAGTAGGCCGAAAAGCATACTTTCTCAATAAACGTAGTAAAAGTTGGGAAAACAGACGGAAAGGTTTTATGGAAATACTAGCTAGGCTGTAAGAATTATTATTTAGGTAGAACAGCACAGGATATGGTGTAGCTAGCCCACAGCCAGAATGCGACCATGTGCGATTTTCAGAGTATATTGGGCCGCAGAATCCACCATGAATGTGGAATTTAACGTTTTTAATGCTCCGATGTGGATGCGAAAATTATACCAAGGCCGCATGAGCTGAGTCCATATGGATAAGACAAGGCAACATAAAACTCATTTGCCCCGTCTGAACTAGGATAACGCAAGCATTTCCTACAGAAATATTGCCAGTTTCGACTCTTTGAGGCTGTTTTATACGTCGTTATGTTTGTATCACTGACACTAATGAGCCAGGGCGGTCTTCCAGTGATAATAAAATAAACTAATGTGAGAAAGTTCACAAAATGTGTCTAGTTGAGAAACACCTTGGGTTCCGTTTTGGTTAGACACGAGTACCACTTCTTTTGGGGTTTGCGCCATCTCAAGCATGACTGATTAGTGGGCCACAGGTGCTAAAGCGCACGACTGTGCATTAAGTTGCTAGTTTAGAGCACTATTTCTCTTAGCTGAGAGTCGGATATAAGTGCCTGTGGTGTCCGACCAGAATAACGCAATCGTTCCCTGGAGAAACATCATCAGATTCAACATTTTGAGGTTATGTTATATATCTTAAAGGATGTGCCACCAATGCTAATGAGCTAGAGATGTCTTCTATTGATAATATATACTTATGCATAGAACTACTTAGGTGTGTTGGGCGGTGACTAGCCACCGGGCACATGCGCCTACAGAGGGGCCGTGGGTGGGTTTTGCTGCACTACTCACAGTTTTATCCACACACCCCATATGCAGTGGGAAGGGAAGAAAATCAGACCGGAAACATGTGGATGGAAGGCAGGTTTTCTCAACGTAGCCGACGCATACTCCTTCACAGAGAAAAACAAACACTGTATTTTTAGAAACAAACGCACACAAGGCGGTGGCTCGATCGTAGTGCGCTGCACGCTGAGTGCATAGAACCGCTAATCGAGCCTCACACGGCGTTAAGGACCGTGCACCCCGTCACGTCCAGCAAAGTCCAACTGCCTCATGGAGCTAGTGTGGACGAGGTAGTGGGTAAGAAACAATTAGGCGCCTTGCCAACATGCACCTCCGGCGCAGCCACATAGGTGCTATCCAGTACCGGGTTATCGCTGGAACGTACAACATGAAATGAAATGCATTCAGTGATGCATACATAAAGGTTGCATAACTGTTCTCCAAATTAGCGTATGATGGCAGTTGGTTAGCAAGGATATCGCGATAATGATTAAACGTAAACAATGTAGTTAAAGGTGATACAAGCGTAATAAAGTTACGCAGGAGAAACGCAATTACCTAACCCATGATGTCGCAGTACTGGAGTCAGGATGATATCTATCTACACACCCACGCAGCTTTATAGGCTACGCATAAGTGGCTGGAGATTTGTTATCCTCTCATGTTAGGTAACAATGCGAAGGTGGTGGAATATAGATGTAATGGAAGAAGGACAGCGGTACTGCACTAATTTAGTAGATGTCACATACGACTGTAAGGTAGGATTACCGTTACGGTAGGTTATTGAAAGTATGACCGTCCACTGAGCCATACATGTAAGTCGGCTGAAGTATGATCCTGAGCAATAGGTAGGGGCAGGTAGTGTGATATGGATGTTAATGATTCCGATGGAGTTAACAGATGCAATGCTCCGGGAATGGCATGTTAAAAGAAACAGTGATATATAGTCGTCATTGTGTGCGCAAGAGTTGTGTAATTTCTGCTATTGCGTGTCACTGCGCATACCACTGCGGCTCTGAGAGATAAGTAATGATATCAAACCAAAGGTACCTGGGACGATGTGTCACTGAATAATCACATGGCCGCTGCTGTACGTGTGGGGATAGGCTGCGGCATGGTGAAGTGTGCAGGTGGGCAAGAATCACCCCGGTGATTCTTGGCCAGGCGATACTCCATTGATTTGCAACCACAGGAAAGTGGTGTATGCAATGCATCAGTCACCGTCAACCGTGGGCTATCGCGCTGGCTGTTACTTCTCGAACTTGAAGATGCATCACGGCAACTGGGAGAACACCGGGCGCCTCTTCATGTTGTACCTTACAAAGACGTGTACTACGATCCCTATTGCCTTGCATCATGCTTGTTTTCAAGAAACAAGCAATCTACCCATCAGTAGAAAAGTCTGCAGTGCATTGGACTGCATTACTCCGTCCTTGTGATTTTACTTGCTGTCAGCGACCACAGGCATCATTCCTGGACCGCAGGGGACATACTATGAAGAGATGAGCACGCGGAAATTGATTGGTGGAAATAAACTTATGCGTGTCATAGTGCTACGTTGATAAACGGTAACGGTGGTTGATGGAACGTAAGCACGTCACAAGTAGGAATGGGATGTTCACAATAGGTTACTAGCCTTTGGTATTGCTAGCAGTTTCCTTGACTTCGATGTATCCAATGTGGCACGAAGGGTAGTAGACACACAGCAGGCGTATGAGGTTTAAACCATTCACAAATATTCCCGACCTCGTGTGTGAGCTGCTTCATGGCTCGTTACCCCCGATTCGAGAACTCTGAGAAATGTTTTGTGGATCCTTGAAACACGTGGGGGAACATGACTGTGGAACTATCTCAACAGGTAACTGCAATGGAAGGACGCATTAAGTGTAATGGCAGGTTGATGTCGATGACTAGCAACAGTGCACACGTGTTGACTGATGAGACGGTATGCTAGATCGAAAATACAGGCATCTGGATACCATGACATGGTTTATAAGCGGATGGTGACATCACGGACACCAGCGGACACGTGGGAGGTATATAAACTGGATTAGGTATGAAATCTGCATTAAGGGTTGGCGTAGCATTGACTTACGTGGATTGTATAACGTAAGTGACGGGGTGAGCTACCTGCAACCTACTGCTAACGGCACACAGATGCAATTAATTCGCGGCAGTGAGCCCGACTTGTGCTTTGTAACCCTACATGTGACAGTGAAGTGGCGCCGCTGCCATAGGTGAGAAGGTTGTAGAAACCGATTGAGATTTCCCATTTACCGTTCCTGATGTCCTCATCCTTAGCCGATATTCATAGGACTTCCATCGTTGACGTTCGATCATCGTGGTCGCAAGTTTCTGAATCTTTTCGATACACATAATGTCACTCCGCAAGTATGGTGACGAGGCCTGACCACGACACTCCTATGTGGCTTAACCGCTGCTTCATATAACGGAAAGAATGCATCCGCCTCAGTGTTGCTCAGCGCTCTCCTAAGACGAAGTAACTCCTCTCTCCCTTCATTGGCGGCATGGAGGCACGATATACAGTAATTGAAATTGCTCCCTACGATGACACCTACATCGCGGGCTTCATCGCTACAACACAATGATATAGATCCCATAGGAGACTTTTCTGCAAGAGTGTCGACATTTATTAGCATTTCGTAGGTTAATTATCAACGTAAGAAATTTGCAACCCACGGCTGACTACATGACTCCCTGACGCTCCATATGCACTGATTCAGCACCGGAACTTTGGGCGATATCTGCTAAAACCGGACAGAACCCTGCTACAAAGATCAACTTGGCCTACTCGTTCCGTTTATCCGCAGAAAGAAACACTTGCGAAATCATTCACAGAACCCCAAGACACACATGCGCAAGAAATTCTATGGCACATGGCATCTTCCACGACTCAGGGTGAAGTTCATTTGCACTCCTCACAGCGAATAAGATACCGTGATGCCAAAAGCCCTTAAAAGACGAGAGTAAGCCGAAATATATTGTTGCCAAGTCAGGCACATCAGCTGAAAACTTGACTGCCGTAGACACGACGGATTATAGTACGCAGGCATTTGATATGTCTGACCTGTACGACATAGACCCTGGACTGGATAGTGTGTGTTTTCTGTCAGTATATACCACCTTAGGTACCGTTTGTGATTACCCCACGCTACTCCCTATCGACACAACGCCAGTGACCAGTAGCTGAAAGCAACAGTGTTCCACAGCTCTCCTCCATCGTCTCCCATCGATTCCATATCAGTAAAACAAAAGGTGTATACGCAGACGTCACGATATGGTTAAATTATACTCATGGCCAATACCAGATATACCACGCCACCAGATGGCTCCGCAGCATACAACAAGACCTCCGATTCTCAATTTCGTTCCGAAGTCCATTGTCAACGAAGCACAGTCCCATCGTCGGAACTACGTACGCAACACCCCAAACCACATAAAGCACTTTCAAATTACCAACAGACCCGGTTACACTACCCACTTGTCAAAGCAATACCCATTCAACTAAAACCGGCGAATGTTACACCCTCTGCCCATGTTTATCAACCGTTACCCGTGTTTCCATCGCAATGAGGCTGGACCTTACCGTATTGCGATGGTCTGTGTGCCTCATCGATCCATTGAGCTATGCTGGGTGGTGCTTTTTTGCACCTTCAGAGTCACGCATACCAGATTGGTGGATGTTTAGAGGCCAGACAGACTCAGCCTCCTGGTCCCCTAGGTTGGGGTTTGCAATGAGGGTAGCACCTTATCCCTTAAAACGGTCTCCTTGTAGCCCACCGCCAAACCCGCTGCCTCTCGGTCAGGTTTTTGAAACAAAGGCTTTGGTTGAGAACCCTAATCGTTCTTCTGTCTAGGCGTGGGCAACCTGACAGTATCCTGTCCAAGCAATACCATGAATCTTATCTGGTGCCCAAGCGATGACGTGGTCAAGCGGAATGTGGTCCCTCACTTCGGAGCTAGCCTCGGTTGGGTCGTCACGGCTCCCTGGTTGGGGTTCAAAAGACGGTGAACACGTTTGGCTGGATACACTTGCTGACCTGGCAAGGAGCCGACCTAAGTGGCGTTTGTGATGTGAGTTTCTTTGTCCTTCCCCATCCCTTTTAGCTTCCCCTCCATCTACGATCTCATTTCCTAGGGTAAAACATAAGAAATTTTTTTCTTTTTGCCTAGTAGCTGGCTGGAAGCTTACCGGAAGGATGCCTATCCATTGCTGGTAGCTCAGCTGGCATGCAAACGTTGTATCTATTTTTCCTTTGTGTATTGTATCATATGTATGTATGTATTTCCTTCACACATTGCGGCACAATGGCGAAAGTGTTGTACCACATCTAGCTGATGTGTATAATGATGATGATGATGTTACCCGTGATGGTTGCTCGGACCAGATCTATCCACGCATTCAGAAAACCACATTTACTCGAACAAGCAAATAAAACTACTGAAACTGCAAGTTATCACCATTAGTTCAAATCACACGGATATACGGCGCCCAGCGGAGGACAATAGTTTGATGCTAATGACAACAGGACATCCAACATGAATACCACAGATCCTTTAACCTCTACTAACCGCTCTCACACATCAGGACTTCTGCAGAATGTCCGGTAGCGCAGAAGTGCCACACGAACTGCTTCCCATTATTCATGGAATACAACTGGGCATGGTCCACCATGCCCAAATCTCCAACAGCTCACGCCTGCTCTTTATCATCAACCAAAACTCATTTATACATTGCAGGGAAACCGTTAGGGTTGGTTCCAGCGCTACGCGTAACCCCCTTGGACGTGAAACCGACAAGTGAACCGTCAGCGGCCGGCTGCCAGCAGTGCAATAATCCTCGGCCACCGGGAACACCAATCCGCTGCACCTAACTCACCTATCCGACCGCACCTATCTCATTAACCCCCATGAACGTCTTATCGCCAACAACACAACTATGCACAAGAGCTGACAATAACGTGCTGCATGCCCCACATGCGTACAGCAGTGTTACTACGCCCACTACCACCACATCTCTAGGTGCTGTTATAAAAGTTTCTGCGCTATATAAGCAAATGTTGGTAGCTCAGGTTGTTTAGTTGGTCCTCTGATTGTTCGCTGAGCTCGGCAGATTGACTGCAAACGTTTCGTCGCCAATCGAGGTGACATCGTCATTGCGAGTGTATTTAGCACACGCGCCAATCTGCTAAATACACTCGCACTGACGATGTCATCTCGAATGGTGACGAAACGTTTGCAGTCAACCTGCCGAGCTCATTTTCTGCGCTATTGAATTTCCCGACATACCCGTTATCTTACCAACCCTTTACTTTTCAGTTGTCTAACAAGTAGTCAGCGGTCAACCTGTGGGCTCACAATAACCTATGCGGCCAGACACCACAGTGCATCTCCCCGGATTGTTGTCAGGTAATAACTGCAACATGTGTATTACCTCCAAGGGAAACATTTGCCGCACATACGACCGTGTCTTCCAGGCATCCAACGGACGACCTAACCAGGAGACTCACCAGTGCATGCAAACATGCCATCAACCCATCCCGTAGTATTGGAATGCAATAGACACCGCAGTAAGCAACTCCCATCTAGCAGAGATATGCCCCTCAGGGCTGCATACTCACTATACTCCACCTTCTATTGCTTTCGTACAACATATCCCTACGCACTACACCGAATTGTTGTACGGAACACAATAAAACATAGTTGCGTGCATCGGGGAAAGATTCGAAGTTCCGATGACTACGGATCCAACCACAGCATGGATGTTCCCCGTGCTGCTACCCATATTGGGGAGATGCGAGGACATAGAGCACGGGTGGCCATGAATAGAGCCGTTGAGTCGTTCACGAAGACACGCAGGTAAACAAACAACGAGCAATACCAAACGGACATCTTACGGCGATTTATTATTACGATGAGGCGGCAAACGGTAGCACTGCATCTACGCGGTAGCCTGCGCTATCGCAGGGTGTTGTGGAGTTGTTGACTCACTTTTCAATGTCACAGTGGAAATGTGGACAGTGGCTTCACGGGTGCGGCGCTTGCACGTAAGTGTACGTACCTTACATATGCGGAGGAAAACCATAAGCGCACACCTACTTACCTGCGGTCATGATGATCCCGGGGCGGGGGCGACACGTGGGTATACGCGCTGTGTTATGATGTTGTTGGAAAGCAATAGTACGGGCACGCAACGGTGGCTGTGAAAGATAAGTTATCATAGCAGAGCAATGTCACCTGTGGATACCGTGGCATCACGCATCACAGTGCAGATGTCATACGTGTGACCTTACTCAATGGCGCTGCAATGTGGGATGGCAGTCGGAGGGGCACGGCGTAGGCACGCCGCATAACATGTGTACGTTTGCCTCCTTATCTAACAGAAGGGGAACAGGGCACCTGGACGTTCGACCATACAACTGAAAATTGGCATCCTTGGACATAAGCAACGCAACCATTTTCAGATAGGTCAAGGCGGCGGAGAAGTTCTCCGACCCGTAGCTGCACAACTGCGCGCCGATGTCAGCCAAGAAATCCTGCGTCTTGCGAAGTTTTATGCTGCGGCTTACTACGGCATTGCCATCACCTACATGACGGTCTCGAATCTGCACACCGCCAGCAGACGCTACACACTCGGAGGATGCTGCGGGAGGTTGCCGGAGTGCGATCCACCGACATCCATGTAGTATGTCCTCCGCGGAGTGCCCGTGTAGCGCCTCTACATAACAAATGTGAGCGCATTGGAGCCGCCACTGCCGACTGAACTCACAATCACATTCACTGCCCTGTGTGATGTATACCCGACGCAATTTCGAACGAGGACAGGTAACCAACCAATAAGGGCCATCAGACCTACAACCGAGAACGGTTGATGCACGGTAATGGGCTATGAAGACATTGCCTGCGAAACCGCTTAGCTGTGCGAAAACACAGGCCACTGAGGACACCTCCGATGGAACAGAAATTACGCTCATGCACCGCCTTGCTATTATGCTGTTCCTTTCGTGCACGATACTGCTCACCCTATCAACCACGCAGGTGAAGAGAGTGAGTAACGATGACCTCTCAGACAAATAATCCTTAAGGTGCTTGTTCTCGTTCTCAACCCTGTTCGTCATGTGGCATCCAAAAACCACAACATCCCTTAGTCTGTGACCTGCCCAAGAGTCCGCGTGTGGAAGCCACGTTGCGCACAAATAACGGTGGTATTGTGGATTGGCACGCCGCACCACGTTCAATATTCTTACAAATACCGACGCACCGCGAGTATATATCAGGTTATGAAGCCAAACGCGTACTTGAATTTGACGAGCATCAGAAATCCCACGTATGCGACCGCAACCTCTAGCCATATCCGCTTTCACATGGTACCGGCAAAAACCACCGCGTTGGGATAATGACCTCGAAACTCGCGCAACTGAGCAGCACATTTAGCCATCACACAAGTGCGGCAACCTATGCTGCTAGGCACCATCTCCCGCACCGCCTCCACCGCTTGCCCGTAGCTGTAGAACGTATCATCAGTTAATAGGTTGTAGAAGAAAGAAATCCCTAGACCTGTTACGTCCACGAACATGCAATGCCACAAAGTGTAGCCACCATAAGTTAGTAAGGTCGTCGCATCGCATAATGCAACCTCCCCATAACGCTTTACAAGCCATGAACTACGGATGGAGTAAAGAATACATAACGAATCTGAGTACCCTCCGACACCAACCGGCAAACATCGTGCCCTTCCAACATCGTTGCCACCTCCGACGCTTCACATGCGGTTGCATTTCGACGACGAATGCACAAATTGCTGAGGTCCACTCGGGTTACACGTTTGCCGTACTCCTGATAGATGAAGCGCCGCAAATCAGGCGTGCTACGGAAACTGCCCGTCAAACGCAAACTTTCCGTCTCTAGCAGCGGAGAAAGCCGACAGTTTCTTGAATACAACCCATGTGTAAATCATGTCTATGGATCATGAAGTAACTTCGCACGACATATTTTCCTTCCTTTCAAACCACGGAGAATCGCGCCTCACAATTGTAGGGTTTGTATCTACATGAGTTAGTCTCCATGTTGCATACATATTAACTTACCGCTTGCCACGCGATCCTGAACGTTGACAATGTACACAACGGTACAGGATGTAACCGTATCCATCCGGCAAATGCTTCCGCCTTCCACGCTGTTACACAGCGGCAAACTTGGAAGAAGCACGGGAAAAACAAGTTGCCGTTTCAATCTGCGTCGAGACCCACAACATATGGTACCTACCGACGAGATCAGGACCTTGCCGTAAGATCTTGAGGCAGAACCACCGAAAAGCTACGCTTACTCGTTCTGCGCAAAACCTTGAAACGTCCCAATTGCTTCTCCATATCTTCAACACTTTCAAATTCCCAACAACCAAAGACCTGAACAGCTCACTATCATCTACAACCATCGCGATGGCAGAAAAACCAAGTATGGCGACCGAACTAACAAAACAAACAACATGCATACGCACCATTACCGGTTACCATTTAGATGGTATCATACTTAACACACAATCCCATTCCCAACACACCATCCACCTATTTCCAGGTACTTGCACATTCATCCTCCTTGATAACGTCGCTAGGTAACTCTGAAATAACGAGGAAAACAGTGTTTGAATAAACACTTGGAACGAAATTTATCTATTGTCAAATTTCCTCTGATCCAAGATATCTTGGATCGACTGAAGTGGTACTGGTCAAAGCGTCTTCTTGCCCTGCTAGCACGCGAAGAAGAAAAATCTCCGTCAGGCTGAGCAATGCCTTCGTTTTGCTTCGTCAATGGCTAGGCGCTGACGAACTTTTACGAAGATTTTTCTTCGTAAACGTTCGTCATTGACAAAGCAAAACGAAGGTTAATCTTCGTTTACCGTCGTCAATGACGAATCCTTACGAAGAGTTTTCTTCGTTTTGCTTCGTCACTGACGAACCTTTAGGGGTTTTCCTTCGTTTATCTCCTTCATCGACCTTTACGAAGGTTGGTTTTCGTTTTGCTTCGTCATTTACGAACCAATAGAAAGGCGGTCCGTGGACCTTCTATGTAGATGTATGATTGGTCCAAAAATAATACAAAGCAAGTTCTTTGTTGAACAATCAACGTTACGTATAATTACGTCAAAGGATTATAAAGTGAGGTATAATGCGGATTTGTTTGCATTAAGGTAAACTTCTCGTATGAGGAGCGTCTGGCGGCCCTTAACGTTTTCCCGTTGAAATATCGCAGGCTTCGTGGCGACCTTATCTTAGGTTATTCCGTCCTGACTAATAACGGGCACCCAAACGCAGGATTGCTGGTCCCCGCGCGTACAGATCATCTTCGAGGGCACTCACTCAAACTGATGACTCGTAGCAGTCGACTTCTGTGCCGAAGAAACAGTTTCAGTGTGCGTATTGACTTTGCTTGGAAAGCCCTGAAGTTGTTGTCTCAGCGCCCAATACGGAGGCCTTCAAACAGCGCCTAGACGTTTGGCTCTTACCTTGCTGGTCTTTCACGTTGCTAAGATCTGGCCATTTACCAAGCTAACATGCGGCGCTTCTATCATTTTGCTTCTATCCAACTTTGCCGAATTTACTTAAGCCACTCTCTTGTTCCAGGTATCCACGTTCCCACAGTCAACTCGCTGAATTCTTGTGCTGAACACCACTACTGCGTCGAGATCCACAACATCTGGTACCTACCGACGAGATCAGGACCTTGCCGTAAGATCCCGAGGCAGAACCACCGAAAAGCTACGCTTACTCGTTCTGCGCAAACCCGTGAAATCCGTGAAACCCGTGAAACATCAGTGTTTGTTTGCATACGCTTTTGTCCCGGAAGTAGAAGTGCGCGGTCATTTGATTGCTCCCTGGTTTCCCTGTTTCTCTCCTTGTCGGTACGTCCATTATTCACTTCACACACCTCATTTTGTGTAGGCAGCCTTACGTAAGCGTTTGTTCAGTTAATATTTCATGTTCTAGAGATGCGTAGTCGTTTAACAAGACGTCGTTGTTCGTTTGCCTTACCTTCTGAACGCACGTTGAGAATGCGATTCCTGCTTTTGCGGAGGCTCGCTGAGCGTGGGGCATTTCGTGTGCGCGATGATAGCCCTACTGGTAACGTGGATGCAATTATGGGAGATAAGGTTCACAGACAACCGTTTTGTGTGTTTGTAGACTGTTGCATCTCGCCACCGCGTAACCTTTCAGATGCGGACCACAACCGCTGTGTACGCGATTCCACCGACGTACGTTCTGTTCAGTCATCAAGGACGGAAACCGAGAGTGATGACATGCAAACCATGAGCTGCGAAATAGGGGAGCATGATTGCACTGCACAAGATGTGACTACGTCACCGAAGCCGTGTGATGAGACACGTAGTTTCCTGGCATCATGGGTGCTTAATACAAACACCTCGGCTTGGGCTGTTAACAAGCTTCTGGAAGGGTTGCGTAAGTTTATATCGTCTCTACCGAAGGATTACCGGACGTTGAAGAAAACTCCAAGAACCACTAACGAGATGGAGGTACATCCTTGTACGTATGGTCACATGGGGATAATTTACGGTCTGAAGATGGCTTACCGGTGCGAAAGTGTGCCCACCTACCAGAGCCTTCATCTGCAGTTGCATGTGGATGGGTTCTCACCATTTGTTTGTTTGAGCTTCTTACTTGCAACGAATTAGCAGATTCACTTAGACGCGTGGAGGAGACCCTTCAGGTGTTGAAGGAGAGCCACGTGGCCATGAGCCAGGCCATGTGGACTGCGAAACCGATGCAACCAACTGTTATCTCTACCTACCTCAACCATTGAGGAATTCATGGACTTGGAGGGGAAATTGGTGGACCCCGACCTCCGTCGAGAACTGGTAAGTCACGTTGGGGGAAGTTGCATTCATGACTTAGACTACTCGCATGAACTCAACACCCGCCGGCACGGTATCGGAGACTGTTCGATACATGTTGGACAGGGTTATGAACAGAGATGTCTTGAGGCAGCTGAACTTCGCCGGGGCAAACAATGGAATACCGTTCAAGAAGACGCACACATTCAGTGCGCTTCAAGGTAACTCAGATAACCTTTCCCACATTATCTTCCTTCACAGAAGTTATCGTTAACCGATTTGGGGTCCACCTTCGTTGAATCAGATCATGCTCTGGTCTGCGCGAAAATCTGTATGTGTTTTGGAGGATCCCGAAACACGAAGCACCGCAAGATTGATGTAAACAGATAAACTGATTCCTCTATCCAGGCAAGCTATCAGTCTTCACTGGCATATGCACTCAGTTGCACACCACCGCCAGAAGTGGAACAACACTGGACTTGTATACGGAAGGCAATGGCCGTTTCCGGCCAGTCATGCTGTGGCCTAACTCGACGTCCCTTGAAGGCTTGGATCTCTGCTCGTTCTCTGGAGCTGTTCGAACGCCGCAAAGATATCCTTGCGGGACCAGATTGCAACGAGCGGCGCCGTTCTGCCAACCGACTGCTCAAGCAAAGCCTACGCAAGGATCGCGAGACATGGTGGTCTGAGCGTGCATTAGAGATGGAGACCGCTGCCCTCTCTGGCAACACTCGCAGGCTTTTCCAACTCATTCGGTCCACTGGCAACAGGAAGCCTGGTGTCAGTGAGGTCATTTGTGAGGTGGATGAGTCTCCGATCACCAACCAACAGAGGCGTATGGACCGCTGGGCCGAGCAATTTCACTCGCAGTTCAACTGGCCTGCACCATCCATCAGTACATGCAGTACACGTTGTTGTCCACCCTGGCTCGTCCCTCTGAATCCACCCAGCGAGGCGAAAGTCTGCCTCGAGATTCAACGCTTGAAGCGCTTCAAGGTTACCGGCATAGACGGACTTAATCCGGAACTATTCAAGTACGGCGATGTGGCGATCATTAACCAGCTGACCTCGCTGTTCGCAAAAATTTGGCATGAAGAGAAAGTGCCTTCCTCTTGGGGCGATTCAGTTATTGTCCCGATTTTCAAAAAAGGCGCTTGCACTTCAGGTGCAAATTATCGCGGGATTAGTCTTATTTCGGTTGCCTCTAAGCTATTGGCATCCATTCTGCTTCGTAGGCTATCCCCAGTACGTGAATCATACTACCGTGAAGAACAAGCTGGTTTCCGTCCTGGCCGCGGATGCGTGGATCAAATCTTCACGCTTCGCCAACTCCTTGAACATCGCCACATTTAGCACAGGCCAACTATCATTGCATTCCTAGACATACCTGCTGCTTTTGACTCCGTTGATCGACCTGCTTTATGGCGTTGCTTACTAAAGAACGGGGTGCCAGAGAAATATACCGCCATCTTACGAGCACTTTACCTTCATATATCCGGAAGAGTGAGGGCTATGGCAAGCTTTCCTCGCAATTCGCTGTCAATAGCGGTGTGCGACAGGGCTGCCCTATGTCCCCATTCCTCTTCTACTTCGCAATCGAAGACGTTCTGTCGAATGCTCTAGAAGGTTTCCAACAGTTTGGCTTATAGCTTCTACCGGGTGAGCGCGCGACCGACTTGGATTATGCTGATGATATCGCCTTAATTGGTGACGATCCTCAGAGTAGGCAACCCATTCTGGATCTTTTGGCGGTTGAAGCATCTAAGTAAGGCATGAGCTTCGCCCCATCGAAGTGTAAAGTACTGCTCAAGCATTGGCTTTCACCTGCTCCCGTACTCACTCTCGAAGGTGCACAACGTGAACAGGTAGATAGTTTCGTCTTACTTGGAAACTGTGTTTCTGCAGACGGCACTATCAACAAAGAAGTTTCTCTTCGTATCGCTAAAACTCGAACAGCATTTGTCAATCTGAGGCACTTGTGGCGTCGTCGCGACGTCTCATACTCGCTAAAGGGCCGCGTTTACAGCGCATCAGTTTTCTCAGTATTGTTGTATGGGGGCGAGTCTTGGCCGATTCGCGTGGAAGACATGCGTTGTCTTACTGCCTTCGATTCCGGTTGCTTAAGGAGGATCGCTCGTGTTTGGTGGCAACATCGAGTCAATAGTAATGACGTTCGATGTCGCATCTAGGGGAATGCGAGTATTCCCTTCAACAAACTGGTTTTGTTGCGCCAGTTAGGATGGCTCGGTCACGTCCTACACATGGCACCTGAGCGTCTACCGAGTCGCGCTCTATTCGCCCGTCAAGGACCTGGCTGGAGGCGACCGCGTGGTGGTCAGCCTTCTACATGGCGGCAACACATGAAATCGCTGACATCGTGTCTAGCCGCTGTTGGATCCGTACGTCTTCCAGGATAGGGACCCAAAGATGAGGAGTGTCAATGGCTTAACACACTAGAAGACATGGCCCGCAACCGGAATCAATGAAAGAATGGTGTACACTATTGTATTGATTCACGTGTTTAATACTACAAACATTAAACTGACAAAAAAAGAGCAAAAACGGCGTGTGATAACAAACTTAAAATGTTTTCTTCTACTTTTTGTCAAAATGTTCTGTTCTTCTTGCGGCATATTAGTTGAAGTGTGTTGCTCACCTTCAACTAGCATGCCACGGTGATTATAACGCGATGATTCTTGCTTATCCCCTAATCTCCATGGTTTTATTCTGGCTCTATGTCTCGTTGATAGACTGTTGATGATACATACATACATACACGGGCAACGCCGTTGCGAACGGCGTTTGCAAACGGCTACAGATTACCCGAAGCAACATGCACCGGCGTACATCTGCCACATCCAGGAGTCAGGAATCGGAGGTATTGTGTACCTTGAATGCCGTGCGTAACGGTTTCATTTACAGCCTTTGGATTTGCTAGATTTGGACAATCAAAGCATTCGGGAAACACGGACAAATATATAAATGTTTCCATGCACAGTAATATACATTTGTAACCATTTCCTGGTGTGCTTCAGTTGTGGTCTGGGATTTCCGCATATGTTTTACGATGTCACCGTCTCGGGGCGTGTTGTGACTACCGCTTCGGACTACTGCGTGACTGGAAGGAAGGCACTGCAGGCCATGGTCTTTCATTTATCAAAAGACATGGACAACTACGTTGCGCGGTTTCATATTTCGCAGTAGCTGATAACCTACGCTCGTTCCCACTTGCATTAAGATGTCAGCCAGCGTTGGCAATGGTGTAGGATTGAATGCTTCACAAAATCGGTATTTACTCCCTGGTCATTTCGTTACCTAGTCGGACGGGGAGAAGGGAAATCCGGCTGCAAATACCCTATGGGTAAGTGGACAGTGTACTCTTCGCAGCAGTCTGCTTACGTATTGCTTTCATTTATTGTGCGTCCACATTTTTGAAAACGTTCACTGGGCAGTGCACGGCAAAAGTACGACCGTTTCCGGTAGGTTATGAATGGAAACCGTGATATACTAATAGCTTCATAGCGATTACTTAGGAGCATTTCGCTTACGCCATAAGGAGAAACCTCTTCCTGTAGGCTTCCCGAAAGCCTTGAATCGCGTCGCTCATGTGAATGTTACCCTTTGGTGAGGTAGCCCATTAACTAAGAGAACTCTTACTTTCGCTTCGTAATTACCAAGCGCAGCCTTCCTATTTACTTAGAAGAATCTTAGCATGGCCTCAAAAAGCTTAGTATTGCTTCCTAAGTACGAAGAGCAACCTTCGTATATATTGAGAGAAACCTTCGTATAGCTTCGTCATTACGGAGAAGCGCCTTCGTATATACTAAGGAAAACCTTCGTATTGCTTCGTCAGTAAGGTGACCGACGTTCGTACGTACTAAGAGAATTCTCCGTATTGCTTCGTAATTACGGAGCGCAGCCTTCGTATTTACTAAGAAAAACCTTCGTATTGACTAAGGAAAACCTTCGTGTTCGCTCCGTCATTACGAAGGCTGCGCTTCGTATTGACGGAGAAAAATCTTCGTTTACCTCCGTAAGTGCGGTCCGTCTGTCCTGTGATTGATTGCGTATGCCGGACGCATACACGTACGCACTAAAAACTATACAAGCGATTGGCGGACAACCACCTTTGTATTCCTCGTGTCACACAGCGGCAAACGCTAAGCTTTTACGAAGGTAAATCTCGTTTTACTTTCGTAAAACCTTCGTTTACCTTCGTACCGTGTCCGGACACGTATAACGAAGAAAAATCTTCGTATACCTCCGTATTTGCTAGCAGGGTGACGCTTACTGGTAATTTTGCGGTTGTTCCCTTTTTAATCCCGTTTTGCACCCTGTTTTGCCCTTTTATTGCGGTCGTTTTAGGGTTGTATACGAGTTTTTAAATTTTGCTCTGTTTTCCACTTCAACATGGTTGTCTCGCGAAAAACCGAGGCGAATGAACACCTTGCGTCTTCGTTTGATGAGTCAAATGCAGGTTGCAGCAATTCTGCCTGTTCAAGGCCAGTGACGGATTCATCTGGTGGTATGCAGTGTAATGTTTGCTCTCGTTGGTATCACGAAAGTTGTACCGGCCTCCGAGCACATCATTACAACATGTTATCATCCAGTGAACATCTTCTGTTTAGATGTGCTGATTGTTGCGCTCAGAAAGCGAAGCTCCGAGCTTTCACCTGTGCTGAATTTAAAGCACTAGCATCCAGATTCACAGTTGTTGAGAAGGCATTATCCGAGTTTGCCTCCCTTGTCTCGCTCAACTCTAAAGTGGATTTGATTATGAAATCCCTGAATTTGTAGCGAAACGTTACCTAATGAGTTCTTGTGCTGGGGCATAATACAGTCGAGCAAAAACACAAAATAGAGGAAAAATCAATGCACTTGCGTTATAGATCCTTCTCCAATCGATGTTAGTCCGATGCCGACTAGAGATGCTAACATATAATCCGAGTAATGGATAGACGTGGCGGCAGCACAATCACAAAAGGCAGCAAAACCGAAAGCAGCACGACGCGAGCGCGTAGAAATCGTTATATTCAAAAGTTGGGAATTTAAACAAATGGTACAAAGTGATCGGTAACGGAAATGATAAAAACAAAGATAAATTACCGTGTAATCACAACCACTACAGACCTCCCCCTTAGAGCTTGCGCTGGTAGGCAAAGCTCGATATGTCGTTCATGGAACGTATTGTGCTAGTTTAGAGGGGAATGAAACAACACCACCTGAACGTGTGTGGACTGGGTCGCTTGTTGGGGGGCACAGGGATTCCGGGGTTTGGGAATCGGTTATGCATTAGTCATTGGGCAACGGCCCAGGCACAGGAGGGTTGTGAGTAGCAGTGGTTGATTCGGTACCATCTGACGCTGGCTCGACGTATGCGGGTTTAAGACGGTCGATGCTCATAGACTCCTTGGATCCATTCTTATCCAGGACGAAGTATTTCGTTTTCCACGACAAGACCTTGAGTGGACCTTCATAAGGCGGTGTCAAAGGTCTTCGAACCACATCGATTCGGATAAAGACGAACGGACAAGTGTGTAAGTCTGCATGTATACGCTGCTGGCGCGTGCTTAGTCGAGGTGGAGTCGGTTTAATGGATCGAAAATGGTGCTTTAGGCGTCAGCGTAGGACGTAGGATTCAGTTCGCCGGTGGTTCGTGAGTCTAGTATCATCTCGCCTGGGAGTCTGAGGGTGGTGCCAAAGACAAGTTCGGCTGGGCAGCATCCGATATCTTCTTTGACGGTATTGCGAATACCAAGAAGAATAGCTGGAAGGCGTTCAGACCAACGGGCATCAGGCGAACTAGCTGTAATGGCAGCTTTCAGTTGTCGATGAAATCGTTCGACAAGGCCATTGGCAGCAGGATGGTATGCAGTCGTCTGGAAATGAGTACAACCAAGCAGTCGACTCAAGTCACGGAAAAGCGTGGAACTGAATTGAGATCCTCTGTCAGTAGTGACAGTGGCTGGCACACCAAAGAATGAAATCCACGATTCCACGAAAGCACGTGCAACAGTTTCAGAGGATATATCGCGTAAGGGAATTGCTTGGGGAAAACGAGCAAATCTATCAACACAAGTCAACAGATAAGTGAAACCGTTAGAAGCTGGTAACGGTCCTACTACATCAAGATGTATGTGTTTGAAACGGGCTTCGGGGAGTGAAAAAGTACCGGGAGTTGTAACAGTGTGTCTGTGAATCTTGCTTGTTTGACAACTAAGACAGGTTTTGGCCCATTGTCGGATGTCTGCGCGCATATTGGGCCAGAGGTAACGGTCGGTAAATAGCTTCACCGTAGATCGAATACTGGGGTGCGATAATCCATGAAGATGGTCAAAGACCACTCGCCGGTAGGACTTCGGAACAAACGGTCTAGGTTTACCGGTGGAAATATCGCAGTAGATTCTGGCGTCAGAATTGAGCACAGGCAATTGCACGAGTTTTACCGCAGTGTTTGATCGAAGCTGTGTTAATTCTGGGTCATTGGCTTGGGCAACAGACATTTGTTCTAGATCAATGGGTGAGCGTGAAAACTGATGGATGTGAGCACGGGATAATGCGTCGGTAACAAGGTTGTTAGGACCGTCAATATAGCGAATATCAACACAAAGTTGGGATAGATAATCAAGTTGTCGAGTCTCTCTCGGAGAGTAAGGATCAGAAGTTGCACGAAAAGCATGCACAAGGGGCTTATGATCTGTCAAGAGGACCCCCAAAAAAACCCAAAAAAACCCCGTTTCTTTTTTTTTTCTTGTTGTTCTTTTTTTGTTCTCTTTTTTTTTTTTTATTATTTGTTACGTTTTTTTTTTTTTTTTTCTTTTTTCTCCCCCTCTTTTTTTTTCTATTATTTTTTTTTATTTTTTTTCTTTTTTTTTTTTGCTTATTTCCTTTTTCTTTCGTTATTTATTTTTCTTTTTTTTTTTTTTTTTATCTTTTTTTTTTTCTTGTATATTTTCACTCTTTTTTTTTTTTTTTCTGTTTTTGTTTATTCGTTTTTTTTATTTTGTTTTTTTTTTTTATTTATTTCTTATTCTTTCGCTTTTTTTTTTTCCCTCGTATTTTTTTTTATTCTTTATTTTTTTATTTTCCTTTTGTTCTCCTTTCTCTTTGCTGTTTTTCGTTTTTCCTTTTTTTCTTTTCGGTTTTGTACTCTTTTTTTTCCATTTGTTTTTCTTCGTTTCTTATTTCTTTCATTTTCTATTTCGTCCTCCTTTTTTATTTGTTCTTTTTTTTTCCTTTTTATTCCTTTTCTTTTTATTTTTTTTTACTTCTTATTTTTCTTTTCTTTTTCTCTTTTTTTTTTTTTATTTTTTTTTTTCTTTGTTTTTTTTCTCTTCTTCTCTCTTGTTCTTATTTCTTTTCTTTTGTTCGTTTCTTCCTATATTTTCTTTTTCCCTCTCTCGTTTTATTTTTTTTTCTTTTCGTTTTTTTTTTTTTGTCTTTCATCTAATCTATATATCACGTTTATATTTCTTTTAGATATCATTTTTTATTCTATCGTGCTTTTTTCTCTTTGTCCCTGTTTCTTTTATTTATTTTTGTTTTTTTTCTGTCATTTTTTCATATGTTCTTCCTTTTCTCCGTTATTTTACTCTTCTTTTTTTTCTAGTTTCGACCCTCAAGGATGGGACGAAAGTGCTTTAAGGCCAGGTACATGGCAAGGAGCTCTCGACCGAACGTACTGTACCTGGTCTGGGCAGGTTGAAGCTTCCGTGAGAAGAAAGACAAGGGTATGAATTTCCTTAGCCACTAGCTGCTGCAATACGGCACCAACGGCGGATTGTGAAGCGTCTGTCTTGAGAATGAGAGTGGCGCTGTCGTCCGTTCTCAAGTAAGCGAGTGAAGTAACTTGGCTCAGCTTTTGCTTGATGGCGTTAAACGCTGCTTCGGCATCTGGAGTGAAGGTGAACTTTTTTGGATTACCTTTGAGCAAATCGGTTAAAGGCTGAAGGATTGCAGCACAGCCATGTATAAACCGTCCGTACTAGTTAACCATGCCGAGGAAACGGCGCAGGTTTTTAACGGATTGTTGTAATGGATAATCCAGTATGGCTTGCGTTTTATCCGTCAAGGGGCTAATCCCGTTGGCGTCAATTCTGTGACCCAGGAAGTCGATGGAAGCATGGCCAAATACGCATTTGTCAGGATTAATGGTGATGCCATGATGTGCAAAACGTTTGAAAAGTGTTCGTAGATGAATTAACTGTTAGTCGGCAGAATCACTTGCAATTAAAACGTCATCAATGTAAACAAAGACGAAGTCAAGCCCACGGAGAACTTGG
>OX104066.1:51489961-51661448 GCA_944474145.2 Dicrocoelium dendriticum | reverse complement strand
CAGCGCACTACCTCTAAAGGCGTCGACTTTCACTACGACCCGTGTCTAACATTGGTCAGCGACAAGCAACTTCTGACGAACCCTTTTAACGTACATACTGCTTCCGCGCAAGCCGTCTCTAACTCTGACAGCTAGACACCTATCTCATCAGTGTGTTTGCCCTCGCCTGGGTATTCTACACTGAAAGGGAAACGAAGCCGGGCGTCCTCCACCACGTTAGACTTAAGACCGTTGACTAGTGATAACGGGAATGGGCTGATGGATAAGCCCAAGTCCCCTGTCGCAGTCGCGAGCGCCAGCAGCTCAACCAAAGCGAGGACAACCATAGCTGAGAACAAAGCTTCGAAGATCACCTCACGGCTCAAGATAAATCAAATACCAAAAACGCGGAACTAAAACTCGTCCTAAATAGAGTAGCGCAGCTTGAACAACTGGTCAAAGGAAAGAAATGCCCACGAAAACCAGCATCACCGGACCGAGACTAGCCGCCTGCTCGCAACCGCTGCTTGATAATCACAAACGTCCCAGAATCCAACAAAGAGACTCCAGCTGAAAGGGTACTTGACGACCAAACCTTCCTTAAACGAATGGTCTCCATGTTGTTTGATGCGGGTGGGCAAGGGATAAACGTAATTTCTGCTTTTCGCCTTGGCAGAAAACAAGAGGACCCAGCCAAGTCTCTTCCTCTGAAAATCGTCTGTCAGGATGAAGAAGAATGCCAACGCATCCTGAGACGGACCCCGCACCTCAAGTGAGAAACCTACATTCTGAAAGACCTCTCCCCGGAGGACCGAGTCCGAATGTGGCAAGCTGTCTGCGAGCTGCGAACCCGACGAGCAGGTGGAGAAACAGTTCTATACATAGTAGATTTTCGCGTAGTCAGCAAAACTCAGAGAGCTCAATGGAGGCTAATTCTCCTTCTTCCAGGTCCTCAAACATAAAGAACGGACTACAGGTAATACTATTAAGTGTACGCAGTCTCAGAAACCAGCTAGATGAGATCCCACTCCTTATCTCTGAACAGCAGCCGGACCTAATAGCGTTCACCAAAACCTGGCTGTCATCTGATATATCTGACTCGGAGGTACATGTTTCAGGATATAAGCTACTTCGATGCGATCGCTCTGGTGGGAGGTCCTTAGGCGGAGTAATCATCTACACAAAGAACTGCCTCCAGACCCACATTGTCGAACTCGGTTAGGACAAGGATGATATGTCAGAAATGCTCTGGTGTCGAATTCATGACGGATACTAATCGCTAGTGGTCTGAGTAGTCTACGGAGCCCCTGCAGGACTTGGCTCACCTATTACGCTCCGTGCCAATCCACAGCAGAGGAACAAACTGTCTTCTTATGGCTGACTTTAAGGCCCATGACATAATCTGGGACCTTCACAGTGATCTCCCACCTGACTTCTCTTAAGTACTGAGTACTGTATTTTGGAGCAAGTAGAAAATAATTCTGTACAACTCCATCGGGTATAATCAAAAACATTTAAAAAAATAAATAAACACGTCCGCTGGTTATCCTGAGATGGTTCAGCAACTCCTTTCGTAGCACACAAAATGCTTGTTCACACAGTGAGTCACAAGTGGGTGATATCGTTGATCTCCTTGATACCGTTCACGCGTACAACCTGACACAGCATGTCTTGACACCAACACAGATGGTCCCTGGTCAGACACCAAACATTCTCGACCTGGTTCTCACCTCGGCCCCATCTGATGTCTCAGATCTAACCATCCTCCAACCTCTTGGGAAGTGTGATCACTGTAGTCTCCTTTTCGTGGACACGACGCCTCACAATCCACGAACAGGGGACACTGCGTCGAAATTTCTGGCGCACTGACCAGCCCCGATTAAGAACGGCTGCAAGTAACATGGACTGGAGTATTCCGCAATCCTTGGAGCTTGATGACGCATGGGAACGCCTACGATCTATGGTGATGCGGCTTATTGAACAGTTTGTTCCAAACTGCAACAGCAGACCATCATCAAAAGGACCCCCATGGATTGATAAAGAAGTAAGATCCCTAATGAAGAACGACGGAAACTATGGAACCATTTCAAGAGCACAGGACTGACATCAAGCTACTCAGAGTACAAAACTGTCAGAAACCTATGTACCCTGAGAGAACGAGACAAAGGACTACAATATGACCATGGACTGGCCATGGAACCCAAAATCTGTCCCAAGAAACTTTTTGCCTACCTGAAGCGAAATGCCAAAACGGGTAGTGGAATCCCCCCTCTCGCCTCTTCTAAGGAAGTTACTGTCCTCTACGGCGATGATGAAAAAGCAAACCTACTGGCTGCGCAATGTTCCTCGGTCTACTCAGTGGAATCTCCGCTGCTTAACATCTGTTTGCCTGCATACTCCTCCTTTATGGGCCAAGTTGAAATCAACCCCTAAGTAGTCACTAAGCTACGCCTCGAACTGGACCCGAACTCCTCCCCAAGTCCGCACGGATTGCATCTTAGACTCTTCAAAACCGTAGCTGAGTACGTCGCCGCCCCTATCTGCCAAGTATTTCGGCAATCACTCGAACTCGGCTGCCTACCCACAGGCTGGAAAGCAGGTACCGTCCTGTCCAAATACGAGGGGGAAAGCAACAAGACCCAGCTAACTATCGGCCAATATGCCTGACATAAGTAGTGTGCAAAACCATGGAACGAATAGCCAAGTGCGCCCACCAGCTACACTGTGTGAATCTGAACCTCATCACACCTGCTCAACGTGGCTTCCGGAGAGCACGTTCATGAATCTCTAACTTACTCATCGCCAGGGAAACGTGGACAGAAGCCCTAGATGCTGGAAAACAGATAGAAGTAATATTCATTGACTTCACTAAGGCCTTTGATAAGGTTCCACATGTACGACTGCTACATAAACTCCAGGGAATTCGCATTACAGGACATCTCTCTTGGACTGCCGATTTCTTAAGTAGGACAATGTGTGTGCAAGTGAACCGAACCCTCTCTGTTCCAGTGCCTATGATTAGTGGCATTCCCTACGGATCCGTGCTTGGACCAGAGCTCTTCAAACTGTATATCAACGACCTGCCGACTGCACTTCAAATCGACTACTTGATCTACGCCGATGACCTCAAGCTATGGTCAACAGTATCCAACCTTGAGGATGCGAACAGAGTACAAGGGGCTCTAGACCAGCTACACGAATGGTCCATCAAGTGGGAATTGCCAGTAAACCGAGATAAACGCGCTGTTCTCCCAATGGGTAGCATTGTCGGTCACTACGTTCTAACCTCGAGCAATATTCATCCACAGATCTCGTTCCGTCTCAGCTGGTTTCACCATCGTCGTTTGTCATCCATCGGAGTTGCTGACGCAAGAGGACTAGGAAGTTTTATGTGGTTGGACTTCTAACCCACGTCGAAACACTTCTGTGAGTCTTGTCATCTCTGATCATCATTTATTCATCTTTATTTCTCTTTGGGTCCGAGTCCACTACAAGGGGTTTGAGCGTCAACTAGATGCTCTTGGGTGGCAACACGAAGCCTTTCCGTTTTCCTGACAAATTCCCATCTTCCTACTTAGATTCTATTTTCTTTACTTTTCCTCGCCATTGGTATTATTCTCTTCTTTTAACTGATTTCCCCTACTCTCTTACCTTCGATTCTTCTTCCTCTCTTACTTACTTCACGTAATTGACATAGCTGGGACAGCTAATGTAAGGAACGTGGGCATTAAATCGGTGGACCAGGGTGTTTTTCGGGTGTTTTCGTTTTAGACCCATCAAGAAGTCGGAGCACCCCTATCAACTCCTGGATCGACGACGCGCTCAAGAAGGAACACTTACGGGATTCATCCTATCGTTCCAGTCCAACTTGAACTTGAACTCGTTGCTATGTACGATTTGTACTACGGAACGTCCCGAAGCAACACAATTTTCTGTTCCTGCTATCAAACAGCCCCCGCTCGGTCAACGCACTCGACGCAAATGACATTCTCCCTAGCGAGCTCTCTTCTGGTGCCCTATTTTTAGCATTAGCTAACTCTCCTCCCGTCCAGTAAACTTTTTCCCTAGCTTACTTCTGTGTGGTCTACCCCTTTGCTTTTCGTTGGCCGTCTAGTCTCGTACCGGAGATATAGCGCACGATCATCGCGCTATGCGCTGTCTTCTTATCGGCTATCACTTCCAGTCCTACCGACAGCATGTTTTATCCAGCACTTTTTCTTGTTGTTGATGATTACTTCAGTTGCCCCAGGGTAAGAAGTTTGGAGTGTAGCCTCTGTAAACTGTAAGAGGTAGGACAATACGCCTACAAGTGAATCAAACCCTCTGCTCCAGTGCTTATGATTAGTGACATCCCTCAAAGATCAGTGCTTGGACCAGAGCTCTTCAAACTGTACATTAACGGTCTGCTGACTGCACTTTAAACCGACTACTTGCTCTACGCCGATGACCTCAAGCTGTGGTCAACAGTATCCTGCCTTGAGGTTGCGTACAGATTACAAGGGCTCCAGACTAGCTACACGCATGGTCCATCAAGTGGAAATTGCCAGTAAACCGAGACAAATGCGCTGTTATCCCAATGGGTAGCACTGAACCGTACGGTGCTTATCAAATTGGTGGGTTTCTCCTAAAGTATACCACTCACGAGAGAGATCTCGGAGTTATCGTGACTTCTGACATTAGAACGACGCATGGCACCTTGAAGAAGTTGGCTACTGGAAGGAGACTGGCGGGTACCTTAAGAAGATCATTCGCTTGAATGACTCCTGAGATTTTTCGACCTTTGTTCACTTCCTACGTCCGTCCAGTCTTAGAATATGGCCTACCAGTTATCTATCCGCTACCAAAGTTTGAATGCGCTCTGCTGCAAAAGGTTAGGAGACGTGCATCGAAAACTGTTTTTGGGCTTCATGATCTCACGTACCCCATTCGACTCCAGCAATTAAATCGGTTCTCCCTGGAGCTCCGCCGTCGCCGGGATGATCTCATATACACTAGGCGCATCCTCCGAGGGGAACTTGGAAGTGAGTTACAACAATACTTCCGGCCCAACACTGACTGTTCCACACGAGGTCACACATGGAAGCTATTTAAGCAAAGAAGACAGCATTCGCATGGACGTCACCCTATCCACTAGAGTGGTGAATGATTGGAACAGCCTACCGGAAGAAACTGCATACGCGCCATCCGGGGAAAGTTTCAAGCGGCTGCTAGACAAACATTCGCTGATAATGCTGGAATCTTGCGGTTGTCACTGCAATTGCGACGAACCGTTGATGAACGTCGTAATGCAACGACGCGCATCAAACCCAGTATGATACGGAATCGATGGGGCTGACAAGGGATTTCCCTCCTGCTCTCTACGACTCAATAGACAATGAACTTTATCATGAAGCACGCGCGTAGTACTCATTGACAACGATGCACGCGAACGGTTACCTAACATGCGGTACTAGTTGGGAACGCTACGCCAGTTAGCCGGAGGTGCCAATCTGTTGGTGGAAAACAACATGTTCCCCGTAGCATGACTAATGGAGTTGTCACCAATCTGCGCTAAAAAGTTAACCTGGTACGATGTAAGTATTATGACCTGACTGATACCATCTTGGTCATTATATCCGGCTCAGTTAGCAATCTGTTCAAACTCATACGTGAATCAACGGCATCCATTGGAAGCGTATTGGGGCAAATTTCCACCGTTTCCTTGGCTTTTAACCCGTATCTCAACGCGTCTATTTTGGTTGTCCCCGGATATCACAGACGGTGAAGTATGATTACCTGGTCACGCACTGCTTAGATGTGATCGCTCCGTTGGCCGCCAAGGTGGGGGCGTCGCTCTTTATGTGATTTGTAAACTTGATGTGTTGAGGACTTGTGTGTTCCAGCTGCCAGATCAAACTGTTGAAACACAGTCGACTGTTGTGTGCACTTTCTCTGCCCAGTTTACAGTTGTAATGGTATATCGAAGTCCTGGAAGTATCTCCAGGGAGGTTATTGAATTTATTCGTACTCAAGCTGCCAATGGGTGTCTAATACTGGGTGACTTCGACCTCCCTGTAGTCTGCTGGGCTGACCTATCTTGCAGTTCGGCGGTGGGCACTTTCGGTTTGGGCCTCCTCGAACTAACATTGCAACTGCCTTTGCATCAGTTCGTGGACCTCCCGACTAGATATATGAGCAACCAAATTCCTTCTACCTTGGATCTCATTTTTGCGAAGTCACATGATTTCGTAAGTGATATTACCTACGACTGTCCTCTAGGAGCCGGTGACCATGTCTGCATATCCTTTCGATGTGCTCTAAGTATCCTCAAGCTATCGCTAAGGTATGTCCAAATATTTGGCGGGCAGACTTTAACTTAATGCGAGACAATGCTTCAGTTCTGCGTTGTGCAATCACCACGGCAGACGCCGTTGAGACAGCTTGGAAGAAATTTAAGGCATACCTCACCGAGATCTCTGCTCCCCACATCCCACTCATTAAGAGACGGGTGACACGGGCACAGCGTCCTTGGATAGATCATACAGGTAAATACCTGTTCAGGAAACTCTTTAAGTGCTGGCGAACTTACCAAGCGGCTTCATTACCCAGCACCCACAAAAGTTATCGAGCGGTTAAAAATAAGTGTAGTCAACATCTTAGATCTCTTCGTCTTCAGTACGAGGAGGATTTGGCTGACGCAGCCATAACAAATCTAATGTTGTTTGCTTACGTAAAGTGACGTAGCGGTACAAACTCGTCTATACCGGCTTTACTACGAGCGGACGGAACCAGTGGGCATACCGACTATGGTAATGCTTGTATACTTAGCGAGCAGTATACTGGTGTCTTTTCTCGTGAGGCCTCTCTACCTCAGGTTGAGTTGGTCACAATAGTCCCGGAGGATTCTTGCCTAACTGAAATCAGCATAACGGAGACACAAGTCTTCGGGCTATTGCAAGGGCTAAATGCTTCCAATGCTTCTGGCTCTGATTCAGTTCATCCGAAGCTGATGCATGAATTGGCTGCTGAGCTAAGTGGCTCTCTGACCTGCATGTTTACAATATCACTCGATTTTTTAACGGTGGTGACAGAGCTCTACTCGCGAACTGCCGGCCTGTCAGCTTGACAATCGTAGTAGTTAAGTTTGAAAAATTGGCCAGGGATTCGGTAGAGAATCGCCTGATTAAGTTTAACATTCTCATTTCGGCACAGCACGGATTCCGTAAGGGAGTTTCATGTCTGACAAATTTATTTGTAGCTCGTGAAAGCTGGACTGAAGCAGTAGACAACGGTCGCGCTATGGACGTGTTTTTTATTGACTTCTCGAAAGCCTTTGATATTGTCCCACATCAACGACTCTCATTGAAGTTGTGATCGTATGGGATATCTGGAGTCGCCCTTAAATGGATTTCTGCTTTCCTCGAGGAGAGAGAACAGTATGTACGCATGGGGGCGTAGCCTTTCGCTCAGAGAAGCTGTTCTTAGTGGCGTTCCGCAGGGCCCGGTTCTGGGGTCGTTGCTTTTCGCAATTTAATAAATTACCCAGGAGCTTGAAGTACCGTCGCTATTGTTTGCTGATGACCTCAAGCTCCGGAATATTGTGGATATCCCTGGTGGCTCCGAGGCACTTCCCAGTGCCCTGGTTAGGCTCTGGGATTGGTCAACCTTATGGTTGATGCCTATAAATCAGGCGAAATGTTCTGTCCTCCGTATTGGAGGTGCTAGTTTCCTCACGCTCTATGTAGTTGGTGAAGTGATATTCTTGTTGTCACTCAGCAGGTTGATCTACGTATCGCGCACACCTCGTTGCTTCACTCTGGGGACAATTGGAGGAAGGCTGCTTGTAGCGGGTTCTGTATGATGTGTCCTAACAGTGCCCTAACGGCCAATATCTTAGTGAAGCTATTCTCAACTTTTGTGCGACCCCACTTAGAATACTGTATCCAGGCTTATCCACCTTGTCTTGTAAGGGACAAGTTGGAGCTGGAGAGGGTTTTGCGAGTGGGTACAAGGTTAGTGCAAGGATTACGGGATTAAGCGTATCCCGAACGTTTGCTTAGCTTGGGTATGTACTCAATGCACCACCGCCGAATTAGAGGACACTTGATCCTCACGTACCGTATCTTAACGGGTAAGATCACTCCATACTTGTTCTGGCTATTTAGTCTTGCCAAGCTGCCTAGTCTGCGAAGTCACCCATTGAAGCTGCACAAATAGCGTTCTGACCGGGTAAGGACGGAAGCTCGCTTGTCACGCCGAGTTATTGAATGTTAGAACTCGCTTTTGGAGCACGTCGTTAGTGATTCTACGGTTGAGCGTCAGTTGGGCGTCAGTTAGATGCTCTTGGGTGGCAGTACCAAACCTTCTTTTTCTCCTAACCTAACTATCTTCAACTTTCCCTTCGTTTTCTTTAAAATTTCTTCTCATCTTGGTATTATCATTATTTAGCTGACATTCATCCTCTTGTTTGCTTAGCTTACCCTTCACCCTTTTACTTTACATAAACCGGCCTGGCAGGGACTGCTGGGCGGGAAAATGTGGGCAGTAATTGCTTGGACAGGACGTGATGCGGTCACTGTTTTAGGATTTTCAACATCTCAAACAGGTCTATCAATTCCCGATCCCACGATACGCAAAAGAAGGAACATTCACGGGACCATCCTATCGTTCCGGTCCCAACTGAACTTGAACTTGAGCTTTATAATCCACCAAGTTTTCCCTCCCGCAAATTCCTGTGTATGACTCCGGGGTTCCCCCATGTGGTGAGTGCATACTTTCGTAGTTCATTTATTACCTTGTAGCTCGACAACGGAATCGGAGGAGGAAGTTGCTTTCCTTTGGACCTGGCTAAAATAATTAGATTGACGGCGAAATTACCTTGAAGACACGAATGAGACCGTGGGAACAAGGTTTTCTTTGTTAGGTGATGAACAGGAGTCCTCCAAATGCAACGGAGTCAACGGATGTTAATATCCTAGTTCAACAGAGTACTTTCGGTTGGGCTTTCGTGCTTTACCGGGGGGCGTTTCGCACTCCGGTATTACCATCGGCCGTCTAAAGTATTAATAAATTCAGTTTGCCCACATTTCCCGTTTGCCTTCACGTTCTATGGGCAAGTTGCGTCACTTGATGGCAGTTCCGAAATCCAATGAAATCCTTTTCTAACCTTTTTGCCAAGGCATAGTCGTCTACTTGAGTTATCACATAATCACATTGAGGACCAACGTTCTTTTGCCTCTCGACAAAACTGTTCAGGCCCTCGCAGTCTTGATTTGTGTTTCCTCGGTTCAGGTTGCGGTCGTAGTAGTGTATAGAAGCCCTATGAAGATCTCCAAATGGATCATGGCGTTTATACGCACTCACTCTGTGAACCAGTGTCTTGTGCTGAGAGACTTCTACCTCACAAAAAGATCTAGCTTGTGATTCGGTGCTGGGATCGTTCGGTGCAGAACTACTGGACTTGATGCTGCAGGTACCACTACAATTGTTCGTAGACCTTCTCACTAGGTACATAGGCAACCAGCAGCCGTCCATCTTACACCTTGCTTTTGCTAAGTCACGAATTTGTAAATGACATTACTTGCAACCCGCATCTTGGCGCCAGCGATCATGCTTGCTTGTTATCCGAACATTTGGGCCGCGAACTTCCAAGATATGCGGAATATAGATTTATCATCACATTGTGTGATCTCTGAGACCGACACTATTCACATAGCTATGGAAAAACTCAAGGGTCACCTCGTCGACATTTCTGCACCTCATCCCATCGGTAAAAAGAAGGGAATCGTGAGCGCAGCCTCCGTGGATAGATTTCGAGGGAAAGGGCCTGCTGAAGAGGTGATCTAGATGCTGGCGAGCATGTCGAACAGCTCCATCGACCAGCACGTTTGATAGGTATCGGTTGGTTCGAAATGTGTGCAAACTACATCTTCGATTGGCTCGGCTTCAGCATGAGAAGGGCTTAGCTGATACTGCGTTGACAAATCCCAAGCAGTTCATCACCTACGTTAAACGACGACGTTGTGCAAACTCGCCCATTCCAACGTTGCTTCGAGGGGATGGGACCCATGCTTATAGCGACTATGACAAGGCCTGCGTGCTTAGTGAGCAGTACTCAAGGATCTTTGTGCGCGAAACAAATGCGGCATACGAAGAACTAGCTTCAAGGGTCACTGAGAACTTGTCTGGTTAAAATTACTGTAACTGAGTCTCAAGTTCTCCGGTTGCTGTGAGAGGTGAACCCAACTATGATTTCCGGACCAACTTCTGTTAATCCAAAATTGCACAAATCTGCTACGGAACTCAGTCGATCTCTGACCTGTGTGTTTCAGAAGTCACCCAAAAGCTGTCTTACCTACCGAATGGGAGGAGGCTGTTGTCGGCCCGATTTTCAAGTGCAGTGACAAAGACCTACTGGTTGATTACAAGCCTGTCAGCTGTACAGTCGTTGTGTTTAAACTACTTGAAAACTTAGTAAGAGGTTCGGTGAAGAACCACTTGAATAAATTTAACCTGCTTGGCGTCACGCAACTTAGTTTTTGCGAAGTATTTTCGTGTCAAACGAACTTTCTGGTAGCTCCTGAGAGCTGGGCTGAAGCCATAGACAGTGGATATCCAGTGGACTTGGTGTTCATTGACTACGCCCAGGTCTTGGACACTGTCCCTCATTTGCGACTCTCACTAAAGTTAGGTCGTATGGAACATCTGGCTGCGCTCTTCAGTGGGTCTCAGCTTTTCTGGATGGGCGAGAACAGTGTATTCGTGTGGGAAGCAGTATTTCGTTTCGACAACCTGTCCTTATCGGCGTTCCGCGATGCTCTGTCATGGGTCAGTTGCTGTTCGCAGTCTAAATGAACGACTTGCTGGGTGAGCTTTAGGTGCCATCACTGGTTTGCTGATGGCCGAGAGCTATGGAATATAGTTGATGTCCCTGGTGGTCCTACGGTTCTGCAACGGGCTCTGGATAGACTCAGAATGGTCTGTCTTGTGGTTGCTGCCCATAAACCGTGCAAACTGTTCAGTGCTGCGTATCGTAGTGCCTGATTCCTCCACAAGTTATGTACTCGATGTGAGTGAACTTCCTTAAGTGACTCATCAGATTGATCTAATTGTCATCCACTGTCCCACTATATACTGGAGACAACTGGAAGAAGGCGGCTAGTAAGGGGATCAGGATGTTGTGGTTTATCTGTCCTTCTTTCGGGACCCTAACAGCTGGTATGTTTGTGAAACTCTCCTCAGCGTTCTTGCGACCTCACTTAGAATGTTACGTCTAGGCCTGTCCACCATGCCATGTCCGGGACAAAATGGCACTAGAAAGGTTGTTGCGTGTCGGTACTAGCTTGGCCGAGGGTTATGTAGAAAACGTATCCCGAACGCCAAGTTTGGGAATGCATTCAATGCACTATCGAAGGGTTAGAGGGGACCTAATTCTAATTTACCGTATTTTCTGGGCAGGTTGGCCCTGATTTGTCCTGGCTATTTAGTCCTGCTAGATTATCTGGTCTCCACGGGCATTGTCTGAAGCTGGACAAACTGCAGTCTGATCAAACCAGAGCGAAGTCTCGGTTATCGCGTCGAGTCATCGAGCGCCGCTGGAACTCGCTTCCAGAAAATGTTAAGGGATCTACGGCTAAGCGGTTTGGGCGTCAACTAGATATTCTTGGGTGGCAACATGAAACGTTGCGTTTTTCCTGGCTAACTCCCATCTTCATACTTCACTTCTATTTTCTGTACTTTCCCTCACCATTAGTATTATCCTTTCATAACAGAGAACGTGGGCAATAAATTGCCGGACCTGGGTGCGTTTCGGGTGTTGTCGTTTTAGATCTATCCAGAAGTCGTAGCACGCATATCAACTCCTGGATCAACCACCTGCTCAAGAAAGAACACTTACGGGATTCATCCTATCGTTCCAGTCCCACCTGAACTGGAAGTTGTGTTGGCTTATACTTGCATCTCCTTAACCGGTTGACTTGTGAATCTGTACGCGGCACTTTGTCAGAGCGGTTGGAGGTGGTGTCTTATAGACAAATCTTCCAACTGCCATGAAACCTAGATTTCGTTTACCATCCAGGAAGCATGGGCTACGCCACCGGAGCATCCTTGAATTCAATAACACGGAACATCTATAAAATGTAATAATTATTTAGTGTAGAACATGCACATTTAACGGAACGGGAAAATTATTTCCAAACGTGTATACTTGGGTAAAACACTACAATTGCCCCTGGGTAGGCGTCACTCCTCTCCTGTCGACAAGCCCATGTCCAACCAAGCGGTCCATTCCAGTTCATCGGCTTCCATTTGGAGCCCTCGCTCCTCCTTCAGATTGGCATGCCTTAATGTACGCGCATTGCTACAGATCGGTCAACAGGCAGCACTTGCCCGAACATTGGAGACCCTCTCGATCGATATCTGCTGCTTATCGGAGACCCGCCTGCAAGACTCGAGCTCTGTGCTCACTCTGCGATCCCCTTCAGGTGACGCAAGCAGTATTTTCTCAATGCGCCTATCCGGTGACGATGCAGCTTCGAGCACCGGCCAAGCTGGTGTTGGCATTGCCTTGAGTCCCCGGGCTGAAGCTGCTCTGGTTGATTGGATTCCCATCAGTAGCCGGATGTGTGCGGTCCGATTGGCTGGCTCGTTTAAAGCTTCGAAGTCGCGCGGGACTAATAGATGTCTATTCATCATCGCTGCCTACGCGCCCACAAACTGTAGCGATGATTCAGTAAAGAACGACTTCTACCGCCAACTGACTCAGCTCCTTCGCCACAGAAGAAGCACGGACACTGTTGTGCTGGCGGGGGATATGAACGCACAAGTTGGAAAGTTGTCCACTGATGAAATGCGGTCAGCACGGTGTAGGCTCCCGTAATGATAACGGTGAGCGGTTACTTCATTTGTGTGAAGATGTTCGCTTATTTCTTGCGAGCACTAACTTCCGACACAGCACCCGCCGGAGGGTGACTTGACGCCCACCAGCCTCGAACCAGCCTTGGACGCAGATTGATCACATTGCTATTAGTTACCGCTGGAGAGGCTGCATCCAGAATTGTCGCTCGGTTTGGAGCACATGCGTGGACACCGATCATGCACTTGTATGTGCTGACATGCGGATGCGCTTTGGCGGACGCCCACGACGACGCTGTGAGCGCATTGACACCAGCTAACTGACAAAGCCAGCTGTTCTGAATGCGTATCAAAGTACGCTAACATGCGAGTTGAGCAATCGCTCACTGGAGACAATTGATGGTCACTGGTCACATGTTCGCCAGACCTTACTAGCAGCGGGCAAATCCTCATGTAGTATGTCTAAAAACCAACATAGACATTGGGTCTCTTCTCGGTCTCTGGAACTTATCGACGCTCGCCGGCATATCCCGGCTGGAAGCGAACACAATGAAACTCGCGAAGAGCTCCAGGCAAAACTCCGTGCTAGCCTGAAGAGAGACCGCGAATCTTGGTGGTCTCATCGTGCGTCAGAGATGGAAGGGGCCGCTGCCCTTGGCAACCATCGTAAGTTATTCCGTCTGATACGGGAAACGGGCAGCAGGAGGCCTGGTGTTAGTGAAACAATTTGTGATGAGAGTGGACAGCCTATTCACAATTTGTCAAAACGTTTGGAGCGTTGGGCTAAGCATTTTGAAAAGCAATTTAATCGGATAGGATTGTTCGATTCTTCGCCGGCGAGTGATCGCCCTGCTCCATGGGCTGTCCCTTTGGATCCACCCACTCGCTCAGAAGTCGAACGTGAGATTGGGCTGTTGAAGTTGAACAAACCCGCGGGACCAGATGATCTTCCTCCAGCCCTCTTCAAATTCGGAGGCTCTGCTCTTGTTGATGCTTTACATGAATTACTAGTGAAACTGTGGGAGCAGGAGACTGTCCCAACCGACTGGAGCCGCTCCGTCATAGTCCCCACTTTCAAGGGAGGTTCACGATCGGAATGCGGCAACGATAAAGGAATCAGTCTGATCTCCATCGCGTCCAAATTACTTGCCTCTGTCATCCTTCACAGACTGGCACTTGTGTAAGCCATATTCGTGAAGCGTAAGCCGGGTTTCGTCGAGGTCGTGGCTGCATTTACCACATCTTCACTTTGCGTCAGTTGTTGGAGCACCATCACATATACTGGCGGTCCACCGTTGTCGTGTTCCTCTATATCAAGGGTGCATTCCACTCGGTGGATAGACGTGCACTCTGGGACTGTCTACTCAGGAAAGGTGTACATGAAAAATATGTACATATTATCCGATTATTAAACGCGCGTAGCTCAGGCAGAGTGAGGGCTTATGGCAAACTGTCGTCACCCTTTAATATCTCCAGCGGTGTGAGACAATGATGCCCGCTGTCACCTTCAACTTCGCTATTGACGAAGGCATGGAAATCGCATTTACAGGAAACGACTTAGAAGGCGTGGATCTGCTCCCAGGAGAACGACTTCTTGACTTGGAGTATGCTGATGATATTGCCCTCATCTGTGACAGATCCCAGACGTGCCAAGCGGCACTGGACAGGTTAGCACTGGTTGTCCGTCACTTCGGGCTTTGTTTTGCACTATCGAAGTGCAAAGCGTTTCTCCAAGATTGGCCTGGACCGCCTCTTTCGCTGACCCTTGGTGGGGATCAGCTAGAAGTCGTTCAAAAATTCAACTACCTGGGAAGTTGTATCAGCGCCCGTGGGGTTGAAGACGAACCGTATATCAAAAGCTCGAGGCGCTTTTGCTAACCTTCCCCACTTATGGCGGCGGCGCGACAACCCTCTCGCTCTGAAGGGTAGAGTGTACAATGCAGCGATACCTTCAACCCTACTGTATGGTTGTGTAATCTGACCCTTTAGATCAGCGGACATAAAGAGGCTAGTTACGTTCGACCACCGATGCCTTTGAAATGTAGCTCACATCTGGTGGGAACACCGCGTGAGCAACGAGCGTGTTCGATGCCTAGTTTACGGCACAGGTAAAGGAACTGAACCGCTCAGCACCGTTATTTCACGCAACAGGTCCGATGTCTCCGCCACGTGTTACGCATGACAGCCCACCGACTCCGGCGACGTGCCTTGTTTGCGCGCCGCGGGTGTGGATGGAAGAAGAGGAGGGGGTGGCCAATCGATGACTTGTTCGAGAGGAATGAAGGCGCTCACTTCTAAGCTGACCTCGGTTGGAGCGTCTCGGCTCCATGGTTTGGGTCCGAAAGATGATGAACACGTTTGGCTGGATACACTTGTTGATATGACTAGGAGCCGACCTCAGTGGCGTTCGTGCTGTGAGTTTCTTTGTCTCACCGCATCCCTCTTAGCCTCCCACTCCAACCACGATCTCATTATTTAGCATTTTATAATTTTGCATAGTAATTTTTTCCCTGCTGCATAGTATCTGGCAGATAGCTTACCGAAACGATGCTCATTCGTTACCGGTAGCTTTGCTGGCTTGCACCTGTTGCATATTTTTCACTTTTTTCTTCTGTATATTGCGGCACGGTAGCTGAGGTGTTTCCCACCTCCAGCTAACGTGTATAGCGTGTGTGTGTGTGTGTCAAGTGTGCGAAATTTGCGTACTTCATCGGTCAAATGAATGAGGGTGCGCACCTTTAATACCAATTTGCGTTCTTCTTAAAACGCAGCAATTTGTTCCACAAATCTAGGTAATATGGTTTCAACGAGACGGAAGTAGGGAGATAACCACTTTCCGTTACAAAGAACATGACTCGCCACAGTCAAGTTGACGAAATCCTGGTACAAGTCGTGGTCCTAAATGTTTCATAGTGCCGCCGGCCTAATGTATAAAAGAAAGTAATGAAACAGTTGACGGAACTCATTTGCTTTCCACCGATCGATATCCGCAAATGTGCGGCGCCGCTGTTCATTCAACTCGGAGATTTTGCCATTCGATAGTCTGGTGTTACTGCACACTTGGCCAGTCCGCAGAAGGTTAATTACACGCTTTGTTACACCTAGACAAAGCGTGTGCATATAATCTATAGGGAAGCAGTTGACCATGTCGATGTTCAATTGCTCAGCGGAGGATCGCCAATGTGGTGCTGCCGCCTGCGTCTGGAACGAAAGTCTTCGTCATTCCTGGGTGTAGCATCAGGAGACAGGCGAATTCATATGACTATCTATTCACCTACATTGTTTTGAAATAGTGAGTGATGCTTGCTTACCGATAGTCATGAATTTTTCACGTATAAGGTACCCTGAGTGCTGCTTCCCTTGTCTGATGTATGACCTGGCAAGTGCATTCGCAGCAATGCGCTGAAGGGGAACATTTGTACTCCCATTCGTATGGTACGCCGTAACCGGCGTTTCGCTGTCTTGCGACCAACATCAGTCGCACGCGGGCTGAGTATACCACAAACACACCCACCCCTACGCGAATTCAAACCCGCGCCGCAAGATTACGAGACAAGCTCATTACGTCTAGGCTACGGACCGACGATAAACAGACTTCTCTCGGTAATGCCTTGCGTAATTCCTTTCTCGTAGGCTCGACGAATTGACAGACGTTAACAGGTTTGGTGAAACCGCAGTAGAAGTCTAGTACAACTACACTTGATTTCGGGACTCCTAACAGTCTCATGGTGCTGGCAGGAAGCTTCTCTACTGTTCAGGCAAGGGATGTTTATTAGCCAACCTGAACGTTGAGACATACCAGTATTAGAGCGGATCGAGGGACCCAAATGGAAACAAACGAACTTATGTCCGTTTGGCTGGGCATGGACTTGCCTACTGGACTGGAGCGATACCCTGCGTTTGCGTGTGTTGAAACTATAAGACCAACGCTTATCAAAGCAAAATAGAGAAAGACTAAGAATTGGGGTTTTTAAAACAGGAGGACAAAAGTGAAGTTGGATCTGGACGATAAGAAAAAAAGCTCAAATGGGGAGATAAAACCGAGAAGGCTTGAGCACTGTCATCCTCACCCCAGCAGATTGGGCGTCGTTGATTCTCCTCTGCAACAGCCAGCACATCAAGCAATTGTTTAAGGAATGGTTCATTATATTGGCACTCGTTCTCTACTTTCATCGATGTGTGAAATCTGGCCTCCCACTGACATCACACCAACCTCCAAAGGGGATGCTGAGGCTTAATTTGCCAGATGTCCAACCATTCATCATCATAATCAACAGCTTTAGTAAATCAGTCATTTGAACTGATGCTTCTCTGCCGTACAACCACGGTGATCTACTGAACGAAAAAGAATAAGAGGGAGAGAACGTGTCGTACAGTTCAACCTTAATTCCTTAACCAGACACGGGTAAATGCGCCTATACCTTGTCAACAACAAACCATCACAAACAGGTGGCTATGGTCTAAAAATAAGGTGGCATCGGCGAGACAGTTACCTTGCGTTTTTCACTACCCAGCTTCCTAACCAGCCATTGTCCCGCAGATAACAGCACCAAACACACTTTTAACGGACAGTCCAACTAGGAGACGACAACAGACACACCACTGATGTCGACTGCGAGCCATGTTCTGTAACATCTCGAGCCAAACACACGGCGGCGGGTCACTTGGACACCAGCCTGGAAGGCGAGACGAATCGACGGCACTCAGTCTGGTCGTCAGTGACTTCATTTCCCGCTGCCAAGTTAATTTCGACCCACCTCGGGCCTTGCGCCATCCTGTATCTGACAAACAAAACTAGGATGTGCTCGGTAAGCGGTGACCAGACATACGTAGTACGTGCCCAAGCCAACGTAACTTATTCAGCACTATCCGTTGTTCTGAGGCTATATACGGGTTATCACTGCCCGCTACTCGCTTACGCACATTATCGCTGCGAACACGTTGATGCCATCTGACACCAGCAGTGCTTCGCGGACAACGATGATCAAAGACTGGAAGGCACTGCAGGTCCTCAGATCGAAGGGGCCATCTCGCTACCATAGAGTAGGACAGTCTTCACGATGACCTTGTAAGCACGGCTTTTAGACGGCAAAAACTTCTTTCTGGCGCCACAGATGTCCAACCATTGATTTGCCTGGTATAAGTGGCTCTGAACACTTGGAAAGGGCTGCCAAGCATAGCGTGGGATATCACTGAGGTACGCAAATTGCGGCATTAATATTCACCCCCTCCGTTACACAGTATGGTAAGACGCTTACAAGCAATACATTGCAATTGATGAGTTCATTTTTTGTTCCATAAAGCCATCAGCGGAAATAAACACTGAAAGAGTACTTCTTTTTTCGAGCTACCGACTAGAGGCAGTCAGTTCAAGGTCTGGCTCGTAGCCTAGAGGTCACGTGCTTGTCTCGTAGTCTGACGGCGCGGGTTCGAGCCTGCGTGGGAGCAGGGCGACTCTCGCAGTATCCTTTGACCACGTGCGACCGGTGGTGGTTGCGCGGCAGAGCAGCGTCGGTACTGTGTACCGGCGTACTGCTGATGCCTTTTTGTTTTTAGTTCCAGGTGCGACCGCAACTACTAATACGCGTGGTATCTCTACTCGTAAAGATCCGTTGTTACCTCACCGTTCTACCCAACTTGCCTTGTGTTTCCATTCCTGCTTGCACAGAACTATGCTATAGTCAGGCACAAACGTACCATATGTACTCTAATTAACAATACGTAGTACACGGCAAAAAACAATCTTCCTGCATGCTATTAATAACCCATTTTCTATACCACCGATTTACCTTCAACTCCCGAGACCAGTCAAAATGACCGCATCGCTGTACTTATTTACTCCAACTTTGGTTTTCTGAGTGCATATGTCAGACACAATGGGTAAAATATTTGTAACTGACAATCACCGTATTAAGCAATAAATTTTTTAAAAACATTTGTTCTTATCAGATTCGCACTTGAAACTGATGTCCACATGAACCACAAACTATCTTTTTACAAATAGCACCTGTTCTTTGACTTGTTTTGTAGAAGTTTAGTGTGTGCTTATTTTTCATAATCATTAGACTGAACAACTTTTTACTGCTTTGCTTCTAACTCGTTGGCACTTCCCGTCTCTTAAATCGTATAGTTTTCAACATGCCTGATTTTTCTTGTAGTATTACTCCTAATGCTTCAGATGTGAAGCACTTGTCATTTGTGACGTTATAGTCTTTTTCTAGGAAGGGCGACATAAGGCTTACGAGGTACTTGATGTCCACTTCTGCCAGAATTCAAAACAGAATACAGAACCTATGAGGTTTATTGGTTATGTACTGAAGAAGGCGACAGCGAGTTTTCATGGGAAACGATTGCTCGTTGACGGAGAGATTCTGCGCTTTCACAGAACACTGTTGAGAGTTGCGAATAAATGCACTCATAAATTCAGATCTTAAATCAAACTTGCCACTCTGCAGCCTTTCACCTCTGATAGTTTGCATATCAAAATGAAAAAACCTCATTACTTTATTGAATCTGTTATCGTCAATTGTTTCTCTGAAAACATGCAATCTGTATTTTATTGCACCACAGCAAATTCAACGGCATGTTCCTCCAGCCCATGAAGCTTCTGATGTAAGGTTGCCTAATGAGAGCTTGCAACTGAGAAACACCTATGTTCCACTTGTAAGTGCACTAACAACTTACTCTCTTGGCCTAAGCTTCAGTACATGTTTAAATATGTCTCAACATCTGAAACGCAAACCTTATGTTAAAAGCACTCGAGAGTTTCACACGATTCTCGGCGTAGGCAGTTGATCATTGTGTTGCCTTGAAACACTATTTGCTGTCATCCTACCAACGATAGTTATTTGGAACTCTACTGGAGTCCATGGTGTACCATCTTGCTACGTGAACTTCGCCTGAAGATGATGTAAGGGCTGATGCATTTTCATGTTTTCCGTCGTCACCACTGTCCTCATGAGGAGTGTCACTGTCAGACCGTTGACTAAAATAGATGCTGTGATCCTCTGCAAAATTTCGGACAGTGAAATCATCACCAACATCATATTCACTCGTCTCTAGACTCCTTATACTCGACAGCTGTAAATTCTCGTAAAAACTCATCTGCTGTTCTCCTCCTAGTCATTATGAATAAATATCGCTAAAATTTATTATTCAGAAATAATACTGGTATCTGAATAGGAAACCAAAAAGAAGCATTGGAGAAATGTCTTCATTGTGACCACCTACCGGCTTTCTCGATAGCACAAACACAAATGTTACCTTTTTTATCGAAAACTAACGTATATCGAAGTCAAGCTTCACAGTTATAAAGTGCGATTAAAAGTATTAAAAGTCACGGAACATCTAAACGTTTTTAAAAAAAATGTAGAAACAATGCGCATTTAGTAATGCCGATCGTTCGAAATGACCGCTCCGGTGCTTTTACAGTATCCAACCTTGAGAATGCGGACAGATTATAAGGGCTCCAGACTAGCTACACGAATGGTTCGCTAAGTAGGAATCACCAGTACACCGAGACAAATGCGCTGTTATCCCAATGGGTAGCACTGAACCGTACGGTGCATATCAAATTGGTGGGTTTCTCCTAAAGTATACCACTCACGAGAGAGATCTCGGGGTTATCGCGACTTCTGACATTGGAACGACGCATGGCACCTTGAAGAAGTTGGCTACTGGAAGGAGACTGGTGGGTGCCTTAAGAAGATCATTCGCTCGAATGACTCCTGAGATTTTTCGACCTTTGTTCACTTCCTACGTCCGTCCAGTCTTAGAATATGGCCTACCAGCTATCCATCCGCTACCAAAGTTTGAATGCGCTCTGCTGCAAAAGGTTCAGAGACGTGCATCGAAAACTGTTCTTGGGCTTCGTGATCTCTCGTACCCCATTCGACTAAATCGGTTCTCCCTGGAGCTCCGCCGTCGCCGGGATGATCTCATATACACTAGGCGCATCCTCCGAGGGGGACTTGGAAGTGAGTTACAACAATACTTCCGGCCCAACACTGACTGTTCCACACGAGGTCACACATGGAAACTATTTAAGCAAAGAAGACCGCATTCGCATGGACGTCACCCTATCCACTAGAGTGGTGAATGATTGGAACAGCCTACCGGAAGAAATTGCAGACGCGCCATCCGGGGAAAGTTTCAAGCGGCTGCTAGACAAACATTCGCTGATAATGCTGGAATCTTGCGGTTGTCACTGCAATTGCGACGAACCGTCGATGAACGTCGTAATGCAACGACGCGCATCATACCCAGTATGATACGGAATCGATGGGGCTGACAAGGGATTTCCCTTCTGCTCTCTACAACTCAGTGAACTCAGTTCTACTTTTAATGTCCACCCTTATTTCGTGTTACATTGCCAGTCACGGTATTTGCACTTTTTCGCTCCTTTAAGTTTCGCGATCATTGAATTTTTGTTCTATTTTTGTTCAGCCTTTTTCAAGAGGGATTTTTATGAGTACCACTCACGATATCTTACGCGTTCATCGCGGCGTCCGCAGCTTGATGACACCTGCTTTATTCTGCAGTACAGTATGGCTTTTACAATCGAGCCCTCATTGAGTTCCCTTGTCACACTTTTGGTCGAGGAGGTATTTCACATCCCTATATACACCATGTTCTGCATTTCAGGTCCATCACTTCAAAAATGCACAAATTTGTTCCACCTTTTATTCTCTATTTGTGCGTTATGTTCCTGATGTTTGGAATATGCTGGAAGGTTTTCCTCGTTTCAAATTTCCTTATTACATCGCTGTTTTTAGGTGGGTACTTTTCAGAAACGTTTTCCGACACAGTCAGCAAGCTTTCCTCAAGAAACTTGGATGGTGATTTCTTTCCTACTTTCTTACCCCCCTTTCACTAAGCATGTGCAGTTATGCATTTGGAGCTGTTTTTCCTTATCGGATTTCTCAGGTCTGATACAAGTTATCTTCAACATTCCGCCAGTGATCTGGAACATCATATTACTAAACTGGGAGACTACATACTGCCTAACCTATCGAGCTGTTCAGTCACTCTTAATGTCATGGCCATCACGTTGACTGAGCTCTGGTGGACAAAAGTCACAAGCTTTTCCACAAGCATAGAGGTACGTTTTTGTTTCTTGTTATGTTTGCTTCGTCTGTTGATAAAAGGGATTGCACACTGGCTTTTTGATCCGGTCACTGGTACGAATTTGCGTAAATGTGGACTACATCTTTTTATGCGCAGCCCACGTGCGACCGGTGGTTGCTTGGCAGCGAAGCGTCGGTGCGGTGTACTGGCGTACTGCTGATACTTCTATTATGCTTGCAATGCTCCATCCTATTTGCATTAGAACGCCCAATCGCACATTGAACCATGATTGGCATTGATTCAAATCGTGGTGTCCTGCTCGTTGTAATGGCATATGAAGTGGGGAGTTTTCTGTCACCAGCACTCACCATTGCAGTATCTCAGTGTTTGACCTAACTGCACCCGTTTCGATAAGAGTACCTGTTCCTTCTTGCTGCTCATTTTATCGGAACGTTAGTCGCCCACTTTCAGTAGACATCCTATCTACTGCATGCAGGGTGGCATAAAATCGCGTCCGTGGGTTCTCGCACCGAAACCACGGGTCTTCAGCAACTCACCATCAATACGGTGCTCCACACGAACACCGTAAGCACAAGCCACATCAAAAGCACATGAAATCATTGCATGAAGATCAATATTAAACAGGACAGGAGCTAAGACACAGCATTGCTTCACACTAGAGACAACTGCAAAGTCATCTGACGTCTGTCCACTCAGCTGCACCCTCGCTCACCTACCACTGTGTAGACATATAATTAAGGTTACCGATTTCTTCGGATAACCAAACTTACCCAACACCAGTCACAATGCCTCGCGGTTCACCGTACCAAATGTCTTGCTGAAATCAACAGAAAGCTAGTAGAAAGACTGATGTCGTTCTCTACACTACTCCTGCAACTGACGAGCCGCTAACACCATATCGATGGGGCTGCGACCCGGACGGAAGCTACATAGCTCTTCCGCCACGTTCGGTTTTACACCCTGACTGACGACGCGATTGAGCAGGATTCGAGCAAATATCTTGCCTACACAGCTCTGCAAGTTAATACAACGATAATTCTTGGCACATTGCTTGATACCTTTCCCTCCGTACAGCGATCGCACAAGGGCATCCTTCAGATCAGGAGGCATCTCCTCCTCAGTCCACACGGGTTGCATCAAGTGGTATATATATATATATATATATATATATATATATATATGTATGTTGACAAGGTGCCTACCTGTCTATTACCCACTACATCGTTCATACTGGCTCCAGGAGACAGTTGGTCGTTGTTGAAGGGGACGGGGTGCACGGTTCTTGTGGCCGTGCTAGGCTCAAAGAGCGGTTCCATGCACTCAGTGTGGAGCGGACTACGGTCCAGCCACCGCCTTGTGTGCGGTTGATTCCCCAAATACAGCGTGCTTGTGTTTGCCTGTGAAGGAGTGTGGTCCGGCTCCGTTGATGAAACGTGGTTCCCATCCGCATGCCTCCCGGTCTTATTCCTTCGGGTTTACACTGGATATGGGGTATGTGGTTGGAGCTGTGGGTGGTGCAGCGCAAGCCATCCATGGTCCCTCTGTAGGCGCAGGCGTCCTGTGGCTTGCCACAGTGACAGGCAAATCCGAAACCGGATGCCGCCAACCATGTATGTATGTGTGCCCCATGCTGAGGCTGATGTTGCATTCTTGATGCTTCTTCACCGCAGTTGGGCTAAACCAACTTACACTTAAACTAGGTCTTTTTCAGCTGGATAAATTTCATTCCGCTTTATTTGGTTTGTTCTGCCTCCCTGAATAATGTTCTATGAACTGGCCACGTTGCTTACACTAATTGCGCTTATCTTCGGTAATTTTGTTGCGTTTGTAGCATTTTAAGTAACTTGTGGACATTTCTTACTTATCACGGATTTGTTGCTGACCAACTTACTTCATATGGTAATTTAGCGAAGAGTTATGCCACCGTATCTGTATGCATTATTGGATTTATTTTCTTTCAGCTTGTCGTTTAAATTGTATGTGGCTGTTGTTTGATATCCCTGGTATGGTTGCGCTGGATGTGTATGTTGACAAGGTGCCTACCTGTCTATTACCCACTACATCGTTCATACTGGCTCCAGGAGACAGTTGGTCGTTGCTGGAGGGGACGGGGTGCACGGTTCTTGTGGCCGTGCTAGGCTCAAAGAGCGGTTCCATGCACTCAGTGTGGAGCGGACTACGGTCCAGCCACCGCCTTGTGTGCGGTTGATTCCCCAAATACAGCGTGCTTGTGTTTGCCTGTGAAGGAGTGTGGGCCGGCTCCGTTGATGAAACGTGGTTCCCATCCGCATGCCTCCCGGTCTTATTCCTTCGGGTTTACACTGGATATGGGGTATGTGGTTGGAGCTGTGGGTGGTGCAGCGCAAGCCATCCATGGTCCCTCTGTAGGCGCAGGCGTCCTGTGGCTTGCCACAGTGACAGGCAAATCCGAAACCGGATGCCGCCAACCATGTATGTATGTGTGCCCCATGCTGAGACTGATGTTGCATTCTTGATGCTTCTTCACCGCAGTTGGGCTAAACCAACTTACACTTAAACTAGGTCTTTTTAAGCTGGCTAAATTTCATTCCGCTTTATTTGGTTTGTTCTGCCTCCCTGAATAATGTTCTATGAACTGGCCACGTTGCTTACACTAATTGCGCTTATCTTCGGTAATTTTGTTGCGTTTGTAGCATTTTAAGTAACTTGTGGACATTTCTTACTTATCACGGATTTGTTGCTGACCAACTTACTTCATATGGTAATTTAGCGAAGAGTTATGCCACCGTATCTGTATGCATTATTGGATTTATTTTCTTTCAGCTTGTCGTTTAAATTGTATGTGGCTGTTGTTTGATATCCCTGGTATGGTTGCGCTGGATGTGTATGTTGACAAGGTGCCTACCTGTCTATTACCCACTACATCGTTCATACTGGCTCCAGGAGACAGTTGGTCGTTGCTGGAGGGGACGGGGTGCACGGTTCTTGTGGCCGTGCTAGGCTCAAAGAGCGGTTCCATGCACTCAGTGTGGAGCGGACTACGGTCCAGCCACCGCCTTGTGTGCGGTTGATTCCCCAAATACAGCGTGCTTGTGTTTGCCTGTGAAGGAGTGTGGGCCGGCTCCGTTGATGAAACGTGGTTCCCATCCGCATGCCTCCCGGTCTTATTCCTTCGGGTTTACACTGGATATGGGGTGTGTGGTTGGAGCTGTGAGTGGTGCAGCGCAAGCCATCCATGGTCCCTCTGTAGGCGCAGGCGTCTTGTGACTGGCCACAGTGACAGGCAAATACGAAACCCTATGCCGCCAACCATGCTGTTGAACCGTATTCCGACGAGGTGCGTGTAACCATCTTGTACGTGATAATTGTTGGTTCATTCAAAACATAGCAAGGTTTTTAATGTGCAACCGGATATTCTTTTGGGCTGTGACCATGGCATCCTCGGCGTTCGAACAGTGAAATCCCACTTCGCTTTAGATAGGGCATTTGGATAGTGGTTTGCTTCACATCGTCCAGCATGAGTGCTTTTTTACGTTTTTATATACTATGCCACCTGACACTTGATGATAGATAATGAGTGATACTGCTGCTTCCACTTCACAGCATTTGTCAGGTTCCCCTATCGATCGAAGATGGGTTGTATGACACTTGTGCTTCCATTTTTCTTGTGTTGCTCTGACATTTGTCTGCTGCAGCTACTCGTGTTTTATCGCCTTCGCCTACGAATCGCTGCTTTACTTGGGTGGAATTGCCGAGTTTATGGTGGGTGTAGTTGATTTGTAGTGTTTTGCATCACGAGCACAAGAATATGCACTGAATTGTTAGGTTTGGTTCTTGTTGGTATGTTGTCTGTTGGTAGTCCTTTTGATCGTGCGAAGCTCTTTGCTGACGCTTCTCTGCAACACTGATACGATACCAGCGGTAGCATGTGTAATGGGGTTACTGCGAGGTCACCCGCGCACCTACGCGGATTTGAGCTGGCGGAGGCAAATAGGAATTACATTATGGATGCTTACAGTGCTCGGCTATCAGCCGCCGGACGACAATCATGACCTCGACCAAACAGCCATAAGCTTAGGTGCTCAGCAGTCTATCAACTAGACAAAGAGCCAACAGGAAACCATGGTGATCAGCGGATAAGGAAGAGTCATCGGGTCTTAATCATCATGGCATGCTAGTTGAAGGTGAGCAACACACTTCAGCTAATATGCCGCAAGAAGAATGGAACATTTTGACAACAAGTAGAACAAAACATTTTTTGGTTTGTTTTTTACATGCCGATTTTTCTCTTTTTTGTCATTTTCAATGTTTGTAGTATTAAACATGTGAATCAGTACAATACTGTACACAATTCTGCCACTGATTCCGGTTGCAGGTCATGTCTTTAAGAGTGCTAAACCATTGGGACTCCTCATCTTTGGGTCCCCATCCTGGAAAACGTACGGATCCAACAGCGGCTAGACACGACGTCAGCGATTTCATGTGCTGCCGCCAAGTGGAAGGCTGAACACCACGCGGCCGCCTCCAGCCAGCTCCTTGACAAGCGAATAGAGCGCGAAGCGGTAGACTTTCAGGTGCCATGTGTAGGACGTGACCGAGCCATCCTAACTGGCGCAACAAAACCAGTTTGTTGAAGGGAATACTCGCATTCCCCTAGATGCGACATCGAACGTCATTACTATTGACTCGATGTTGCCACCAAACACGAGCGATCCTCCTTAAGCAACCGGCATCGAAGGCAGAAAGACGACGCATGTCTTCCACGCTAATCGGCCAGGACTCGCACCCATACAACAATACTGAGCGAATTGATACGCTGTAAACGCGGCCCTTTAGTGAGAATGAAACGTCGCGACGACGCCACAAGTGCCTCAGATTGACAAATGCTGATCGAGTTTTAGCGATACGAAGAGAAACTTCTTTGTTTATAGTGCCGTCAGCAGAAACACAGCTTCCAAGGTAGACGAAACTATCTACCTGTTCAACTTGTGCACCTTCGAGAGTGAGCACGGGAGCAGGTGCAAGCCAATGCTTGAGCAGTACTTTACACTTCGATGGGGCGAAGCTCATGCCATACTTAGATGCTTCAACCGCCAAGCGATCCGGAATGAGTTGCCTACTCTGAGGATCGTCACCAAGTAAGGCGATATCATCAGCATAATCCAAGTCGGTCGCGCGCTCACCCGATAGAAGCTCTAGACCAAAATTTTGGAAACCTTCTAGGGCATTGGACAGAACGTCTTCGATTGCGAAGTAGAAGAGGAATGGGGACATAGGGCAGCCCTGTCGCACACCGCTATTGACAGCGAATTGCGAGGAAAGTTTGCCATAGCCCTCACTCTTCCGGATATATGAAGGTAAAGTGCTCGTAAGATGGCTGTATATTTCCCTGACACCCCGTTCTTTAGCAAGCAACGCCATAAAGTAGGTCGATCAACGGAGTCAAAAGCGGCACGTATGTCTAGGAATGCAACGATAGTGGGCCTGTGATAAATGTGGCGATGTTCGAGGAGCTGGCGGAGCGTGCATATTTGATCCACGCATCCGCAGCCAGGACGGAAACCAGCTTGTTCTTCACGGTAGTATGATTCACGTACTGGTGATAGTTTGCGAAGCAGAATGGATGCCAATAGCTTAGAGGCAATCGAAATAAGACTAATCCCGCGATGATTTGCACATGAAGTACGAGCGCCTTTCTTGAACATCGGGACAATAACTGATTCGCCCCAAGAGGAAGGCACTTTCTCTTCATGCCAAATTATTGCGAACAGCGCGGTCAGCTGGTTAATGATCGCCACATAGCCGTACTTGAATTGTTCCGGAGGAAGTCCGTCTAAGCCGTCAGCCTTGAAGCGCTTCAAGCGTCGAATTTCGAGGCAGACTTCCGCTTCGCCTGGTGGATCCCGTGGGACGAGCCAGGGTGGACAACAAGATGTACTGCATGTACTGATGGATGGTGGAGGCCAGTTGGACTGCTAGTGAAAGTGCTCGGCCCAGCGGTCCATACGCCTCTGTCGGTTGGTGATCGGAGGCTCATCCGCCTCACAAATGACCTCACTGACACCAGACTTCCTGACGCCAGTGGACCGAATGAGTTGGAAAAGCCTGCGAGTGTTGCCAGAGAGGGCAGCGGTCTCCATCTCTAAAGCACGCTCAGACCACCATGTCTCGCGATCCTTGCGTAGGCTTTGCTTGAGCAGCCGGTTGGTAGGACGGCGCCGCTCGTTGCAGTCTGATTCCGCGGGGATATCTTTGCGGCGTTCTAACAGCTCCAAAGAACGAGCAGGGATCCAAGCCTTCAAGGGACGTCGAGTTAGGCCGCAGCATGACTGTCCAGAAATGATCGTCGCTTTCTGTATACTAGTCCAGTGTTGTTCCACTTCTTGCGGTGGATTGCAACTGAGTGCAAATACCAGTGAAGACTGCTAGCTCGCCTGGACAGAGGAGTCAGTTAACCTGTTTACATCAATCTTGCGGTGCTTCGTGTTTCGGCATCCTCCAAAACACATACTGATTTTCGCGCAGACCAGAGCATGATCTGATTCAACGAAGATGGACCAAAAGGACCTGCAGTCCAGTACGCTGCCGCTCCATCTGAAGCTAATTGCAATGTGATCAATTTGAGACCACGGTTGTGTTGGCGAAGGGGGACGCCACGTTGCTTAACGCTTCTTCGTACTCCTGAAGTTAGCGCTCGAAAGAAACAGACGGTTGCCTTCGCACAATGTGAGAAGTCTCTCCATTATCAGAGCGGTTCTCATTGAGCTCGTGATGACCACCAAGGTGGCGTTCGTATGGTAACAGGCGGCCAACCCGTGCATTAAAATCTCCAGCAAGGATAACGACATCCGACTTTTTAGAATTAGTCAAGAGCTGTTGTAGATCCCGGTAGAATTCGTCCTTGATCGAGTCGCCACTGCAGTCAGTTGGAGCGTACACGCAGATCACAAACAAGTTTTGTCTGTCTTCGCGGTGCCTGTTGGTTCTATATGAACCCCGAAGTCGAACTGCACATAGTCGGCTGTTAATCGGGAACCAGTCCAGTAGTGCCGCCTCGGCCTTGCCACTTAGTGCTATACCTACACCAGCCAAACCCGCTGAGTCTGCTTCTGGCTCTCCAGAAAGAAGCAGGTGATATCTGGCTTCGTGGTCAGTGGGGGATGTCATTGTAAGCACAGTGCTGGGATCTTGCAATCGGGTTTCTGAAAGACAGCAGACATCAATATCTAGGGAATCTAGGGTGCGCGTTAGACCGGCTTGCTGTCCATTCTGCATGAGTATCCGAACGTTGAAGCACGCCAAACGGAACGAGGATCAGGGACGAAGGAGAGCCATAGGTTGAACTCCTTGGTCTACGGCGCAACCGGAATTGCAGCCAGATTGTTGAACATATGAATCGAGTAACGGAAAGTGAGGATTGTTAGCAAGCAAACAATTGGCCTGTGATGAAGTCGCGTGAAAGTGACTAGCAGAAACAGTAGCTGATGAGCACGTTGTCATACAGTCCATGGTTTTGTGATAGGGCGTGATACTACCCGGTTGCCCAAGCCGAAGTAGGGAGTTGACTTAGGGGACTCCACCCCTAGCCTTTGGCTAAATAACCTACCCGCAAGGCAGCGGGGCAAATTTAGGGAATCGCGCCCATTGCAAGGCGTTGACTGAATGTTCAGTTCCTGCGTCTTTATTTGGTAGATTACCAAACGGGGGCCCAATACTCCCCATGAAGTCAGCACAGTGCCTCACGGAGGTGGACCATTGTCGCCGAACACTGCTGGAACGGGGTACACCCGAACCACTCAGCTGGCACCACGAGGAGGTAGTTCGGCAAGCCAGGTTAGGTACAAGAAATCAGCCGCATTATTTGTTCGAAATCTTCTTCGACTTGGAGCAGTCAAACCTTAAATGGTGCTCTTGCATCTGCTCCCTTACTTTTACCATTTGCTCGACGTTACTCTCCACTTCTCCCGTTTCTAATTTCTAGTATCGCGCTGAGGAGTCAAGGCAGAAGGGTTAGTCGCGCTTTTATGCTCAGATCACTTTTATACTTCGAAACAAGCCACGCGCGAAGAATTGTTACTTTTTCACATTGACAAACATGGCTGTTATTCTCAGATGATCATGGCTCCGTTTTACTGTTATCCGAGATTTGATTATTTTGCGTTCGGATTTCGAGGTGCTCGTGTCACTGTCGTGCAGCTAACAAAGGCTCCACAAATTGGTAAAATAAAACTGCACTTCTGCACCATCTGACAATTTGCGCTTCATATTTGATCTTTGGTTGCGTGACTACGTCTTGTTTTGGTCTTTTTTACCCAGCTTCCTTGCAGGTTCCTAGCGAGTGTCCGTGTCCTCTACTATGCTCACCCTTTGGGAGTTGTTTTATTTATAAAGGGCTTTGTTTTTGAGCGTTTTGCTGGAAACTGCGTTGCTTTTCGTTCCACCTCCGTTACCTGTACGTATAGCGAAAAATTGTTACACATATTCGCATATCTGTAGCCGTATTTTTCTTCCTTTCCCCTCAGTACATGTTTGATTTGGCCACAAAGGTATGCCTCAAGGTGCTGCTGCACGCAGGTTCGGATGATCGATCAGTGAGTACTTGTGCAAAAAGCTTCCTAGACTGCGTCCTACGTGGCTTTGAATCGTTTCCGAATTCGAAGCTACGGTCTTGGGTTCTGGAGTTTCTTGTCGGTGAATTCATTCTATCCCATCCGATTACTCTAAGTGCTCCCGCAATTTTGTCTAAAGGTGCACTACGATGTCTTCCGTCCGTTTTGCGGAATCTCGGTTTGAACAAGGTAGGTCCACCTTGATTCATTGCTTTGTGTTAGGTTGCCACAAAATTGTAAATACGATTACTAATCTTTACATGACGGTTGTTTACTTGCTGAAGCAGCCTTCCTTTCCATCTGTCAGATTCTTTCGCTCTCGCCCCATCTGACAACCAGTTTGCTCATTTGCATTGGACACAATTACACCGCTGCAACCGCTGCAGCGGTGCTTGTGGAATTTTTCAATAGGTGGTAAGTGGTTACAGTGCTCATCTGATGTACCTGTGGTCCGCGAACTGGTGTTCCACCAAGTTGCTGTTCGTTATCAGCCTCGTTGTGCCTCATCTATTGCACAAGTTGAGCATTGCCTCGTGCGATTTCATCGAGACGTCTTCACTGTGCACGTGCTTATTCAATTAGTTCACCAATGGCGATTGATTTACACGCGTGTTCTCAGTGTGTTCGCATTTTTGTATAATCGGTTTTCTCCCCTTATGTTGATCTTCCACCTGCTCATGCTTTGCGTAGAGTTTGAACCTGTAGCTATCCTATATGTGTTGTGTTGTTTATTGTGATAGTTGTCTCACTGCACCACCAATCGAAATACCCACCGGAATTGAGTGGATCGCTATTCCAATCATCTGGGCTTCTTTTCCGTATATCTGCTCCTTCTACTCGCCCTCCATATTCTCTTGCTTCAATGGGGCTTTCCATCTGTTACGTCGCTCGTTCATTGTATTTCCAAACTATTTTCTCTTACCATCTGGTGCATTTTCGCGGTTTAAGGCCTACAAAATCTTGAGTTGATCTATTGATAGCTCGGATCCATATCTGTCGCTTTCTTGCGCCAGACGTTACTGCGATTTGGCAGCTTTTGGCTTTTGCTACTTGTGTCACTACGCTAGTAAGCATCCACGGCACTAGTCAGTTGCCCGTGGTGAATGCTCACTCGTATCCCCTTGTTTGCGCAGTGTCAAAGGTGCTTTAGAGTGCGCGGACACTTTTTCTGTGCTATCACGATAACGGATCACTCTATCTTGTGAACTCGGGAACAAGACTTTCACTGCGTCCTTTATCTCTCTTTTGTCCGGTAAAAGGTAAGGATTTCCTTGAAAGACCATTATTTCAGCCATCAATCGATTGTTAACGATTATTGCATTGATTTCAAACTTTCCGGAATGTTCCAAGACTTACACGTAACTGCCAACCTCCTGCAGATTGGCTGTATCGTTATGGCACTGCCAATATTGCCAATTGCTCTTCCTGTTCCAGAAGTCGAATGTCAATAAGTGACCTGTAAATGCAAACATGGTCTGCTTCCTTTTAACTGTCTTTTTTGGCGGCAGTTAACACGTTTTTTTCATCGCTGTTATTTGACTTCTGTTTTTTTTTCTTCGGCTGGGCTCGAGGTCTTGTGGAGCAGAGTAGTGCATATTTCTGAATCGCAACAAGTGAAGATATTCTAACACCTTTCACACCTCTTTTTCGATAGCATCATTATGGGCACTAATGAAATGCGAAATAACGCACTTAATATTGGTTGTCATTGTTTAGGAAACACCGTGCTAGCATTGCTCCTCCGTTCGCTTTCGGTACCCCTACCGGGGTGGTAGGTGATGGCGGTGTCGCTTCTCATGATCTCTGCACACCTCGCGGTTATCATTAATGGAACCTTAAATATTTGTTGTAAACATTGTAGACCTCATTCAAATTATCGTATCCTTTTTGTTTATCCGCCCTTATTTCTTGCAATTTATACCGCCTGTCTATAATCCTTTTTAGTTCGGCCTCTTCACTCAAACCAAACGACTCGCTCATCCCAAGGCTGATCGAGCCGGTCGTTTCCTATATATTGTTCGCCAAATTGAGCTGCACCAACACACAAGAGTCCTTCGGATGCTCGGAACTTACTCTAGAGACTGCCCAGGTAAGCAATTCTATCCCTCTTTCATTCGCTATAACCTTGGCTTTGCGAGAACGGCGCCACTTTTCAAGTAACTTCGAATAGATTCTGTGCAATATCTCCTAGTCCTGATACCGAGCTCAATACCGCACACCAGGATACCTGTATTGTGAGGTCCATCCTCTACCACTCTACCAGCCAAGCCTTGGCACATAATACTGATGGTTATGCCCCAGCACATACCAGCCATAGCACAATTTGTCCCCCACTGATTGCTTTCCACCTTCAACAAGCGGTTCTAGCTAATGCGGTCGTCACTGTGTCCTAGCCGTGAGTTCGTGAATCGTCAAGCATTACATTTTGGATTACGTTTACTCGCACTTTTATATTATACAATTCAGCTTCTAATGTGGATACAACTATTGATTATTACGGTTTTCGGGACGAACTTGGTTAGCACTGTAGACATAATCGATCTCATTGTCTTAACAGACCACTTACCTAGACTACTGCTTTGTTGCTGGCCGGACTGTCGTGACAGTCATCGAGCGCACGGGGCTGTTACCCGGTCGATGAAAAGAATACAACGCTGGTCTGCCTCCATCGTAATGCGATTAATCTGGACTTGTGAATCTGAGACATGTCAAACACAGTGCTCAACTTCAAGCACCGTATCCGTGCTGAACCATGACCCTTTTCATTGCTACCAGTGGCTAGGGAAATCAACAGGTTAGTAAAGCTAACTGCAAGTATGATATCCCGGATGGAGATTGCTCATCGATTTCCCATGGATTCCCTTGACTCTCACGGGATATAGTCGCTTTGTATGCGACTACTGACCATTCTGTCTTCAGGAGAGCCGTCCAAGTGTTTGGAGCAGAGAAGGTAAACTGCACGCGAACTACTATTGCAACGCTCGGACCCAACGTTATTAGTTCTTCCTCTTGACATTTTGGAAGCGTTTTGGTTATTTTTAAATGGGCAGTACTAGATAACGTCCGGACCCCATTGTGCGATGCTTTGGAAATGTTTTGATCTTGGATGTTCCCTTGCGTAGATAGTTCCCACGAGCGTGTATTCGTGTGTCACATGCAGCGAACTAAGGAGACGGCTACGCCAAAGCTAAAATAAGCAGAACGTCTGTTACTACAAGTCATGTTCATCTGTTCGGTTCGCCCCTCTCATATTCTGTCATTTAACGATTACTTCCTCGGATCCGCATATTCTCCTCTGTAAGCTCTCAAACGGGTAGCTATCCAATACACAACTTGCGGGTTTACCCCTGTTTTTTTTATACATCATCTCTAATCTAGTCTTGAAGTGAACTCTTCTCGTGACACTTTTAGGCCAATCGCCGTGTTAACTTCGCACATCACTGTTTTCGAAAGGAACTTCTCAGTTTTCGGCTTCCAGCGCATTGTGTTCGCACTACGTTTCCAACCGATTATCTTCACACTGCAAACAGTGATTCACCTCTGGCAGAGTTGTTGTTGCATTCTTTGGGCAACCTTCTGCAGGTAGAATCTCCTCCCAGCATAACTCTTCATCGACAATTTTTCTGGGAATTTCTTTTTGCTGTTCATGACGACAAGCTCCATCTTACGTCACGCCACTTGGTAGGTCTCTGCTGTCTGACTATTGTTATGTCTTTCTGTACTTATTTATACTCATTTAAGCTTAATCTGTCGTATTGTAATGCCTTAACACATTCGCATGCGTTTTCCTTAATATCCTACTATTACTGCTGCTCAAACCAAGTAGGCAAATTCAACCCAGCTTCATTGTTCTATGAAATTGTATCACGGGTTCATGGAATTTCTAAACTCACTTTTCTTGCCATCTCTATGGATTTTCGTTTTCTAACATCTGCAACAGCTTGGGTTTCTTTATTGATAGCTTGGATCCGAATCTGTTGCTTCCTTGCACTAGACATTACTGCGATGTAGCAGCCTTTTGACTTTTGCTGCTCGCGTTACTACGGTAGTTGGCGTTCACAGATCAATCAGTTGTCGACGATAAACACTTTTGGCTGGATACACTTGTTGATATGGCTAGGAGCCGACCTCAGCGGCGTTCTTGCTGTGAGTTTCTTTGTCCCATTCTATCCCTCTTAACCTTTACTCCATCCACGATCTCATGATTTAGCATTTTATAACTGCATAGTAGATTATTTTTTTCTGCTGCATAGTATCTGACAGATAGTTTACCGGAACGATGCTCATCCGTTACCGGTAGCTCTGCTGGCTTGCACCTGTTGCATTTTATTCCCTTTTTTCTTTTGGTATCGCGGCACAATAGCTGAGATGTTTCCCACCTCTAGCAAACGTGTATAGTGTGTATTTTGTTCGTCGCAATCAGCCGACAATTCAGATATGTCGACCAGCTGTCCGGAAAAGCACCAGACGGTCGTTTCGCCCTATTGGGGCTCATCAGTGGTGCGCATCCTTCGGTCCTCTGCGGAGGATCGAACCCATGACTGCTAGTGGCTCTTGCCAACTAGCCGTCCTCCATGGCGCATTTGCATAAGCTGCGGGCTAGTTGGCAAGAGCCACTAGCAGTCATGGGTTCGATCCTCCGCAGAGGACCGAAGGATGCGCACCACTGATGAGCCCCAATAGGGCGAAACGGCCGTCTAATGCTTTTCCGGACAGCTGGTCGACATATCTGAATTGTCGGCTGATTGCGACGAACAAAATACTCACGAAAATCCTTCCATTCATAAGTAATACCAATTCGCCCGTACGGATTCCACAAAATGCTATGTCGATTCATAGCTGCCGTAACCGGGAAGTCCTGACGCCGGAAGGCCGACCGCTGTCATCTGCATGGCAGGTGCCTGCATGGCAGTGGAGGATGCGTCGGGCTATATCGCATTTAGCTAACCATTCACGATAGTTAGGTACCGTCCTTCATGGCGTAGTTGCATAAGCTGCGGGCTAGTTGGCAAGAGCCACTAGCAGTCATGGGTTCGATCCTCCGCAGAGGACCGAAGGATGCGCACCACTGATGAGCCCCAATAGGGCGAAACGGCCGTCTGGTGCTTTTCCGGATAGCTGGTCGACATATCTGAATTGTCGGCTGATTGCGACGAACAAAATACTCAGGAAAATCCTTCCATTCATAAGTGTATAGTGTGTGTAGGGTGATCAGTTGTCGGCTGTTAACGATCAGTCGCTTCCTTCCTTCTGGTTACTTTGGTTTTTTTGGCAGATTTACTTTGATATCCTATTCCCTGAGCGCAGTCCTTCGTGTGATTGTGACATTTCGGGGCCACTCATACCAGTCAAATCAGTTGCTAGCAGTGAGACAAACTTGTTTCCAACACATGTTTGAGATGGCCCAGCAAAGACCCACTGTATTCTTCTTTAAAATCCAACAACGAGTGATGAAATTCTACCATGTATCATCTCGGCTTAAGTTAAATGGCGTTTGAGCTCTCATGCCACAGTTTCTGGTCATCAATGTGCGAACCTGCATCTCTCCTTGTGATTGACTGTTCACCCTACGTTTGACCGAACTCAACCACTCCATGACAGGGTGGGCCGTTCACTGCAATGTTAGCCAAGTTATTAAGTCAGCGATTCCTGTTAGAATTCCATAACGGAACTTCCGTTTATCCTACAGCCTTTTAGATCCGTCTATTCAGTCAAATACTACGATTAAGGGCCGTTGAGCACTACTTATGCCTCAGCGTGGACAAATCACGGAAATCCCTCGCTTCGCTTCCTTACGGTTGTTCAGCTTCCACCGATCTGTCACTCTCGTTCTAACTAACCTGAAGCTGCCTCTAACTTTACCCTGTGCATTCAATCAGTATTCAACTGGAGAATCGCATTTGCCGTTTCGCTTCCTGGTTTACATACCCTCCGTCTGCCGATTCGGCAACAGGGTATGCTACTTGCCATAATCTTTCAATCTCTTACAGCTTACACTCGCTGCGTTTGCGAAACATCTGCACATGACAGTACTGTCAAAAGGCACATGCGACCATCGAGCTCGGTTGCTCGTCATTAGCTGCACATTTCACGTCCATAATGTCGATACTACTGACCATTCGTATTCACTGTGTCGAGACGATTCTCAGCTGCTGTATGAAGAGTACTTAACTCCGATACATCCTGTCGGATCCGATACACTGTCTTGTTCTTGTCGACGTAGGAAACTTCATCGCCCATAATGCATGCATAAAACAGCCCTTATAGAAAAACATTTGTTAAACAGGTGAGGGCTTAAATGCTATTTTTCCACACCGGCACACAGCCAGTTGGAGCATGGAAGTGCGGGAGAAACCCATCAAGGGAATACCCCACATGGAAGCGGGTCCCCTGGGGACAGTTCCATGATTGGTCGTATTACTTTAATTGAACTTTTGGCTAAATCTGCATTTGTTATTTTTCCCATTTTCTTAATCACTCTGATACCTTCAGACTGCCAATCACTTCAAAAACCCATTTGGGATTCGTTATACAAAACAAGCACAATTAACTATTTTATGCGATCTCGTTGTACAGATTGATCAAGCCACTCAGTTGGACTGTGCCTCGCATCGTCGAGGAATAAACTGCTTATTTATTTATTTAAGGTCACTCCCAATCTCTACGCCTCCCATACCGTATCCGACTTTTTCGACCTTTTCAATGGACCATGTTTATGCGTCGGCGAAGTTGTACAAAGTACTCCTTTACTGCTTGTCGTATACGAGCAAGGATTTCACTACCAGTTCGCTTCATCTCGTAGTACGAAATGTAGCATTCAATCTCTCCGTGTTACTTTCGATGAGATGTTTTGCTTCCGTCTTTCGGCCTTATGGGGTACTCGTAGCGCATCTGTAGACTTATAGAATGCTGCATATTCTATAAGGCTGTTATCTCCCAGTTTTGTCATGGCGCTACACTCTATCACATTCTTTTGCAGAGCCTTGCGCCTCTATTCTGCGGCCTTTATCATTCAGATGATCTTCTCCGTTCACTCGCGCTTCGTGGACTGGCATCATTATCAGTGAAACTATTGAAACGCACGAGTCCCCTGCATGACACGGCGTTGTCCGATCCGACTAGCGATGTTCACTTGATCAATTCTTTCACATTCTGCGTTACAAGCTTAGTCAGATCCACCAACACTGTCGCGCGAAGGTATCTGTCAGAGGGGTTCAAGGAACTAGTTCTTGCCATGCGAACGGCATTCTCTTCTTTTGATCCCATTCTCCTCGATATTGTGGGTTTTGATACAACGTCAAATGCTTTTGTTCTGTTAGAGCCAGACACCACGCTACCCTGCTCTCACAAACCATGTTTCCCAGCATTCCTAGAACCTCATTCCCTGGGCTTGCGTTGGCTACGTAAGTATTTCTTTTTTCACACACACACATATATATAATATATATTCCATATGTAAAAACACTCACGGCGTTACTCCTGTTTCTCTGTACTCTTTAGCTAAACTGTTAAATTTGCTTACGGAACTTTGGGGTAGCTGTTCGTCATACCCAACCAAGCTGGACTTCACCCATTGCAGACGTTTGGCTTTTTGGCCTGGCATGACTTATCAGCGAGCGAAGAATACGCTGAATCTGATGCGCTCGTCTGTGGAATTCCTCAAGCTGGATCTTCTGAACTCTGCTGTACATGACAAATGGCTTACTGGACATTCACCTGGTGAGTTATTTTATCTCTCTACATTACGCTTGATTAAAACCATTTCTAAATTTTTCTTTAAAACTATTCAGCTTTCTGCTGCGATGGTTAACAACATCGGAGAGTTGTACCAAAGGTCACTGTGCTCATTCTCATTCCCAATATCGGTTGGATTTTTGCAGCATCAAATGTTCTTATTTGCCCCATTACTGGTCCACCTGACATGTATCTCATAGCCAACCTAGTGCTGGGTACCAGTTTGTGTGTCCATCTTATGCAGGCACGCTGAAGGAGGAATAGTTTGGGCGGATCACTCACGTTCTTTTGAGGGCTATGATCAAAAATGAGTCTGCTGGGAGAAGCCACACTCACACCAGTCGCATTCACTTGCGTCAACCCAGACTCAGGAGTATACTTGGAGCTGTTTTACGTGCAATGTCGTTTTTTGGTGGAGCCGTGCGGACGGTTGCTTTTTTACTACTGATGTATCTGCTTCCAGATAGTGCTTTTGTTATTGGTACAACAGAAAACTTCTCGGCAATCTCTTACTACATGCAACCGGTAGGACAATACATTTGGTTTTCGAAATTCATCAGCAGGGCGCATTCTCTGTCCGCTTTGCTGGCTAAAACCTGCATCTCTATGCATACGCGTTTTAGCTAAGAGTACTGGGCGATAGAGGTCTTGCGGTATCGGCCGTGACTCGGTACGTGGTTGGGGAATAGCGCGGATGCTCATACTCCACTGCAATGTGCGTTCCCGAATTGCAAAGGACTCCTGAGTCACGAACTTCTGTTACCGAGCCGTCACCGTCTGATACCACTGGTTTATGCAATTACGGACTTTTAGTCTTGAAATTGTGGATTTAGATTGCATGTCCGATGGATATTCGACACTACCGCTCCCAGTCAGGCAGCTGCTGCACATCTGGAAAAAAAACTGGACTGTTAATCCATTCCGGAATTGTCAACAGTGTTTAATGAAAATCATAGGAACTGTTATTTGCATTACCCGTTGAAGCCATTAACTCTGGGTTTACCGAAACAATTGTTGAGCTGATGATTGTTCCACCGTACGCTGGTGATTGCTCCGCACACATTTTTCCAGCTTCCAAAATGCGACAGCCCCTTTCGATACGCGGATACGCAGCTCGCTCACCATCTGCAACTCCGTAGACATTACGTTTCATAGGTAGCGAAATCCCGAAGTAGTTTCCAAAACGTCGTTAGGAATGTAGATTTGTTTCAGGCCTGCGGAATCCATCCATGGTGAAGATTAGAAAAGACAAACAGTCTTGCTTGTGTTGATGGTGAACCATAAATTGCCAACTGTCGAAGCGAGAGCCGAAGTCATGCTGCAACTCATCCGCGCTGTGTGAAAACAACGCACAGTCGCCAGCAGACCGCAACATACAAATCTTTGTCTCACACACTATGGTTCTTGCCTCGAAACGACTGATCTTCAGTAACCTACCATCAATACGGTGCTCCACACGGACACCGTAATCACAAGCAGCATCAAAAGTACGAGACCACAGCATTTACGTAAATATTAAACAGGACAGAGGCTAAGATATTGCCTTGCTTCACACCAGAGACAACAGCAACGTCATCCGTTTGTCCACTCAACTACACCCTCGCCCGCATACCGCTGTGCAGACATTCACTTAAACCTATAAACCCACTCGGACAACTAAACTCACCCAGCACCATTCACAATGCTTCGCGGTTCACCGTGTCATTTAGCGAAGTCGACAAATAGTGGTTACAATGGCTGGTATCGCTCTGTATTTCCCTTGCTACTGACGAGCCGCGAACAACAAATTCATGGTGCTGTGGCCCGGACGGAATCCCCATTGCTCTTCCGCCATGTTCGGTTCCACAACCTGACTGACGAGTCGGTTGAGTAAGATTCGAGCGATCACCTTGCCCACACAACTCAGCAAGTTGATGCCACAATAATTCGTGCGACTTTGCCTGCTTCCTTTGCCCTTGTGCAATGCTAGCACAAGGACATTCTTCAGTGTAGTAGGCACCTCCTCAATCCACACGCGTTGCAGCAAGTGGGGCAGCGCATTTACTAACGCGGGTCCGCTGTGTTTCAGGCGGTATTCCGTCGGCGCTGGTACGTTTGCCGTTTCGCATCTGAGCAAGTGCTCTCTGAGCTGGATACACTTTCTGACATGGCTAGGCACCAACAGTGGCGTTTGTGTTGTGAGTTTATTTGTCCCTCGGCATCCCGTTTAGCCTCCCATTCCAACCACGATCTCTTTTCCTGGCATATAAATTTTGCATAATATAATTCTTTTTGTGCAATAACGGCTGGTAGCTTTCCGGAACGATGCCCATCCGTTACTGGTGGCTCAGCTGGCCTGTCTCGGTTGCAGATAGTTCATCATAGTTCCTTCTGTTACGTATTGCAGCACAATAGCTGGGTTTTCTACCTTTACCTGACGTGTATACTGATGATTGCTGAAAAGCTCTCTGCGACCCATTCACTGTTGGTGTGTCGGCAAGAGACGTCTTCACCTCTTGTTATTACAGCCGGTGCAACGTAGGCCGCATAATCTTAGTACGGTTGTTCAACATGTAGTCAAAGTGTGTTCGCCAGATCTGTATTATTTCTGCAGTATGTGTGCTGGCAGCGCCTGAAGTATTATCGAGCCGCGTTCTCAGCGGCTGTAACGTGTATCTATACACCTCCTTCAAGGAGTCAGAGAATTCCTTATGATGGTGTTCGGCGTAGCACTCCATCTGTTTCACCTTCTCCGTCCACCATGCATTCTTGATGCGACAGAGCTGTCGGATCAGTCACCGTTTAAGTTTGCGGAAATGACGCTCTTTCTCTGCATGCACACAACATTCCCCAACCAAACAGTGCTAATCACACCAAGTATGACCGTGTTATTGTTTGATTAAGCACTGGAGTAGTGTTGGTTGCACCATTAAGGCTCATCTTTGCACCCACTTGTCAGTTGGCTCGTGTGCTTATTTTATTAGCTTCCAAGCATATTGTGCTAATTGGAACCATTTGGCATGTTTTTTACTTTTGTCTTTTTGCCATTGTGTATACACATTGGCATGGGTCCGGGCGTGATAATTACTTCGCTACGACGCATGGATGAGGATATTTTCAACTGGAACTGATTCTCGCCTTAAAAAGTTGCACCGATTTCCTTGTGAATAACGTGCGGACTGTAAGTGTGGTCATCGTGTTCCATCCGCTATGCCGTCACCCGTTATGTTTTTGAGACACAGGGAACAAAACGTCCGGCTCCTGACCTCTTCGTTCCTTTACTCATGTAGCTTACTTTGTGTCTCTGCCACTGTTGGCCAACATGTAGGTTTCCGTGTTATGTTCACTGGATGCGTATTGAGGAATAATTTTCATTGTCTCCGATCTGGATATTTGCTCAATTATTTCACACTTCCACCTGTTGTTTGTCTGCATTTACAGCCTTCATACCAAATTACTCTGTGAATTTGTTCTCCGTTTTATCGCACAGGTTGGCAGTTTCGATCTGCGAATATGCTGGAGACCCTTTTATACAACCTACCCTTGCTTACACCCGATGTGAGTTATGTGGTTTCCTAACATAATTAATTTTCTTACCCTCTTCGGTTATCATTCGCTTACCTCACTTGTTGCTTACTTTCTAGTTACAAGCTCAAATGCTCGACAGTATCGGTTTGAACTGGCCAGATGGCTCAACTCTTCTTCCGGCGGATCGATGTGATCTGCTGGTTACGTATGCGCTGCAATGGTGTGACTCACACATAACCGCGGTTTGGACGGCCGGTGCGAATCTGCTGACATTCTGCTGTAGTGGGTGAGTTCTCAAGGAAATAAGCATTCACTTTTTCACCTTACTGTGTAGTGCAATGTTTTCTTCCCATCTACTTTGCTCGTACACTTCCGTTGTTTCGTGAATCCTCTGCACGATTGCGCAGTCTCTACTTTCGACCTTCATAGTAATCAGTGTGGCGTTAAACTCAGGGCTCAGCAGGGACTCCTCAGCCCCCTTAAATTTTTCCCCCAGCTGCACAAATCATCTATCAGTGATCGGCATTTACCAGGAACAGCGTACGTACCCAACATATAGTGAATTGCAGCTCTTGTTCCACGGCGCTAGCTCATCTCGGTTTTGCACGAATTCCTCATTGCCTTTTCTTCCATCAAACACAAAGTTCCATCTGGACAAGCCAAACTGAATTCGAGTCGCATACCTACTGTCGTGGCTTCACACTGTACCTAAATACTGTCTACACTGAGACATTTCTGATGTACAGATATCCGTAGAACTCTCATTTTATCCAACTGTACTGTGTGCTCAAATTGAGAAAATGTCATACTGATGCTCGGATCTATGACATTTAAGCTGGTTCATTTACTGTGGAATTGGCTTAATCGCGCGCGCCCGATATTTTTCTCTAGGTCGTCAACAGTACCTGAATTCACTCCCACATTCCGTCTTGCTTTTATATTTGCAGAGGATACGTTGCTAAGTCTTCGATGAGCAACCGTGTTCTAAAGCGAATCGCGGATAGTTTGGGATTTTTATCCTCCGACAGTTTTATACGCAATGAAAATGGTGGAGTATTGTCGTCCATTCTGAACCGCTCAGGCTTAGGCAAGTCGCTACTCTACGGTTTCTCTTCTTTACTCGTTCCGCTCCCAAATCACCCTCAATCCTCCCCTTACTCTTATCAGTAGTTTCCCCAGATGTTCGCATCTATTTCGCGAAGTTTTAGGTTTAAACTCACTGCAAAGCCCTTCACACGCAGTTTTTTTGCCGTATCAATAGACCATTCCATTTATTTCTTTCTGATCGCACTAGAGACACTAACGTCAACCTATAACGGCGAAGAAGACCTCCGTGATGTGATTATAGATTTTTCCTATACACCATATTTTACGAATAGGCGATACAAATAACAGTGAGGCTAAGGGTACGAAATCAACAAGTCTTTTATTTAGAAGTCGTCCCGGAGAAGCAGTCAATCGATTGCTACGGATGATCGCATCGATTTCGAACTTTCTGTAATGTCCCAACCTTTGCACGTGATTACCAATCTTTGAAGATTGGCTGGATCCTTATGACGCTGCTAATTTTGCCAGTTGGTCTCCCTATTCCAGAACTCGAAGGTCATTAAGTGACCTAAAAATACAACCGAGGTCTGTTGCAGTCGTATAGTCTTTGGCGGCGGTTAACGCATTATTTTCTCAATGTCATTTGACTCCCTTTTTGTTGGGCTGATCTAGAGGTCTTGTGGAGCAGTTGATTGCTTACTTCTGAATCTCTACCAGTCAGAAGATACAGCAATTGGCGAAAGAAAAATTGGGCCATGTTATGACTTTTTCTGTTGAACAATTTGAGAAGCTGCTTCTCCAACAACAATCTCAAATGGAGGCTCAAAGGAAAAATCCTTGAAAATTTGCCACGTTGCCTAAGCCTGCCGCCTACAGGAGAAGCGGCGCGGGAAACCTGCCAATTCTGTTGCTCTTTTCACGAATTCTAACTGTAAGTTTAATTATGAAACCGATTCTGCATGCACTGTGAAAGCGTGGTTCATGCGCTAGGAAGACATGCTCCGGAAGGATATCCGTCCTATGGACGATCCCTGAAAAGTGCATTTATTATTCCGCAAGCTCGGCACAAACGAACATTCAGGGTTTGACGATCGCATTCTGCCCAAACAGCTGAGGAACCTGACGTTCAACAAAGCATGATCGCAGCTCAATGAAATGCTTAGTGAGTTAACATCTCTGTTCCGTATTCGCTATCAATGCTTCAAAATTAGCAAGCGAGTAACGGACGCGTGTGAGCGTTTCAAGCTATTTGATGGATGTCCAATTTAAGTGTCCCATTTTTCTCATTACTCTACAACCCCCTCGTGATACTATGATCCGCAAGCGGCTTCTTACCGAGCTGGATTAGGATCCAGATCTGGCACCTAATTCCCTCGTAACTGAATGCAAACGTCTGCTCACCCTGAAACACACCCCCTCACCATCCGATACCGTTCACACTGTGAAAAAACACAAATGCTTTTGGCCTATGCAAACCGTTTAAGAGAGCTCTGAACAAACCACCTACAGCAAGCTTACTAGTCATGCGACGATTGGCATTTTGTACGCTTTTGCCTATCCAAACGTGCTTTCGAAAAGTGTCTTAAGCGAGGCCACGAAGAAGAATACTGCAGCCCAGCCGGGACGAAGAACATGAAAACTTCTACCGACCACGATTCATAGTCGTGCTGATCAATGGTATCTCAACGACACAGGCCCAACCGTTGCGATCATTTCCACGAATACATGGAATCACATCAAGAGGCCAAACATGACCAAGTCTCCTAAAATTGCCCTCAACGCATCCGTTGGTGTGCCAAATTTGGTCGGCCGAGTTGCGCGCAAAATTGCATTAAACAGTGTGCATAAGAATCTGAAAAGTTCTACATGTCAGACTGGCCGAATTCGAACCTTCTTGGGGTTGATTGGATTGAAGACTTAACGCTACTTGATGTTCCCTTGAATTGGATCTGTGGTCGAGTCCGAGCAAATCTAAACCCATCGACGCCATGACACGGTCCCTGAAGAAAAAATTCGCCTCTGTTTTTCTGATTGGCCTAGATCATCGCACAAAATTAAAAGCAATGCTGCACCTGAGCTCAGGAGCCAAGCCAGTCTTTAAGGCTAAAAGACCGGTGCCGTATGCAGCCGTGTAATCGTTGCTCAAGGACTCGACCGACTAGAACGAGCCGGTGTCATCACACCTGTCTATCATTCATCTTGACCCGGCCCGTAGCCTAAAGGTAACGAGCTTGTTTTGTAATCTGGCGACGCGGGTCCGAGCCTGCCTAGGGACCGGACGATCCTCGCGGTATTCTTAGCCCACATTAGACCGGTTGTGGTTGCGCGGCAGCGAGGCGTCGGTACTGCGTACCGGCGTATTGCTGATACCTTTTTTCTATGGGCCGCACCTATTGTCACAATAAAGAATGCAAATGGCAAGCTACGCATCTATGCTGATTTCTCGACCGGCTTGAACGCTGCGCTGGACGACTACTAGTACCCATTTCCCGTACCGGAAGACATCTTCGCAAAACTCAATGGTGGTAAGTGCTTTGCCAAGCTTGATCTGTCGGGTGCCTACCTCAAGGTGGAAGTTATCGCAAACTCGAGAGAATTGCTGACGATGCACACTTATCGTGGGCTGTACCAGTACAGTCGTTTTCCTTTGGGTATGGAAACGGCACCAGCCTTTTTCCAACAATTGATGGATACCATGCTCGCGGGAGTATCAGGAGCCGCGGCGTAGCTGGATGATATCATCATGATGGCTAGAAGAGCTATTTAACCGGTTGCATGAAATGATTGGTTGTATCCAGTCGTATGGTTTCCTGATCCGTGAAGACTCGGTTTTATCCTTGAAAAGTAGGTACGTCGGTCGGATCTAGCGAACATAGAAGCCATAAGGAAGATGCCTCTGTCAACAGATCTACAACCTTTGCATTCCAATTGTGGCCTCATCAGTCATAACAGTGCATTTTTGCGCGAGCTTCATCGCCTGCTTTCCCTACTGATTTGACTGCTAGACAAGGGCCAAACCTGGAACTGGATGTCGAAATGCCAGAATATCTCTGGACCGGTCAATTCATCGCTGGCCTCAAACCTGCTTTTGATTCATTTTGATCCCTCCCGATTGATTATGGTCGCTACACATGCATCAAGCCATAGGGTTTATTCAGTAATCTTGCACACAAAATCAGATGGATCTCAAAAAGCAATCACTAATGCCGCCAACACTCTAACAAAGGCCGAAAGAAACTACAGCCAGATCAAGACAGAAGCGTTGGCCATTGTGTTTGCTGTGAAAAATAGACATAGAGCCAAGTAAAACCATGGAAATCACTAGAAGCAGACAGGTTTCATCAACGCATCATGATCATGACACATTAGCTGAAGGTGAGCAACACACTTCACTTATCGGGCTGCAGTTAAAGAAAAGCGGAGCACTTTTGTCATTTTGCACATGCCATTTTTCATTTTTTGTCTTTTGCAATCGTAAAACACTTAGCATCTAAATCTAAACAATTATGTACATAGATCCTCCACTGGTTTCGATTGCGCGCCATATTCTGAATTGTTTCCAGCCATCGGCACTCCTCGTCCCATGGTCACCAACCCGGTGGTAAGACGTGAAGTCAACGATTTCACAAGCTGTCGCCAGGTGGACGGCTGACCTATACGTGGTCTCTTCCAGTCAAATCCTGCACGAGCGAAAAGGGCGCAGTGGGGCAAACGTTCATCTGACGTGCGCAGGACGTGGTCGAGTCATCTTAACTGATACAGCGAAATCAGTTTGCTGAAGGGAATACTCGCACTCCCTAAAGACGCGACGTCTGACTTCACTGTTGCGGATGCGCTGTTGCCACCATACACGAGCGAGATTCGTGGATACGTTTAAGCGAGCTCTCCTCAAATCAAAAGAGGAAGAATGTATAGAGGTGATCGACCGATTCCGCTTCTTGTCGCACACACACTATACACGTTAGCTAGAGGTGGGAAACAACTCAGCTACTGTGCCGCAATACCTGAAAGAAAAAAGGGAATAAAATTCAACAGCTGCAAGCCAGTTGAGCTACCGGTAACGGATGGGCATCGTTCCGGTAAGCTATCTGTCAGATACTATGCAGCAGAAAAAAATTTACTATGCAGTTATAAAATGCTAAATCATGAGATCGGAGTTGGAGTGGGAATCTAAGAGAGATGGGGTGGGACAAAGAAACTCACAGCACGAACGCCACTGAGGTCGGCTCCTAGCCATATCAACAAGTGTATCCAGCCAAACGTGTTCATCGTCTTTCGGACCCCAACTAGGGAGCCGAGACGCTCCCACTGAGACCTGCTGAGAAGTGAGCGCCTTCATTCCTCTCGAACAAGTCATCGATTGGCCACCCCCTCCTCTTCTTCCACCCACATCCCCGGTGAGCAAACAACGCACGTCGAGGGAGTCGGTGGGCTGGCATGCGTAACACGTGGCCGAGCCATCGTAGCCTGGTGCGTGAAATAACGGTGCTGAGCGATTCATTTCCGTTTCCTGTGCCGTAAACAAGGCGTCGAACACGCTCGTTGCTCACGCGGTGTTCCCACCAGATGTGAGCTAAATTTCGAAGGCATCAGTGGTCGGACGTAACTTGCCTCTTTATGTGCGCTGATCTAAGGGGCCAGGTTTCACAGTCGTACAGTAGAGTTGAAGGTACCGCTGCATTGTACACTCTACCCTTCAGGGCGAGAGGGTTGTCGCGCCGGCGCCATAAGTGGCGAAGGTTAGCAAAAGCGCCTCGAGCTTTTGATATACGGTTCGTCTTCAATCCCACGGGCGCTGATACAACTTCCCAGGTAGTTGAATTTTTGAACGACTTCTATCTGATCCCCACCAAGGGTCAGCGAAAGAGGCGGTCCAAGCCAATCTTGGAGGAACGCTTTGCACTTCGATGGTACAAAAAAAGCCCGAAGTGACGGACAACCAGTGCTAACCTGTCCAGTGCCGCTTGGCACGTCTGGGATCTGTCACAGATGAGGGCAATATCATCAGCATACTCCAAGTCAAGAAGTCGTTCTCCTGGGAGCAGATCCACGCCTTCTAAGTCGTTTCCTGTAAATGCGATTTCCATGCCTTCGTCAATAGCGAAGTTGAAGGTGACAGCGGGCATCCTTGTCTCACACCGCTGGAGATATTAAAGGGTGACGACAGTTTGCCATAAGCCCTCACTCTGCCTGAGCTACGCGCGTTTAATAATCGGATAATATTTACATATTTCTCATGTACATCTTTCCTGAGTAGACAGTCCCAGAGTGCACGTCTATCCACCGAATCGAATGCACCCTTGATATAGAGGAACACGACAACGGTGGACCGCCAGTATATGTGATGGTGCTCCAACAACTGACGCAAAGTGAAGATGTGGTCAATGCAGCCACGACCTCGACGAAACCCGGTTTGCGCTTCACGAATATGGCTTACACAAGTGCCAGTCTGTGAAGGATGACAGAGGCAAGTAATTTGGAGGTGATGGAGATCAGATTGATTCCTTTATGGTTGCCGCATTCCGATCGTGAGCTTGCCTTGAAAGTTGGGACTATGACGGAGCGGCTCCAGTCGGTTGGGACAGTTTCCTTCTCCCACAGTTTCAGTAGCAACTCGTATAAATCATTTACAAGAGCAGGTCCTCCGAATTTGATTAGGGCTGGAGGTTGATCACCTGGTCTCGCGGCTTTATTTAACTTCAACGGTGCGATCTCACTTTTGACTTCTGAGCGACAGGATGGATCCAAAAGGACAGCCCAGGGAACGGAGCGATCAGTAGCCGGCGAGAAATCTAACAATTCCGACCGATTGAATTGCCTTTCAATGTGTGCTCCAAGCTTGAGTTGTGGGTAGGCTGTCCACTCTCGTCACGTATAGTTTCATTAACACCAGGTCTTCTGCTGCCCGTTTCCCGTATCAGCCGGAATAACTTACGATGGTTACCAAGGACAGCGGCCATTTCCATCTCTGATGCCCGATGAGACGACAAGATTCGCGGTCTCTCTTCAGGCTAGCACGGAGTTTTGCCCGGAGCTCTTTGCGAGTTTCATTGTGTTCGCTTTCAGCCGGAATATGCCGGCGAGCATCGATAAGTTCCAGAGACTGCGAAGAGACCCATTGTCCATGTTGGCGATCAGACTTACCGTATGAGGATTTGCCTGCTGCTAGTAAGGACTGGTGGATATGAGACCAGTGAACTTCAACTGCATCCAGTGAGCGCTTACTCAACTCGCATGACAGCGTACTTTGATAGGCATTCAGAACAGCTGGTTTTGCCAGTTGGCTAGTGTCAATGCGCTCACAACATCGCCTTGGGCGTCCTCCAAAACGCATCCGCAGGTCAGCACATACAAGTGCATGATCGGTGTCCACACCTGTGCTCCAAATCGAGCGACAGTTCTGGATGCAGCCTCTCCATCGGTAACTTACCGCAATGTGATCAATTTGCGTCCATAGCTAGTTCGAGGCTGGTGGGCGCCAAGTCACTCTCCGGCGGGTGCTGTGTCGGAAATTAGTGCTCGCAAGAAATAAGCGAACATCTTCACACAAATGAAGTAACCGCTCACCGTTATCATTACGGGAGCCTACACCATGTTGGCCGCCCAGATGCAGTTTATCAGTGGATAATTTTCCAACTTCAGCGTTCAGATCCCCAGCCAGCACAACAGTTTCCGAGCTTCTTCTGTGGCGAAGGAGGTCGTTCAATTGGCGATAGAAGTCGTCTTTTACCAAATCATCGCTAGAGTTTGTTGGTGCATAGGCAGCGATAACGAATAGACACCTGTTAGTCCCGCGCGACTTCGAAGCTTTGAACGAGCCAGCCAATCGGACCGCACACAACCGGCTACTGATTGGAATCCAGTCAAGCAGAGCAGCTTCAGCCCGGGGACTCAGCGCAATAACAACATCGGCTTGGTCGGTGCTCGAAGCTGCATCGTCACTGGATTGGCGAAGTAAGAAAGTGCTGCTGGTGTCACCTGAAGGGGATCGCAAAGTGAGCACAGAGCTCGAGTCTTGAAGGCGGGTCTCCGATAAGCAGCAGATATCGATTGAGAGGGTCTCTAATGTTCGGGCAAGTGTTGCCTGTTGACCGATCTGTAGCAAAGTGCGCACATTAAGGCATGCCAATCCGAAGGACGATGGAGGGCTCCAAATGGAAGTCGATGAACTAGGCTTGGCCGCTTGGTTGGACATGGGCTTGTCGACAGGACAGGAATGACGCTCCGCGTTCACATGTGAGTTGAAACTAGAAGGTAAAAGCCTAGCAAAGCGAGGTGGGAGAGGGCCAAGAATCCGGGGGTTAAAAACAAGGGGATAAAAGTCAAGCTGGAACGGGACGGTAAGATAGAGAAAACGTAGGAGGAGGAATAAGGAGTCGGGAAGGCTTGAGCAGTGGCATCCAAACCCCTGTCTGCCCTGCTGGATGCAGCAGATAGGGCACCGTTGATTATCCTCTGCGGTGGCCAGAGCATCAAGAAACTGTTCGAAGAGAAACTCATTGTATTGTGTGGGCAAGATACTGTCAGGTTGCCCAGGCCTAAACAGGAGAACGATTAGGGTTCTCAACCAAAGCCTTCGGTTCAAAAACCTGACCGCAAGGCAGTGGGTTTGATGGTGGGTTACAAGGAGTCCGTTTATGGAATAAGGAGCCACCTCATTCTAACCCCCAATCTAGAATACCAGGAGGCTCTTTGTCTGGCCTCTAACCATTGACCAATCTGGTATGAGTGGCTCTGAAGGTGCAAAAAAACACCACCCAGCATAGCTCAACGGATCGCTGAGGCATACAAACCATCGCATCACGGTAAGATCCATCCTCATTGCGATGGATTAGGTCCAGCCTCATTCCTGTCCCAATCAACACAGAATCCACTAATACCGGATGAGTTTCACTAGCACCGTCTATGATGAGCGGAAAGCTCCGTATGACCTTCGATGCCATTTGACCGCGCTCAGCACCCTCTGTTGGTGAAACGAACCGCAGAATGAAACAAAATTCTAACCGGTAGCATGGAGCCCAGAAGCGATCATTCATAACGGAACAGGCAGTACTAATACACTACTGTTGGGAAGGCCACGCGAAGTGGACATCTATCGCTGTCAAAACCAAGCGCGGAAACGTAATTTATGACGTCCTAGTAAGGATGCTGGTCTGGGCTTGCCATGCAAAACGGCTCCGCTCAAAGCTGTGCCAACCAGAAGAAGCGAAGACTGCTGGTCTCTCGTTCGACTTGTTGGCAAGAACCTTCAACTTACCGAAGCGGACCGTAGGCAGCTACTGTCAGCCGAGCAAAGAACTCAGACCACCGACCGAAAAAGCCGCTTTTCGAGCACTTCGGGCGAAGTGATGGCCCGAAAAACACAGGACACCGTCCAGGAGGCTACAAGTCAATCTGATGCTTTTTCATACATCGCAGACGTCGTCTCAGGAGGGAGGTGTCCAGGAAAAGCGCTTAATCAATGTTTACCGATCATCGCATCTATTTAGAACTTTCTGACTGTTCCCAAGTTTGCACGTCACTCACAACCTCCTGAAGATTGGCTGGACCGGTATGGCCATGCTAATTTTGCCAGTTCATCTTCCTCTTCCAGAATTCAGTGAATTCTGGATGAATGAATTCTGAATGAATGAATTTATCGCGGACAAAAAAAGCAAACGCTTATTATTTTTCCATAGTTAAAGGAGTTCAAACATGGATGTATCAAGTAATAACGTGTAACAATGGACATAGTTCGGTGTTGTTGACTTCCACGTATTGAGGACGTGCTGACCACAAGGCCCAAACACTCGACTCAAAATAGAAGTCGAAAGATGCCAACAAGGATCACTCTTGCGAAAGACAAAACGAGGTAGTAAGAGACGATTTCATTCGTTTATAAAGTCCTCATGCACATAACCTTGAAACTGTGTGGAAAACTCATTGGTTGCACCAAGGTCATGACCTTGAGACAGCAAATAATCTTTGAGCCATATATCTGGAAGCTGCATCCGACGGATCCCGCTAGTCTGCGTCCCATAACATTCGGTGACGTTGTCCCGTGTCCCAATTACTTGGATTAGATCATGTAATGCATGTGGTGCAATGCGTCATCAAGTCGAGTTATGGATTAGGAGTTTAGATTACAGAATACGGAAGAACGTCGCCCGGCTGGTATTGACGAATGGTGAAAATGTTTCGGTGGCATCCCAACCAGCTATATTGTGTCACCGAATTCAAATGGTGGCCTTCCAGTGATATGTTGTGGCTGTGTTTCAATAAGGGAGGTTAGAGTCTTTCAGGATCTGATACACCAATCTGTGATCACCTCGTCGAAGACGATACTGTTCACCGGAATTTCCTAGAATATTTAGCCTAGTATAGTTAGCAAAGTGGAGCAAGCCCTCAACCTTTCTTGCCGCCCTTCATTGTGGATTCTCGAGAACAATGAGGTCATGCTTTTGCCGGGAGTGCCACACCTACATGGCGTGTTCTACGTGTGGTCTCGAAAGCGTTGAGCATTTGCGAAAAAGGGTAGGATCAAACCAGCCAAACGTATTCCACACTTGGCCCAAGTGTTTGCTGGCTTCTTGCACTGCTTTATCAGCCCGTCTTGAGCATCCGAGATCATCGTGTACGAGTACCCCAAGTTGGTTTTCATGAGAAGCGCGCTTCAGAACGTGTTCTGCCAATCAATATTCGTAGGTGCTCTGGGGACATATGCTCACTATTTTGAACTTGACTTGATTCAACTCAAGCATGTTTTGCGCCGACCATTCGTAAGCGCTGTGGAGATCACCTAGCAATGTTATGTTGTCCACTCGCTTGTTTGCCCACCAAATCTTGAGATCATCCGTGAAGAGTATAAAGTTCGACTTCAGCGCGAGATCGTTTTTTGTAGTCTAGGTATAGCTACGGTTCTAGTGCCGAGCATTTAGGGACGCCACAGTGAAACTCTATCGAACCGAACAGGATACTACGAATCCGCACATTCAGGCGTTGGCGGAGTAGGATTGAATGGATCCATCCTTGGATAAGATCACCGATCCCATATCTCCTTAGATCGTAAAGAAGAACGCGATGACCTACACGATCAAATGCTTTCTAGAAATTAAGGTATGCGGCGTCGAATCCTTCCCCAGCGTCGACAAATTTCCTCTAGCTGACACGTGCTAACAAAAACTTCTAGTACATGAACGGTTTTGGCGGAATCCATGTTGCTCCTGCAAGATAATATTGTACCTTTCTAAATGTCCCACGACTGCAACTGTAACGACAGATTCCATGACTTAAACATCATCATCATCATCATTATCCTAACCGTTAGCTGCAAGTGGAGAACACCTCAGCTATTGTACCGCAATACAAAAAAAGAAAAAACATGCAACAGGGGCACGCTGGCTGAGTCATCGGTAACGGATGGACATCGTTCTGGAGAGCTAACAACCGGCTATTGTGCCGCAAAGAGTTATATTCTACCTACTAAATGAGATCGTGTTTGGAGGGGAAGGCTAAGCGGGAGTGAGAGGACAAAGAAACTCACAACAAGAACTTCATTGTGGTCGGCTCCTAGCCATGTCAACAAGTGTATCCAACCAAACATGTTCATCCTCCTTCGGCTACCAACCAGGTCAACTTCAAATTAAACGCTTTCACTCCTCTTGACGAAGTCATCAATTGGCCACCTCTCTTCCATTCTCACCCCCGGCGCATAAACAGCACACGTCCCAGGAGTCGGCGCGCTGGCATGCGTAGCACATGGCCAAACCATCGGAGCCTGGTGCGTGAAATAACGGTGCTGAGCGGGTCGCTTCATCTTCCTGTGCCATAGACAAGGCATCGAACACGCTCATTGTTCTCACGGTGTCGCCACCAGATATGAGCCAAACTGCGAAGGTACCGGTGGTCCAACGTAACTAGCCTCTTTATATCTGATGATCTAATGAGCTAGGTTTCACAACCGTACAGTATGGTCGAAGGTACTGCTGCATTGTGCACTCTATCCTTTAAAGAGAAAGTGATGGCGCGCCGGCATCACAGACGGCGAAGATTAGTAAAAGCGTCCCGAGCTTTTATACGCTTTGTGACCTCGTCTTCAATTCACAGTGCTGATACAACTGCTTAGGTAGTTTAATGACTTCCAAGTGATCCCCACCGGGAGTCAGTGCAGCAGGCGGTCTCTTGCAGGAAAGCTTTACACTTCGAGGGTGCAAAGCAAAACCCGAAACGGTTAACAGCCAGTGCTAATCTGTCCAGAGCCGCTTGGCACGTTTGTGATCTGTCGCAGATGAGGGCATACTCACTTGGGAGCAGCTCCACACCTTACTCCTGTCCTGTGAACGCGATTTACGTGACTTTGTCAATAGCGAAGTTGAAGAAGAAGGCTGACAGCCAGCAGCCTTATCACACCACTGGAGATATTGAAAGGCGGTGATAGCTTGCCGTAAGCCGTCACTCTGCTTGAGCTACTCGCATAAAGCGCTCGCATAATATTCACATACTTCTCGGATATACCTTACCTTGGCAGACAGTCCCAGAGCACATCCATCCAAAGAATCGAAGGCACCTTTGATACCGAGGAACACGAGAACGGTGGACTGCCAATATATGTGACGGTGCTCCAACTGACTCAATGTAAGTATGTGGTCGATGCCTCTCTGATCTCGACGAAACCCGGCTTGCTCCTCACCAATCTGGCTTTTACGAGTGCAACTCACTTTGTTGTAAGCAATTTGGAGGCGATGGGGATCAGATTGATTATTCTATGGTTGCGGCATTCCGAACGCGAACCTGCTTTGAATATCTGGACAATAACGGAGCGGCACTAGTCGGTTTGGACAGTCACCTGCTTCCACAGTTTCATTAGTAATTCGTGTACATCCTCAACAAGAGCAGGTCCCCCGAATTTGAAGGGTGCCGGCGGAAGATCATCTGGTCCCGCGGTTGAATTCAACTTCAGCAATCTGATCTCACGTTCGACTTCTGAGCGAGAGGGCGGATCCAAAGGGATAGCCCCGGGGACCAAGTCGATCATTGGCCGGTGAAAAATCTAACAATTCCGGTCGAACAAATTGCTTTTCAAAATTCTCAGCCCAATGCTCTAAGCGCTTTGACAAGTTGTGGATAGGCTGTCCACTCTCTCCACGTATAGTTACACTAACACCAGGTCTCCTGCTGCCCGTTTCTCGTAACAAACGGAATGACTTCCGATGGTTACCAAGGGGAGCTGCCACTTCCATCTCTGATGCCCGACGAGACCACCAGGATTCGCGGTTTCTCTTCAGGCTAGCACGGAGTTTTGCCCGGAGCTCTTTGCGAGTTTCATTGTGTTCGCTTCCAGCCGGAATGCACCGGTGAGCATCGATAAGTTCCAGAGACCGCGAAGAGATCTAATGTTCATATTGACTAGTAGACTTACCACATGAGGATTTGCTTGCTGCTAGTATGGTCTGGTGAACATGCGACCAGTGAACTTCGATTGTATTCATTGAGCGCTTACTCAGCTTACTCGATACATATACAGAACAGCTCTGTTCGCCAGTTGGCTCGTGTCAATTCCCTCACAGGGTCGTCATGTGTGTCTGCAAAAAAGCACCTGCAGATCAGTACATACAAGTTCATGGCCAGTGGCTACACATGTGCTCCGAATCGAGAGACAGTTCTTGACGCAGTCTCTCCAGCGATAACTGATCCCCGTGTGGTCAATTTGCGTCCAAGGCTGGTGAGTGCCATGTCACCTTCCGACAAGTGCTGTGTCCGAAGTTAGTGATCGCAAGAAATAAGCAAGCATCTTCATATAAATGAAGTAATCGCTGAATACGGGAGTCCACAGCGCGTTGACCGCCCAGATGCAGGTCATCAATGGACTATCTTCCAACTTGAGCGTTCAGATATCCAGCCAGTGCTACCCTGTGCGTGCTTTTTCTGTGGTGAAGAGGCTCGTTCGGTTGGCAATAAAAGTTTTTTTTTACAGGATCGTCGCTACCGTTTCTGCTGGCGTATGCAGCGATGATGAATGGACACATATTAGCATCGCGTGACTTCGGAGCTCCGAACTGTCCACACATCTAGCCACTGGTTCGAATCCATTTAACCAGCGCAGCTTCAGCCCGGTGATTCAGGTCAATATTAACGCCGGCTTGGCCGGTACTCGCAGCTGCATCGTCTCCGGATAGGTGCAGTGAGAAAGCACTGCTGTTGTCACCTGATAGGAATCACAAAGTGAGCACAGAGCACTAGTTTTGCAGGCTGGTTTCCGATAGGCATTAGATATCGATCGAGAGAGTCTCTAATCTTCGGACTAGTGATGCGTGCTGCCGAATCTGTAACAATATGTTTACGTTGTTTTAAGCCCATCTGAGGGAGGGTAAGGGGCTCCAAATAGAAGCCGATGAACTGGGATTGTTCGTTTAGTTAGACATGGGTTTATCGATAGGGCTCTGCGTTTGCATGTGAGTTGAAACTAGAAGCTAAACGCCTATTAAAGGGTGGTGGAGGGCTAAGGATTGGGGAGTTGTAAATGGGGGTACAAAAGGGAAGTTGGAACGGAACAATAAGCGTAAAAAGCCTGAGCTGTAGCATCCAAACCCGTCTACCCTGTTGGATGCAGTAGCTATGGCGTCGTTGATTATTCTCTGCGGTGGCCAGAGCATCAAGAAATTGTATGAGTAAAGATTCATAATATTGCATGAGCAGGATACTGTCCGGTTGCCCAGGCCTAGACTGGAAAACGAGTAGGGTTCTCAAACAAAGGCTTTCGTTCAAAAACCTGACCGCAAGGCAGCGGGTTTGGTACAGACTACAAGGACCCCGTTTTAAGGGCTTGTGACCCATAAGGCTACGGGACAGCCAAGATTTTGTGATTATCCTTTTTCGGTTGAGTAGATGCGCTCAGATTCAGTAAAACTGCTACGGTACAATAAGAGAAACACTGCCTAGTAGATTCTTCTCCTTAGAGCTTGTCGGCAGCATGCACTTAGATTCCGCATGATCCGCCTTCAAAACTACTCTGTGTGAGTCAGCAAGGAAGACACTGGGTCATAGATAATGCAGGCGGCCACAATGATGCAGTTGCACGCTACTGACGTGGGCAGCTCATCTCACGAAGACCCGGTGTCTTCCAACACAAAACGACTTTTCTGTACTGTTTCTCTTTGAACAAGAGAGCCTAATTGAATGGTCGCCTGTTATTTAATATGTTTTATATAGTCTCGAATGCTTTGCAAGGCCACTTCTCTTCCTTTGGCGTGTCTCATTGTGTGCAAACCGGCATCTTTGTATTACAACGTTTTGCCTTACATTTAGTTCATATACTTCACTTGAACTTTCACCCCTGGAAGACGATGAGTCGCCAGTTTCTCTTCGAATCATCATCATTCTTCTAAAGCTCGTTATACCTTATTCCGTGATTTTGTTCGTCTTGTTTTATTACCTGACTATTCTGCATTTCCATGCCCCGGTTCTGACGTACTCCATATTTTCGTGAGGAAAACACGTTGAATGCAACGATTGTGCTGCACTCACTTACGTAGCCTTACTATTTCTTAGACAATTTAATTCCCTTTAACTAAATATTTAATCGACACAATATTCTCTTTTAGGTTATCTCCTTGCGACAGCCAATCTCCTCCATCTGCAATCTGGCGCAGTTCCACGTGACTTAATTTGCTACCTGCACTCTGCCAACTTGGCCTGTTGTTGCCTCCGGATAGTTTGGCGATGCTTGGAACTAATGGGTACCAACGCTTGGTCACCAGAGCTCAGCACTCATGAACATCAAACCTATGTTGCAGAGGGTGAGTATCCAGTTTGTCATGCGATAATGATTGATGCAGCCGTCATTTCTTCAACGTTCTTGTATCTACTGACACATTGCTCACAAGCAACTGGTTTAACCGCTGTCTGGTAAACTTTCTGTATTAATTCCGTTACCGCTTTGTCCAAGAGCATATCGCTGCTCTAGTCGCCGATTACCTATTACTATTTCTGAGCCATTTTTCCTCATCCTGCTGTTGAGTCTTCCGATCTGCGGCTGATCTCTACGGTTTTCAGGCGCACCCTCGTTTCGGTGTTTGGCTCAATCAATCTTGAATGCCGCCGCGGCCAGTTTTCCACTTGAGAGGTGAGCTACTGGAATGTCTTGCTTCTTTGTAACTTGATACTGTTGTATACAATACCTATCGTAGATTATTCCAATCATCTACTCAAACTCATTCGACGACGAGGCGTTGTCCCCTCCTGTTCTTTAGCTGCCCTAATGGGACGCAGCTCAGGGATTCCGATAACGCGCAATTCTCGGCCAAACGCGACTGGTATGCCATCGAGTTGCTTCCGCACTACCAACACATCCTGTCTTGGACGTGGAACGCTTTGAGGGTAACCCTTTTTGTTTTCGGAATTATTATTCATATCCTGTCGGCCATGTGATTTCGCTTGCTCACAGGTCGCCAGACTCTTAGACTTCGTATATACTCCATTATTTTCGTGATCAAAGAAATTGCTGCTATTTTGATCCCTAGCCCTTCGTTTTTTCTTAAATTTTTTACTCATCATGATGTTGAACATATGTCGCGGATTCCGAAGAGATCCATTTTCGACTACCATCATCAACAGCATGAAATCAGCCATTTGAACTGATGCTTCGCTGTGGCACACCCACAAGGACTTGCGGAACGAAAAATAATATACGGGAGATAAAGAGACTTACTGTATAACCTTAGTACCCTAAGCGAACATTCAGAGTCAAGGCGCCTATACATTGTCAACAACATACCGTCACAAACAGCAGGCTATCATGTAAGGATAAGGCCGCATCTGCGAGACGACTTTTGTGGCTTTCACTGCCCCGCGTCATAATAAGCCATTACTCTGCAGATAACTCAACACTAAACACACTTTAAACAGGCAATCCGACTAGGAGAGGGCAGCAAGCGCGCCATTGGTGCCGACTGCGAGCCATGTCCTGTAACGTCTCGAGCTAAGCACACGGCGGGTCACGTAGATTCCAGCCCGAAGGCGAGAAGAACCAACGGCACCGAGTTTGGTCGTCAGAGAATTCATTTTTCACTGCCAAGTTAATTTTTGCCCACCTCGGGACTTGTGCTATTGTACATCTGGCAAACGAAACAAGGCCGTTATCGGTAAGCGGTGACCGGTCATGTGTAGTATGTGCCCCTACATACCCAACCTATTCAGTGCTCTCTGTTGTTCTAAGGAACTAGCTTGGTTGTCACTGCGTAGTACTCGCCTACGCATATCATCGTTGCTGACACGGTGGCGTCACCCGACACCAGCAATGCTCAGCAGACGACGATGATCAAAGACATGAAGGCGCCTGAGATCCTCACATCGAAGGGGCCAAGGTCCAATACCATTTAGTAGGATGGCCCTCACTGTGGCCTTGTAAACACGGATTTACAAATGAAATAAAATCCCTTTCTGTCGCCAAAGATGTCCCAACTTCAAAAGGGCAGTTCTGGCTTTTGCAATACTTGAAATGACTCCAGTTGCTGTGCGCCCATCGTTGGCGATACAGTTACCAAGGTCAGTAACTACCTCGAGTTTCTCGCTATCAAATGTTATCAAGTGGCTTGTTTTCTTGTAACAACGCTTTGCACCTTAAAGATGCGGCGCGCATACCAAATGATGGAACTACCATACAGAGGTTATTCAGGGTTGATATGTCGCCCTAACATCGTTAAAAAACAGGCCAATATCGTCCGCATAATCAAGATCAACCAGCTTTTCACCAGACAGCACCTAAACGCCTGCATCGTGAGGCCCCGGTAGGGAACACACCATGATGCAGTTCACGACAAAGTAAAACCGAATGGGGAAATTAGACAGCCCTGGAGAACGTCACTTGTTGTCGGAAAGCTATCTGATGAGTCACCGTAGGCCCTTTACCGGATTGTGGCTGATCTATGGAACTTGTGAGCTGCTGGGATGAATACATACTAATTTTTTGTCGGTTTGCGCACGTCATTTTGCAGTTTTAAAGAGTTCAGTCAGACTTGTGCACATTGCTTCCACTGCGACCGGGTTTGCGCCATTGCTTCCAGTGTTGTGAGTCATTGGCATTCTTCATCTTTGGGTCCCCAGCCAGGGAGTCGAACGGAGCCAGCGATGGCCAGCCAAGATGTCATTGATTTTATGCATTGTCGCTAGATAGACGGTTGACCTCCACGCGGCCTTTTGTAAAGTAAACCTGCGTGCGCATACAGAGCGCGGCATAATAAACGCCCGTTAGTCATGCGCAAGAGATGGTCACACCATCTCACTTGACAAAGCCAGATGACATTTCAAGGCATCACATTCGTCTTGCCCAAGACGCGGTGTCTAACCTTATCATTGCGCACTCGATGTTTCCAACACACACGGTTAATCATCCGGAAATAGCTACTGTCAAAGGCGGAGAGACTACGCTTGCCTTCCACACGGATCCGGCAGGATTCACATCCGTATAGCAGGATCGCTCGTACACTGGCCTTGTAAACCCTGCCCTTCAGCGAGAGTGAAGGGTCGCGACGACGCCACACATGTCTTAAGATAACAAACGCTAACCGGGTTTTAGCGATTCGAAGAGATACCTCTGCTCCGATAGTGCCGTCCATTGCTCATCCTGAATCACCAGAGTAAGAAGACATCCAGAAGCAGGGGGCCAGCTGAACTGCTTTCGTAAGTTCTCTGCCCAACGAGCCATACGGCGCACCTTATTGTGATTCACTTCACTCCTGCTGCCTGATTGTCTCACTGACACCTGGTATTCCGGGATTAGCGATGTTGATCGTTTGGAAAAACTTGCAATAATTGCCTACTGCTCCCGTCTCCTCTATTTCTTGAGCCCTACTGATCCACTAGGCTTTCTGGTCAGCATGCAGGCTCTGTTTTAGTTTACGCTCAATAGTCCGTTTGGTTACATTCTGCTTAGAGCCAGCTTGGAGTTTTCTTCTGAATTCCAACAGGTTCACCGATCTCTCAGATATCCAGTGACTGATGCGGTGACGATTGATAGTGCTACAAGCAGAGGCTCCCGCATCGTGCATGGCGGCCGAGATCCTATTTCACTGTAGCTCATGGACATTAGAACGAGAGAGCGAAAGTTCTTTATGCAGGACATCCTGTTAAGCTTGTCTGTCTGCGGACTGAGATAGTTTTCCAGTTGCCATTCCAGATTGATTCTTGGTACGCATCCCGGTAAAGTTTGTGGAAAAACCACATGCAGTAAAACCTCCGTGAGTTTACCACACAACGGGCTTGGCCAAAGTGGTCAGCATATGAAGATATAAAAATGTGTTAGCTGTACGCCGTAGCTGGGCCTCACTGCCGCGCGACCACCATCAGTCGCGCGCGGGCTGCATATCGCGAGGATGCCCACTGCTACACGGATTCGAAAGTACGCATCCATATTGAACGTCCAAATAGTGCGAAATAAAACGGTCACTTCAAGAGGTCGTCAACTTCGAAAGTTTTACTGTAATACCAAGATATGATCAGAGTCGACACAAGTATTCCAAAACGGGCGACGATCCGGGATAGAATCATGTCATCTGCAACTTATGGAAACGTGTTATATTTGGGCCCGTCGCTGAACAGCCAAGTGGCATTTCAGCTCCCACTGGGTATAAAAGCGGTGCTACTAAGAAACAGCCGGTGATCTGCACACATTTGCAACAGACGCTCGCCATTCTCCATGCGCTCAGAGTTAAGTCCGTACTTACCACCTAGCTGAGCTTCTGAAGAGCTCAGGCGACCTATTTTTGCAGTCGGAGCCCCAGCGACAACAACCACATCAGAATTGGTAACACCGCGAAGGAGCGTGTTCAGTTCTAGGTATAAGTTATTCTTGACAACATCAAAGCTGCAGTCAGTGGGTGCATAGGCGGAAACCACAAACAAACAGCGTCTAGCTATACTTAGTGAAACAACCTTTGTCCATGTCGTCAAACGGGCTGTGCACAAATCTGTTCACGGTTATCCGTACAATCAACGATGATTCGGCCTTGGAGGTGTGAACAATGCCCACTCTAGGTTGACTATTGGTTACCGCATAATTGTGCAACCATTTGCGTAAAGACAAGCCAGGTGCAGTTAGTTCAACAATCCCGTGAGTCTCATTTATCCTTGTGTCGGATACACAACACGCGTCAATATCCATGGTGTCCATTGTGCATGCCAATGCAGCCAGATGACTTATTTGTCTTAGATTGCGGATGTTGAACGCCACCAGGGAAAGGGGACAGCGTGGCCTTATGAGGGAGTGTTGCTGATAGGCATCCTGTGGGTGGTGCGGAAGATAGCTGCAGATGTTTCGACTCCAGTCGCATTGCGGCTGTTGTCAGTTAAGCTGGGAATTATAGAAGGAAAGTTACTAATGGGGGTTGGAGGGGAGTAAGAGAAATAGACGGAAAAGGAAGAAGAGAGATGCCCGTAGTAGCATGTTTTCGCTCATCTATTCTGCTGTATGCAGCTGATAAGACGACTCTCGATACTCTGCGCGACGACTCATGCAGGATGTAGTTAGGGTTTGGGTAAATGGTCATGGTTGTCTGTCTGGCTGAGATAATGCCAGGGCGCCCAGACCTAGATAGGTGGAGGAGGACTAGAGTCCACAACCAAAGCCTTTGGCTCGAAAACCTGTCCGCAAGGAAACGACCGTGGCAACGATTCGGTTATACAGAAATGGACACCATGTCAATTTTCAAATCCCACTCTGGAGAAGCAGGAGACCGAGTTTATCTGACTTTTTAGATCATGCCGATACAGGCGTGTCTCCCCTTGTCGAGAATAAACGTTTATTCATTTGTTTATCTATTGGTCAACCTGGCAGGTGTAGCTTTCGATGCCCCCACCCCTTAAAGCTCAATGGGTCGAAGAGGTACGCTAACCGTTGCACCATTTTAAGGTTCAGTCTCGTTGCGACAGTTCGACTGATATCGAGGAGGGCTTAACCTTTTTCTTTAATATTATACAACCAGTGGCTCAGCTGCCTTTCAGATAATGATGCTATTCGCAGAGTCGAATATTTTGTTCCCTTACTTGGCATTGACGTTGTAGCTGAGCAATCGAGGAGTTGCTTTTAGCACTGTTTTGCTGCCACGATAGCCATTGTGATCGTTTTGTACAGTTCAGCCGACCTTTCATTCTGACCAGTGGTTCACCAGTCCAATACAGCAGTCCGGCTCAGCCACCTGCCACATCTTACTTTCATCTACAATCACTAAATTTCAACTTCTATTATCCACAAATTGTTGTACAAGTTATGATGTCCAATAATCTTGCATGTCATATGGTAGATTTGTTCTATATGATTGTCTATAACTAGACCTCTATCACGGTTTTGAAGGCTTCGTCACTGTGGGCCACGTCAAATAACGCGACGTTTGCTGTGTAGACTTGATAAACCTGTGTTACTACTGCACGTATGCCACAGGACACTCCATCATCGGCTGAACTTGAACAGCCAAACAGCACAGTGCCACCTGGAGTCGTCGCATACAAACGACTAAAACGTGTTTAAGTGAGGTCCATCGCAGCCAGTTTCCAAATCAGATAGTCGTCCACATGCCCGGAAAAGCACTAGACTGCAGTTTCAGCCTTTTTGGCATCGTCGGTAGTGCGCATTCATCGGATCCGTCAGGATTCGAACCCATGACCACCAGCAGCTTGCACCGCCAGTCAGCATCTTATGCCACTTGGCCACGGAGAAGAGCTTCGGACCGTCATGATTTGCAAGCGAAAACGTGTTTAACAGATTGTGGGATCCCATTGGTCACTGTGCTTCGTACTTGTGGCTATGGGAGAGGCACCCCTCGTGCCTACAAGTGCTCGCAGTATATGCTGTTCGACCACATTTGAACGACATGAGACTTATATCATCTATGTCATTAAAGGGTAGCACACGCTAATTCGCGGGACACCGGCCAAACTTGGCTAGGTTTCTTCAAAACCTGGAAGGTTACTATCCAATCATGTATCAAATTTGCTATCGCGCAGTTTAACGCTCAGTGATTTGTGGTGCAGCGCGGTGCGATACATAACACCTGTGACATTTAATCGACCTTGTCTTTCGGAACACAAAATGAACTACGAAACATCGAGTCTGTTCGTGGGTGGAGATGTATGCAGTGCGCGCTAAATCACTTCACCGAATATCGAGCGAGGTCGCATGGGATAAGTACTCGCGTTTTGTCAGTCAACAAGCCCAGTAGGTGAACGAACCTGGCGGGGCTTGCTAAAACCGTGACGACATGCCTTAGTTTGACTGATCTGACGAATAGACTCGGGTCTCAGATCGAATGCTAGCACCATAGTCGCTGTAGCGTTACATGGTTTTATGCAACAAACCGACTAGTTCCCATCACACTGTACCACACAAGTCGATTTCTCAACATGCAGATATGATTACCTCCTCCCTCCGTCGGTGTGACTCACCTATGCTTAGTTGCAAGTTGCCATCATGGCTATACAACAGTCCGCTTGACTCAAAGACACTTTTATGTCGAAAGCGAAATATAACATAACGCTTACTGAAATGATCTGACCATCCCATGTAACAGCTAGTGCACAAACCTGTGTCGTTACTAAGGTTAAATCGCACATCGCTTGTACAGAATTGCAATACTGGTGTGGTCGCTGGAAGTCTGACACGTCGACGTATTAGGTTTATATATACGATATATGACCAACTTTTCCGTATGCTAACAATACTAGGTCGCAATGACAGTGCATGTGTCAACCTATATTCTTACCTCCGTTTGGTCTCGCGCGCTTGATGCAACCTCGTTGATTTTGGCTGCCTTTCTTGCCAGGAACTGTCGTCCTGTTGTATATCTGCTTTACTGTGTCTCATACTAAACAAATTTGCTGCTTGCTTTGATTTGAAATAAATGAGAATATGCGTAGCTCGGGGTGTGGATGCGGATTTTGGGCGGTTCTCCGAGCTGACTGATTATTGTGTAGACGTTTCGTTGCCTGACTAGGCAACATCATCAGTGCGGTTTCAGGGGCCTGGTTCGCAGTGCCTCGTAAGTCGCTTACGAGGCACTGCGAACCAGGCCCCTGAAACCGCACTGATGATGTTGCCTCGTCAGGCAACGAAACGTCTACACAATAATCAGTCAGCTCGGAGAACCGCCCAAAATCCGCTTGCTTTGATGCACGATTACACTCCTGTTAACATTCGCTTCCCATTGATCCACTTTTTCGCCATCTTCAATTCCACACAGTTGTCCGCCGATGTATTAGCGCGTTGGGTTGTGGCTGTTCAATCACCCGCATTGGAAGTCGAGCTGGACGATGAAATCTCTGAGTTGTGCACATTCATTGGGTACCAATTGGTGCATATTTTGCTGGGTTGTCGTCATCGAGTGAGTCTCACTATGCAAGGAATCCTCACGGTTAGCACTGTTTTGTTGCCTTAAATATAGATCCAGTATTGGCTTCTGTGTACACGTTTGAAACGCCTAAATTGCTTTACTATGGTTTCATTGTCTCCACGCGACCAACTGAATGACGAAAGGCGTTGTCTTGCAATGTCGTTTCCGCTCAGTGCGTGTGCCTATCTAGACATCGTTTGCAGTTACATCGTGTCAGGAAAGTTCCAGGACCGTTGTCACAAGACTTTCCTTTCAAACCCAAACATCACATAGGTTTTTTCTTCTTCACCGTGGCCCCCTGGACTCTAATGCACTTTCCCATACTTCTCTGTCGCGCTTGCACGCATTCCTGAAAGTATTCTTCCGAGATCCTCCGCACCTCCATCGTCACGTCCTTTTTGACGGTATCCATTTCTTCAAGACAGGTACCCTTGGTGACCCCCTTGAGCTTGGGTAAGAGGAAGAATCGCACGGAGCCAGGTCGGGCGGGTAGGAGAAGTACACTACCACGGTAACGTTCATCCCGACCAGGAGCTGTCTGACGCTCAAGGTATTGTGAGCGTTGTCACGGTGAGGTGGTCACGAGTTGTCCTGCCACAACTCTTACCTCTCCTCACGCACTGAACGAAGCAGTCATTGCTGTATATCCTTGTAGACATGTTGCTTGATCGTCTGGCCTTGTGGCAAGAACTTGCAGTGGACGACTCTCCTCACACCGACGAATCTGATCAATATGACTTGATTTCAGTCCTGGTCGTTGAAGACCTGCTCTTGGGGTCACCTTCCGCATCCTCTTATCCTTCTTTAAGCGTCTTACATCACTCTGAACACGTAAGCGTGATGTCCTCTCATCTCCTTACACTAACTATAACAATCCCAATGCTTCTGGCGGAGTTTTCCACAAACGTATCAGAAACTTTAAGCTTAGCAACCTGAAACAGATGTGTAAATAGCATTTTGTTGAAAAAAACTTTGACGGCTGCAGAGAGCTAAAGTCACAGTTACTCCAGCGGCGTTACTTTGGGTTTGAAATACATATTTTGTGACACCATTCATGCAACACGTATGTCTTTTCATCTTCCTTATTCCTTTGGTTAAATGGTGTCGCCGTGTGTTGCATGTGCGATTTCTAATTTGGCTCTCTGCACCATTTTCGATGCTCGCATCTAGATGCCCAGCTCGACACCGTTGTAGTTAACCGATGCAACCTGTTATTAAGTACCTCTAGATAACCACTTTATTTAATGGTGTGCCAGTTTTAACGTTTCTATTCATGGTGCTTTTTCTTTCAACCGGATTATCTTCGTGCTTTCCTAGGGCACCGTCGAAGCGGTCTCTAGCAGCCTGCAGTTGTATCTATCGATTTCACCACTCTATTCTCCGGACGGCACCTCGGTTAAGATTTTCACAAATGCGTCCACTTCATGTTCACGTGCTCTCCTTTCGTGTGAGAAGGTTCTCAATATCTGCTGGGAGACCTTATGTAGATGTCGCTATTCCACTACTCGCCGAGCGGCTGGTCTGTGGCCTGCGGTCAAGGCCGCTCTTTACGCAGAACAATCACAACGGGGACATCGTGAGGTAAGATACTGTTAAGCTTATCGGTTGTCCTCTTTCTCTTACTTCCATCTATCAATCTTGTTTTCTAATCTATTATTTCAAGCCTCATCTCCTCATTGGTTGGATACAAAGGCTGCTAGGATTGTTCCACCTAGAACTCTGTGAAAGTCAACGACGCTTCATCTCTGATGGCCTGTGCGATCCAACGGAAGCCCTGGCACTTCACATACTTCGCGGGATATTTCTGGACTCTCATCTCAAACCGCACTCGCTGTTAGTGCTAGGCAACCCGTCAAGTAACTTCCTTATCCAGGCGCTCCAGCAAGCCGTACTGCCATTGTTCAACGTTCCCTATTGGACTGTGTCAAATGCCGCGTTACAGTTGCACGGTTAGCACTGTTCACTTTGTTACTTTCACCCACGGTTTATCTTAGCATGTCTGCAGATTTTTCCCGTTGTTCAATGTTACCGCGTATCCCAAGCTTACATTTCACATCACACTCAGTGTTCAGCTGAACTTGCACTGCCGGAAAAGTGGGTTGTGCATTACCTCGAAATGCGCACACAGTTGAGCTGAAATTCCATTATTGGTCTCTGCGTATACCTAACTCTGTACGTTTCTTCAACGACTGCCTCACAGTTGGCGGTTTAATTCATGTCTGATGGGAACAGCACGTGAGCAATGAGCGTGTTCGACGTAATCTATTTGGTGCATGAAGAGCGAGTGAACCTCTCATAACCGTTATTTCGCATACCAGGCTCCGATGGCCTGCCTGCGTGTTGCGCATGCCAAAACAACGACATCCGCGTCATGCGTTCTTTGAGTGCCCGCGGCGTGGATGAAAGAATAGGAGGGGTGGCCAAGCGATGACTTGGTCACAAACTGAACGAGCTCTTTCGTTAAGGAAAAGTACGGACATCGTATTGCTTGCTGGTGATTTGAACATCCACTTCGTAAAACTGTCCACTGATGACCTGCATCTGGGCGGTCAACGTGGTGTGGACTCCCGTATTCAGCGATTACTTCATTTATGTGAAGCTGCTTGCTTATTTCTTGCGATCACTAACTTCGGACACAGCACTCGTCGGAAGGTGACATGGCGCCCACCAGCCTTGGACGCAAATTGACCACTCGGGGTCAGTTATCGCTGGAGAGACTGCGTCAAGAACTGTCTCTCGATTCGGAGCACATGTGTAGACACTGACCATGAACTTGTATGTGCTGCTCTGCAGGTGCGTTTTGGCAGACGCACACGACGATCGGGTGAGCGAATTGACACCAGCCAACTGGCGAACAGAGCTGTTCTGTATACGTATCGAGTAAGCTGAGTAAGCGCTCAATGAATACAATCGAAGTTCACTGGTCGCATGTTCACCAGACCATACTAGCAGCAAGCAAATCCTCATGTGGTAAGTCTGCTGGTCAATATGAACATTAGATCTCTCCGCGGTCTCTGGAACGTTTCGATGCTCACCGGTGCATTCCGGCTGGAAGCGAACACAGTGCGATTACTGATTACTGGTTAGAAGCAGCAAGTAGAGTTTGCTCTGTGTGGCTGCATCTAATGTCACTCAGGGACAAAGACCCGTTATGTTGCGTTGCGCTCAATATATTTTGCGTCGGCAAAGTGTTTGTCCAGGAACTTCTTAAATTCCGACACCGACTTTGCCTCAACTACGTGCTGCGGCAGACCGTTCCATACATTCACCACTCTGCGTTCGAAACAGTGTTAGTGAGCGACCTTCTTCAAATCCGATACAAGTTTGTACCGGTGTCCTCGTGTGCTGCTTGATGTGCGCAGATGAAGCAGCGGTCTCAACGTGGGGTAATCTCCCAAATGTTATATCCGGTGCGTCATGATGAGGTCAGCTCGCATTCGACGATAAGCTAGGGTGTACAACCCTAGTTGATTACACCGGTTTTCGTACGACAAACCTCTTTAAGTTGGGAATCAGCCTGGTGGCTACATGCTTCACTCGCTCAATCTTTTCTACCTCTCCCCGGGTGATAGCACAATACGCGGGAGAGCCATACTCTAGTATTGCTCGTGTTATTGAGACGAAGAGGCGAGTGCTAATCTTTTTGGACCAAGTGCTGAAGCTGCGCCTGAGTGCCCAAAACATACGAAGGCTGTTTTTTATAGCCTATTTATGTTGTCCCTAGACTTTAGGTCGTAGCGTGAGAGCACACTGAGGTCACGCACGAAAGGCGCGTGATGCAACGGCTGACCAGCCACCGTGTACGTTCGACTGTGCTCACACTTACCCAGCCTCATGAGTTCCGACTTGACCGGGTTGGTCGGAAGATTGACCTCTGTAGACCACATGGAGAGGCGGTCGAGGTCCTGCTGAAGCAGGTCACAGTCATTGGGTGTGCGGATTACTCCCCACATCTTCATGTCATCTGCGAACAACACACAAGGTAATTGGAGTAGCTGAGGCACATCGTTTACATGGATAAGAAACAAAATCGGCCCCAGTACAGTGCCTTGGGGCACGCCACTGCTCGATGGATACCAGTCGGTTAAATGGTTGTCCACCTGGACCCTCTACTTTCGATCAACAAGGAAATTCCTGATCCATTGGTGCAGCGAGCCACCAACAGCCTGTCGAGGAGCACTGCACGATTTACCTTGTCAAAAGCCTTACTGAAGTCAATGTAAATGACGTCGACCGATTTGCCTTGGTTCAGCGCTTGTAACCATTCGTGCCTCGTCAACAGTAGGTGATGCAGGAGCGACCTTTCACGAAACCATGCTGTGCGGGCGTCAAGTGGTTTTTCAACTCGAGAAGCTGCAGAAGGCTCTTCTTCACGATCTTTTCGAGCATCTTTGTCAAAACAGCGGTCAGGCAGATCGGCCGGTAGTTATCCACCTTGCTTGGGTTACCATCTTTCGGTCTTGACTATACGACTGAGCATCTCCAGCCGCCCGGTAATATTCCAGTGGATAGTGACCTGTTGAACAGAAGGCGAGATAATTTCCGATAGGTACTTGAGTATCACTGGGTGGATTCCAGCTGGCCCAGCAGGCTTCGTCCCGGCAATACTTGCTAGAAACTTGCGTACATCTTCAATGCTGCAGTCTAGGCTGTCTAGTTCAGCGTGAGCGATACTCGTCGAACTCGTTACAGACTCACAAAAACCTCTGGGCAAAACTCCGTGTTATCCTGAAGAGAAACCGCGAATTCTGGTCGTCTCGTCGTGCATCAGAGATGGAAGTGGCAACTGCCTTTTGTAACCATCGGAAGTCATTCCGTTTGTTACGAGAAACGTGCAGCAGGAGACCTCGTGTTGGTGTAACTATACGTGACGGGAGTGGACAGCCTGTCCACAACTTGTCAAAGCGCTTAGAGCATTGGGCTGAGCACTTCGAAAAGCCATTTGTTCCGCCGGAATTGTAGATTTTTCACCAACCAATGATCGCTCTGGTCCCCGGGCCTGTCCCTTTGGGCTCTTTGTTCTCCGAAACGATGTCCGTTCGTTACTGGTTAGTCAGCCAGCATGCCCCTGTTTCATGTTTTTTTTTCTTTTGTATTGCGGCACAATAGCTAAGGTGTTCTCCATCTGTAGCTAACGTGTATAATGTTGTTGGTGCTAACACTTGGTGCAACCGGACAAGCTTGGGATGCGGAACGAATGGCGGAATTCCACACCCTAGTTACTGGTCGGCTTTAGGCTGTCAAATAATTGCTTTTGTGCACATAATGCTGGCTTATAGCAGCAGTGTCAGCAAACTGAACGTGACCCGAGACCAATAGGTGTTTGTATATAGAGGAAGCTGGCGGCCTACGCGTGCACATAATATGGGTAAGGTAGGAACTCTGTGCAACTTCCCACTGAACCCAACTGGGCACCTTTTCCTTTACTCAAGAATTCAGTGTCCTATCAGTTCTGCCTATGTAGCTGTCGCCGCAGTCACGCACAAATTTATAGGCACAGTGTAAGTCCGACCCGATAGACTGAGCTTCCTTCGCTGGAGGTATGGGCAAATTTCTAGTTTTGTTCATGACGACAACTTGTGCAGCATGGTAACTTCCTTGAGTAATCGAAGTTGTCTTCAGCGCGGTTAAATCACTTTTGATAGGCGACTTGACATACACATTCTTCTTGATTGTCGTGTGCTCCAATTCCTTCGGCCGTCGCAGTTGGCTGTGTTTCTTGTTGACTCTTCGAGGGTAGTCGTTCGCCATATGTGTTGCTGTACTTAACACAAAATAATCGTCCTGACAGTCGACCGAACAAATTCGTTTGCCAGGACCAGCTTGAGTCTTCACGACTGTACCTTTGTACCACACTGGTGTGAAGCTGGTGAAGTGCAAGTACTGACCGGACCAAGTTGATTTTCCGTAAACGGACCTCTTAGTTGATTCATCATCCCTGCGACTGATGAGGATGTCCATATATGGTGACCCGTAAGTTGGCGTGCGCATCGTCGAAGCGTTCTACCAATTGTGCGAGCTGCTGCCCCGACGAACAAAAGGCCAACATATCGTCAGCACCGTTTGTAGTAGGGTACCTGGGTTATTTTCGTAGGTGAACTTCCACTATTCCTTCCGCACCTCAAGCTTGTCTGGTTGCACCCAGTGTTAGCTATATCTATGCTTCTCAGTTATTACTAACGGTACTGAGGAGACAATACGAAGCGCACGCATCTACCAGCTTTCATCTTCTTTCCGTGCTTTTCAACTTGTTTTGGGAATCTAACATTTTAACTTTTTGTATTTTTTTATTCTGTAATGTTTAGTATCTCACTTTCTCGTGTCTCTTACTTTCAGCTAGCCTGTAATGATGATGATGCATTGCAACCCATTAGTTTCAGGATGGTGGCAAGCTGCAACCACTGGGAATGCATTCGAGTCCGAAATTCCTCGGTTCGACGAGTTATAATAGCTTTGCATTACCCTGGTCGCCTTGGCTTAGACACGAAGTTGCACGTGACACCGAGTCCAGTTCCTATCCATGCACGTATTCACCTAACGACTGTCCTCGAAACCAGACAAACAATGCGCATTCGGCCGAGTGACTATACCATTTTACACGCATGTTAGCGCAGTGCAGTGCTTTCAAGTTAGCGAGGCTAAGAACGCTGTTTTGACGTCGTTGACACTCTCATTGGTCATGGGACGTTAGCCAATGAGACACCAGTTGGAAGCCCTCGGCATAAGCGACAGACAGTCCAATGAAAGTGGTCGAGCACCACCTTCTGTTCCATTTTGATGCATATGTGAAGCAAACCTAGCTAACGTGAAAGCACTGCACGCGATTTCGAATATGTGCCACGCTAAAAGCTTGGTACAATGCGCTAACATGCGTGTAAAATTGTCTAGACGCGCTTACGAAACCGACCGATGCACGCTCACGTGACCATGCGAGTCACAACCAGCCCACAGAGAGGACAAAAGATGAAACGGACCTTTGAGAGCTCTTCTACGACACGCCATGGCCGAACACAGTTGGCACAGCCGTTCATTTTGTGAGAGAAATGAAGCATCACATCGGGTATGTGGTTTACGAAAGCCATTGTTCACTTTGGTACGGTTGTGGACTGGCTTGTATTAGCTGGAGACTACTGCATCATGTGTAGGAAATGGACTCCGCGTGGCGCAACCCGCGTATTGGGGTTCGCAGCGCAGTTGCCATTTTTGCGGTATTACTTGACGTTCCCGCAACACGTGTCACCGTCTTTTTTGGGCTTTCAGCAGCCTGATGGACTGTGCTAGCGGAACGACATTTTCTAGATATTTACGACGGCACTAGTGATGAGAACTACCACTGCGTATGTAGGTAACTGGGATACTTGGGTTGATGCTATCGTTTGGCAACACTCGCCATCGTTGAAGCTGGTAAAGCGCCTTGAACGGTCTGTTTAATCACCCTTTTTCATCCCTCACTTTGGTATTCACCTCATCCATCTAGGGCTACATAATCATATTTCTTCTTGGGTTCTGTGTACTTCTCCATGTCCATTGAGTTCTCCACGCCAAGCCAAATCCCCTAAGACTACATTATTAGTTATTTTCATCATTGCTCATTCGCATACGTGCGGGCTGCTTTCAGTGAAATTGGCTTTCTACCGAGCGATCTACCTACTCCGGTTTCAGCCCCTGTGTGTGGCCTGATAAATAGGTTAACGTGAGGAGCCATGCGCTTCGGCGCATGTTTCGCGCCTTCAAAGGGTGTAATACTGTTACATGACTGTGCTGGCATCCCTTCCCTTAGCACCAAATAACCACGGACAATAATGGATCGATTCGCTTGTGTTGCCAATTGTACTATCCTTGGTTGGTAAGTCACTCAAGCTGTTGCTGTGGTCGGCAGGGCTTTGCAGCTTTGCAGTCATACTCACTTATGTGGAACATGGGACACAGGGCAGTTGGTCAAAATCTAGCATGCGATGGTAGAGGAGTAAGTTTCTGAATACACAAAATGTTTCATTTATTACAACAAAATAAGTGTTGCATTTTCCCGAAGTACTGTTCAGCAAAGTTTATGCACATTTCCATACGCCCAAACCATTTGGAGACGCACCTAGACCATCCCGAGGCAAATAACTCTTCAAGCAGCTCAATAAGGGCCTCTACTGCAGCTGCTGGAGACTCGTGGTGGATTCCACACACCATGCGCTTGACATTTGGGAACACAAAACAAGTCACACGGAGCCAGGTCTGGACTGTAGGGTGGGTGACCAATCTCCTGGATCCGTTCTCTAGCCAGAAAATCTACGGCGACATGCGACCTATGTGCAGGTGCGTTGTCATGTTGCAACAAGGTTCCATTTATTCGAGTCCTTGGATAACACTTGGATACAGCTTCCAGCACTTGTGGCAAACAGTTGGTAGCATTCCTATCTCCGGTAACTGTGCGTTGCTGTACGAACGGTAAAGTAGCCACATGACCAGCCTTGGTCACAAACACAGTCGCTATGTGCTTAGCCGCACTGCGCTCAAGCCGGAATTTCTGAGGCGGTGCCCCACTAATGGCCATCCACTGAGCCGATTGTTGCTTGGTCTCTGGGTCGAAACTGTACACCCAGGCCTCATCACTACAGAGCATCTCCCAAACAGCATTTGAACATCCACCATCAAACCTGGCAACCATGGTGCGGCACCAACCCACCCGAACTGCTTTGTGGTCCTCACCGAGCTGATGTAGTACCCAGCGCGCGCAAACCTTTTTAAGGCCGAGATTCTCATGTAGCATGGTGTGGATTGATCCCGATGAGATCCCGATGGCTTTCCTCAGCTGTACTACAGTCACCAGTACGTCCTCCTCCAGCACCGCTTGCACAGCAGCCATGTTGTACGCGGTGGTGGCCACCATAGGTCGACCACACCATGTTTTATCATCTAGGGACCGCCTGCCACGCTTGAATTCCGCAAACCACTCAAACACCGTGGTACTTGAGGGTGCATCGTCACCAAACGCAGCACGCAATCGCTCAGCACTCTGGTGCTGCTTTAAACTACATTTGTAGCCAGAGCAAATCATCGCCGTTATGTGCCATCAACTGAGTTCCATTTTTACAGCCGGAGTATAGCGACCGTTATGACTTGTGAGCTGTGCTGGGCTGCTGATACAGGGTCTTGTGGTTTGAAATCACTGAACATTGTTCAGAATGGATTGCAGTTCACATTTTTCTTGCCAAATCATCTACACCTAATTTGAGTACTGCATATCCGGAAACATGTTTCTCTGCACTCTTACAACGATGAAGTGTAACGACGGCAGCACTTTGAAGGCATGGAATGACTTCTTAGTTTCGATAACCAGTGAGAGCCCAAATATCATATGTCTAATTGTTAGCTGGCTGACAGTTGACTACAGACTATCTGTAAAAGTGGTTTAACTGCGTACCACTTATACCCACAAGTTTTTTGTTCAGGTCTCTGATGTTTGCCAACAGTATACCCCGTTGAGAGACCGCAGTGTGACCGTAGCCACTTTACGCAGACTGAATCCTTTTGCTACATAGCCTCTTCTGCTATAGAGCGACTGGGATCGACCGCACCAGCGGCTTCCCAACCGCAGCTTCGCAGGATTGACGCTGCACTTTCATTTAATCCATTGTTTCGGTTCTCCGTCTCTTCATTCTTTTCTCAATGGCTTCCTTTCTCTTGTTTTGTCTTCCCCTTTCCCACATCAGCACATTTGCCTTCACTGTAAATAGGAAAGGCATAAGCAGTGTACCACACCAACGCATCGGTGCCAAGTGACCACAATCGGTTGCGCGCGGGCTGCGGATACTGTGAATTCTCCCGCATCTACGCCGATTCGAACCTGTGACCTTTGGATTACTAGGCAGACGCTTTGTGCCAATCAACCACTGGCGACGCGAGTGAGAGCAACTGAATCCAGCAATCTTCTTCACTCAAGCAATTGAACTCGTGCTAACACTTGCATCTAATAACTAATACCAACCAGTTAACCGCTCATGCGCTTCTCCCATAGTATCGGTTTCTAGTGCGGCCTCACACAAACGTGGGCCATCGCCATGAACAAGCTGAGCAAATCCGTAACTCTGTTTACATCGCTTTAGCGCAGGAAACAGGTCACTGTGACATGCTGATTACCGCCCACAATTTGAGTCTATGTTCTCTCCCATATTTTATCAATTACTTTTTAGTTCTCAGTTGCATTGATGCATTACCATCGTTTTCGTCTGCTGCTGTATGCTTTCGTCTAGCTGCTCTGGTACTTCGCCTGACTGGGACGGATACAGGTCGCCCACTACTTTCCGCAATGGAGCTATTTGGCCGTTTTGATGATTTGTTTGCAATTTGCCTCCATTGTCTAGAAGAAGCAATATGCCAACACAACCGGCCTTCGGTTACTCCCACACTGGTTTCAGTTTTAAGCCTACTCGCTCGATTGAGTCAGGGAGTCATGCATGTGTAAGTATTATTCTCTCTTCACAACTGCACTTAGTACAATTGACCCATTTTCTTGATTCCTCGTTATCTGTCGCCTGTTTGGTAAGCTTTATCTTTTTTTCTGTGCGATGTGTCTCAAAAGTCGAGTTCACTCGACGCAGGCTGCTATTGTCACGTGCTTTCCAGGTGAGACGCCCAACTTCCATCTCATAGTGGCGCAGTCAGTTAGTACAGTTCAATTATTCCGAGCAGCGAAGTGCGGGGGATCCACGACTCACATCGCAAGAAAAGCAATAAATAACCATTACAGGACAGTGCGGTTGGATGCTAATGGACCGTAGAGAAAATGAAAGCAGTAAGGAGGTGCGTTAGACTAAACAAAATAGAACGAAAGTTAACCAGATGCAACAAACCGAATGCAGGAACGCCACTGAATTGGCGATCAGGCCATGTGTGAAAGGGTCTCCAACCATTGGGTTGGACCATTCCGAGGTCCCCATCCAGGAAGACGGCACGCACCGGCCTGACGAATTCTCAGTTAATTTCTTCAGGCTTATATATCACGTTATGCAGCGGCGGCGTTCGACGCACGCAGAGGGCCGTTCACGGGCCTACGGAGGAAATGACCTGACCAACTTAAGCGGTTGCGTTTAAGCAAGCACTCGAATGAGGCTCCACAAGGCTTCTTGCCAAAAGCCAACTGGTGGACCTCAGCATTGCTCACTCGGTGTTCCCACCAGACGTGAGCAATACCCCGCAAGCACTGGTGCTCAAACACGGCTAAGCGTTTAATGTGTTCACTGAAAACAGCCCAGGCCTCTGATCCACACAGTAACGCCGACCTTAACGCAGCGCTGTACACCCTACTTCTCACTGATAGTCTGTGTTACGGGAGTCCGTCTATTGCAGCCCTCGAAGCCAGCTGTCTCTCTGAAGCAGCCTGGAGAAGATTAGTCGCACGCCGCCTGAAGCTGATTGGCTGACCAATGGGAGTAAGCCAATGACATCGTTTTACCTTGAAGTGGATCGATGAGAATGGTCTGCCTTGAAACCGTCCATTAAACGCAGTCCTTGAACAGCACAAAAGCGAGCTTTTGCTCATCTACTAGTTGCTATATTTAGGAACATTCATTTAGGTCATCCTCTCATGAACTATTTATTTTGCCTGTACATACTGTCTTCCGGGTGTTCCATACAATTTCCGCCAAAGTCCCCTGCCTTCTGATTTGGGAGGTGGCTGTATCGGTTATCCGTACTGTCAGCGGAACCACAACAGTCTGATATTCCGTCGTCTCCATAAATGTTTGAGTCTTTGGAAAGCTACACGGGCCTTGCTGAGGCGTGATGTGACCACCGGAGGTAGTACAGCTGCCAAAGTAAGTGAACCGAACCACCACTTCCATTGCTTGTTCGGTAATAGTTAAAACCGGAGGTGTGTCGGTCCAGTCCTGCAACAGTGCCATGCACTTTGAAGGTGCAGAGTTCACGCCAAAGTGTGCAGTGCCACGCGTAATCCGAGCTTGTCATTCGGTCACCTGATAAAACTTTCACTCCGGTAGAGTTTGAAAAAAACCGATTCATTCATGGTCATTTCGACCAACAAGTTAAAGAGAAAAAGAGCTATGGGACAACCCCGATGGACTCCATTTGTCGTGGGGAATTCAGGAGACAGCTTCCCGTGAACCCTTACTTGGCCTCGGAGGTCACAGTAGTGAGACTTCGGATTGGGGAGGCCTTTAGCTGGCACGCCTTTCATGGGTGATAAGTTATGTCACAAGCTGGGGCGATAAAGTGTCGAAGGCGGCTTTCAAGTCAAGGAAAACCACCAGTCAGACGTCTTTAGGGATATCTCTGCACTAACGCAACTAGGGAAAAACCAACCGGAGGCTGCTAACCGCATGCGATGAGGCTGAACTTTCTCGTGATGCGGTGGTTTTCGCGTCCTCACAAACGAAAGAGTTGTGCTAGGTGGCGCTTCTTGCATGTATAGAGAATTCATAGTAACAACCTTGCTTAACATTGTCAAAAGAGATGCACGCAGACGGCTGGTCACGTGAATCCAATCAACCGTCTATGACTCGGCCTTAGAGCTGAGGACGATAATGGCTCCAGTTTGATCTATGGTCGTTGCATTAGTATACCCGACTGCGTATAATCCGAGGCGAAAGGGCAATCCGGGCGCATTATAACAACTGCGTGCCACTGATGTCTGTTGCGGGCGACGATATCAATTATTTACAACCACTGGGAGTCAGAATCGGGTGGTACCCATTCTGTAACTGGAACCGATTCGACGGGTTTTCCTTATCCACATCATTGGTTGTCCATCGCAACACGTTCTCCAGTCGCTTCCGAGGATAACAAATAACGCTCGATGAAGTAAACGGTAGACTGGAAATTTGTGGAAAATGTAAGCCGTGCTCTTCGCCTCCAGGAAAAACGTAACACAGAAGCTCCATCGGCCAGCTAGAGAGGGCACAAGCGGCATGTGGTCGGAAACTAGGACAACACACCGAGTGAAGCACCGCGTGTGAAAGCACGGTATGTTTGGAACCGTTGCAAAAAACACGGTCAACCGAAATGATGAGGAGGGTGCAAAATTTTCGTCAGTCTGAGCCAGTCAACTTGGTGAAACTCGTGAATAACGCGTGGTAGACAAGCCGTGCGAATTTGTTGAACCCAGAAAGAGTGCATATATCGGTGGCCATTGAAGACAAGGTTCAATTGAAAAATCCCATTGATTGATCAGAAGTCTGTGTAAGCGAACATATGCATACAGACCCAACCGGTCGTCAGTCAGCCAAATTGATTCTAATGCGCTGTGACAAACCGTCGGTTAGGTTCCAGTTGTAGTCGTACACGCCTATAGGTCAACTGCAGTCCGTCCTGGCCAAGGTAGGCTCAACGCGTGCGTGAACTTTTCTGCATGCATGGTGCTGGTTCGTACAGCCGAATGGCGATGGCTTCTGCGGCGTCTAATATCCGCTTACGGAAATACTTTGATCGATTTTCTGGGGCCTGATAGATTACTTTGAACGAATCAACCGGCTTGGTGGCGTGACCCGTATCCGCAAGATGCGTGGCGATGGCAGCGTTGGTGACCTTTTGGCCTCCATTTCCGAGCCAGGCCGGATGGTGTTCCCTCACCCTTTCGGATAAGCGTCTTGTCGTACGACCAACGTAGCCTGCTCCACAGGAACAGGTAAAGGAGTAAACACATTGATTTGGTGTGGACAGGCAGCTTATCCTTGAGGTTTAGTCTCACCATTGGGCTGCTGGTGAACCGGATTTGCAGCCTCGCCGCTGGGAAGGTATTCCTGAGTGTGGACGAGAGACGGCGGGATAGATTTTCTGATACTGTTTCCCCTTTGTAAGACAGTTGTAGGAAACTAGCTTTCCGTTCCGCCTTCAGGACCATAGGTGCCTCCCTGTTTCGCCCCATATTGGCATTAATGAAATTCTCTGGGTAGCCATTCTCTTTAAGCGTCGATCGTATTAGCTGCAACTCTTCGAGAAGAGTATCTTTCGAGCAGATTCTTTCAGCCCGGTTCACGAGACTGAGAACCAAGTTTCTCTTAATCCGAAGCGGCACAAATTTATGAAAGTTTGTGTACTGTCCATCCCAAGTGCACTTTCGGTAAGCGCTACGTTTTACTGCACCACCATCAAATCTTTGTAGAGCTACATCGAGAAAATGAAAAGCGCCGTTGTCTTCTACCACGTAGGTGAATTGTATAGCCTTGTGAGCCTGGTTAACTACGCTGGTGAGCTTCTCGATGTCACCGGAGGTGTCAAGTAGGACGAAGATGTCATCTCCGTAACGGTGGTATAACGTGAGGCTACTAGTGCTATGGCTCGCGTACTCCCGTGAGCCATTGATTTACAGTAACTGTAAAATTCCCATTTCGTTATCAAGGGCAAAAGACGGAAGGTAGACAATTGTTTTCGATGATTCATCTTCAGACCCGTACAATCATATGAGTGAAATAGAAATGGGCGTAAAAGTGGATTAACGATCAGTTCAAATGAGCTTGATCACGTGCCGACCAAAGGCATGAACCAGTAACAAACAGCAAACTAGGACAGAGGTGCAGTTGCACAATTGCAATTGCTCTCAGAAGGATTCGTTTTGGCTGGCCAAGGTAGCTTAACAGCTTCGATCAGCTTCTTTTGTGCACACAAAAGCGGTTGATATAACCGAATGCTGATCGCCTCGGCAGTAGCAAGGGTGCGGAGGCGCAGGCCTTTCGACTGGAGTGGAGGGACCCTGTATCGTATTCGAAAGGCACTGACTGAGTCAACCGCATGCCCACTGTCAGCAACATGAGCCATATGGTTGGCGGCGTCCGGTTTCGGATTTGCCTGTCACTGTGGCCAGCTACAGGACGCCTGCGCCTACATGAGCCATAACAGAGCTAGTTATAGTCCCAGTAACGCCTCGACACAACCAGCGTGGTAGGTGCTCCTTAATGCGCTTCGACAGTTGCCACGCCGTTCGACCGATGTAAGTAGCGCCACAGGCGCACTCGAACTGATAAATTACCATAGAAGCGGTCAGCGTCGGTAACTTGTCTTTGTTGTGAATAAGAATGAGTGGCTCCGTTGAAAAGGTACACCTAAGCTTGGCTGCTGGGAAAGTTGACTTGACAGCTGTTGAAAGGCTTCTAGTTACATGCTCAGCAGCGACGTCTCCCTTAAAGGGTAGTCGTATGAAAAGTTCTTTTTTCTCTGCTGTCTGAACCTGCAACTGGTCGGGCTTATTTTGCATGTTCCTAAAAATAAAACGATCAGGATATCCGTTTTTGCGCAGCAAATTCTGAGTGAACGTCAACTCATTATCCAACTTGTCTTCAGAACAAATCCTGCGGGCCCTTGTGGTTAGACAGCGAATTAGGTTTCGCTTATATTTCAACGGAACGAAACTGTGAAAGTTCGTATACTGGCCACTCCAGGTTTTCTTCCTGTAGACCTGCCGTTGGATCGAGCTGTCTGCCCTACTAGTTAACAGCACATCAAAAAACGGCAACTGATTGTTCAATTCTTTTTCGTAGGTAAACTGCAATGATGCGTGGGCCCGATCAAAACGGTCAATAACAGCGTCAAGGTCAACAGACTGGTCGGCCACGACAAATTTCGTCCATATAGTGGTGGTAACATTCAAAGGCCGTGATCTCCGCATGTAACTTGGTATACTCTAATTTCGCCATGAAGTCACCAGCTAACAACGGACCCAATGGCGATCCCATAGCTACACCATCCTTTTGTCGGTAGTAAGTGCCATTGAATAGGAAGTGTACGTTCCAAGTGCAACGCAAAAGAAGGCTTTTCAAGCCAAGCAACGGTATGCATATACTTGCTTTTGTTTTTTCTATGTAGGAGCGATCGATCGTCTCGAAGTGGCACGTTGGTGAAAAGCGATACAGCATCCAAGGAAAACATTACTTTCTTACCGATGTTGCGGTCTTTGATGCTTTCGATGAAATGAAAGGTGTCACGAAGGCTGTATTGTTTAAGTCGCTCGGGATATAACTAGCTCTGTTATGGCTCATGTTGTTGATAGTGGGCATGCGGTTGACCCAGTCAGTGCCTTTCGAATACGATACAGGGTCCCTCCACTCCAGTCGAAAGGCCTGCGCCTCCGCACCCTTGCTACTGCCGAGGCGATCAGCATTCGGTTGTATCAACCGCTTTTGTGTGCACAAAAGAAGCTGATCGAAGCTGTTAAGCTACCTTGGCCAGCCGAAACGGATCCTTCTGAGAGCAATTGCAATTGTGCAACTGCACCTCTGTCCTAGTTTGCAGTTTGTTACTGGTTCATGCCTTTGGTCGGCACGTGATCAAGCTCATTTGAACTGATCGTTAATCCACTTTTACGCCCATTTCTATTTCACTCATATGATTGTACGGTCCTGAAGATGAATCATCGAAAACCATTGAGTTACGCTGCTTAGCATTTTCCAAGTGTCTTCAGAGCTACTCATCCTAGACAGGTCAATGTTTAGGGGTCAGACTAAATCAGTCGCATAGTCCGATCCTCTTCGGAAGTTAGGGAGAGGTCGATGGCCCTCTTCCTTTAAGCCTAACCATGAGAAACAACGGGCCTGCGGTTATAAGCTCACAGCTCGACTGGCGTAGTGCACGAGTGCCCCACATTGTCTCTGACGGTGAGAGGGCACCTTCCAGTGCTCAAAAGTTTACTACCAACCGTTTCAAGCCAGGCGGCCTCTGGTCTAATTCGTGCAACACTGCCAGCTGCCACTTGCGGCCGGCCATAATCGCAGGTGCGTAAAGTAATACGGTGGTAAACACATGTGTGTTGTACTCAATCTTCAAAGGCTGTGTGTGATAGGCTTCACGCAGATCCCAGTTAGTCTCCGCCATAACAATTCCGTGCTGGACGTTCTCCCCACTGCTTTGTGAGTCAGGCTATTGAACCAAAAGCTCCGGTTGGAGTCCCTCAAGCTAATTTCTGTGTGCCACACCGCCTTATAGGTCAGACTGTTGTGTCAGAGGCTTGAGACATGACACTTCGAACAGAGCCCTGTCTTCGAATAGGCAGCCGGAGAGTATCGTATGCTCTCTCGACCGCGTCGACGATAATCCTTCTTCTCCTCATTTTCCTCCTCTTCTTCCTCACTTCTGCTGCCATCGATAGATGCAGCTCTTCCTTCAAGCCTAGAGTTTCATTTCACATTGGTTCATTTAACGTCGGTCAGCAGGTAGCACTGACTCTCAGTATTCACTCTCTTGGTATTGATGTGTGCTGTGTCTCCGAAACACGCATAGATGATAACAGCGTTGCGACGAATACCCGAGTCTCTGGTTCTGAATCTGACAACAATACGCTCTGACAGTACTAATTCAAAGGCCTGTTATTTTTCTAGGAGGCTGCTTCGGAGTCGTTGCATGCCGAACGGATTATGACCGATTCCTGCAACCATGCGCCGACCACAACCTTTACCTTAAGAGTTCTACTTTCCAGCACCAACGTTCACACCGCGTCACTTGACGCCCACCGAACTTCTTGATGACTTTGGCCCACATTGACCATATTGCCATCAGCTACAGATGGCGCACATCACTCCAAGTCTGTCGGTCAATTTGGAGTAGGCGCTTGGATTCCCACCATGCTCTGATGCGCGCACGCTTGGCGCTCACTCTTCCCGCTTCAAAGAAGCGTCTAACTTCTAACCTTCCTATTTGTAACTTGAGCCCACAGTCTGTAGTTGGACAATTTAATGACGAACTGGTCCGCCAATTGTCAGTACTGCATGAGGCTTGTGGATCGAACACTGACTGGAGTCGTCTTTACTGTTACATAAAGAATGCCTTTGGTGCCTTTGCTCTACCGTTAACTTAAGACGTAGGAACTGTTAATGGATCTCTTAGGTATCGATCAGTTTGATCGAAGCACGGAAACAGGTTCCGTTGGGTACTGAGTTTTATCGTGTCCGTAACTCTCATCGAATCTACCGGGAATGTTGGCGGGTGTCAAAGGCCCGTGAGATTGCTGATTACTGGATGTAAGTAGCACTGTGTAGCTGCATCTAAAATCTATCAGGTATACTGACCAATTGTGCTGGCGATCATTCCCGATATCTTATGTCGGCAGTGTTGGTCGATGAATTTCTTTGATTCCGACACCGAATTTGCTTCGACTACGTGCGGCGGCAAGTTGTTCCATATATTCACAACTCCGTTCGAAGGGGAGTTTGTGAGCGACCTGCCAGCATACCGACTCCCGCGACGTGCATTGTTTGCGCGCCGGGAGTGCGGTTGGAAGAGGTGGGGGGGAGGCCAAGCGGACTTAATCGAAAGAAATGAAAACCCTCACTTCGAAGTTGGCGTCGGTTGTTGCATCCCGACTGCCTGGCTGGGTCTTAAGGACGATGAACACGTTTGGTTGGACACACTTACTGGTATGGCTAGGAGCCGGCCCCAGGAACATTCATGTTGTGAGTTCCTTTGTCCATCCCCCTCCACTCACGATCTCACTCGTTAAGCATAATGTAACTTTTTGCGGCACAATAGCCGGCTGTTGCTTCTCCGGAACGTAGTCCATCCGTTACTGGGGACTCAGCCGGCGTGCCACTGTTGTTGTTCTTTTTCTTCTTGTCTTTTGTATTGTGGCACAATAGCTGAGGTGTTTTCCACCTGCAGCTAACGTGTATAATGAATGAATGAATGAGCGACCTGTTTCAAACCCGGTACGACAATGTCTTTGTGTGCTGTTTGGTGTGCGCATATGGAATAGCAACCTCAACATGGCATAATCACATGGATATACTACACGGTGCGTCATGATGAAGTCATTCCGCACTCGACGATAAGGGTGTAAAGTCCTATTCTCTTGCACCGATCTTCGTACGCCACACCTCGTAAAGTGAGGATGAGCCTAGTGGCAACACACTGTCCCCGGGTGATAGGACAGTAAGTAGACGAGTCGTACTCTAACATGAATCTTATATTTGAGACGAAAAGGCAAGTGGCAATCTCTTCGGATTACGTGCTGAAGCTGCGTTTGAGCGCACAAAGCATACGAAGTCTGTTTCCGTGTTGTACACGGACCTTAAGGCGTAGCGCAAGAATACACCGAGGTCTTTCAAAGAAGCCGTAGGATGTAACGGTTGGCCAGCCACAATGTAGATTCGACCATGTCCACCCCTACCCAGGCTTTTGGTTAGCGATTTGACCGGATTTATCGGGAAGTTGACCACATGGAGAGTCATTCAATGTCACGCTGAAGCAGATCACAGTTATCGGGCGTACTGATCACTCTCCACATCTTCAAGTCTTCTACAAACAACGCACAAGACGAAAGGAACAGCTGGACACATATCGTTCATATAGATCAGGAACGAAATGGGTCCAAGTACAGTGTCTTGGGGCACGCCACTGGTCGGTAGACTACAGTCCGAAGATGGAGAAAGCGCGCTATTGGGAACAGCGGAGCACTGTACAAGAAAACCCCTATTTGGTGTGACAATCTTTGCTCCGTTCTCTGCCATGTCGACTATCCCGTTGGGGGCATCCTTTTGCAAAGCAGTTCAGTAGGCCTGGTGCGACAAAGCCGCTTGCTAAATCACCTGAGCCGACGTGGGCAATTGATGTCACATCGCCCATTTTGGAAGAGATTCTACAGGAGCTTTCTGTTTTGAAACGAAACGGCTCCTGGACTTGACGACCTTCCATCCTTGTTGAAGAATGAACTCACTTCTCTAACACCATATGGGAAACTGAAGAAGTGTCTTTAGACTGGCGACTGTCAACTATCGTGCTCATTTTCAAGAAGGGTCAGCGCACTTTGTGCAAAACTCATTGTCTTCAAACTTCTCGCCGATGTCATCTTTCGAAGACTCATTGGTTCTTGTCAGTCGCAACGAGACTGGACCTTAACGTGGTGCGACGGTTTGCGTACCTCATTGACACATTGAGCTATACTGGGTGATGCCTCCGAGCATCTTGAGAGCTACTCCTACCAGGTTGGTCAATGGTGAGAGGTCAGACAAACTCAGTCTCCTGGTCCTCCAGGTTGGGGGTTTGAAATGGGATGGCGTCCATTTCTGTAAAACTAAATCACTGCCACCCCGCTGCCTTGCGGACAGGCTTTTAAGCCAAAGGCTTTGGATGAGGACCCTAATCGTCCTCCTGTCTAGGTCTGGGCGCCCTGGCACTATCTCAGCCCACATACAACCATGGCATTTTCTTCAAACATAAACTTCATCCTGCATCGGCCGTCGCGCAGATTATCAAGGGTCGCCTTATCTGCTGCATACAGCAGGGCGGATAAGCGAAAACATGCTACTGCTGGCGCCTCCTTTCTTTTCCACTTTTTTCTCTTACTTCCATCCCGACCCCCATTACTAACCTTCCTTCTATAATTCCCAGCTTAATCGACAGCAACCGAAATGCTACTGGGGTAGTACCATCTGCAGCCACCATCCCACCGCACCTATCGGACGCCTATCGGCAAAAGTCCCTTATAAGGCCACGCTGTCCCGTTTGCATCGCGACATTCAACGTCCGCACTCTAAGACAAACAGGTCAGCAGGCTGCACTCGCACGCACCTTGGACACACTGGGTGTTGATATGTGTTGTGTGTCCGAAACTAAGTTCAATGACCCTAAAGGGGTTGTTGAATTAACTGAACCAGGCTTATCCTCTCGTTATTGGTTGCACGCATCCGGAGACGCCGATGCGGCGCTCACGGGCCAAGCTGGTGTAGGTATCATTCTCAGCTCCAAGGCTGAGTCATCGTTGGTTGATTGGGTTCCGGTGAACAGCCGTTTGTGTGCAGCCCGTTTGACGACATCAGCTAAGGTGAATTCGCGAAGTAAAACAAAACGCTGTTTGTTTGTGATTTCCGTTTACGCTTCCACCGACTGCAGTTCTAATGCAGTCAAGGACACTTTCTATCACGAACTGAACGGGCTACTACGCAGTGCTACTAGTTCAGATATTATAGTACTTGCAGGGGATATGAACGCACAAGTAGGGCGTCTGAGCTCTTCAGAAGCTCAGCTGCGTGGAAAGTATGGACTTAACTCCGAACGGACAGACAACGGCGAGCGTCTGCTGCAACTGTGTGTGGAGCACCAGTTGTTTCTTACTAGCACTGCTTTTAGACACAGTGGGCGCCGAAGTGCCACTTGGCGTCCACCTGTAGCTGGCCAGCGATGGACCCAATTTGACCACATTGCCATAAGTCACAGGTGGCGCGGTTCAATTCTGGATCGCCGCTCGTACTGGAGTACCTGTGTCGACGCTGATCATGCCTTGGTGCGCTGTCGTTTCTCCATGAACTTTAACGGGAGGCGCGCAAAGCGTCTCCCCGATTGGCAACGGAGAAATTGTCCCAGCCATCGGTCAGGCAAGCCTATCAAGAAGCCCTGCATAGCGAACTCTCACTGTCTTGTCCTAATGACACTGAAATTCAGTGGAATAGGATCTCGGCCACTATGCACGACGCAGGAGCATCTGTTTGTGGCACTGCACCAGTCACTGGATATCCGAGAGGTCCGTGAACCTGTTGGAAGCTAGAAGACACCTCCCGGCTGGTTCTGAACACAATGTGACCAGACGGGCTATTAGGTGCGAACTAAAGCGGAGCCTACGTGCTGACAAGGAAGCCTGGTGGACCAGTCGGGTTCAAGAAATGGAGGAGGCAGGAGCAGTAGTCAATTACCGCAAGCTCTTCCAGCTAATCCGCACCACTGGTCCCAGAAAATCAGGCGTCAGTGAGACAATCAGAGACAGCGCGGGTGCACGGATACACAAATAAGGAGCGCCGTATGGCTCGTAGAGCTGAACACTTTGAAGATCAGTTCAGCTGGCCCCCTGCTCCCGGACCTCTTCCTACTCAGGTGATGCAGGACGTGCCATGGACGGTTAGTTTAGAGCCCCCGTCGGAGGCCGAGGTCCGAAACGCGATCACAGCCCTCAGTTGTTTTCGTGCAGCTGGCCCGGATTCCCTCCCACCTGCACTATTTAAGGATGGAGGTGAGGTCCTCTGCAGGACACTGACCTCTCTGTTCGAACGTATCTGGAACGAAGAGAGCGTCCCGGCTAATTGGAGCGAATCGATTATAGTGGCAATATACAAGAAGGGCAGTCGCTCAGACTGCGAACCACAGGGGTATTAGCCTAACGCCAGTTGTGACAAAACTACTGGCCTCGATTATCGTTCGTCGCCTCACTGCAGAACGGGGATCTCAGATTAAGGAAGAGCAAGCCGGTTTTCGCCCAGGACGTGGCTGTATAGACCATATATTTACTTTGCGGCAGGTACTAGAGCAGCGCCACGCATACCGCAGACCGACAATAGCTGTGTTCCTCGATTTCAACAGTGCGTTCGATTCAGTCGATCGATCGATTCTGTTCGAATTACCTGCGCGAAAAGGTGTTCCCACGAAATATGTGAACATCTTTCGTGCTCTATACTCGAACACTACAGGCCGCGTCAGGGTCTATGGTGTGCTGTCGGATAGCTTTTCGACTACAAGTGGCGTTTGTCAGGGTTGTCCGATTTCCCCGTTTTTGTTCAATTTCGTCATGGATTCTATCATGGGGTGTTCCCTTGTGGAATCTCACGATGTAGGCGTTGAAATGCTGCCTAGTGAAAGGTTAGTTGATCTAGATTATGCGGACGATATCGTCTTGCTTTTCGACAATGTTGAGGCGGCTCAACCAACCCTGAATAGCCTATCCAGAGTGGTCCCATTATTTGGTATGCACTTCGCACCTTCAAAGTGCAAAGTGTTGCTGCAGGACCACCAGCCACTTGATGACCCCTTGACGCTTGCTAACGAGGAACCCGAAGTGGTTGATCAATTCACTTATCTTGGCAGCTGCATCAGCAATGATGGGCACATAGTAACTGACGTGAGCTCACGCATTGCAAAGGCCAGAGCTGCCTTCTTGAACCTGCGTCATCTTTAGCGACAGAAGGGAGTTTCCCTCCGTCTGAAGGGCCTTGTATACAAGGCCACAGTGAGGGCCGTTCTGCTCCAAGGTAGTGAGACTTCGCCCCTTCGGTCTGAAGATCTGAGGCGCCTTCAAGTCTTTGATCATCGTTGTTTGCGAAGCATTGCTGGAGTCGGATGGCACCAGCGTGTCCACAACGAGGATATACGTAGTGATAATCATGCTAGCTCCCTAGAACAACAGATAGCACTGAATAAGTTGCGTTGGCTCGGGCACGTGCTACGCATGCCTGGTCACCGCTTACCTAGGAGGGCCTTGTTCAGTCTACCAGGTGTAGGATGGCGCAAGGCTCGAGGTTGACAGAAGTTGACTTGGCAACGGCAAATGAAGTCACTGACGACCAAACTGGGTGTCGTTGGTCCGTCTCGCCTTCCGGGTTGGAGTCCACGTGACTCACCTTGTGCTTGGCTCGAGACTTTACAGGACATGGCTCGCAGTAGACACCATTGGCGCGTCTGCTGCCGTCTCCCAATCGGATTGTCTGTTTAAAGTGTGCTTGGTGCTGAGTTATCTGCGGGGTAATGGCTGATTATGACGCGTGGCAGTGAAAGCCGCAAGGAAGCTGTCTCGCCGATGCCGCCTTATCTTTGCACGATAACCAGCTGTTTGTGACGGTATGTTGTCTGCACAAGATGTAGGCGCCTTGACCCTGAATGTTTGCTTTGGGCATTAAGGTTTTCAGGTAAGTCTCCCTTCTTTCCCTCTTGTTATTCTTTGTTTCGTAGGTCGTGGTTGTATGGCAGCGAAGCATCAGTTCAAATGGCTGATGTACTGCTGTTGTTGAGGATGATGATGATTGGTTCTTGTGAGAGCCGAACAATTTAGTTTAGTCTCCGCTCTGGTCATGGCTGCATCGACATGCTCTTCGTCAGGTGTTTGAGCAGAAGCACACGTACAAACAGCCGACTGTGGTTGTTGTTTGGAAGTCTGTCTCCAAATAATTCGTCCCTCTTGTTAACACTTACGTTCATCAACTGCAACTGTTCTCTTCTCAACTTCAACTTTTGCTCTCCACTGTACTACGTTCAAGCACCCTGAATTTTTTCTACCCGGATACATATTTTCCATCATCGCTTTCTGACATTGTGGTTGATAGACTTACACCAAGAACTCAAGATTGGTGGCCGAGTTCTGAAACGAGTATGAGAATGCTGTTTTCAACAGGATTAGAAATAAGTCCCCCGGGCAGCAGCAAGTGCAGTTCGAGTAATCTGAACTATGACTCGTCCATACTCTTGTTCAATTGTTTTCCCTCTAACCAACAGTTCCATCGACATGCAACAGTTTGGTATCCTCAGCCGATGCCATTGCATTATCAGTTTCACTACAAGCTTACACCTGGTCTCATGTTTGACTTGTGATACAAGTGCTGGAAGGATGTATTCGAGATGGATTTACTGATAATAATGGCGCGTGAAAATTCCGGAAAATAGGGATCGACAAAAATAGCCGTTCCATCAGCCTAATTCTCCCGAAGCGTCCTAAATATCTTGACTTTATGCCTACAGTGAAGCAACTGCGTGTGATTTTTGACGATCAGCTTTCAATCTCCAACGTCCAAACAACTGCCTCAGGTAGAAAAAGAGTGATACAGACGATTACATCACCTATACGCATCGTGAACCGTGAATGTGATCATTTCAGTTATATTCATTCATAGGGGATCAGTTTAAATGTTTGGTTTTCCTTTCTGGTCTCCATTCTCCCTAAGTATTGAACATTCGCACTCGCACACCAGTCAGATATGACGTCGAAATTTCTCACCGCCGAGTGTTACCATGTGCACAGTTTTAAACACGACACTGTTATGGTGTAAGAATCACAAGCACCAGCTTCAAACTGCGTCCATGCATTTACACTAACAACCGTCCAGCCGAACAAAGAGCCATGTGAGGGATGGCACTGCGCTCGTTTTTGTGCTTTCCACGAACTTCAGTGTCAACAAAGTAGGCTCCTGTCCTTCCATAAATGTCAAGAAAACAATCAGCCAAAAGAGCGTCTACGATTCGTTTAGTAAGATATCCAAAAAGCAACCGCACAGAAAGCGTCCTCAGTCCAAGTATGTGCTTCCTTCTATTACTTCGGAATACTGCCCGAAACAAGGTTGCAACTAAGAGTGTGGACAGAAACATGATAATAAGGGGAGCATGAATTTCCCGAGCCTCCGGTTTTTTCTGGAATCGAAACGTCGACGAATGCCCGGGAGCAGAGTTACGGCAACCATGAGGCCCATTCTCTAAAAATGTCGTCCCTACGTCGATTAATAACACTACAGGGTCACTGCGATATACCTTACCATCCAGCGTTCCAGTTACTTGTTATATTTTCGGACATCTTATGTGCAGCTACGTCTTGCATCAATCTTCTTCCCCATAATATATCAAAGGATTACCGTGGCATTTGTGCACGAGCAACTGTAACGGCAATTCCAGCTATCTATTTTACGAATCACACCTATCCAACACACGCGACTCGTTAAACATGCACTTTATCACCCGCGCTAAATCGTTGTACATATCCTCCTTTGTCTTGCAAAGCTACGAGTGCTAGCGATAGAAAATCCACTTAGCCTGTCCCATCTTTGCTTGCATCAAAACTTTATACCTAGCTTATCACAATCTCCGGAAGCTGCGATCATCGCGTCAGTCAAGGTGGCACCGTAAACTGTTTCACATGCAATCTACCGTTTCAACCAGAGACTAAATGTGTCACTGTTATTGTGTCTGTTGAACCGATCACCTATTGTATTCCCGATAGACAAGGGTTTGCTCTTACAAGCGCGTGGAAATTTGGCACGGGAACACCGGCTATCGGCCTTGTCGGAATGCGAACCAATGGTTACTCCGCTAAAATGCTCTGTTAAAGGGATAAAGTTGGAGAACGCTCAAACCCCTCATCCTTAGTTGACCCAGCTTCATCCTGCCGCGCTGTTGGTGACCTCAGGCATTGACACTCTCATCCTTGTCTGTTATTCGTAACCGCCCATGTAGCAGGGTGCTCGGGTGCCTGCCCAGACTGCTGCCCCTGTCCCCATACACGCACGCATTTTGCTCTGTGCTTACAACCGGCTGACGGCGCATGACCAATGAGAGTGTTGTGCGATGATGCGTGCTAGTAGTCACGCCCGACGACAGTCGGTTGGTACCCGGACTAACTTGATAGAATAACGGATGAATTTATCCTTAAACAGCCTAACTTACTACCGCTATGAACTAACGTCACTGCAAGATGGTAGATTGGATTGAAAGATTTTGACAACTAAATATCATACTTTCAATCATATGCAGGAGTACGCCGTTGACCTCAACTCTACAGATGGCACAGCAAATTACAGTGGATCTCATTTGGTAAAGGACTATTCCAGAACTCATCAAAACCTGTTTGCTGAGTTACAGCGTAACGCCAAGCGTTAATACACCAAGTGGAAACTCATCAACTGAGGCTTTGATGAACGGAAAACTACGCTTACCTGACCATATCCTCCTTTCAGCCGATTGGTGGAAACACCCACATGAAGAACCAATATAACTGGCATCACGGTGCCGTGAATCGCACGCTTCACGATGGTCAATTTAATTTGGCTAATGGTTATGGTGATGGTGCCGTAAAGTGCACACAGGATCTGATTGTTCACCACTCTGTGCAAGTTACCGCACATAAATGCAACACAACCTGTCCTTCATACTGACATTCTTCTGGGTACTTTTGAACTCCAGCATAGGTCCAAACCTCCAGAAGAAACCACCGCACCACTTACTTCAGCAGATAGCACAACTTAAAATTGGACTGATCAAATAAGACGGTAGCATGTACGCATGTACGAACATCCATTCGCAACGGGAGGTGCTAGGAGTACGGTCGCTGAACGAATTCCTTCATCTCCACCCATCACTAATCTTGAGCTAAAAGGCTCTTCCTTTCTCTTATGCTACGTCCCTACCCGGAGATATGTTTTCCATCATAAATAAATAAATAAATTGTCCATCCTCGACAACGCGAGGCATGCCTTTAAAGGCATGCTCATGGTAACATAACAAAGAGTGATCGAAAATGCACAAAAATACAGCATGACTGCCATAACGGTGAATGTATATGTATGAGTGTATATATGTATGCAAATGTGTGTAGCTTGTGGTTGTAAATGTGCCGCTGCATTATTGACTCTGTTCGCATCGACAATGTGAGCATAGACGATTACCGTCCGTGAGCTGGATATCATTATCCGGTTATTCACGGGGCTGTGACTTTAATTTGTGGCGAGTCACAACCGTCACGGCAACAACAACGACAGTAGTACATCAGCCATTTGAACTGATGCTTCGCTGCCATACAGTCATGATGACCTAGGAAATAAAGAATAATAAGAGGGATAGAAGAGGGATTTACCGAAAAATCTTAATGCCCTAAGCAAACATTCAGGGTCAAGGCGTCTACACCTTGTGTAGACAACATACCGTCACAAACAGCTTGCTATCGTGCAATAAGGCAGCATCAGCGAAACAGCTTCCTTGCGGCTTTCACTGCCCCGCGTCATAATCAGCCATTACCGCGCTGATAACTCAGCAACAAACACACTTTTAACAGGCAATCCGATTAGCAGACGCGCCACTGGTGTCGGTTGCGAGCCATGTCCTGTAAAGTCTCTAGTCAAACACAAAGCGAGTCACGTGGACTCCAGCCCGTAAGGCGAGAAGGACCGACGGCACCCAGTTTGGTCGTTTAGGAATATATTTCTAACTGCCAAGTCAATTTTTGTCCACCTCGAGCCTTGCGCACCCTACACCTGGTAGACTAAACAAGGCCCTCCTAGGTAAGCGGTGACCAGGCATACGTAGCACGTGCCCAAACCAACGTAACTTATTCAGTGCTATCTTGTTCTAAGAAACTAGATTGGTTGTCACTGCCTTGTACTCGCCTACGCACATCATCGTTGCAGAAAAAGATAATGCCACACGACACCAGCAATGCTCCGTAAACAACGATGATCAAAGACTTGAAGGTGTCTCAGATCATCAGACTCAAGGGGTCAAATCCTATAGAGTTGGACGGCTCTCACTGTGACGTTGTAAACACGGCCTTTCAGACGGGGGAAATTCCCTTTCGTCGCCAAAGATGCCGAAGGTTCAAAAGGACAGATCTGGCTTTTTACAATACGTGAACTGGTTTCAGTTCCTATGCGCCCATCGTTGCTGATGCAGCTGCCAAGCTGTGAATCGATTAACCACCTCGAGTTCCTCCTTATCAAGAGTCAGGGGCTCACGAAGTCGCTGTGGTCCAGCGGCAACGCTGCGCTTTGACATTGCGAAGCGCATACCACATAAAGGAACCACTCTTGAGGGGCTATTCAGGGTTGATTGTGCCGCCGTGACGTCATTCAAAAGTAAGACAATATTGTCCGCATAATCAAGATCAACTAACCTTTCACTAGGCAGGACCTCAATGCCTACATCGTGAGATTCCGCAAGGGAACACTCCATGATGGAGTTCACGACGAAGTCAAACAAAAAGGGGTATTTGGTCACCGTAGACCCTGACGTGGCGTGTAGTGTTCGAGTATGGAGCAGGTAAGATGTTCACATATTTCGTAACAAAATGCATCGATCTACTGAGCCGAACGCACTCTCTAAGTCGAGGAACACTGCTATTGTCGGTCCGGGGTATGTGTGGTGTTGCTCTAGCACCTGTCGCAGAGTGAATATATGGTCTATACAGCCACGTCTTGGGCGGAAAACTGTCTGCTTTTCTCTAATGCGATATTTTCCAGTTTCGCAGTGAGGCGACGAACGAAAATCGAGGTAAGTAATTTTGTCACAACTGGCGCTAGGCTAATATCCCTGAGGTTAGCACTGTCTGTGCGACTGCCCTTCTTGTATATACGCATTATAAGCGATTCCCTCCAACTAGTCAGGACATTTTCTTCCTTCCAGATATGTTCGAATAGGGAGGTCAGATCTTTGCAAAGGACGTCACCTCCATCTTTACATAGTGCAGGTGGGAGGGAATCCGGGCCAGCTGCACGAAAACGATTGAGGGATGTGATCGTGTGTTGGAGCTCAGCCTCCGACGAAGCCTCTAAACTAACCGTCCTTGGCTCGTCCTGCATCACATGGATAGGAGGAGGTCCGGGAGAAAGAGACCAACTGAATTGTTCTTGAGAGTGTTCTGGCCAGCAAGCCATGCAGCGTTCCTTATTGTGTATCCGTGCACCCGCGCTGTCTCTGATTGTCGCACTGACGCTGGCTTCCGGGAACCTCTGGTACGGATCAGCTGGAAGTGCTTGCAGTAATTGCCTACTGCTCCTGCCTCCTGCATTTCTTGAGCGCTACTGCTCCACCAGGCTTTTTTGTCAGCACGCAGGCTCCGCTTTAGTTCGCGCCTACTTGTCCGTCTTGTCACATTGTGTTTAGAGCCAGCCGGGTGTTTTCTACCAACAGCTTCACCTGCTTCTCGGATATCCAGTGACTGGTGCGGGGACGATCGATAGTACCAGAAGCAGATGCTCCTGCATCGTGCATAGCGGCCGAGCTCCTATTCCACTGAAGCTCAGTGTCATTAGGACAAGACAGCGGAAGTTCGGTACGCAGTGTGCCTTGATAGGCTTGCGTGACGGAGGGCTGAGACAATTTCTCATTTGCTACTCGGGGGAGAAGCTTGGTGGACCTCCCGGTAAAAATCATGAAGAAACGACAGCATGCCAAGGTATGATCAGATTCGGCGCAAGTATTTCAGAACATGCGCCAATCCAGGATGGCACAACGCCACCTGTAGCTTATGGCAATGTGATCGATTTGGGTCCCTCGCTGGCTACCTACAGGAGGACGCCAAGTGGCACTTCGGTGCACAATGTCTCCGGTGCTACTAAGAAACAGCTACGGCACTGCAGTGTTAATAAACAGATTATATATATATATATATATATATATATATATATATATGCCGGCATCCGGTTTCGGATTAGCCTGTTACTGTGGCTAATCACAAGACGCCTGCGCCTACAGAGGGCCATGAGTGGCTTGCGCTGAACCACCCACAGTTCCATCCACACGCCCCTATACCCAGTGTAAACCCGAAGTAATAAGACCGGGAGGCATGTGGATAGGAGCACGTTTCATCAACGGAGCCGGCCCACACTCCTTCTCAGGCAAGCAAAAGCACAGTATTTGGGAATCAATCGCATACAAGACGATGGCTGGACCGTAGACAGCTCAACACAGTGCACGGAACCACTCTTCGAACCTAGCACGGCCACAAGGATCGTGCACGCCGTCCCCTGCAGCAACGACCAACTGTCCCCTAGAGCCATTATATACAAGGTAGTGGGTAATGGACAGGTAGGCACCTTGTCAACATACACATCAAGCGCAGCCACACCGGGTATATCAAGCAACAGCCAATCATTGAAACGACGAGATGAAATAGTAAATCGGATAATACATATAGATACGGAGACATAACTCTTCACTAAGTGGGCGTAAAAAATATTGATTACGAACGAATCTGCGATATGTTCAAGAGGTCAGAAAATATATTTTAAGTAAACGCCTCCAACGCGAAACTGTTTTTGAAGTTAACTAGTTAGCTTCGGCGACGTGTGCAAGCTTATGGAAGATAGTAGAGGTAGTCATTAATATGACAAAGAAAAGCATTGGAACAAAATTGAAAACCCACCACCTGAAATCATGTGACTTAACATGCAAACACGCGGTTAGTAAATCGAATGCCGCTTACCTAAAAACGCTGTGCCGGTTCTGCCCACATTCTCTGTAGGACCCGTCGTCGCCTCGGTGGTGGTCCCGAATGGCCTCGCCCATGGCTCACTTGGCCTGCCTGGCTCAGGCACTCGCGACCGCATGTGCTACAGCACCATGCGCTCGATGTCTATGGAGTACAACCCATCGGCGCTTGCCGCTTCCGCAATTGCCGCTTCTTCTCTGCATGCATGAGGACTTTCTCCTGCACTTCGGCAACTGCCTTCGTGATCAGATCACGCCATGCACGCCGATCAACCGGCTTTGATTCCCATAACCTGCAATCAAGATTAGAACGTGAGAGGCTCACTTTGATCATGTTCTGGTAACGTAACTTTGATTTCCCCACATGCCGCTTCCCAATACTCAGCTGACCATCTAAGACTTGTTTCGGTATCCGCGTCGAATCCACACGGCTCACATGACCGATCCACCTCAGGTGTCTCAGCAAAAGTATGCAGTCCACTGCATACATTCCACTTTGTCGCAACACTTCCGTGTCCGCAACTCTGTCGCCCCATCCGATGCGCAAAATCCGTCGCAAGCACTTTTGATGGAACCGCTCGAGATATCGCACATCCGGCCGGTACGTTGTCCACGTTTCACTGCCGTATAGAAGAATGGACAGCACCATGGATTTGTACACCGTCAGCTTCGTGCTGATGGTTCTTCCACAATCGATACGCTGGCTACACGAATGCTGCCGCTGCCTTCGACACGCGGATACGCAGCTCACTGTGTAGCTGCTGGTCAGTCGACATCACACTCCCAAGGTAGCAGAAGCGAGTGGTTTCCAATATTTCACCACCAGTGCTGATTCGCGGCAATATTGAAGATTGCACTTCGGGTGAAGGCTAAAAGGGACAGACAGTTTTGCTTGTGTTGCTGGTGAGCCCGAATTTGGCCGCTGTCGAAACCAGAGCACTAGTCATGTGCTGCAACTCATCCGCACTGTGTGCAAACAATGCACAGTCGTCAGCAAACAGCAACATACGGATAGTTGTCTTCCAGACTACAGTTCTCGCACCGAAACGAAGGATGTTCAGCAACCCACCATCAATACGGTGCTCCACACGAACACCGTATGCACAAGACACCATTGCATGAAGATGCATATTAAACAGGGCAGGAGCTAAGACACAGCCTTGCTTCACACCAGAGACAACTGCAGAGTCATCCGAGGTCTCTCCACTATGCTGCACCCTCACATGCATATCACGGTGCAGACATTTAATTTAACTTACGAACTTACGCGGGCAACCAAAGTTACCCAACACCGGCCACAATGCCTCGCGGTTCACCGTATCAAATGCCTTGGTGAAATCAACAAAAAGTGAGTACAATAGCTGGTGTCGTTCTCTGCACTTCTCCTGCAACTGACGAGCCGCAAACACCATATCTATAGTGCTGCGACTCGAATGCATAGAGATACGGTGACATAACTCTTCGCTAAATTAGTATCTGAAGTAAGTTGGTTAGCAACGAATCCACGATAAGTAAGAAATGTCTACAAGTTACTTAAAAATGCTACAAACGCAATACAGTTAACGGAGATAAGCGCAATTAGCGTAAGCGACGTGGCCAGTTAATAGATTATTTAAGTACGCAGAACATACCAAATAAAGTGGAATGAAATTTATCCAGCTTACAAAGACCTAGTTTAGGTGTAAGTTGATTTAGCCCAACTGTGGTGAAGAAGCTTCATGTATGCAACATCACCCTTAGCTTGGCGCACATACATACCTTGTTGGCGACATCCGGTTTCGTACTTGCCTGTCACTGTGGCCAGCCACAGAACGCCTGCGCCTACAGGGGGACCATGGGTGGCTTGCGCTGCACCACCCACAGTTCCATCCACACGCCCCTATACCCAGTGTAAACCCGAAGGAATAAGACCGGGAGGCATGTGGATGAGAGCCACGTCTCGTCAGCGGAGCCGGCCCACACTCCTTCACAGGCAAACACAAGCATACTGTATTTGGGAAACAAGCACATACAAGGCGGTGGCTGGACCGTAGTTTGCTCCACACTGAGTGCATGAAATCGCTGATTCTAACGCGGCCACAAGGACCGTGCACCTCGTCCCCTCCAGCTCTGATCAACTGTCTTCTAGAGCCAGTATGGACGACGTGGGGGGTAATGGACAGGTAGGCACCTTGTCAACATGCACGTTAAGCGCAGGCACATCGGAAATATTGCGCAACAGCCAATCATTGCAACGACGAGATGAAATAAAATAAATCGGATAATGCATACAGATACGGTGACATAACTCTTCATTAAATGAGCTTTTAAAAAGCTAGTTATTTTTAGCTGGATAAATTTCATTCCACTTTACTTGGTTTGTTCTGCTACCTCTGTAATCTTGTAATTTGCCCACATTGCTTATGCTGATTGCGCTTGTCTTCGTTAACTTTATTGCGTTTGTAGCATTTTTGCGGTAACTTTGGACATATTGTACTTGTCGCTTATTTGTTGATGACCAACTTACGTCATATGCTAATTTAGGGAAGTTATGTCTGCATACCTGTATGCTTTGACATAAATGCTTCCTTGATTATGTTATTTCAAGTGATTGGCTGTTGCTTGATATTCCCCGTTTGGCTGCGCTTGATGGGCATGTGGACAAGGGGCCTACCTGTCCATTTCCCACAACTTCGTGCATACTGTCTCCAGGGGACAGTTGGTCATTGCTGGAGGGTACGGGTGCCCGGTCCTTGTGGCCGTTCTAGGCTCGAAGAATGGTTCTATGCACTTAGTTTGGTTCGGACTACGGTCCAGCCACCGCCTCGTGTGCGACTGATTCCCAAATACAGCGTGCTTTTGTTTGCCTGTGAAGGAGTGTGGACCGGATCCGTTGATGAAACGTGACTCCCATCCACATGCCTCCCGGTCTTATTCCTTCGGGTTTACACTGGATATGGGGTGTGTGGTTGGAGCTGTGGGTGGTGCAGCGCAAGCCACCCATGGTCCCTTTGTAGGCGCAGATGTACTGTGGTTGGCCACGGTGACAGGCAAATCCGAAACCGGATACCGCCAGCTGATATATATATATATATATATATATATATATATATATATTTGCAACAGCCTATGAATAAGTATGGAGCCATCAAAAACCGTGGGACTCAAAGTAAGGTAAGATATCGTTAGGAAAAAAGATAACAACTCGGAGGGATCCATGGTTTTTTCAGATGTCGAGGTGCTACCCGTTTGCCCAGGCCGAAGTTAGGTGTTGACTTAGGGGACACCGCTCCGAGCCTTTGGCCGAATGGCCTGCCTGCATTGCGGCGGAGTGAATTTAGGGAACCGCGCCCATTGCGAGCCGCTGACTGATTCCCATTCCAGTGCTTTCCACAATTTCAGCATTAAGTCACTGGAATACAATGCTTCATCAGTACGAAGCAAGGAGCAGTGACTTTAGTTAGTGGCGAGTCATATCCGCCACATCACAGTGTTGTTAAACGGACATATTTGGCTTTTTATAGGGAGATCTCTTGTCAGGCGTAAACGCACCACGTCCTGGAACAGTGCAGCCGGACGATTTACTGGAACGGGATAGTCCCGAACCACCCAGCTGGCACCACGAGGAGTTTGTCAGGCTAGCTTGTTTGTTTTCTCTACTTCAGTATTGCTGATAACGTGGCTGATTGACCAAAGCCAAGCACAAAACAGTTGTCTTTCTTGACTTAAAATTCGCCTTGGATTGTTGATCGAGTCAGCCTGTGGCATTTCCTGTTCTTGAAGAGAGTGCCTTGAGAATTTCTTTCTATTCTGATCTCTCTCCACACGGATTTGCAGCCTGTTCTAGTGTGGTGACCGTGTAATAAGCGAATATGCGGACGATATTGCTCTTCTTGGGTCTGACATTGTCTATGCACTGTTGAAGTGACAGACGCGTAGCATTGCACGGTTCAGCATGGGCTTTGCACATTCAGAGTGCAGAGTACTGTTGCAAGACTGGACTTACCTCCAGTTCTAGCTATTACCAAAGAGTCCCTGGAAGTGGTGGATCGTTTCACTTGGCCACTGTTTCATCTCTGGTGGTCACATCACTGAGGAGGATACGTCACATACCAGCAAGGCCCGTGTGACGTTCCAGAGGCTCAACCATTTTTGGAGACGGCGGCATGTCAGTCTGTCAATGAAAGGTAGGATATACAGCGCTGAGATAACGCTGGTGTTACTGTATGGATCAGAGGCCTTGCCTGTTCGCGGTGAACACATTAAACCCTTGATCGTGTTTCATCGCCGATGGTTGTGGAGTATTGTTCACGTCTGATGGGAACACCGGGAGAGCAATGCTGTGATTCGCCAGTTGATTTCCGGCAAGAAAAGCTTTGGTGTCTCTCGAATGTTTGTTGGATCTTAACCGCTTTCATTGTCTAGGTCTTCTCCCGTGTGCCCGTTGACCGAATTTTTTGGAGTGCATTATACGCCGCCGCCGTAACAAGTTTGGCGGAATCAGGAAGTGGCCAGTGGATGATGCGGCATAGAAGCATGAAAAAATTGCCATGTAGACTTGATCAGGCCGCTGCGTGCTGTCTTCCTGACTGGGGACATCGGAATGGTCCACATTAATGGTTAGACTCTATCAGACATTCGCAATGACGTCCCTGCATTCATTTTCTTGCACCTAGCTATTACTTTTTTTTCAATCCCAATCAGTTTAACGCACTACTTGATTCTGTTTTTGTATTATGTTTACTTGTAACCTAATTTACTTTCATTATTGTTTATTGTTACTCTAGCGAAGTGAGTCGTGGGGACTGGATCCATTGCACTTCGCTGCCGGGATCAATGTTGCTCAGTTGAATTGCAGTGCTGACTGTAGTTGTAAAACGACTGACCCAATGATATGTTTCACATTAATCATTGTACTATTCGGTATATTACAGTGCTGATTGCTGTGGCTTACTTTATTGTACCTTGGCCGATTTCTGATATATCGTACGTTTTATCTGCCTACAAATGCAACTCTATCATCACTCGTACCAAATTCCCTCCTCGGCCACCCTCCAGCTTCGTTAATTCACTGTGTCCCAATATTTTCCTCTTGTTTGGCTACACCGTTCTGAAGTTTCCAGTACTCTCTCGACTTTTACACTTTTTGTTCTGTTTGTTTTTACGTCACTTTAGTTGCCAGTCCACTATCCGGATGCGCTGTCTGCTGGAACGTCTGTTGCTGACACATCCATCATCTACTGTGAGGAAACTCGCTGCTGCGGCCTATTTATCTTTAGCGCCTCTTTCTGGCCCTTGTTCTTTGCGGCATGTTTGCTGTCCTGATCTACCCTATGTTAGTGAAGTTGGCCCTATACGTTTGCTGAGTATCTCCGAAGAGTATGCCTCGCCCTTTGAACCTACTGCCAACGCACTTCATGGACAACTATGCCTTATACTTGCGTGGTTGGAACAACCTTTGGGTCAACCGCTTTTGCAATGCAGAAGGTCGTAAGTCATTTTGCAGGGCGTTCTCTCTATTTTCCGGTTGCGATTTGACAGAAATTTATTGTTGCGCCACTTGTCCTTCACTTTCATTTTACCTCACTCAGATTGGTCTAAAGCATATGATAGTTGATAAAATATCCCAGTTTGGGATATTAGAAGTAAGGTTGACGGACAAACACGTTTTCACTGGTTCGTCAACAGGATATTACATCATAAAAGTTAACTGGATTGCTAATCTGGTCGACCCAGCTACGTTCGAAAGCGGTCACAGGCATTGGGTGGAATTGTCCACGCCGCGCACAAGTGTGTTGAGTACACTGAGTGCACGGACAAAGTCCTTTTTCGCGCATAGGTTTGGGTCATATAACCGAATGGTGATCTCTTCTGTGGCTGCCAAAAAGCAGTATGTAACCACCCGTCTATACTGGTTACAGGAGACAGTTGGTCGTTGATGCAGGGGACGGGGTGCACGGTCCTTGTGACCGTGTTAGGCTCGAAGAGCGGTTCCATGCACTCAGTGTGGAGCGGACTACGGTCCAGCCACCGCCTTGTGTGCGCTTGATTCCCCAAATACAGCGTGCTTGTGTTTGTCTGTGAAGGAGTGTGGGCCGGCTCCGTTGATGAAACGTGGCTCCCATCCACATACCTCCCGGTCTTATTCTTTCGGGTGTGTGGATGGAACTGTGGGTGGTGCAGCCCAAGCTACTACTGGTCCCTTTGTAGGCGCAGGCGTCCTGTGGCTAGCCACAGTGACAGGCAAATCCGTAACCGGATGCCTCCAACCAGTTGTCTTAGAGCACAATTTGGTGGCTTAATGGTAGGGTTTTTGACTGACACCTCAAAAACTTTGATTTTGATTGCAAACGAGTACGAAACCGGTCTTGGAGTGCAGTGTCGCGAGCAGCACTCAGTGATCAAACTGATTAGGGTTCACTTCAATGGGAATCGCGGTCTACATGGAGATTGCGCGCCGCAATCCATTCACACAACGAGTGCTCGGAAGTGAGTGACGCCTTTTTTTCAAGGGAGAGACGTCCTTTCACGCTGTTCAGGCGCTTGCATCTAAGCACTATAAATCTGCTTTTTTCGCAGTATTTTATTAACGTTCTTGTATGTTCACATCAGCACCCATGTAACTAGTGGTTATTTTGTTGTCTATCATTTTCCATCGGTTTTTGTCTCGTTAGTTATCAGTTGGATCTGTTTCGACATTTTCTGTACAGGCATTTCGATTGGGATCAGGGATTGAGCCTGCTTCATCGGCTTCTTATATGCAGGTGCCTCAATCCAGCTGCTCTCTACCTATCCTGCTGCTTATGCGACGTTTTAGCATCTGCCTTTGATTCCAATCTGTCTACGGCTGAAACTGTACGTTCCAGGTTCACATGCTGGATGAACACACATTCCTCCCAACTTTTCAAACTCTCTACCACAGTGAGTACACTCATGAGACCGGATACGATTAGATCACACTTAATGTTGCCTTGTGAATTACGATTCCTTTAGAGTGTTCACCGACTTGCGACGCCCATTGCGCGAGGATAGGGCGTCTCGGTATGAGGCGTTCAAGAGTATTACGTTATTTGGACGGGTATGATTACCGAGAATTTGTCGTATCGAACTGATAGCGAGTTCCAGAGTCATTAAGTGACGACGAGTACTCAGTGTATTCCCATTTGATGTAAACCAAGTTCTGAGAAACCCGGATACATTGTAGTTAGTCTGCATCCACAGTTCTCAACCATTCAGTCCGCACCTGATTTGGTTGAATTCCCAATAGGAATAGAATCAACAATCACGGTTATAGTTTTCTAATAATCGTACCATCGCCGCTTTTGATAAAACACCCACAGCCACTTATCTGCAAATTCATAATGCAAGATCTGGAATAACGTTGACTTTGGTGGCGGCCGATTAGAACACCGTGTGTTTGCATCGCTTTCGGGAAGTTATGAGGAAGATAGCAAGTGGTTATCATTAGTTAATGAGCGACTTCACACTAGTTTACGTATTCTGTGGTTGGTCAGCTCTACTTGTCACCAAACCACATGAGCAAAAATGCTGGAACAAGCAGCCGGACATCAGCGGATATGAACACGTCTACACGTGATGGACTGTCAATGGTTATGCGGCGACTACCAGCAAACAAATCGAGGATGTATTTTGCCTCACCATTATATCAGTTCCATCGTTTTGTAACCTTAAAGCTAATCCAAGCGCGAATCGACCAGTATCAGTAAAGCACAAATATATTTGCCCATCCTCAAGTTATTTCGCTCTCGTGGCTTCTAGAACTCAAGTCAAGTCAAAATATGCCTATATTCACTCATATGAGTGTATTTTCAGCGTTTTCACACTAACGCTGCGAAATATAATACAACAAAACATCAATGAGAAATAACAATTGGTAGCAGTAAACGAAAAAGTGCATCTTCAGTCAAGCATATGGTCGATTAGTAAATATGATAGATTAGGCGGGATGGAGTTTCGATACGATTGAGGTACCAGAATATATAACTTTAAATTTTGTCCGTGTGGACGAAGTAGCTCTAATGCTGTCTAGGGTAGCATTTAAAGGGTGAGAGGAGTCACTTAAAATCCTAGATGAGAAGCTGCTTCATGCATCGAAATGCGTGTTAACAATGAAATCAACGGGCGGTTATCTGGTTAATTCAGAGCAACGAGAAATACGTTTTGGCGAACGCACAAGGATATGGATTTTGAAGAAATTCGTGGAAGACCACGGAAAGAGTGTAATCATTAATGAAGAATATATGCAATTACAATCCTTAAAATTAAAGCACGGAAATCGGTAAGCATTTTGACCCTAAGGGCATAAAAGGGGAGCCTTCTAATTTCTCTAAAAGTTAAGAATCTGTGTAGATCAAGAAAAATTGTGAGATAGGAAAATTCCGCTGTTTTACGGTAGGTGAAAGAGGTATGCTTTCGTCATCCACAATCATGGGACCGCAGTCTGTTGGGATCTAGAAAACAGGACGTTAAGTCGCAACACTTGGGAGGGAGCGACCGGGAGCTTAACCAAGTCACTATTTCGTCTCACTCTCGTTGGAGTTTCAAAGAATCCTCGACGACCTCAACATATGAAGTTTGATGGAATAGGGAGACTTTCAATGTAGGCGGAGAATATAGAAGGGCACGGCCCCCTCAAAACGCCACAATTGGCTTGGAGTACCGAGGACTCTCTGCCGCAAAGCTGCGTGAAGTGAGTGCGATTCGTTAAATAGTCACGCATAACTACACAGATACAGGGGGACGCCATTTTCAGACATATATTGGGCAGTAATTATCTGTCGAGGCTCCTAAAGGTGTTGGTTTAATAAAGAAATAGGCGCCGTACGCTCTAGCATCTATCCAATAACGCGAACGCAATGGAATACCCCAGATAGGAAGCTGTATCCAATGTTGAGCGCCCTGGTTTATAGGCAAACTATTTGACATCATCAGTATGTGACTGTGAAAAGTGGGATCAGTAGTTTTCCTGGTATCTTTCGCATCACGGGCGTGCACGCAATTGGCCGATACTTTCGAAATCCCTTTATAGGCGCTGGTGTTATTCTGCCTGTTTTCCAAATGCCGGGGATAGTACCAATGGTTAAGCATCGATTCAAGAACTCTATCAGCGGTGTCGTCAAAACATCTAGGCGTTCTTTTAAAATGACCGCTGATAGAGCCTCCGACCTACTAGCCATGTTTGGCTTCAGTTTTGTGAGCTCCCTGTAAGCACTTGTTGAACGAAATAAAGCAGGGGGCTCAGTAGTGATGAGAGAAGGCAAGGGAGTATGTTGGGCGATGAGCAGCTGAACTCAGCGTTGAGTTTATCTGCATCCTCGGTGATGAGTGTACTGAAGGAATTTTTCCGGGGAATTGACCTAGAAGCTTGCACAGGTCACGACAACTATGCCTGAAACGGTCTGAATGTACAGTGTTCACCCTTCTTATTTCAGCTTTTAGAAACAAGGATGGATGGGCATTTAGCTTATGTTTATAAGCCTGTTTCTTTTCCTCCGCAGTTGCTTGAGCAGCGGAGATGAAAATGTGTCATCTCACAAATAGATCGTCTCAATGGGGCAACACAAATCAAAAGAGAAGTTCATGTAGTCTGTGAGGTGTTCAAATTGAGCTGACAAATCTTCACTTGTGAAATTTGAAAAATCTGTTGAATAAAGTGTTGATGTAAGTCTTTCGATGTTATCTACCGACCAGTTCCCTCGTTTAATAGTTCTGGGTGGTCTTTTTGTCGGTGCAAAATAGTTGGCCTTACTGTGTAACTTGGGACATTGCTTTACTGTACAATGATCGTAATTACCAAGGGGTGTGCGCTTTTGTGTAGACAACAGTTCGAGTGTGTAGGGAAATTCAACTTGTCTAAACCCATGGTATGAGGGAAAGCTGTGTCACTCCTATTGAAGTTGTCGGCGAGAACACAGATGGAACATACTAATTTTGGTTGCAACTGCAAAGCCAGGTACGCTGCAAACATTTGAAACTCGAGCAGCGCTGTGCCCGGGGTTACATACATTTTTCAACTACATACATCAGGAAACCGCTAAGAAACGTTGGTTTTTACTCCAATAAGTGACAGCTTTAAAGCGGCCGCGTGAAGTATATCGGCAGGTTTTACTGACTACTGGACACTCACTTCTAGCTACTGTGCTGCATCATTTAACTCGTTTTCGTCAATCTTCCTTCCGATTGTCCCTTGATATCCCTAAACAGCCATTTCACGAGGAATGCATTCTGTCACTTAATTATCTCGCGCGGCGCATTACCAATGAAATGCCATACATGAGCTTTACAATCTCGCAACATTTGGAACCTGCGCGCCTCAGTCGATTCCTGCACAGCTCCGATGACGATAATGCACTATTAGAATGTGTGCCGGTGTTTATTCGTCATTGGCTCAATCAAACAAACTTGACCTCTTCATGTGCTCTCCTCTGCTGGCGCTTTGTGGAGTTGTGGGCCACGGGTTTAGTACAACGCATTACCCCAGTCCTCCAGACTATGTTCTCCCACGAAAACGCTCTGTTTGTCTTACGCGCACTGCTCGATGCGAATGTTGCTGGCTCTCGGGACTCCTTACAGCGAGCAAAAGTCTTGGTGTGCGCTGCCTCTTGTTTGGATGATGGAAACAAGTGAGTGGTGATGGACAGTTTATTTATTGTTCCCGCTCATCGGATGTTATCCACTTCAGTTCAAACTGAAAACGTGCGCTTGTAAAGTCCTGAAACTGTTGCCATTCGATCAGCTCAGTCGGGGGGCATCACTGACGCTTTTCACAGTACTTGACACCTGTCCGGTGATTCTTCAATTGTTCATTGGATCCCATTCGATCATCACTTTTCCGATCAACCTTATGTTTTCTCGTTTTATTCATAGTTCATGTCCACTTTGGTGGGTTCACGAAGTATTCTTTTGCATGGACCCGAACTTTCCCGAAGCAACTCGCGCTTTCGCTTCGGAGGCGCTACTGCTCTGGCAGGAACGTATAATAAATGCCAGGAGTGATGACGGTCATGCCCTCACAACCTTCAGTGAAGTGATGTTGTTATGTGGGTTCGAACAACGGAAAACGTGAGTTACTGAGGTTTTTTCTCTTGTGTGTTTGTAAAGCTAGGTTTTGATACGCTTGAAAAATGAATTCCGAAAAAACTACATAGGCTGAAGGGAAATCAGTTGTGAACAATGATGAACAATTATTTATAACGGGTAAAAAAGCAGGTGCTTGATATGTCCCGTAGGGTGTTTAGCGTGACAAAAAAGCGAAGGGATAATGGAGTCGTCAGTTTGGGCGATTACAGATGTAACTGCATTGTCGTATAAAGGGAGTTTGAAATGAGAATGTACGCACACAAAGCAATAAGGTGGTTATTGTTCACATAATAGGCGAGAGAAGATAAAAAAGATGGCAAGGACAACGCTTACTCGTGTGCAACTATGTTAGGTCGATAGGATACAGAAATCCAGTTTCTATAGTAGTAGCGTTTATCAAATTTCGTGCAAGGCGTTTGGAGTGACTCATTCTCGAGTAGGGTTATGGCACTATCCACTGTCTGTTGTACATTAGTGCCAGCATCTGTTGGTCATGGGCTATAGCACGTAGTGTAAATGTGACAGAGTATCGTCAGGGCGTTTTTTTGAAAAGGGATAGGGTGGGTGCATTAATTACATGTTCCGGGATGGCGTTCCAAGGCTGTGCCACTCGAAGGGAGAAATAATTTCGCCGACATTCCAGGCGGCTGTACTGCGTGACTAACTTAAACTGGTGACCTCTTAGCGGGGTGTTTTGACTGAGTATTAGAAGGGAATGGCATGGGTGGTTGGGGTTTCTCAGGATCCGGTACACCATTATGAGATCGCCCCTTAGACGCCGATAACGTCCACTGTATATTTTGAGGGTCTTCAGCCTGGGTGGGTAGGGTATGCTGGTCAAACCTCTGACGCTCATCGTTGCCCTACGTTGTGCAGTATCGAGCGCGGTGAGATGGTGGTTGAACCAGGGTTGCCACGCTTGAATAGCGTATTCCGCGTGCGGCCTCACGTACGTACTAAGCGTTTTTGGAAAGACTGAAGGGTCAAACTTCCCGAAAGCTCTGCGAAGAAGGCCGAGGTACTGGTTTGCTTTCTTTAGCTGCCTTTTCAGTCTGCCTCAAACAACCGAGGTCGTCTTGAATTAGCACGCCGAGATCGTACTCGTGAGAAGCCCGCTGTAGAATTTGTGGTCCTAGGCGGTACTTGTGCATACTGTTGTGCCGTATGCCGAGAACGTTGCACTTGGTGACGTTAAAATGTAGCATGTTCTCGATGGACCATGTGTACGCTTTGTCCAGGTCCTCCTGTAACACTGTGTGATCCTCCACTGCAGCTATAGTGCTCTATACCTTTAGGTCATCAGCAAATAACAAACAGTTAGAAGATGCACGCTCGCGAGATCATTTATGAAAACTAGGAACTGTCGGGGTCCAAGTACCGAGCCCTGAGGTACGCCACACTGAACTTCGATGGATTCCGATAGGTTGCTTCGAACCCTCACATCCAGGTGACGCTGCACGAAGAAGTCTCCTATCTAGCCCAGAACAGGATCGCCGATTCCATATTTCTGGAGTTTGTGGAGGAGAATGCGATGGTCTATACGGTCGAATGCCTTTGAGAAATCCAAGTATGCCGCGTTGACTCCTACACCAGCGTCCACAGATTCCGTCCAGCTTGCACGAGCAATCGAGAGATTAGTGGTACAGGAGCGATTTTGGCGAAATCCATGCTGTTCCGGAACGAGAATTTTGTTGTTCTCCAGGTACCTCATCAAAGCCTCAGCTAGAATGGACTCCATAACCGTGGAGATCACAGGAGGTAGTGTTATCGGGCGATAATTTGTTGGTTCAGCACGATTGCCACTTTCCTAGCTTGGCGTGATGGTTCCGTGCTTCCACATCGTGGGGACGTGCATCTCGTTCAGACATCGTTGAAAGAAAATTGCTAGTGGTCCTGACAAACTCATGGCAGCAACTTTCAACGCCTTCGGGCGAATGAGGTCCGCACTCGGGGAGCTGAACTCGCGCAGAGACATCAGCCTCTTCAGTGCAGCTGCGGAGGTGAACGATATGTGATAAAGCCCTGATGGCGGCGTTATCTGCTTAGGCAGGATGTATGATGATTGCGCGCTTTGGAATGTACGGCCAAATTTTTGTCCAAGGACCGTCCCTTGTGCAGTTTGGGCTAACCCGCATGCTGTGTGCAGAGCAGGAATACCGCGCTTAACACGGCGCAAATCGTTTACGTGTCTGTATAGCAGTTTGGAATTGGAGCGAAACTTTTCCACCAGACCTTGTTGGTACTTAAGTTTATCCTCCCGGACGATTTTGACCCAGTGGTTTCTTTGTGTTGTGTAGACGTCCCAGGTATCGTCGTTCGGGGAGGCTATGTAGGTGTGCCATGCCAAATCCCTTAATGCTATGTATTTACGTGTCCTGTTCCTTACGAAAGGCTTCATCCTTTTAGGCCGGCAGAGTTTTGTTTCAGATGTCCTTGCCACGAGCTTGGTAAATATGTTGACGAATTCTCCGCAGGCCACCTCATGGGTTAATTCAACTAAGAACGACTAGCTGGTTGCATCAATGAGGTCGGACAGGTCGTCATAGTTGGTTACGACATGATATTTCTCGGCATGCTCTTTAGGATAATCCGCGTAGCACATGTAATGAAACAATAGCGTCGCATGATCACTGCGGCCCAAAGGAGCATCGGTTATCACTCTCTCGACCAACAATTCTTCATTAGTGAATATTCGGTTCAATATGGATGGCCTGTCAGTCCCCCTGAACCTGGTGGACGTGTTGGCGTGGCCATAAAGCGGGAAGTCTGAAACCAGATCTTGCAAATATGCTTTGAATTGCTCCCCAGGTGTGGCCCGGGATTCGAGGGCATGTAAGTTGAAGTCGCCAGTGACTAGAATGTGACTGTACTTCCTGTGTATCACTTGCCTCAACGCATTGCACAGTTGTACTTACAAGAGTGTCGATCAGTACATTGTTCTCGCCCTAGTAGCATTTAAGTTTCTTGACATTGACGCTTTCATTGGCACGTTTTAGTCTGCTAGTCCCTTACTCGCACGATCGATGCAGTGACGCAAATCTTCCTGTAGTGCATTCGAAGCCAGCTTCAGTGTTTTATAACACAATCATGTAGTAGGGACCAGTTAGTATCGCGCTGGAAATTCACCTCATGTACCTGTAACCCATCGATAAAATCACAGCTTTCCTTTGCAAACTGTCAATATTCTGATATACCCGTAACTTGATACACTATTTCAGTCGCCGTTTTCCCCATTCTCGCACCCCCAGTTTGTTGCACGCGGTTTTTCGTTCGCTATTTGATGAGTGCGCTGAGATTCGATGCAAAATGGGCACATTCGTCGGCAGATGTTGTGATCAGAGCACATCGGGAGGACACCCTACTCATATGCTTGCAGCCAATGTGTTGCTGGACAAAGTCCTTCCGTTGTGGTTTCCCACTTTTGAAACTCAAGTACAATGGATTTCGGATATTTGGATTTCGATCATCCAAAATGTATGCCAAAGAATCGCTGAAGAGACGCTTATGAAACGAAGGTATACCAGTATCCACTCTGTGACTGACTCTCTGACTGCTTGTGCTCTTGATCGCGTGACTGTGTTTCCATATGCACGATGTTTTCTTAACTATGAATCCGATAGTCCAGTGACCTTTGTGAAATGTGCAAGTAACCGTAGCTCAGCATTAACCAAACCGATACAGTGGAGTCCTCGTGTAACGCCAAATCTGTTATCATGTTAGGGTATCATTTGATGGCATAAATTGACGACTGAGCAGCTAAATGGTTGGGTTGTATACTTAGTTAAATCACGTCGTAACGCAGTTCGATTTTGAGATAAAGATCGTCACGTGCCGAACCCCGATCGCTGATTAATTGTTTCTTTTTGACCGGACCTCATTTAGGCCTAACATCAACCTGGATGCCATCCTCCCATTGACTCCGTGCCGTCATTGAGTAACGCGTAATCCTGGGATCTTTTTCATGCTGCTTAGAACGTTCGTTTACCCACAGTTTACATTAGAATAACAACGGTAGGTATGTTTATAGACGATTCCTCGTAGTTATCTCCCAAACACATCTGGATAAGCAGTGGATTGCCGTTTCGTCAGTGGTACGCACCCCTTGGCTCCCTCACAAACCGAGCCCGTCATTCATCGTCATCAGTATACGCGTTAGCTACAGATGGAAAACACCTCAGCTATTGTGCCACGATACAAAAGACAAGAAAAAATCAAGAAAGGCACGCCGGCTGAGTCCCCAGTAACGGATGGACCACGTTCTGGAGAGCTAACAGCCGGCTGTCGTGCCGCAAAAAGAGTTATATTACGTCTAACGAATGAGGTCGTGAATAGAGGGGGGGTGGACAAAGGAACGCACAACACAAACACCATTGCGGCCGGTTTCTAGCCATATCAGCAAGTATGTCCAACCAAACGTGTTCACCGTCTTTAGAACCCCAGCCGGGATGCACCAAACGACGCCAACTTTGAAGTAACTGAGCTCGTAACCTCTAGACACCAGCGAAATGTGCTATTATGCAATGGGTGAGGCAGTAGACCTTCATGACTGTGGGTTTTCTCTTACAGCAGCTATGCACGATAACATTAAGAGGCGGTACAAGCGAATTTTCGTTAATCATGTGTAGATTTCCGGTACAATCTATATATCATCCATCGCAATTGACTTCTGTCTAAACGGCCTTCCACACGTTGGACGACCACAAGTTGACTGCGACGAATTATCTCTAAATTGCATTGGAAATCCGCTGATCATAGGCTATTATGTTTATCAACGTGCGAGGAATGTACCCGCTGTTGGCCTTGCTACGATCGCCAAAAGTTCCTAAAATAGACTGAACCAGCCCTCACTGCACTGCGCTTGGAATGGAAACTGGTGCTCAAAGGACGATCGATGCGAAAATCCATCTAGCATTAAACACCTACTTACCTGTGGTAAACATATGTGAAGCTAGATCAGCCGAAGCGCACCTTGCGTGGTTGTATCGTGCGGTCCGAACCGCGTTGCAGACGATTAGGCCACCGTGACGTACCAGTGATTTGGTTTCTCGACTTTGCGAGGGTCGTTTTACTGACGCCTTGTTTGATTCATAGAAACGCCTGCTCATGTTATGTGCCACTGTCTTGAAAGTCTGCAGTAACTTATCGTCTGCTAAACTGTCTTGTACAAAACTGCTACATGAATGCTGTACTTTCAAACGTAGAAGCACCACTTGGATGGGCTCTTTGTAAATTTGAATGATTAAGCTAACCGGAAGTGACACTACAACTATTTGGCTTATGACATAGCAAATGATACAAAATGCAGTGTTCGTGGTTCACTTACTCTAGCGACTTTGTACCATCTCCAGGATCGTCCACATCAAACTCTATCGCGTTGTATTTACTCCCTCTTCTATATGCAAAGTTCTGTGTTTGTCTTCTCATGAATCTGCCCTTCTCGGAAGTTCCATTTTACAATTATCTTTCTCAAGGCAGCAGTAGACTCAGCCACATAACTATAACACCCATTTCTTCCTACATGAACTCGCCAGTAGCATGTCTTTTGATAGTCCTACGGTATTAGAATTCACTATGCAAGGTACAGTCTGTGACTCATGTTATTAATCCATGACCACAGTACTAACTAATCTAACCGCTCTCATCCTTCACTGCGGTGCACAGATCGCGGCTGCCCCCTAATGCTCCACTACTTTCGCGAAACCGCCAGTTGTCTTGGGATGATTACTGAATAGGATGTTTAGAGACAAAATTAGGTTCCCTACATCGTAAAGGCGATAATGCACTGATTGGTGGAGGCCATGGGTCTTATAAGTATCTATTCACATTAGAAGTGGCTGAGATTTGAGGATTCCCAACTCAGATCCCAAGTCAGAGATGTCTACGTCTGCTTCCAGTCCATATTTCGTTGGTCCACCGTCAGAATCAGTTATATACTGTCAATCAGCATCCTTGGCAGCGTCAATCAATATCATCATTTGGTTAATTATCTTACCCTGGTCATGCAGAAACGCTCTTTACGAACTAGAAGCTGAAAACGCCTTTTGCGAACCGCGACTGTTACTGGAGCTGCTTTTCAGGAAGTTGTTGAAGCAAACCCCCAACGAAGAAGTGAGTGACGATGTTCAGTTCTCACTGTGTACTCTCCGTATGTCATTCTAGGTTCCGGTACTTGGTTAACAGGCGTCCAATCGTCTACCTGAAGTTGATCCTCAGATACAGAATTAACGAAAATCGTTGACAATTTTTAACTCTTGTGTGCCCGGAGAATATGTATCGAATTGTCTGTTGTTGATGGTATTTGCCGCTTCCCTAGTATTTAGCCGCAATTTTGTGCTACCAAGGTCTTGTTCATCGTGCCCGAGGACAATGTGTCACAGATGCTGAAGCAAACATTTTTTGTCGGCTGTTAAACATTATGTGATTACTATGATTACTATGCCACTCCGTCCTCTCAGCGCTTGGTTTAAACCGTCCATCGTTTCATATTCACTACTGATTCTAAACTTCTTTTGCAGGATCGAGCTCGTCTGTTTGATCGTCTCAACGAGAGTGCGGACCAAAATTTGAGAGAAATCTGTGCAACTTACGACATTGAAATAGAAGAATTGGGAATCCCGGACTATGGATCCGAGTACATTACACTACATGAGATTAGTCCGGCGGCGTTCGCTTTGTACCTTTATCTCAGAATTAGCCCATCTACTTTTGATACATGTTCCCTACTTGAATTCACCCAGATTATTTGAATATTTTCAGTGATGTTTTATACTCTTCAGGGCATCATACTTATGCCAAATCGCGACAAACCACTGTTACCGTTAACAAAACTCAGTTATCTACCCGGTACCTTGTTTCGTGTGTGCATACTTAATTTTCAAGAAATAGTGAGAAGATACCAAAAACGTTGTCCTTACCGTCATCGCCCGGTCGCATGTTTTTGAAAGAATATCAGACAAAAATGAGAGCCCAGAAAGTGAAGAATTTATCGCACTACAATTCATTATTCTCATGTGGCACGGGTTATCAGCGGTGGTCCACAAGATTGTTTGCGGGAGCGCGTATCCCTGTACACATTATTTGAGCTTACTACCGGTACAAATCCACTTGGTTCTGCCGCTAAAGCTACGCACTTGCAGTCCTAGAGCGTTTTTCGAAGGCACACATTTCAATCACTAATTAAAATTTTTCAGCTCATTAGTAGTGCAAGTTTGACCTAACAGACTTCAAAACGCTATGTGGCTTTATATTTTGCATGGCAGTCGATGGCGGGTCGGGCTACATCGCAGTCAGCTTACAATTCGTGATGGCCGGCTATTGTCCCCCGTGCCTAGTGGCATAAGCTGCTGTGCAGTTGGTGCAAACCACTAGGGGCTACGGGTACAATTCCCTGAAGGGAATCGAGGGAATGCGCACCCCTACTTTTCGGGATTGTTAATTGCGCTATCTGGATGTAGGCTAGTAACAACGAACTCAGTTACTCACTAAAATCCTTCTACTCATTAGTGACACGTTGCTATGTCCGCGTGCTTGATTTTACTAAACCAAATCATTGAAAATAAAAACCATTATCCTGTCCTTGCAACATTAAGAGCAAGCAAGTATCAAAAGCGATATTTCCGCGTGGAAATTACTATGCACATTGTGTCGGAAAAAGATTAGACGAGAACACAGTCTCAACAACAGCACGTCGATCAAAAGGACTTCGGCAAACGAGGATGTCGTGTGGTACTGTGTTTCTCATTCAGGAGTACTGCTTTCTTAGCAGATGAGGCGATACAATACTGTCAATTGTGAAATTACGAGAGTTCGTCCGTGGGCGAGCAGGGTCTGCAATGAACGGGGACCCGCACATTAACGGAGGAGACGATGGTTCTGGGGATGCAAAGTGAACTTGCGGCGTCGACTTGGACGCTAACGTATCTAGATTCGGTACGCCTGTGACGGGTCGCTGGGGCCTGCGGTAGTAAACAGGTGTACCTGGTTGAGATGGGACGGATTGGTCAGAGGTTCGGGTAAACAGCGCCTCAACATTTTGGTGGGATTCAACCACCCGATGAGCTCCGGCCACTGGAGGTCTGGTGGACCAACCGTAACGGGGATCAAGACATGGCTTATTTGCGGAGTTAGTGAAGTCTGCGAGCGTTGGTGGCCTACCCTCCGGGGAAAATTGGGAACGCAGATGTGTTTGAGGGGGTGCCGAAGACAGCGGAAGTGGATGTGTTGCCTGGGTCGGAACAGGAGTGCACGGGAATTGATACAGCGACCGATCTCCAGAGGGTACTCTAGGAAGATGGTCCGAATCCACTCGGTGAAGGGCGCAGGACGTGGGAAAAGCGGGTGCGTATTGAGCTTTGGTGGGTGAAAGGTCTTTCCTTGAATGCACCGGCTCTGACTGCTTGGTATGCATTGCTCGGGGTAGAGAAATGCCCTCATAACTACCACTACCATCAGCCTCTGTGGTAGCGTTCGCACTGCTATATCCGACGGACTTCGCACCGTCCTGTTTAAGAGAGAAAGAGGAAAGTCAGTGCAACTGGGACCCACCGAAAAACCCAGACCATTTTCAGTGAAACAGTTTTGTAAGATCAGCCAGAGACTCGAACATAAGAAAAAAGTTTGATGCTGAGCGAAGTCGTCAAACGACAATGAATGAGCAGTCGAACTGCCGAGCTCAGTGAACACTCAGACCACCAACTGAACAACCTGAGCTACCAACATTTGCTTCTATATCAGAGTAAGAGTGAAGTAAACATGGAAAGCAGTGTGACAGAGAAATCTGTCTGAGACGTTCGTGCCCCGGACTCGAGCACCATTGATAGTGAGGATACGGTTTCGGCTTCATAGCAGTGGTAACCATTGATGGATGAAAGTAAGTGATTAGCGCATACTGAAGGGTTGTGATAATCATTGCTAGGGCCATTACTGTCGTGTAGTCCTCCGAGAGTCAAAATAAGTCTTGGACAATGATCGAAGTCTGCTATTCACGAATAACAGGACCAGTTGTGTCAAACAAACATTTGAAGCGCTGTTCCACTGCAACAATTTTGAACCGGCTAGTCCTCATTTTCTGTGCTATACCGTCTACCTGGATTCATCCGTCCATACGCGCTGGCCGTCGTCGTTCCAACCCGCGTGGGTTACGTTTCGTTAAAATACAACTAGCCAGTACCACATATAGTTCGCATCATGAATACATTGGAAGAATGGCATTTACACGTAGTGGGCTATCTATGAAGTTTGCAAGAAACACGAATGAATATATCGGAAATTTTGCGAATGTTTATACCTTGTGATGTGATCTGGGTTAATTTGGCGCTGTGCATCAAGCACAAACCACGGGATTGGCTAGCGATGAATGCTTGACTCCAGCTGCTCACACGAAGTGCCACATCGAGTAAAAATGACTCAACTCGACCTCAGTACGCAAGGGGGCATTCGGAGCGCAAAATAAAATAATTGGCAATCGTGTACTCGGAGTTGGATGCTGCCGGAGGACATACCCACTTCACACTGTGCAACGTGTTACTTGGGGATCTAACTGGTGTCCATCTCTGAATACCTGTTCACACAGGCGTTAAAAAGCATTATGCGGTAACTGTATACGTGTTCGCGATCCAATGATCTGAGTGTACGAATCGAAGCTGATGCACTTGTTCCTCCCTCCAACAGTAGGAGTTTAGAACAAATGTTAGCGAACATGCTCGTTTTCAGTGGTTACTGTACCCTTATCTGATGTTTACACTCATGTCATTCATTTGTGGTGTATTAGCCTGATGAGGGACCACTGAAAACGAGTTTGTTCGCTAACATTTGTTCTGATGTCTACTCCCGAGATATTTTATCAGTTGGAGTTTAGTAACCCAAGTTTGGCTGGCGTCCTCTAAAGACACTTATTAAATGTGATCTGAGCATATAATAGATTAAGACAAACTTGGATTGGCCGAAATGATTTCAAAATAATAAAGACTAGTTTCTTTTCTGAGTTAGATCAAGAAGATAACAGATATTACGTTAGTTCAATAATCTGGATCACATTTAAAAAGTGCCCTCAAAGAAAGCGAGCAGAAAATGAAATAATTTGCGCTGGGTCAAATGCGATAATCTAAGCACAGTGGCCGAACTCACCGTTGTCTCTCTGCCGATGGACACGTGTAGATTTTTTTGGACGAGGCCATAGCAAATTATCGAAACGGGGGGTAATGAGGCGATCTCGCAAGAGACTGTTAGGTAATGAATATCCGGGACACTAAACAGGCATCTAATCAGCCGTGGTCGCAGATCCGAGGTGCGAATGTGATGACTCGAGTTGACATGGAAACGAGGTGATAACAACACGCGGGAGCAGTGAGTCTGCGGACACGAACCGGCGGCTCCTGAGCACGTGATAGTGGCGCATAAGTGGGAATCGAAACCGCGAAACGTAAATAGCGTTAAGTGTGGCGTTCGATGCAGGGGTTACATGTGCACGTCCATTCAGAATAGTATGTCTCTTTAAAGAGAGCCCCACTAGATATGTAAGTGGATCGGGCAGAGTAGTTACACGCATAGCGTACTATCACAGACAAAAACCAACACACAAGACTTGAGAAAAAGTGCGTCGAGGATATGAGCGAAAAAAACCCGGAACCCACCAAGTGTCATACACCAATTATGGGTTGAATCGATAAGGGCGTCGGCGCTCATTTAAACAACTGGGAGAACTAGTTTCGAAACTTGTGCACAGATCCACAAAAGAGGAAGCATCTGTAGATGAGACTGGACTTATTGTATTGTATTTGTCCGATGTGGCTTGCGCATCGAGTAAATGGTACTGAAGTCCACCAATTGATATTTGGTTCCGAGCTGGAATGGCTGTCCAGCTCGAACCGGTCAGGACATACCCCGGAAACCAATGGTTCCGGTACGTATGGTGCTTACCTTGGTGAACCCCCGAGTTAGCCGGTTGATGATATGCTAAGAATAAAGAAACTCAGAAAATGTGATTAGCGCACCAATACGCGTGGCTTTCCTCCTAGATGGCTGTGCGGCCAGCTATAATAGGGGTTAGATAGTGCAACCAAGAAGTCGACGCTGTTGTTGCCTCCTCTCCGCCCGACTTATGACTCAGCGACTTCACCAGATGGTTTTATCTGTCTGTCCTTGCACATTACTACTGACAGTATTATTGTCATTATTTAGCGAAGCGAGGCAAAGCAGCTGGATGTCATACACATGGACGCACGGAACATGGATTGGACAACGGAATTGGCCGTACGCATCCGATTCAATGATTCTCGAAAATAAGGGAGCATTTGGACGATGTGGAAATTCGGCAACATAACCGCGACAGAACGTAAGCATTATTCTTCCTAACATCACAGTTACGGCTATAAGAAAATTACTTCAACTTGCGATTGTTAGGTTTCTCGATATCTAGCGGGAACTTGGGTTAGTTTGAGGCAGATCTCGGCCATTCCAGTCACTGTGACTGCCCTTTTTAGAAAAGTACTGCCGCTGCGGGCTTTTGTCATACATGGTGATGGAACGAAACCACTCGCTCGTAACTATACTGGTCGTTGGCTGTACAGTGAATGAGTTATAACTGCAACAGTACCGAAGGCTTATACTGCATGGGTATATGAACTAATTCATGAGCCGTCTAACACTCCGATATTTTAAAAGTTATGGGAAGTCAGAACAAATGCAAAGAGGTGTAACAGTTAGAAATGAGCCATTACTGGGATTGGCTTATAGCGCCATCTGGTGGCGAGTGGAATATGTGCATAACAGTGCAGGATGTGTGGCGCTATACTGTGGATGCCAACACCATCGGCTATAATATCACATTAAGGGTGCGAGCCGTGTGAGTCTTAGCTTCTCAATGAGTGAGTGGTATGTGCACCGCTGAGGTAACATGAAAGCACAAAACCAGCATCCAGTGGCTATCGCCGGTTAGATGCGGATGTGACGAACATTAAAAACACGACATTTCACAAACAAAAAAGTCGTTGCCAGTTACTGATCTGCGTGACTGATAAATTGCGGATAAGTAAGTGGTATATTTCTCGGCTGTGCGACGCACAATCCAACTGAATGATCTGATCATTATGCACAATGGGATCGCATGGAGCAGATTGTTTTTTTTTTCTTGCATTTTCCAAAGCAGTTCTCAAGTACCTTTGGGAGACTGATCGACTGTCTTTCGGGAAAATTGTGAGGTCGCCAATAACGACAGTGATAAATGCGGATAAATCGAAATGTTCAAATGAAGCAATACAGTCATCCATGGAACAGTCTCGTGGAGACCTGCTACCATGTGGGGTATTCTTTGGAGCACTAGATTTACCGTGGCAGACAGTCAGTGCGCTGTTTGATGGATTATTACGGAAACCGTACCTGCAATTCGGAGTTTTCGCAGTTGTTTAGAACGGAGTCAGAGGAAAGCGGAACGTCATTGGCTTGCTCGCGGAGGAACACATGATCGACTTGGCGAAGTGGTGCCACTGTGCTGGATGAGAACTGCACTGTTCGCGTTCCTAAAGGTGTCATCAGTTGTGCGGCAGATTGCAATTGCACCTCATCGGTTTGCGCTCCAGAATCAGCCAGACAAACGCGGTATGCAGTGGCGACCTGATAGACAGAACTGACAGCCACCTTGACAGGCAACGTCTCCGTGTGAGGATTTAGGTGCTTGATGGTCTCTTCCTCGTCAAACTCAGGCTGCCGAGTGATGAGACTGACCCCTATTGGTCTGGAGGATGATTGACCACCACTCGATAACGGGAAACGACGCTTAACATATGGAGCTGCTGCGCGAAAACAAAGGATGAACATTAACAAGTAAAGATCAATGTATGAAGTGATAAGCATTAAGAATGAAAAAGACTATGATTCGACCAATATAACTCTAACATAAAACCATGGGTTGGAGGAGACTTAAGAATAGCCAGCAATTTCGATGTCGACTAAATTATAGCGGAGACCCTGAAAGAGGAAATTTATTCAGTAGTCTACGAATAGACAACCAAAAAACAGTTATCGTAGGAAGAAAACTGGATAAAACATAGAGCAATCCATGGTTCCGTCACGGGACGTGGTACTATTTGGTTGCCTAAAACTTGTGAGCACCTACCGAAGTGACGACGGTTTGTGTGAGCTACTGTGGTGCTCAATGCGCCTGGGGCGCGGAGAACTACTTGTGGGCGCAGTTTATCGCAACCGCCTGAGTCGTTGCGTGCATTGGCTGCCCCATCTTCGAACCCACATGGGTCGTCCACACTTTCTACTTATGGGCGATTTTAACTGTCCTCGAATACGATGGCCTAATGTGCATTTGATGCCTGGAGATAATGAGTTTGAAGCAAAGTTCGTGGATTTGGTACTTGAAACTGGTGCCTCGCAACACATATGCCAGCCAACACACTCAACTCCGTCCTATCTCGACCTGATGTTAACGAGCTACGAACAAAGAGGGTGTGATGTTCGGATCCTGGAGCCACTGGCTACAAGCGACCTCTCAGTGATCATAGCTGATATGGAATTACCTTTGCTGTATTCACGTCCGCTGGAACCAGCTTACAACTACTGGAAAACGGACTTCGATGGTCTAGCTCGAGCCGCGAGCCAACTGGATTGGTCTCTGTCACAAGTTGCATCTGTGGAAGACTGTTGGATATTTATAAAAGAGAGATTGACATCATTGTGTTCCCAATTTGTGCCATTGAACTGTCGGAAGATTGGACTGATTAAGCCTCAATGGTTTGACAAGGAGTATGGAAATCTGGCTCGGAGGCGGCGCAGACTGTGGGACAAATTCCTCCTCTCTGGCTCTGCCAATGATTACAAAGGGTATAAAATTCAGCGAAGCCTCTGCAACAGGGCAAAAAGTAATAAGCGCCGACATTTCGAAGAGTAGCTCGCAATAGCCGCGAAGACCGCCCCAAAGAGAATTTTTGCTTACGTGAAGCGACGCCTGAAGCCGACAGGTGATGTGCCAGTGCTGGATGGTCCGGATGGGCAGCCCCTAACCTCCAGCACTGTGTGCTTTCGCGTTAGCGGCGCACTTCGCTTCTGTATTTGCAAAGGACCAGGTGTCTGTTTTGAGTTCGACGTGTACCGCTTTTACCGGACTCGACAGTCTGGATTACGGCGTTGAAGAGGTAATGTCATCTACTCGCAATCCTTAACGGCAACAAATCTGCCGGACCTGATGGGCTTCACCCACTGGTTCTCAAGTCACTTTTGACCATCAACTCTCCTGTCGTGATTGACCTTTACAACAGGTCGTTGTCCGAAGGCTCGTTGACGATTGACTGAAAATGTTCGGTGGTGAAGCCTATTCCGAAAGGCGGCGAACTTAGCAAAGTAGACAACTACAGGCCAATTTGTCTGGCAACTATTTTGGCAAAGGTTGCTGGGAAAATCGTAAAAGAAAATAATTATTGCAGTTTCTACAGTCAAAATAGGTCCTGACGCGCGTACAACACGGTTTTATGCAAGGCCGCTCATGCATTACAAACCTGCTTGTGACGAGGCATGAGTGGTTGAAGGCAATAAGCAAAGGGGAAGTCTGTCGACGTGAAATTTATCGATTTCAGTAAAGCGTTCGACAAGGTCAGCCATAAGGTTCTCCTTCACAAACTCAGAATGTGTGGTGTCGGCGGCTCACTGCACCGGTGGATCCGCGACTTTCTTGTTGGATGAAAGTGGAGGGTACAGGTCGACGACCGTCTAACTGAATGGTATCCCTCTACAAGTGGCGTGCCTCAAGGCACTGTGCTGGGGCTCACTCTGTTCCTGATCCACATAAACGATCTACCTCAGCTTCTCCGGTCGCCGTGTACCTTTTTGCGGACGACATGAAGGTTTGGAGAGAAATTGACGCTCACGACGACTGTGGCCTAATCCAGCAAGACATCAACCGTCTATCTAATGTATTTCACCATGTTTCGAAAGTTGTATATAATTCATTTCTACTCGCTCTATAATACAGTATTCAGTAAGATGATGTAGGGAGTTGACTTGGGGCCACCATCCCGAGCATTTGACTGAATAATTACTCCGCGTAGAGAGATCACGGCCCCCATTGGGGGCCGGTGACTGATTTTTCAGTTTACACTCCTTTGGTTTGTTGAGTTGTCAAACGGGAGCCCAATATATCACGCGTTCATCCTCCGGATTACAATGATCCAGTGAAGGACAGTGGCAAGTCACATCCGCTTCGTCACAGAGTCGTTAAACAAACGTTTGTGGCTCTTCATAAGGAGGAAGGCTGAAATGCGAAAACCCACTACGTCCTGTAATACTGCCATTGGGCTAGTTGTCGGGACGGGGAAAACCTGAACGATCAGGCTGACATCACGAAGAGGTAGTTCGACGAGTATACCGTGACCCCGGAAGCCGTGACGATGCGACAACGCAGTGTAACTCTACGGTGTAGCAAAAATCAATGGTGTGACGGCCATGCACGATTTTCTCGGGTCGCGCCGGAACGCGAGCGATAGTCTTAATGGTTCAGGCAACACAAATCTCAGCTGCATAAACCCGATAGGAGATGTAGAGGGTATTGTGTGTCAACTGGTGCAGTTAAGATGGAACGACCGCGTGAGAAAATGCGGGTGCCGCCTCCTCTCGCATTCCCTTCGGTGACTCATTCTGCTTCCCATCTGATGCGGACTGTGGCGCCCGGTAGAAGAATGCGAAACCAGATGAATGGGCAAATCATGAGACATTGTCTCGGGAAAATGGGAGTGAACTGTAAGAATTCCAAAGGCTTCCGTCCTCTGTGTATGATGGGGTGGTAATCGGAGTCAGAACAAGAAAAGCACGGTAAATACTGTCAGATCAATCGTACGATCGGTATGCGCGGAGCACGTACACGTAATGTGCGAAAAAGTGGTGTGTTATAAACAGCTGATGGAAATACGATGTGAAAATATTGGATTGTGCTTAGCAGATAGATTTTGTGTCAAAACGGAGAACAGTTAGGCAGTAACCGGCCGATAACGAAGAGAAAAACAAATGACTTCAGATGAGAATGTGTAACTGGATGATGCGAATGGGTGCGGCATAACTTGCCATCATTGAGATAGACATAAACAATTTGTTTGCATTTTCGGGCCTAGCAATATCGCTGCCAAGTTACTCATTATTGATGCTTCTGCAGAAAAAACGGGACCCATAAACGGTAAGGCAACTGGGCCGGATCTGTAACAGACAGGTTTCGTTCTGGTGCGTCGTGTGCAGATTGGAGCGATTGGACTCGCAAGCAAACTCTTGTTTTTCAACTACACACATGGCTTTCCAGATGTGGGCGCGGTTCACCGGTACCCCCCAGTGTATGAAAACACAATACGGACAACACGTGGGATCAGGTTAGTATGTGTGTAAATTATCACACTATCTCCGTGCTTAGAATATACGCGGGTGCCTGACAGAAGCAGCTAAAGTGAGGGGCATCCACTGGAAGACAATTTCTTATAGTAAATTTCGGGGCTATAATGGGCTGAATTACATGAAACCAAGACACTACTTGACTGGAGAGATGCGTCGAACCGAGGCCCATACTGGTACAATTATGTTGCATACCTCGACGAGTCAAGCACATTTTCAAATGACCACGGTAAATGTGTAGTCGAAACGCTTCCTTTAGGCAAGCAAAGCGAGCCGCTCCCAGGATGTCAAAGCGTCTAACGTGGCATTATAACCAGCAAGCTTTAGTCGAGGTTTTTGTGGTGTAGTACAAAGAAAACACTAACCAATGCCAGAGTTTGAGCGCACGGTGCAGCGTTCTGAGTGTCCTACAGTGGAAGGACACTGTTGGTTGACCAGCCGGCGGCGTGTGACTTGAACCGAAAGGAACGGTGCCGGTGGATTTGTCGCTTGTTTCTTAGGTAACACAATCAGATCATCGGTCACGTGGACATCTTTGTGGTCAGTGTGTTTCTTCTTGTGAAAATGTTTCTCTGGAATCCAACCGGATGGAAGCATGTGGGCCGCGCAACCGGGTGCAAATCCGACGCCATTTACTCGATCCAACGATACAGTGCGAGGCCAAGTAGGCGCTTGTACATGAGGCCGGCTCGGGCGACCAAAGTGAAAATCAGGGCCATATTGCATCTGCAGACGAGAATAATCTGACAGTAAGTTACCGGAAACTGTGTAAATGTGTGAAGTGACAGTGGTGGCGATGATGTGAGTGGAACTATTGATTTCGGGCGACGGGCTTCGTATGAAACAATACAATGTCTCCAGGTTATCTTTACAGTATAAAAGTGGTACTGAAAACAATGTGCTAAGGAACATGCCCGATGAGGGGACCATGGAGAAGTGGCGAGAAGCCAAGACACCGAGCAATCGTACGGGTATGGCACGAACTTACAACTCTGCTTACATGCATGTAAGGAAAGCATCTCTTATCTTGCAAACACTGCCACATCCGGCCAGGTTGCGTGAGAGCAATAGAGTAGCCGAGAAACATCTTCAAGTGCTTCCTGCATTGCTGAAGCCACCAAACAACTTAACCTGAACACCCAGCATTTAAGCAGAAATGTGTTTATTTATCCCATGTTTCGTATCCACCTTTGTATCACCAACTGAACTCAGAAGGCCGCTACCGACACATCACCCAAACAGATGCGATACCATGTAAACCGGATAAATGATGATCACGAAAGTATTCAAGTCCGAGCAGTCGGAACCTGTAAAGCAGGACAAGGTAAAATAGTGTATGTAGGTATAAGTTGAGCTTCGTTTCTGCAGTACCGGAGTGTCATGGAATCAGTTCTTCCAATGACGCCTCGATCACACTGCAGAGGCCGTGCAGATGACATTGAGGACAACAGTATCGTGACAAACTAACTAATTGAAAACTAAACGTGTGGGAACCTCTGTACAGAGGTCGTAGGAAGACAACTGACATCCATGTTCAACGAGCATAGCACCGGAGTGACTGTGGCTTACTAGATGATGAGGGTGGAATTGCTTCTCGAGAAGTGGCGGGAGGGTGCTAAGCACCTTTGGTTTACAGAACAGAAACATACAGCTGACGCAATTGTCAAGGCATACTAAACAAACGAGATACAAAGACATCATCAGTCTCAGATCGTATGCATTCAACGAATGACGGACGAACTAGTCGAAAGAGCTCACCTCATGAACATGGGATCCTCGACTGTAACTGGGGTATCCAGCTGACGTTAGTGCAACGCGTGACTTTTGCGGTGCTACTGGTAACCCCATAGAACCTCCAGCATGGAATGGATGGTATACTACGGGGCAGTATGGGACGAATGTTGGTACTGATGGTAAGCTACCAGGACTGGCGGATACGGCGTGGTGAATGAATTCCATAGGGGGCATTGATGGTGAAACGTAGGGTCCGGGAGGTCTGGGCTCCGTGTTGTAAATATCTGGGTATGAGAACCTGTGCAGCTGATGGTCCAGCTCGCATTGGCGATGGTGTGATGCCAGCATAGATTCCACGAGTACGCTTAATCGCTGCAAGTGCCATTCCAACTGTGTGGGGAAAAAAACAGGAAAACGAGTGAGGTTACAGTTGGAAAATTATCGAAAACTCGAGATGGTGCATTTGACAATGTAGCTTACCACATCGACATATTGCAAACGAGTGGTGGCCTCACGAAGTAAAGCGCGCAGCTTTTTGTTCTCTCTCCGCAACTCATTGATGTCAAATTCATTGGGTGGGTTTTGGGTGCTCGGTGAAGAGTCTGAAGCCATATGGCCAGCTAAACTGACGGAATCCAATTTACTTGGCCCACCACTTAAACTGTCGCATATGATGGCTGGAGGAGCACGAGTACAGCAACGCATAGTCCAACCGCTAACTGCTGTCATTCGTGGCGAAAAGGTTGAGAATGCGGTGGTGATGGCGAAGTCTGCACTCAATGGTGGAATATCAGCGAATAGGGGTAATCCTCTTCGGACTCCATGATGAACATCAGCATCAGATCCCACAAACGCTGAGTGGGATGGAAACAGAAATAAGTTGTGATAAGGTAGTTCATAAAAACGGCTAGCTGCGTTCGGATCAACGCCTATCCAGTGTCCAGTGACCGCCATTTCACACATGTGCGCGATAACATACGGTCGGGGGTTAGAGAGTAACGGTTGTGCTGAGATTATAGGGAGGATTGAGCCCCTGTTTGGTGTCTTACCAAACGAAAGGCGTATCAACCGAGTAATCGGTCACCGGCTTCCAATGGGCGCGATTCCCTAAATTCGCCCCGCTGCCTTGTGGGTAGGCTGTCGAGCTTAAGGAGTAGAGCCCCCTAAGACAACACTCTACTTCCGCTTATGCAACCGGGTAGTATCGTGCCTGCTGCAGAAACTATGGACCACACTACTACTTTTTCGCACATTCTGGTTCCTCTTTCCGTCGTCACTCACTAATCTCCATCATCTCCATTAATCCGTGTTACCCACAAATGAATTCCCTACACGGATTTTGATGCCACCCACAAAGTCCGGCCTGAAGCTATCCTACGACCCCGATTCTCGTTTCGGCAGCAAGATTCTATATTCGAACTCTAATAAAGATCGGGCAACGAGCCGGTTTAGCACACACTCTGGACTCCCTCGCTATTTATAAATGCTGCCTTTCCGAAACTAGGTTACAAAACCCGAGCACTGTGCTCAAGTTGATTTTCCCGACAAACCAAGGAACCACAGACCACCTACGTCTTTCTTGAGACGCAGAAGCGGTTGCAGCTGATTTGTCAGGCGTTGGTGTGGCATTAAGCAGCAAAATCGAGGCCGCACTGCTGGACTAGTTTTTAGTCAACAGCCGATTATGAGCAGTTCCGCTTCAAGGTTAACCGGCGCCGCGCTAAATGGCGCAGCCTGTTCGTGCTCTCCGCTCATGCTCCAACCGACTGTAACTGAGTCGAGCAAGGACGATTTCTATTGCTAACTTCATCAGCTTTGACACAAAGCCGCCAAATCGGATGTTGTCGACCTCGCCGGGGACTCCAATGCAGGTGCCAGTCGAATGCTGCCAGGTGAATATCACTTGGGTGGCCATCACGCACTGCACGAGAATCGCTCAGATAACGGGCTTCTCACTTGGTGTGAAGACAATGGATTATTCCTCGCAAGCACCAATTTCAAATACTCGAGGAGGCGTTCTGCCACCTGTTTCCCTGCACCAATTCAGGCTTGGTCTCAAATAGACCACATTGCAGTTATTTTCAGGTGGTGAGGTAGCATACAGAACTGTAGATTATTGTGTCTGCTTATCTTGATTCTGATCACGCAATGGTTTGTGCGAACATTTGTATGCGCTTTGGGAGTCCTACCACATGGAAGCACTGTAAGCTCAATATGAACAGGCTAGCAGCCGATCAGTCGACTCAGCTGAATTACCAGTTGTCATTGGCAAATGCCTTAGCTTGTAATTCTCCCACTGACATCGAACTGCATTGGAGCTTCTGGCAGAACACGACGCTATCTGTTGGCCAATCAGTGTGGATTCACTCATCACCCCTGAAAGAGTTGGAACTCCGCGCGCTCCCTGACACTCTTTGACCGTCCCCGAATTTTCCCCACATAACTCCGATCAGAATGAACTTTGCCGCGCTATCAGCCGTCAACCCAAACGAAGCCTTCGCGGTGATCGTGAAGCTTGGTGGTCTCAACGCGCTTTGAGGATGGAAACCGCCGCCTTTTCTGGAAAAACTCGCAGGTTGTTTCAGCTCATTCGGACTAATGTTCAAAAAAGATCTGATATCAGCGAGGTTATCTGCAAGGTAGATGGGTCACAAATCACTAATTTGCAAAGGCGCGAGGACAGGTGGGTTGAGCTCATCCAATCTCAGTTCAGTTCTTCTCCGTCGTCCACTTTCGCACTCAGCTCGCCCCGTTGTACGCCATGGGCCGTGTCAATCGAACTACCCACTTGGGCCGACGTTTGCCTTGAGATTAGACATTTGAAGCATTTAAAGGCTGTTGCTTCAGACGAGCTTCCTTCAGAACTGTTCAAGTATAGTGGTATGGAAATTGTCACTTAGCTATCATCCCTATTTCTGTAAATCTTGGGAGAAGGGCTCCTCACCTCATGGGGAGAGTCAGTTATTGTCCCAGTTTTCAAGAAAGGCTCCCGGACTTCATGTGCCAATCACACGGTAATCAGCATGAAATCGGTTGCCTCTAAGCTGCTAATATCCATCATGTTGCGCAGGATATCGCCAACTCGCGAGGCGCACTACTGGGAAGAGCAGGCTGGTTTCCGCCTCGGCAACTTCATCAGCTGCTTGAACATCGCCACGTGTAACGCGGACGCAACATCGTCGTGTTTCTGGACATTCGGGCTGAATTCGACTCGATAGGCCAACCCGTCTTATGGGATTGCCTACTAAAGAACAGAGTTCAAGAAAAGTACGTCGCTATTCTTCGAGCGCTATACCTCCATACTTCAAGCAGAGTAAGAGCCTACAGCAAGTTCTCTGCAGTGTTCCCTGTCACCAGTAATGTGCGACAAAGATACCCTATGTCTTAATTCTTTTTCACCTTCGCGGTCGGAAATGTCTTGTTGGGAGTTTTAGAGGGTTTTCAGAATCATGGAATTGAGCTCCTTCCAAATAATCGTGCAACCGACTTAGATTACGCTGATGATATCGTCTTGCTCGGTGATGACCCTCATAGTATGCAATTGATCCTTGACTGACTGGTGATTGAAGCATCTAAGTATGGTATGTGCTTTGCCCCTCAAAGTGCAAAATGTGGGCACATGACTGGCAGGATGCTCTCGATCAGCTCGCCAGCGAAAACACTCGACTTGATCAGGTAGATAGTTATATTTACCTTGGGAGTAGTATCTTTACCGATGTACCTATTGGATAGGAGGCCTCTTCGTATCGCTAAAGCCAATTTGAAACACTTAGGGCGTCATCGAGACATCTCACGCTTGCTAAAAGGTAGGATTTACAATGTCTGTGTGCGCGTGATATTTTTGTATGGATGCGAATCCTGGCCGATCCGAGTGGACGAAATGCGTAGGCTTTAAACCTTCGACAAAGACCGTATGCAGAGGATTGCCCGTGCATGGTGGCAACATTGGGCGCGCAATGATGATATCAGACAGCACGCCTTTGGCAAGGCGTACCTCCCACTCCATTAGCTTGTTCTACTGCGCCCGTCGAGATGGTTTGGCCACGTCCCGCGCATGTTTGGCGAGCGATTGCCACGGTGCGCCCTATTTAGGTAAACAGGGATGCATTGGAAGAGGCCTCGTGGTGGCCAACCTGGCGACAAAGCATTAAATCGCAGACATCCTGTCAATCAATTGCTGGTCCGGTTGGGGACCGAGAGATGAAGAATGCCGATAGCAGACAACACACGAAACTATGACACAAAACCAGTTGCAGTGGCAAGCAAGTCTTCGTGAACTCCCGATTTCAAAAACTGTGACTCCTTAAAAATGAACAATAAAACAGCATGTGAAAAAAGACAAAAAAGTTCCTTTATTCATATATATATATATATATATATATATATATATATATGTAATGCACATATGGCGTGTCCCATAAGGCTGATGTTGCATTCTTGATGCTTCTTCACCGCAGTTGGGCTAAACCAACTTACACTTAAACTAGGTCTTTTTAAGCTGGATAAATTTAATTCCAATTTATTTGGTTTGTCCTGCGTACCTGAATAAAGTTCTATTAACTGGCCACGTTGCTTACACTAATTGCGCTTATCTTCGGTAAATGTATTGCGTTTGTAGCATTTTTAAGTAACTTGTGGACATTTCTTACTTATCGCGGATTCGTTGCTAACCAACTTACTTCATATGCTAATTTAGCGGAGAGTTATGCCACCGTATCTGTATGCATTATTGGATTTGTTTCATTTCATTTTGTCGTTTGAAGTGAATGGCTGTTGTTTGATATCCCCGGTGTGGCTGCGCTTGATGTGTATGTTGACAAGGTGCCTACCTGTCTATTACCCACTACCTCGTTCATACTCGCTCCAGGAGACAGTTGGTCGTTGCTGGAGAGAACGAGGTGCACGGTCCTTGTGGCCGTGCTAGGCTCAAAGAGCGGTTCCATGCACTCAGTTTGGAGCCGACTACGGTCCAGCCACCGCCTTGTGTGCGACTGATTCTCCAAATACAGCGTGCCCGTGGTTGCCTGTGAAGGAGTGTGGGTCGGCTCCGTTGACGAAACGTGGCTCCCATCCACACGCCTCTCGGTCTTATTCCTTCGGGTTTACAATGGATATGGGGTGTGTGGGTGGTGCAGCGCAATCCGCTACTGGGGCCTCTGTAGGCGCAGGCGTCCTGTGGCTGGCCACAATGAAAGGAAAATCCAAAACCGGATGCCGCCTACTATATATATGGTTGGTTGGACCGTAGTCCGCTCCACAATGAGTGCATGGAACCACTCTTCGAACCTAGCACGGCCACAAGGACCGTGCACTCCGTCCCCTCCACCAACGACCGACTGTCTCCTGGAGCCAGTATAGACGAGGTAGTGGGTAGGCACTTTGTCAACATGCGCATCAAGCGTAGCCACACCGGGGATATCAAGCAACAGCCCATCACTTGAAACGACAAAATGAAATAAAATAAATCCAATAATGCATACAGATACGATGGCATAACTCTTCGCTAAACTAGCGTATGAAGTAAATTGGTTAGCAACGAATCCGCGATAAGGAAAAAATGTCCACAAGTTACTTACAAATGCTATAAACGCAACAAAATTACCGAAGATAAGCGCAATTAATGTAAGCAACGTGGCCAGTTAATAGAAGAGTATTCAGGTAGGCAGAACAAACCAAATAAAGTGGAATGAAATTTGTCCATCTTAAAGGGACCTAGTCTAAGTTTAAGTTGGTTTAGCCCAACTGCGGTGAAGAAGAATCAAGAATGCAACATTATATATATATATATATATATATATATATATGTGTGTGTGTGTGTGTGTGTTACGGAGAAACGGTAACTCTACCTAAATCCAAACAGGTCCAGTGGCTCAGACACATCTAGATGGAGTACGGGTGAGTCGAAAACCGAAACACCCAAAAAATAACCAAAATATGTCAACAGTTAGATAACAGAAGTAGAGGTAGGTGTTGGTGAACATGTAGTTATCTGATGCACACTTGGCACTCATACTTCACTATCTCCAAAGGACATTTTTATGACTTAAAACTAGCTGTCAAACTGGAGTTTGATGTGATTGCTAGTTTGCAACTGGGCCTGCGCAACGATATGATGGAACCTTACCTGCTAAATTTAAGACCTCAAAGTGAGTACTACAGACAGCGATAGCATTCTGCTACTTCTAGCAGTTTAGGCGCGCGACGCAGTAGTGGCCACCACTGCATAGCGGGGCAGAAACGTAGGAAGAGTCCAGCAGCACTGGCCGCCAGTAAATGAAGTATCCGGCTTGTATTCGCGATGTGTGGCAAATGAAGTACGGTCACCAGAAAGTGCATTATGGCACTGGGCGCCTACTAACACTCTAGATAAGGGTAACTGTCCACTTTGAACTAGCGTACTACTGCTACGTTGCTCTAATGGAAAGAGAAACAGCCAGGGAGTGACTATATTGAAACCGAGTCAGCTTCGCATGAATGCATATATCAAACTAATCTCCTTACTTTACAGATTATCGAACAATCGGAAGAATGCATGTTTAATCGGTGAACGTTATGTAAGGACTCACCACGCTCCTGTTCTGATGGAGGACAACGGGAGGGTTCAAGCCGGTGTTGGTCGGTGGGATATTGGGGCTGTTGAACTATCCACTGAGGTCCGAAACAGAACACTCCGGGAGTCTGGCATGTTGCTGACGTGGAAATGACAGTGAAACCAGCGGGCGAAAACGGATTATAAGCAAATGAATCTTGAGCAACATGGTATAAGGTACCGTTGTTCGGCTGCAGTGGATCGCAATGCGCAAGCATCCTGGACCGTATAGAAGAATGAGGACGATAAGGTGGAGGTGGTGGTGGATGTGTGTAACTGATTGGTGGAATCGTGCGATCATCTGAGATCGCTCCGGGAATGCGGTTATCCGAGCCAAGATAGTAAATTCCACCGTTCAGTATAGGTAATTGAGTGGTCACGGTAGTTGCAAGCCAATTGATCAGAGCGGCCTCCGGGATGTTCACATAGTCTCTGATTGGATTAGATTGAGAACGGTTGCGGGCCGAACGGAAGAAACTTGCTTGCCTTGGATATAGAGCTAATAAAGAAAAACATCCCTTATCTCAAGGCTATGCCCATAAGCTATAGGAAAAGTAGCGGTTGTAACGTAAACACTGAGAGCAAGTCGAATGTGGGGACATTGATAGTCAACATCTAACACCAAAGCTTAAAATCTACACCTAAGTTGTCAAGTGACAATTGTGTTCTTAAACTTCCAAACCTTGTGGCTACGGCCATGCGCGTGTCTTAAAAGAAAATGGACTATGAATAGCATAGGGATTTTCGACTAGTGGCATGCGTCGATAAAAGCCGAATGACACAAATGAAAGCATGGTTTCAGCCTTCCGACTTTGGATGTGGGCTGGAATCACCAACAAGTATAACTGTTGAGAAATTATAGCATCAGGATCAAATTGTCAAAGGGTCAATTGCATCTCCCCAATGGTACAGTAAAAATTAAGACCAGGGGGTGTATGCTTACAAACAGGAAATAGGTCGCATCTCTACAGAAAGATCACCAGGAATTTTGTTTGGTTTCAGTAGGATAAAGGGCGGTTGGGCAAGAGCGGTGGTGATGCGATATAAAGTAACGAAGTATACCCGAAGTGAAATGCGGATGATCAACTTACATGGGACAGGTTCTTCAATGCAAATGGGTGGGTGCTGCTTATGCTGAACAAGGCGTGTCCGTTGAGACATCTCCGCTTCGTTATCAGCAGAGAAGTTCATAACATCGCGCGATGGTTGACCGGTCGATGATATGTGCTCCCCGTAAAAAAGTTCCATGTCTTCAACATGGCAGATGGCCATATCTTGATCCTCATTCACGTAGGAATGAGAAAGGCGATGAAACGCCTCGGGAATGCTGGCTACTTCGTTCGAACGAAGCGGAACCTGGGAAGCACTATCCACTGACTTTTCGTTTAGTTCAGAATCTTGTTCGTCGGCCTCTTCTTCTTCTGCCACGTAACACCTACTCAGTTCCGCGAGTTCCATTCGGGGAGAAAGCGTTCTACGCGAAACTCCAGTTTGATTACCGCAACCACAATACTAGTAAATGATAGAAACAGGTATTTGCTGATGAGACAAGGAGACCGTAGTGCACACTAAATCGGATACTTAGAAAACTAGGCGATGCAATAAGATCGCTGATAAACAACAAAGAGATACGTGCGAAGAACACCTGACCCAGGGCTCCCCGGAAGTATATATATATATATATATATATATATATATATATATATATATATATATATAATGTGACTTTCTATCCTTAGGTGTAATAAGGGAAGTAAGGCATTGGTTTTCGACAACGTGATAGATTGGACAATGCCAAGACTCTGATCAGCATGCTGAATATATGAGATGTATAGCGACTAATGGCGGGAGAGCCTATGATGCGCTGAGGCTGGTGGTGGCTAGATCCTGACAGATGGTCTACCCACTGCTGCTACTGTTGCTCCATAGTCTCATGTCCTGGGCGCCTCCACGTGGCGACCGCTGGGTGGGAGTTAGGTTTCGCCCTTCTCCCTGCTAAGATCCAGGACACCAATCCGCATGAGTCAGCTAACTGACCATGTGCTAGACCCGCTGCCTTTCGGGTGTTCATTTAATCGAAGGCTTTGGCTGAGGACCCGAGTCGTTCTTCTGTCAGGATTGGGCGCCCTGGCAGTATCCTAGTCCATCCTCTCCGGAGGTTAGGAAGTGGTCGATGGCCCACTTCCCGTAAAACCTAGCCATGGGAGACAACAGGTTACGGGTTATATTCTCAATGCTCGATTGGCGTAGAGCACGAGTACCACGCATTGTCTCTGACGGTGGGAGGACACCTCCGGGTGTTCAATGGTTTGCTACTGCCCGCCTCAAGCCAGGCAGCCCCTGGTCAAATTGGTGCAAACCCGCCAAAAACCCACCTGCGTCTGGCCGTGGTCGCAGGTGCGTATCCAATTACGGTCGCAAAACATATGATAACTGTTCCAGAACCTCAAAGGCTGCGTGTGACGGCCGTCAAGCAGATCCCCATCTGTCTCTGCAATCACATTCCCGAGATGGATCTGCTCTCCACTGCCTTGTGGGTCAGGCTATTGAGCCAAAGGCTCCGGGTGGAGTCCCTCAAGCAAACCTCCGAAGCACAACGACCACCTCGCGTGCGATTGCCCACCAATGCAATCGTATGCCTGCGCGCAAAGCACTCAACATCGGGTGCTGGAACGTGCGCACACTACTGGACCGGAACTCGAGCGAGCGCCCGGAGCGACGCACTGCACTGGTCGCAATGGAGCTGGCGCGCTACCACATCGATATTGCGGCGCTCAGTGAAACTCGGCTCGCTGAGCAAGGTAAGTTACATGAAGCAGGTGCTGGCTATACATTCTACTGGGTGGGGAACGCCGCCTCAGCACCACGTGAACATGGGGTCGGATTTGCAATATCCGATCGCCTGAATGGCCAGCTGGTGGGTGAACCAACGGGCATCAGCGCGCGACTGATGACTGCTCGCCTGCGACTCGGAAGAGGTAAGTTTGCTACTTTTATAAGCACGTACGGTCCGACCATGTGTTATCCTGATGACACGCGTGATCAGTTCTACACTGAGCTATCCTCCGTGATACGGTCTGTGCCGAGGAGCGACCGACTATTTCTGCTGGGTGATTTCAACGCGCGCGTTGGGCGTGATGCATCAGCGTGGACAGATGGTATCGGTGCGCATGGCATTGGTTCAGCGAATGCGAACGGTGACAGGCTGCTCTCACTGTGTGCCACTCACGGCCTGACGATCACGAACACTCGGTTTGCACTGAGTGCGAGTGATATAGCAACTTGGACGCACCCACGGAGTGGTCACGCTCACCTCCTCGACTATGTCATCGTACGTCAGCGTGATATGCGTGAAGTGCGCATGACACGTGTACTGCGTGGAGCTGAGTGTGGCACTGATCACAAATTGGTTCGGACCAAACTGTACATATATTTTCGTAAATCGATGTATTGCACTCCCGCCGTGAATCGGCGTAAATTTAACATTCTCTCCCTCGGCACTGTGGCGAAACGTGCTGAGCTGGAGAAGGCGATGGCTGCACGCCTGTGTGGTGATGTGGACTGTATAGCCACAGTGGGCGACCTGTGGCACCACATTCGCGACCAGGTGACAGCTGCTGCGGAGGAGACCATCGGGCGCGCAAACTGTAAGCGGCCTGATTGGTTTGATGACAACAATGTGACGATTGACGCATTGGTGTCAGAGAAGAATGCAGCATTTGCTGCACATGTTGCAGACCCCAGTGACTTGGGGAAGAAGAGTCAGTTTCGCAAATTTCGACGGCGACTGACCCGAGAGCTCCGTCGCATTAAAAATGCATGGTGGACGGAGAAGGCGAAGCAGATGGAATGCTACGCGGAACGCCGTCAACACAAGGAATTCTTTGACTCCTTGAAGGCGGTGTATGGACCGAGATTGGAGCCGCTGAGGACACTGATCGAGGGTAGTTCAGGCGCTACCTGCACCCAGACTGCAGACATAATGCAGGTCTGGCGGAAACACTTTGACTGTCTCTTGAACAACCGTTCAGAGATCGACTGGCCTACATTGAATGGCCTGAAGCAGCACGATGTGAAGGCGGATCTGGCAGATACGCCGAGACTGGATGAGACGCAGAGAGCACTTGCTCAGCTGCGAAACGGCAAATGTGCCGGAGGTGACGGGATCCCACCTGAAGTATTGAAACACGGTGGACCCGCGTTGTTGACTGCGCTGCACCACTTGGTGCAACGCGTGTGGATTGAGGAGGAAGTGCCTTCTGAGCTGAAGGATGCTCTTGTGCTACCACTGTACAAGGGCAAAGGTAGCAAGCAATGTTGCACGAATTATCGTGGCATCAACTTGCTGAGTTGTGTGGGCAAGGTGATTGCCCGAATCCTGCTCAATCGCCTCGTGAGTCAGATTGTGGAACCTCACGTGGCGGAAGAGCAATGTGGATTCCGTTCGGGTCGCAGCACTATAGATATGGTGTTTGCGGCTCGTCAGTTGCAAGAGAAGTGCAGAGAACGACACCAGCCTTTGTACTCGCTTTTTGTTGATTTCACCAAGGCATTTGATACGGTGAACCGCGAGGCACTGTGGCTGGTGTTGGGTAAGTTTGGTTGCCCGCGTAAGTTTGTAAGTTTAATTGAATGTCTGCACAGTGGTATGCGAGCGAGGGTGCAGCTGAGTGGAGAGACCTCTGATGACTTTACAGTTGTCTCTGGTGTGAAGCAAGGCTGTGTGTTAGCTCCTGCCCTGTTTAATATCTATCTTCATGCAATGTTGTCTTGTGCTTTTGATGCGGCTTGTGTTTACGGTGTTCGTGTGGAGCACCGTATTGATGGTGGGTTGCTGAACATCCGTCGTTTCGGTGCGAGAACTCTAGTCTGTGAGACAACTATCCGTATGTTGCTGTTTGCTGACGACTGTGCGTTGTTTTCACACAACGCGGATGAGTTGCAGCACATGACTAGTGCTCTGGCTTCGACAGCGGCCAAATTCGGGCTCACCATCAACACAAGCAAAACTGTCTGTCTGTTTCAGCCTTCACCGGAGGTGCAATCTTCAATATTGCCGCAAATCAGCATTGGTGCTGAAGTATTGGAAACCACCTCCCGCTTCTGCTACCTTGGGAGTGTGATGTCGACTGATCAGCAGCTACACATTGAGTTGCGTAATCGCGTGTCGAAGGCGGCAGCGGCATTCGGGAAGCTAGAGTACCGAGTGTGGAACAACCATCAGCTTAGCATTGGCACGAAGCTGATGGTGTACAAATCCATGGTACTGTCCGTTCTTCTATACGGCAGTGAAACGTGGACGATGTACCGTCGGGATGTGCGATATCTCGAGCGGTTCCATCAGCAGTGTCTGCGACGAATTCTGCGAATCGGCTGGGGCGCCAGAGTTGCAGACACGGAAGTGTTGCGCCGAAGTGGGATGTATGCAGTGGACGGCATACTTTTACTGCGACACCTGAGATGGCTCGGTCATGTGAGCCGTATGGATTCGACGCGAATACCGAAACAACTTTTATACGGTCAGCTGAGTATAGGGAAGCGGCATGCTGGGAAACCCAAGTTACGTTACCAGGACATGATTAAAGTGAGCCTCACACGTTCTAATCTTGATTGCAGATCATGGGAATCGAAGGCGGTTGATCGGCGTGCATGGCGCGATCTAATCACGAAGGCAGTTGCTGAGGTGCGGGAGAAAGCCCTCATGCATGCAGAGAAGAAGCGGCAAGTGCGGAAGCGGCAAGCACCGATGAATTGTACTCCATCGACATCGAGCGCATTGTGTTGTAGAACATGCGGTCGCGAGTGCCTTAGTCAGGCAGGCCTAGTGAGCCATGAGAGAGGTCACTCGGGACCACTGCCGAAGCGACGACGGGTCCCGCAGTGAACGTAGGCAGCACCGGCGCAGCGTTTGTAGGCACGCTGAATTCGATTTACTAACCGCATGCTTGCATGCTAAGTCTCTTTATTTCAGGTGGTGGGTTTTCGGTTCTCTCCTAATGCATTTCTTTCTCATATAAATGTCTAGTGGGCCATGAGCTAGGTCCTTTGGGGCCACTACAGAAGCGACGATGGGTCCTGCAGAGAATTACGACGAGCCGGCGCAGCGTTTGTAGGCACGCTGATTTCGATTTACTAACCGCGTGCTTGCATGCTAAGTCTCTTTATTTCAGGTGGTGGGTTTACAGTTTTTACCTTAATGCTTTTCTTTCTTATATAAATATCTCCATGTACTCTATTCCATTAACTTGCACATATCGCTTTAGCCAGTTGTATTCGATTTCCATAAGATTTTTGTGTTCGTGGCATACCGTGAACTATACTTCCTGACTTCGTGCACTTAGCTGGGATGTGTTTGTAAACAACTTATTACGTATGCTATTTAATTAAGGTTTATGTCACCGTTTCCTTATGCATTAATCCAGTTTTTCTCTTTTTCTTTCTCTCTCTCTCAAGTGATTGGCTGTTGTTTGATATCCCCGGTGTGGCTGCGCTTGATGTGCATGTTGACAAGGTGCCTACCTGTCTATTACCCACTACCTCGTCCATACTGGCTCCAGGAGACAGTTGGTCGTTGCTGGAGGGGACGGGGTGCACGGTTCTTGTGGCCGTGCTAGGCTCAAAGAGCGGTTCCATGCACTCAGTGTGGAGCGGACTACGGTCCAGCCACCGCCTTGTGTGCGGTTGATTCCCCAAATACAGCGTGCTTGTGTTTGCCTGTGAAGGAGTGTGGGCCGGCTCCGTTGATGAAACGTGGTTCCCATCCGCATGCCTCCCGGTCTTATTCCTTCGGGTTTACACTGGATATGGGGTATGTGGTTGGAGCTGTGGGTGGTGCAGCGCAAGCCATCCATGGTCCCTCTGTAGGCGCAGGCGTCCTGTGGCTTGCCACAGTGACAGGCAAATCCGAAACCGGATGCCGCCAACCACAAGGCATCGGGGACAGCCTAATGGGGTGTGGTCTAACGACTGACGTGTCGAAACACTATGTACCGCCTCGAAGAGACGACCGCTGTATGACTCCTGTCGGTGCTCATCAAGTTAGCCATATAAGTCGCAAGATGGAGAATAGGTGTAGCAGAAAACGCACGTTCCAACATGAATGCGCAAGCCGAGTCCAGGTAAGTTAAATCTCCGCTTACTCGCGTTTGATGTACACTAGCACTGATGCGGCATTATCTGTTCAATATGAGAGTTCGTATATACCACCAGCCGGAGTAAAAAATCGAGGTTGCACAACTTTGTATTTGCCTTTTGCTGGGTCGTAAAAGCGCTCTGCTAAAGACCTGTCTTCCCTCTCTCGGGTTCCAATGAGTCAGGTAATGAATTTCCGTCTCGCTTGTGTGCGAAACAGCGCAGTTTACGAGGACCGTGTCCCTCAATTCAACTAGAATTCGTTGGAAGCAGCTCAGTATGACAGTAGGTTAAAACATATCAAATTCCGGTTGACTGTCTTATTCCAATCGACCGTTTATGCTCGCGTGCACTGATTAGCTTATAGCTGCATGTGGTTAGCATATCACATGCCAAAAGAAATCGTTCGGAAAAACCTGGTCAATCCGGTGTTCATGGGCGGAAGCCTATGCCGCATCGGCGATAAAGCTTTTTGTTCCAATGAGTGTGACCTTGACTATTTCGTCCACACATATTCCTTGGATGCCCGACTGCATGGCCGAACTATCCATCTATTTTCCCTGCAGTTCCCAATTTTGTAAGCAAAACAATTAGATGCACTTCGCTTCTGTCCCAAGACACAAGAGGGCCAGATGAACCGCGTACTCAACGTACCGATCGTGCGAGTCACTTGCTTGGAAGGAAGCATCGAGATCACTACCATCACCATCAAAGCGGCCAATTCAACGCAACACAGTAAAACTATGGTGTCCACGTCTCAGTCCCTTACTTCTAACTGCTGGTTGTTTCCGATCTAAAAAGGTGGCCAAACCAGAGGCCCACCTCCTACAAACTGTGAAATCCATAGAGCTGTTAGAACAATTTTCATATTTTTGACATGTTATCGAATAACTAAATTGATGCTTCACACAACTAGATGAAATAACGTACAAACAACGCCATCGGGAGAGCAGGAGGTTCGCTCACTCGATTAGCAACGATTAATGGGGGCTTTCAGAACTACCTACTCGTGGTGCCAGCCTGGTCGTTCACGTTTTCCCCGTCCCAACAAACAGACCAATGGCAGTATTACATGAGATAGTGGGTTTTCGCATTTCAAGCTTCCTTCTTATGAAGAGTTACAAACGCTTGTTTAACAACACTGTGACATAACGGATGTGACGTGCCAATGTCCTCTTGCTTCACTTTGCTGGAACATCGTAATCCGGAGGATGAACGCATGGCGTATTGGGATCCCGTTTGACAACTCAACAAAGCAAAGGAGTGTAAACTGAACAGTCAGTCACCGGCCCCCAATGGGTACGATTCCGTGATCTCGCTCCGATGCATTGCGGAGTAGTTATTCAGGTAAATGCTCGGGATGGTGCCTCCAAGTCAACTCTCTACATCCTCTTGGGCAACCAAATAATACCTGCCCCGTGACGAAACTATGGATTGCTCTATGTTTTGTCCAGTTTTCTTTCTACGATAACTGTGCTTATCTTTGATTTCCATGGTTTTTGATTGCCATATATCTACGCGTGGACTACAGAAAAAATAAAAATGAACTGAGCTTCTACAGAAATATGTCAACAAAAGTTCAGGCCATCAGATCCGAGGATGGAAAAACCGTCCATCTATACGAGATACCGTTCCATCCAGTAATATCATTTGGCTTCTGACACTCACCTTTTCTAACGATGCTAACCATTTTACTTAATGGGAATTAACCGTCTCTTGAAGCGCTTGATCAATCCTTAGGGTTGTGACCAGACTACGTTTTGTGCTGCGAACGCCGAAACTTGGCACTAGGGGAGCGAATCAATCAAATTATCATATAATCGGCTATGACCGCCTTTCTATTGGGCATTGAATATTACACTAATCGCTAATATTACTAATCGCTAATATTACTAATCGCTAATATTACACTAATCACATCCTCCGGTTACGAAATGTAATGGCCCAACATGTCGTGATATTGTTAGTCAGCGAAATATGAGTGTGACGAGACCGTAGCTTTGAAGTTCGGCGCGCCAAGAGAGTGAGCACCATGTGAACACGCAGCAAAGTAGGAAAAGTATTCCAAACATACCGTTAATCCTACGCAACTAGCTGGTGGCGACGTACTCAAGTCGAGACCCAAGCATCAAGTGACTTAAAGCGAACGCTCGTTCATGGGCGCGATGCCACTGAGATAAAGATGACGGCCAACACGCGACCACGGAAACCAATCGCGACTATTGATACCATGACTGCGGATTCCGAAGCCAGCTCTTGGGCAACTGTCGGTCCCCAAAGAGTAACTAAATGACCGATAACGCTACTGGTAACAATACAATGCCTATATTCTCGGTCATACTGGTAAGAGTTACCGAATACTTCAGCGTTTCATGGCTCTCCAGTCGGAGTCCGCGGTGAGATACACCAAATCAGTAGACAGGCGCATGCATTTTTCGATGCTGTCTGTTAACAGTAAGGGAGGTGAGAATTCCAGCTATCTAAGTGCAATTATCCAAATGTTGTATCTAGTAGGCAACAGTTAAGTAATGTGTTCCCACTATTTCCGACACTACGAATGCCTCAGACCTCATCGTTAGAAACGCGAAAAGTACGCACAATGTCCATAGACCGGTAAATGTATCAAAAGATACGTAACGAGGCTTGCATTTGTGTCCAGAAGACTACATGCATCAACCGCAAAGTGTAAAGCAAAGGCTAGCATGAGATGTGGACATCGACAAATCCTGCATGTAATGAGATGTGAAGTGCGTCATCATCACCAATACACGTTAGCCGAAGATGAGAACCACACCTCAGATGATATGCCGCGACACAAAAACTTGAGAGATTGAACATTACAGAACAAAAAAGCCAGAAAAAGTAACATAATGCTAAACATCACATTATACATGGGGGTTTGAGATCGTTGGATGTGGAAGATAATGGAGAGAAGAGGGACCAAGTGACTTACGGCACAAACGCCAATGAGATCGGCTCTTCGCCATGTCAGCTAGTGTATCTAATCAAATATAAATATCAATCTTCGGTCCCCAGGGCGGCAATCGGTAAACACCGATCGACGCCAACTTCGAAGTGAGGGAATTCATTCCACTTGAACAAGTCATCGCTTGGCCTCCTCTTCTTCCATCCAGTCCTCGAGCGCGCAAAGTACGCATGATGCAAGAGTCGGTGTGCTCGAATGCGCAACACTTTGTTTAGCCATCGGATTTTGTTGCGTGATATAATGGTTCGGAACAGTTCGCTTGCTCTTCCTATACCAGATACGTGGCGCCGAACTCGCTCATTGCTTACGCGATGTTTCCACCAGATGAGAGCTATGCTGCGAAGGCAGCGATGGTGGAACGTAAACAGCCTCTTCAAGTTTGTCAACTTGATGGGCCAGGTTTCGTAAGCGTATATGTATGTTGAATGGACGGCTACATTGCCCTTCTGAGCGAGAGTAATGTCACGCCGGTGCCACAGATGGCGGAGATTGGCAAAAGCGTCTCGAGCTTTTGTTATACGATTAGTGATCTTGTCCTCGATCTCAAAGTCGCTAATATAGCTGCCGAGATACTTAAATACTTAGACGAATTCTAGCTAGATACCATCAGCACATCGCTGGTAAAATTGACGATGATCAGGAGGGGCCTCTTAGCGAATAACCTAGGAAGAGGTGACGTGTAAAATAGCTAAGAAAGTGGAATGAATACTGGCGATAAGGTTTTCTTGACAGATCACACTCCCCGGTTGCCCATTCGAACAGAATAGGTCCGCCCGAAATTTTAACAACCTAACGCAAAAAGCACTGAAGATAAAGTCCAGTTGCATAGTGTGATTGCAGTGTGTTATGGAGACTTAACTGAAGTCAGTCGTCATCTATGACCGAGGCGCCAGTTGAAAGCCAGGACCGTCCATTGTGCAGCCCGACAAATTTGACAGACTAAGGTTCGGCAGAACCTACGGAAGTGCAATGGTATCGATTTCAACAATTCAACAAACGAAAATGATTCGCTGGAAACCAAAGAGGGTAAACAAACTACGTACTCTGTCAAAATAAAATGCGTTGGATTCCCGGGTGGACCGAATACTACCGTCACTGTCTGGGGACGAACTGGCCATACGTTGACCTATATGCTTTCGTGAGATAGTAGGAGCAGAATTACCATAAAGAAACCGCGCATCAGCTTCATCGGCGGCTGAGAATCCAGGCTCCCGTGCGCGTATGGAGGAGGAATCCACAGAGATAGTGGCGGTACCAGACTTCTGAAAGACAATAACAGAGGTCTTCAAATCTTACATTTAACATGCAAATTAAGTGAAGATAGAAAGGGCATGAACTTTCCTATACTATGACAAGAATCAGAATTATGTGACGATGTTGTCAGATTGCTGAATAACGAGTCGGGGACAGTGACGAAGTTACGAATCGTCTGTAACTTAGGTTACTTGCGCAAAGGTGTCGGTAAGTTAACCTGATGAGCAATAATTATTGGTGTCGCCACCACTGATTAAAGTGCATTGACGGTCTGAATTGACAATTTGCGCTCCAGGAATCTTGGTGGTAAAACGAAACGCTCGGATGCGTCAATTTTGTGAAAGTGTGGTTTGGACAACTGAGATCAATGAGCGAAAACTTTCCCCGGGTAGAACAAACCAAATCCACAGAATGAAGTCTGAATGGCAGCTTTATCATGACTTTTGTAATCCATCGAGTTGCTCAAAGGCAGAACAGGGTTCAAAGCTGAAAGCCATCAACAGTAATGTGAATAACGATCTACAGTGATACTTAAACGAAAAGCTACAGAAATCGGACAACAGTCGAGGGGAAATTACTATGAATGGTACGCGCATTTTTGGGAATGGCGAAGTGTTCATAAGTGAAAAACTTATCGTTCCTGAGGACGTTCGGGCTATCACAGGGCCTCAACAAAAAGCTTGAAGCTGCTGAAAACTGGTCATAAGCTGTATCCGTTCAGATAGCTCGTGTGTTCGAATTTACCTAGTAGATAACATGGGTGAACATGCCCTCCTCAGTAAACTGGTGCACAGAAGTCGGGTAGACGATGAGTGACTCACGCCCGAAATGGGAGAATCGAAACCAGACATTCTGTATTTGTACTGCTGCTGCATCGATTTAGCTGAAGAAAATGAAGTTTGGGACGCTCTGACATGCGGCCGCTTTTTACGTTCGGACTCGCCCACTTGAACCGCAGATGCCGAAGTAGCTGTGGACGATGATCCGTCGGGGCTGCTGCTTACTGATAAGGCGAATCCAGGTGCCAAGAGACGCGAAAGCAGCGGTGTTCGTTTTGGATCTGCGGTGGTCAAGGTATCCGGACGGATAGTAGGGGGCTTGAGAGGACTGGAACAGACTCTTGTGCCCGACTGCCTTCCTGTCAAAGTTGGGCTATACAAAACGGATGGTCTTGTCACACCCCCATGAGGTGGTACGCGTGGTAAGTATGAGGTCTGTGGTGCATAGGCAGAGGCATTTACTACAAGGAAAAAGGAATGTAAACAGAACTAAACCAATCACAGTAGGGATCGTGAGAACATTATAACAAGCGAAATAAACCTGAGCACAGCAGCTACGCGAAGAGTGGAAGGTCAGTTAGATTACCACCGTGACATTAAAGACTGCAGCAAAGGAAAAGAACCGTGTAGTAATAACAACACAGTAACATAAAGAGATACAAATAATAAGCGAACATTTTCCGTAAACACTTTTGTGTGGCACCCGACAAAACACATTGTGCGAATGGAAGAGAAAAGAGACAGCCAGCAGGAGAAACAGATGGCAAATCAAACTGGAAAGCACAACAAAAAGCGAATGATCGCTGAATGACACAAGAACGAAGAGCGCAAACTCACTTTCAATCTGCGGCGTGGAAAATGAAAAGATATCGGACAATCAAAAGTGAAAATCACGTTAAGAACGAAAGCTATGTAGAACTTCACGAAGTAAAAGTTATAAAGCATTCCAGGTGTGAAAAAAGGAAAACAGATCATCTTTCTACATGAAGGGGAAACTTGGATGAAACAGAGTACAACGGGGGATAATACAAAGATTTTATGAGCGCGTTGGTCAATAACAACGGCGAGAATCACAAGATGGATAACTATCAATCGCCCTTAATTCACAAGACAATCAGGTATAATCGGTCAGTTGAGAGAGTACGTAGTAACTTTATTCTGAGCTGCGAAGACAAAATTTTCCCGCGTGAAAGACAACCAATCATGCGGACGAAGGTGAGATGGATTCATCTATTGTGAATCCAGTCATCATCATAACAACCACTATAGTGCTGTGGAAGGACTCGAAGGTGAACATCAAATTAAAAGGGCTAGACAAAAGTTGGTGCAATACATGGATGGATAGACTGATAGTCGGAAGATGGGGGAAAATGTAATGGCGTCAAGTATCTCGAGATTGGTCTACACCAAGTGCGATTTGAGTGCGCTCAAAGTAAATATGAGAATAGATATGTCTCAAGTGTGCAGGCTACAGTCAAACTATTTGGACTGATCATATGGTACAACATGATCTTAAAGTGCACGTGTTATTACAGAGTTTCCGAAAGAGTTCAATTAGTAGAAGTGGTAAAAAGTATGAGTTTAAAAGCAGGGTGAAAGTGTTTAATGAAAAAAGCCCAATAGAATTAATACGCCTAACCGGGGAACAGACTTCAGGATAACTGCTTCCATGCGGGGTATTCCCTCGAAAGGTTTCATCCACACTTCCACGTCCCATTTGACTTTGTGTCAGTGTGGCATAACAGCAAGCAAGCCATCACCATACTAGCTCTTTCTTATGGCCGTTCTTATATACAAAAAGTAATAGGCTCTTATATAAGTGAGCTCCCATGTTTTCGCTTTTTGTTTCTCTTAGACGATTCAGTCCATTTCGGCTTCCGACTCTTTCAAATCTGACATCTTTTCCACTTGACGAGCGTGTGCCAATTTGCCTTGAGTAGGCAAATCTTTTCAAGCCAGTAAGCCTGTGACAATTCGCCACATGTGAGTGTATTAAATAATCCGGAAGCTTCATTCCATCACCTCATGAGATCGGCCGTCGTAATCAGCAATGAAAAAATGAAGTATAGAAGGTGGCGAAATACAAATAATGATAAATGAGGGGTATATATCCAACAAGTTCTGCTTCAGGTTGTAAATAGGGAATACAGCATAAATAAGGAGGAAACGGCTCTATGAACGATTTGAGACAGATTCAGCGATTCCATGTAACCGAGGTGTAAAGTAATTGGTGTAGAAAGTGGACTTAACAGAGTATCAAGAAATGCCACAGGTAGTCGAGTTGTTTTCGTCAGAAAAGAAGTGAGAGCAATTAGCAGTGCGCAGCAAATGTAGAGAGAGAAACACACATGTTTTGCATGGCGAAAAGCGAGATAATATGATGCTGGTATGGGAACAAGCTTAACGGTGTAACTAAACGAGATATTAATCAGACATTTTACACATATCGTGTACTTGTCCCTGTGTAGGTATACTTCAAATTCTTCATACATCGACTCCACTGTGCAGTCCAGTTTCTTAAGTTCCTTGCCTTGCAACAAAGTGAGGTACGTATTGATAATTTTCCAAAACGATTGTTTATACTCATATACTCGCACTTCAGTAGCTGACTGATCCAGATATACGAGTACTTCGTCAGATAAAACTTCCTGCGTATGCTTGTTTTTGTTCTACTTGTGAGAAGCGAATTTCTCTTATTCCAGATGTTATACCTTTCATTCTGAATGAAGTGTATACTAGTGTGCGGGGCAAATCCTCGTTTGTGCACTAAGTCGAACAGAAGTTTCAAGCCTAGTTTTAACCTCCGTAAGCACAACGGCTCTAATTCAAGCAGAATACAGCGCTCTGAACAGTTTGGTGTTGGGGATTCGGTAAATAGGGCTTTTGGTGCATCGACGCTGCACATTCTCCAGGCACAGACGATCACGTTTCCTGCAACTAGTAAATAGCGTCGAACAATATTCCAGAAGAGAGTGCACACAGATCTTGAACATAAGCAGCTTGGAGTCATGCAATATCAGTGATTTGAAGATTAACCGCGCTGTTTGGCTTTGGTTGCTATGAATTCGATCTGCTCCCCGAAGTTGAAAGTGCTTGAATAATGAATACCCCAGTCACTTATTCTGTTGCGGAATGGAAGTGGCTTTCCACAGAGGTATAGGGTGTCCATATCTATTTTGCATCGATATGCTAAGATCCCGCATTTATCCGCAGCGAATGACATTTGTTAGTTGTTACACCATCTTCCGACAGCTAAAAAATTACTCCGTATCTTAGTCAAAGTGTACAGTACCTTAACATCATCATCAAAAATGTAGGCTGTACCATTTTAATAGTTTCTGTCATGTCATTAATGTACATCAAGAATAGCAGCGGATAAAGGACACTACCTTGGATCACACCACTAGGAACAACCAGCGGATGATGACCTATGGATAGTTATTTGCACCTGTTGAGTGCTATCAGTAAGATTTGACCTAAACCAACCATGCAAGGGGTCTATGATGCCAAATTATGACAGTGTCCATAGCAGGTTGCGATGCGGCACTCTATCAAATGCTTTTTGCATGTCTATGAAAAAGATGATAATTGCATGGCCATTATCCACAGAGCTCGTTAAAAAATTCAGGAATTCCAGCACGCATGTTTGGCATGATCGTTTCTGTATAAAGCCATGCTAAGTCTGGTTAATAAAGTTTTGTGAGAGCAAATGGCTTATTGTTTTCTCTGTGACCATTCGCTTCATTACTCACGTAACAGCAGGCGTGTGACTAATCGGGCGGTAATTTCTGATGTCTGCTTTTGGGCCATTTTTGCGCCTGGGCCTGACTAGCGCGAATTTCCATTGAAATAGAAAAATGCCCGACTCCATGGACATGGTAAACAAGTTTAAGAGTGAAAAATGGCATTTCATGGCCACCGTAGTTTAGCAAGGAAGTTGGTTGACCTTCTGGGTCAGGCTAAGAGGATGACCGTAGTCGGTCTATGTGGTGCTGAATACCTCTGTTGTTGCAACTCACCGTGCTCAGTTTCACAACGCTATTAGTTGTTCTGGATAAAGGTACGCCATATAGAACAGTGAACGATGAGATAAAGGGATTATTTAGAGTAGTTGCTATTATGTAAGGATCCAAAGTCAGAGATTTGTCTGGTAGAGTAATGGCGGAAACTGTATCAGGTTGGATTGTAGTTCGTGTCCGCATCATATTGACTAAGTCACTGGATTTGTCTGCATATTTCAGAGGTCGTTTCTCTTTAGCCAGTAATCTCCGTGCTGTTTTTAACTGAAGTTCAGCAAGCAGGTTGTCGTGCATTTTCAATAAGGAGAAATCAAGCCTCCGTTTAATCTGAGTACGTACTTTCTTTAATTGCCTTAATAAGTGCGGCGTTCCTAATGAAACATAGTCACTCCATTGTTGTTTGATCGGCGCAAGGGTATCTAGCATTTGTTGGAAGTTAGCATACGTTTTATTAGCCGTAGTCTGTGGTTCTTTTGTAAGAAACAATAGATGCAAGTTCGTTGTTCGCAGAAGAGACGAAAATTTATCCCAATCTAAATTTCCAAAATCTCTACCTGGCGCCAACGTATGCAAAGGATGTGGTTTCGAGATTATTACTGGTAACGCAAAACTGCGATGTAGCACATTACGATCGCTACATGGAAAGAGAGACAGCACGTTCACAGTGGTGTTAAACATCATGAGTAAATACTAAGTCCAATATATTGTTACCTCTCGTTGGTTTTTGCACGGCTTGGGACCATCCCAGTAGCTGGATTTCTGAGATAAGACTCATGAGTCTAGGTGGTGCAGACCACTTTTTCCAGGAGACATTTAGCATGTTAAAATCACCCCCGATTATTTTGTGAGCGAAAGTTAGATCAGAGAAGTACTCAAAAGCAGAAGATAGATAATTTAAGTGGAGGATGTCACCTTGCGGAGGGATATATACACAATCTATTGGGTATTGTTCCACTCCACAGAAACCCAGACGGATTCAGTAACGTTGTTTAGCTGTGGGTTCGATATTGGGTGGATAAATAGCTGTTCCCGAGCATAGATGACGCACTCACCACAATTGCCCGTATGACGGCTACTCATGAAAGAGGTGTAGACCTCAGACCCAAGACAACCGCTGCATTCCTTCAAGCAATGAAAAAGGGCTAACTTCGAGGGGGTGCACACAGGTAGATGCGGGCAAAAGTACGCCGATTAAGGCGACCAACAAGTATCTGATAACGTGGCCTAATCGACGCAGCACATTCAACTAAAATAGGCCATCCAGCGGTCCTTATTATGTAGACCACCGGCTATGAACAGTAGTTCGCAAGCGTTTGTGGTCAAACTCGTTTGATGTCGTCGAGGCATATACTTCGCGAAACACGGCAGGGAGAGCAAAGAATGTGGGTCATTGAGTAATGCCAGCAGATGTTGACCCCCATCTACTACGGAGATTGAATTTTCCTAAATTAAGCTTACCTTGAAAATTCGATTAATAGAAGGGCGGGGTAAACAGGGTCCGTTCTGCAAGTGCACTACAACCAATGCAGTGGTGACTGTCCGAGCAGGTAGAGATACGGCAATCGACCATTGTCAGCGTCAGTAGGGGTGAATTTGAATTCACAAGATGTAAATTCGGGAGCCAGCATTCCCTGATTAATAAATCAAACGAACCAACTACATTTCAGATATAGTGAGTCTGGTTAACCGTTCCTCAGTATTAGGCACAGATCCCCAATCTGTGACTGTGATCGAATCACTTGCTCTCATCCTGCTGATTTACTCGAGTCAGTGCTTAGAGTGAGTCGGAATAGCTCTGTGATGTTGCCAAGGGCGCACACCGTTTCCAACCTGCGGATCTCTGTCATATAGACCACACACCGCCATACGGTCGCGTTGTCTCTGGCCTCGTACTCGGATCAGATGTACTGACATAAGTCTCATTACACACTAATGTGCTTACACTCATTCAATCTAGCTTCACAAGTGCTATTTAGTGCACGCCATCTTACGGATTTAACTTCCTGGGATTATTTTTAACCTCCACTGCGCATTTTTCGTACCCTGCACACAGAGTCGCACGCGTGCAAGTCTTCGATTTCCGAAACACGTAGCAACATTTGCGGTCTCAAAGAAAAGCAAAAACCGAGATCTATCCGACGAGTCATCAACCACACCAACATATCGCTAAGTAAAGTAGCTACCGGGAGTTTTGTATCTTTTGTAGATCAGTAGCTTTGGTTACAACCCAAAGCGTTCACAGAGCAAACAACCCAGCCGATTAAAATTGCCCCGCCTAACTACGAAGCACTGAACGTGCAACGAACGATTCAGCCTTGAAAATACAATCAATTCGGCGTGCAGGAGACAAACAGGCAACAATATGAGCCCAGTCATTGACTTGGAAGGGTTCGATCGACGCAATGATTTGTAACGACGAAGCAAAAGAAACCTATTCTACGACGACCAGAATAAAGGATGTGGCTTACTTTATGTAAGGAGAATGCACAAACAGGGATTTGGTGCCGGAATCGCCACATAAAGTTTTATTCTAAGAGTTCTAAGCTCAAAGTAAACCAGCTGAAACAACAATGGTAGACCAGATTCTATGTGGTGATGTGCAAGATATGTAATCATCCACACCAATAAATTGTGTACATGAACTATCGCAGAAACACAAAGATAAGTGGCACCGATGGTTGGCGTCATCCGGTTTCGGATTTGCCTTTCACTGTGGCCAGCCACAGGACGCCTGCACCTACAGAGAGACCATGGGTGGCTTGCGCTGCACCACCCACAGCTCCAACCACACACCCCATATCCCGTGTAAACCCGAAGGAACAAGACCGGGAGGCATGTGGATGGGAGCCACGTTTCATCAACGGAGCCAGCCCACACTCCTTCACAGGCAAACACAAGCACGCTGTATTTGGGGAATCAAGCGCACACAAGGCGGTGGCTGGACCGTAGTCCGCTCCACACTGAGTGCATGGAACCGCTCATTGAGCCTAGCACGGCCACAAGTACCGTGAACTCCGTCCCCTCCACCAACGACCAACTGTCTCCTGGAGCCAGTATGGACGAGGCAGTGTGTAATTAGACAGGTAGACACCTTGTCAGCATACACATCAAGCGCAGCCACACTGGGGATGTTAAATTACAGTCAATCATTGGAATGACATATCAAATAAAATATATCTGTTAAAGCATACGGCTGTGCCGATATAACTATTCGCTAAATTAGCATATGAAGTAAGTTGGTTGGAAACGAATCCGCAATAAGTGCAAAAGGTCTACAAGTTATTCAATAAATTCTACAAACGCAACACAGTTAACAAAGATAACTACAATTAGCGTAAGTAACTTGGCCAGTTAATAGAAGATTATTCTAGTAAGCAGAAAAAACCAAATAGTGGAATGAAATTTATCCAGATTAAATAGACTTAGTTTAAGTATAAGTTGGTTTAGCCTAACTGCGGTGAAGAAGCATCATGTATGCAGCATCAGCAACAACGTGGGATATATATATATATATATATATATATATATATATATATATATATATTCAGGTGCTTGCTACATTCTACTGGGTGGGCAACGCCGCCTCAGCACCAGGTGATCATGGAGTCGGGTTTGCAATATCCGATCGCCTCCATGGCTAGCTGGTGGCTGAACCAACAGGCATCAGCGCGCGACTGATGACTGTTCGCCTACGACTCGGAAGAAGTAAATTTGCCACTTTTATAAGCACGGTCCGACCACGTGTTATCCTGATGACACGCGTGATCAATTCTACACTCAGCTATCCTCCGTGATACGGTCTGTGCCGAGGAGCGACCGACTATTTCTGTTGCGTGATTTCAACACGCGCGTTGCGCGTGATGCATCGGTGTAGACAGATGTTATCGGTTCGCATGGCATCGGTTCAGCGAATGCGAACGGTGACTGGCTGCTCTCACTGTGTGTCACTCACGGCCTGACGATCACAAACACTCGGTTTGCACTGAGTGCGAGTGATATAGCAACTTAGACTCACGCACGAAGTGGTCACGCTCACTTGCTCGACTATGTTAGCGTGATATGCGTGAAGTGCGCATGACACGCGTACTGCGTGGAGCTGAGTGTGGCACTTATCACAAATTGGTGCGCACCAAACTGTGCATATATTTTCTTAAATCCATGTATGGCAGACCCGCCGTGAATCGGCGTAAATTTAACATTCTCTCCCTCGGTACTGTGGCGAAACGTATTGAGCTGGAGAAGGCGATGATTGCACGCCTGTGTGATGTGGAATGCATAGCCACAGTGGGCGTACTGTGGCACCACATTCGCGACAAGGTGACAGCTGCTGCCGAGGAGACCATCGGGCGCACAAACTGTAAACGTACTGATTGGTTTGATGAGAACAATGCGACGATCGGCGCATTGGTGTCGGAGAAGAATGCAGCATTTGCTGCACATGCTGCAGACCCCAGTGACTTGGAGGAGAAGAGTTAGTTTCGCAAACTTCCACGGCGACTGACCAGAGAGCTCCGTCGCATAAAAAATGCATGGTGGACGGAGAAGCCGAAACAGATGGAATGCTATGCCGAACGCCGCCAACACAAGGAAATCTTTGACTCGTTGAAGGTGGTGTATGAACCGAGAGTGGAGTCGCCGAGGACGCTGGTCGATGGTAGTTCAGGCGCTATTTGCCCACAGACTGCAGATATAATGCAGATCTGGCAAAAACACTTTGGCTGTCTCTTGAACAACCGTTGAGAGATCGACTAGCCTACAGTGAACGACCTCAAGCAGCACAAAGGGAAGGTCAGTCTGACGCACACGCCGACACTGGATGAGACGCAGAGAGCACTTGCCCAGCTGCGAAACGGCAAGTGTGCCGGTGCCAACGGGATCCCGCCTGAAGTATTGAAACACGGCGGACTCGCGTTGTTGACTGCGCTGCACCACTTGGTGCAAAGCGTGTGGATTAAAGAGGAGGTGCCTCCTGAGCTGAAGGATGCCCGTGTGCTACCACTGTACAAGGGCAAAGGTAGCAAGCAATGTTGCACGAATTATCTTGGCATCAACTTGCTGAGTTGTGTAGGCAAGGTGATTGCCCGAATCCTGCTCAATCGCCTCGTCAGTCAGGTTGTGGAACCTAACGTGGCGGAAGAGCAATGTGGATTCCGTTCGGGTCGCAGCACTATAGATATGGTGTTTGCGGCTCGTCAGTTGCAGAAGAAGTGCAGAGAACGACACCAACCGTGGTACTCGTTTGTTGTTGATTTCACCAAGGCATTTGATACGGTGAACCGCGAGGCATTGTAGCTGGTGTTGGGTAAGTTTGGTTGCCCGCGTAAGTTTGTAAGTTTAATCGGATGTCTGCACAGTTGTATGAGAGCAAGGGTTTTGCTGAGTGGAGAGACCTCGGATGACTTTGCAGTTATATCTGGTGTGAAGCAAGGCTGTGTCTTAGCTCCTTCCGTGCTTAATATTTATCTTCATGCCATCATGTGCTTTTGATGCCGCTTGTGCATACGGTGTTCGCGTGGAGCACCGTATGGATGGTGGGTTGCTGAACATCCGTCGTTTCGGTGTGAGAACTCTAGTCTGTGAGACAACTATCCGTATGTTGCTGTTTGCTGACGACTGCGTTGTTTGCATACAGCGCGAATATCTTGCAGCACATGACTAGCGCTCTGGCTTCGACAGCGGCCAAATTCGGGCTCACCATCAACACAAGCAAAACTGTCTGTCTCTTTCAGCCTTCACCGGATGTGCGATGTTCAATATTGCCGCGAATCAGCATTGGTGCTGAAGTATTGGAAACCACCATCTTCTGATACCTTGGGAGTGTGAGGTCGACTGATCAGCAGATACACAGTGAGCTGCGCATCCGCGTGTCGAAAGCAGCGGCAGTATTCGGGAAGTTTGAGTACCGAGTGTGGAACAACCATCAGCTTACCATTGGCACGAAGCTGATGGTGTACAAATCCATGGTGCTGTCTGTTCTTCTATACGGCAGTGACACGTGGACGATGTACCGGCGGGATGTGCGATATCTCGAGCGGTTCCATCAACAGTGTTTGCGACGGATTTTGCGCATCGGCTGGGGCGACAGAGTTGTGGGCACGGAAGTGTTGCGAAAATGTGGAATGTATGCAGTGGACTGCATATTTTTGCTGAGACACCTGAGATGGCTCGGTCATGTGAGCCGTATGGATTCGACGCGGATACCGAAACAAGTCGGATATCGTCAGCTGAGTATTGGGAAGCGGCATGTGGGGAAACCAAATTTACGTTACCAGAACATGATCAAAGTGAGCCTCTCACATTCTTATCTTGATTTCAGGTCATGGGAATCAAAGGCGGTTGATCGGCGTGCATGGCGCGATCTGATCACGAAGGCAGTTGCCGAAGTGCGAGAGAAAGTCCTCATGCATGCAGAGAAGAAGCGGCAATTGCGGAAGCGGCAAACGCCGATGGGTTGTACTCCATCGACATCGAGCGCATGGTGCTGTAGCACATGCGGTCGCGAGTGCCTGAGTCAGGCAGGCCAAGTGAGCCATGAGCGAGGCCACTCGGGGCCACTACCGAAGCGACGACGGGTCCTGCAGAGAACGTAAGCAGAGCCGGCGCAGCGTTTGTAGGCACGCTGCATTCGATTTACTAACCGCGTGCTTGCATGCTAAGTCTCTTTATTTCAGGTGGTGGGTTTTCAATTTTGTCCTAATGCTTTTCTTTCTCATATAAATGCCTACCTGTACCCTCTTCTATAAACTTGCACACGTCGCTTAAGCAAATTGTAGTTAATTTCGATAACATTTTCGTGTTTGTGGCATTTCCGCAAAATATATTTTCTGATCTCGTGAACTTATCTCGGATTCTTTTGTAAACAACTTATTTCATATGCTCATTAATTTAAGATTTATGTCACTGTTCCCTTATGCATTGTTCGACGTATTTTCTTTGTTCTCTTTCTATCAAGTGATTGGCTGTTGTTTGATATCTCCGGTGTGGATGCGCTTGATGTGCATGTTGACAAGGTGCCTACCTGTCTAATTACACACTACCTCGTCCATACTGGCTCCAGGAGACAGTTGGTCGTTGCTGGAGGGGACGGGGTGCACGGTTCTTGTGGCCGTGCTAGGCTCAAAGAGCGGTTCCATGCACTCAGTGTGGAGCGGACTACGGTCCAGCCACCGCCTTGTGTGCGCTTGATTCCCCAAATACAGCGTGCTTGTGTTTGCCTGTGAAGGAGTGTGGGCTGGCTCCGTTGATGAAACGTGGCTCCCATCCACATGCCTCCCGGTCTTGTTCCTTCGGGTTTACACTGGATATGGGGTGTGTGGTTGGAGCTGTGGGTGGTGCAGCGCAAGCCACCCATGGTCCCTCTGTAGGTGCAGGCGCCCTGTGGCTGGCCACAGTGAAAGGCAAATCCGAAACCGGATGCCGCCAACAATATATATATATATATATATATATATATATATATATATATACAAGTCTGTATACGATGCGCCATCAGTGCCGTAGCAAAAGGGTAGGCAATAGACGTACGGACGAAAATAACAGAAGGACAGATTTTTAGGTTTCAGGCACGCCGTTTTGTTTTTTTATTATTATATCAATATATACTTGTGATTAATCAACAGATAAGGCGGCACAACAGCACTGGCGCCACTGATGCCTGTTACGTGTCAAGTCCTATAGTGTTTGCAACCACAGGAATTCCGAGTCAAGTGGTCCACAACCTGGGAGGCGCATTAATCCGACTGAAGCTAAGTGTGAGTCTGCTTTCTTCGTACTCCTTTTCAACGACATTGGTTGTTCACCGCGATACTTTTTCCAATCGCGATAGGCTGGCATCCGTAGTACGTGGCCCAGTCAACGCACGCAGTGTCGAAGAGCGATGTTTTGTAGGCTGGCGCTGTTCGCTGAAAACACTCACGAACCTCTGGAATGCTTATGTGAGGTTGCCACCACACACGAGCGATCCTTCGCAGACAACGGTGGTCAGAAGCTGATAGTCTTCTAATCTCTTCGGAGCGAACGGGCTAGGTCTCATAGCCGTACAGCAGAACAGTACGGACGGAAGCATTGTACAACCTGTCCTTGAGCTTAAGACTGAGATCACGACGAGGTCATAGGTGTCTCAGTTTGATGAAAGCAAGGTGGAGTTTTGCAATGCGCCGTGAAATCTCATCTCCAACACCGCCACCAGCCGTGACGCGACTCCCTAGATAAGCGAAGCAATCCACTTGTTCCAGAATGTCACTAGCAATGGTGAGCTCGGACGCAGATCGCTACCAATCCTGAAATAGCACTTTATATTTGGCTGGGGTGAAATACAAACCATAATTGAATACCTCAATCGCTAAGTGGTTCAAGATGTTTTTGACGGTTTGCAGATCGTCACCCAGCAAAGCGATGTCATCGGCGCAGTCCAAGTCTGCGATGCTGGAGCAAGGGAGAAGCTCGACACCGCGATTCGGGACATTTTCTAGCGCTCGTTGCACATCATGCTCGATGAGAACATTGAAGTGGTAGGGCGGAAGACGGCAACCATGGCGAACGCCGCTGGTGACAGCAAACGAAGAGGAAGGTCTGCCGTAAGCTCTAATTTTGCCCGACGTGATTGTACAGCTCTTTCAAAATGGCGACAAACTTGACGGGTACACCCTTCCTTAGGAGACAATTCCACAAAGCAGTTCCGTCTACTGAAGCTTAAGCCGCGCGGATGTCCAGGAACACTACGATTGTTGGTAGATAGCGGACGTGGCGAAACTCGAGAATTTGTCGGAGCGTGAAGATTTGATCAATGTAACATCGGCCTCAGCGAAAACCGGACTGTTTTCGGGTACAATTCTGGTGGAGGAAAGCTTGTGAAGTAAGATGGATACAAAAACCTTGAAAGCAATTGAGATCAGCGAGATTCCGCGGTAACGAGCGCAATCTTCGCGGTGGCCTTACTTGTGAAGCGGGACAACAAATGAGTCTCCCCATGAGTTGGAAACTTTCTCATCAGTCCAAAGCTTTGTGAAAAACGAGAGCAATTCGTTGACAAGTACATCTCCGCCATCTTTGGAAAGAGCCGGAGGAAGGCTGTCAGGTCCGGGAGCTTTATGCCGCTTCAAAGATCGGATTACCCTTCGGATCTCTACTTCGGTAGAAAGGTCGCTGGGTACAGGCTAAGCAACATCCGATGGAGATGGAGGTGTCACAGAGGGATGTGCATGGTAGTAAAATTGAAGAGCAAAGTGCTCTGCCCAGCGCTCCAATCGCTTCTGCAGGTTGATGATTCTTGTGTCGTCTAACTCTCAGACTGTCAGACTGATGGCGTGTGGACTGCAACCAGTGATCTTGATGAGGCGTAACAAACTGCGGCAGTTTCTAACCGATGCAGCGGCCTCCATCTCAGCAGCACCCCTTGACTACCAGGATTCACGATCAGAGCGAAGGCTTGCTTTCAGTTGTAGAGATGTAGACCGACGGATTTCGTTGTGTTCCGTGCCAACGGGCACGGCGCGTCGACGATCTAGACGTTCCGAGGAAGTTGCCGAGATCCAGCCTTTAGCTGTGTAGCGGACGACGACACAGTTGGACAAACCTGCGGACAGCATAGCGTTTTGCAAGCCTAACCAGTGCTGGTCAACATCCAGAGAAGAGGAGGGGGCAAGATTTTCATGAAGCTTCTGTTGATGCACCGTTTATACCGCGGGATCTTCCAATTTGCAGATGTTCAGTAGGGTTTGTCTGTCCCTTGGGGAGCCATCGAAGCGCATGCAAACTGTCGCGTACATCAATGCATGATGGGTTTCCACACAAGTACACCAGTGTGATCCGCAATTGCGAATAGTTCCACGCCACCTTCGACTTATGGCTATGTGATCAATTTGCGACCAACGCCAGGTGGCATAATGTCGCCTGGGGTTACGAAACCACGTGCTGGAGAGGAAAAGTTGGTGATTGCAACAGACTGAGCAATCTTTCTTCATTGTCGGAGCGAACATCATCATACCCATGTGATCCTCTGAGGTTGCATTCAGATGGAAGCAACCAACCAACGCGTGAGTGAATTCTCCTGCCATAATGAGGAGGTCCATTTTAGGTGCCCTTAGGAGTAGCTCATGAATACTTTGATAGAAATGGTCCTCGACTGCATCCGAGCTACATTCAGTGAAGGCATAGCCAGTGATCACAAAAAGAGCACGCCTATCGACTCGATAGCTGGAACAACGGAGGCTAATAGCACAGAAGCAACTGTTGATTGGAATCCAAACAAGGAGGGCAGCCTCGGCACTAGCAAGGCGCAATCCCAACACCAGCTTGTCCGGAAGCTGCGGACTCAGCGTCATCAGAAAGGCAGAGATGAAAACGGGTATGGGGTGTATTGGTCACGGTATCTGGTAGACTGTATTGTGATCCGGAAGTCGTGTCTCAGTCAGACAGCAGACAGCAATTGCAAGGGTTTCCAAGGTGAGCGTCAATCCCGCTTGTTGTCCGATCTGCAGTACAGTGCACACATTTAGTGTTGCTAGCTTGAACCGAATTCCAGGTTGCAGAAGCGATGACGGAGGACCACATGGTTGGTGGTTACCTGTGAAGTACTATGTGGCTGAGTTAGCGGATGTTGATGGAAACGATTCACCCGCGAGGAATCAGGTAATGAAGTTGATGAATAATACAAAGGGAAGCTAAGTAATTGGGTGGAGTGTATTTGTTAAGCAGATACAGTAGCAGGAATGTAGAACATCGAGAGAGCGAGTGCGTGAGTGAGTTCCCATGGTTTGTTAGTAGGCGAGATACTACCCGGTTGCCTAGACCGAGGTAGGGAGTTGTCTTAAGGGACTCCACCCCGAGCCGCTGGCTAAATAGCCCATGCACAAGGCAGCGGAGCGACTTCATGGAATCGTGCCCATTGGGAGCGGGTGACCGATGTCTCGGTTCATAAGCCTTCCATTTAGTCAGGTGCTAAACAGGAGCTTCATCAGAAGAAAGCGTGACAGAGAGTAAACTCCGGTCCTTCCAATTAAAATCCGCTCCAAAACTTAGGAAAAAAGGCTGGGCAGCGCGTTAAAGATGCGTCACCTGTGGCTTTGAACGTCAAACCACCAGTGGTCTAAATACGCTCGAACCACCCACCGCCAGTCCGATTGGGATAAGTACGTGTAGGGTTTCGTACACCCACCAAACTTACGAAATTTCAGAGGGACATCGACACTAGTGGTGAATGAAACGTGTTTGCTGTCAATTGCAACGGCAATAGCAAACTTGAGCCTTCAGTTAATCTCGCTGGACCCGAAATAAATGAGGAAAACGAACCTGTACTTACACAGCATCCACCGGTTGTATGCAGACCAGTTAAGCGCTCCACCTCAACCCGGGCTGCACAAATGGTTATTAAGAGACCACATAAGTGTACCATTGGTAATCAGCTCCAACCATCTAGGTCGAAATTCTTATAAGAAAAACTACTCCATGATGTGAACCAGTGAAACTTCATATGTGAAATCCTAGGCGTTGTAGTTAGGTCCGCCAACTTGATACGGGTCACCAGTCACCCAAACTCAGAGCACTACGGTGAACCGAGACTGCTCCGAGTTGTGTTAATTTCTGCCGATAAAGTTGAGGCAGTTCTGATATCGACAGCTCACCTCCGGAACGAGCCATGTTCCATCCGCACCCCGGATATTCCGTGGAGCGAGCGTAAACAGGCAAAGCACAACTTGGAAGAATATCGGAAGGAATGCACGGCCCAAGCCATTCGTGTGCACGGTGTTCGCGAGGCTAGAGGGCATGATGAGTGCGAAGCGAGCACCCACGACTCGGAGCAGTGGCGCGACATTCTCAAGACCCTCTCCCCGGAAAACGTCATAGCGCAATCGATCTCGAGGCTACGCAGAGCACTAAGTTACAAAAGATATGGCGGTGCTTCAATTCAGACAGAGGTCAACAAGTGTATTGGAGTGTTGGTATGCGGGTCGCAGCAGCCTGCCTTTCGAGCTCCGGATCAAAACGACGTCCTCTAAACAAACACATGAGAGCAGTAATTTAATCGAAACACTTTCCGACAACAGTACAGTTAACACCAATCAGCGAGCCGTTGAAAGTGGTGAACACACCACATACATTACATACAAATAGAGGGGCAAGGAAGTAATCGTATGACCCCTGGATCTGACACAAATGCGGTCGTCACCGCCCCACTTGAAAAACGACTAATGCTCGATCTTTCACCGGTCGGTACAACAGTACACTCTGAACACACGTCCCAGGACTCACTACCGAGATTTGAAAAACTTTCCTGAAATGTACACCAATGCACAAGGTCTTCTAAACAAGCCTACTAAACTGCGGCTACGTCGAGCATCATACGTCTGGGACATCATATTTGTAACCAAAAATTGGTTGCAGTCAGAAATCACCGACTCCGAAGTCGTGATACATGTTATATATTTGCTCCGAAAGGTTGCCCCAGTAAGGGCTGTGGGGCATTTTTATATCGCCGTAGTTACCTGCAGTGCAAACCGGTGGACGATCCGGAAAAGCTGACCATAAACTCACTGGTGCAGTCTGCGAATGAGACGCAACGACACTTGCCTTGTGGCAGTTGTTTACCGTCCGCCAATGTCCACTCCAGAGATGGACTCCCGCCTGACATTAGTTTTGGTGAGGGTCCTACGACAACGATACAGCCATGTTCTCATCTCAGGTGATTTCAATGTTCATGATCTGATAGTTCCGGCATCTCCGAATGAGCGATTCAAAGCCAATCTACAACAGCTTATTGCAAACAATCCGCTCTTCATCCACATCAGTTCTTACACCCGATTCAGGGCGGGAAACAAATCATCTGTGCTTGGTGTACCCCTCAGGAACGAAGAGCTCATGAACTAGAAGTCAGACGGTGAGACCCTGGGGCTTAGTGATTAGGTAACAATGCTTTACGACAAAACCACGGACTATTCATCTGCTATATCGCTCTCAGCTGCTATTGTTCCCGATACTCACACACCTCACGCCACCCGTTCATTTGTTAACAATCTCTGATATTCGTTACCAGCTGGTTCCTGTTTTCATGATTCCACTCCCGATTGTTTCGACAACACCCACAGAGCTCGCCCAGTGGCTCGCCTCGGCTTCGGTCCTTGTGCCGTCGGATATGCATCAACGTACGTACACTCAGGCAGATCGGGTGGCATCTTAAAATCCCTCGCCAGCGATGTTTGCAAGATCCCAGTACTGTGATAGAATTGAGATCCCCCATCAGCCATGGAGCCATATTTCACCTATGTCTATCTGGTGACACAGAAGCGGCTGTGGCGGGCTTGACTGGCGTTGGTGCAGCGCTAAATAGCAAAGTCGAAGGCGCGCTGCTAGACTGGTTTCTGATTAATAGCCGACTATGTACAAGTCGACTTCGGGGATCATGCAGGATTAACAGGTATCGTGAGGAGAGGCGCAACTTGTTTGTGGTCCCAGATTACGCTCCAACTGATTGCAGTTCGGACTCGGTCAAGGACGATTTCTACCGTGAACTTCGCCAGCTTTTGAGGAGAACTAGTAAATCCGATATTGGCATAATTGCTTGGAATCTCAACTCACGGGTCGGTCATAGATTATCTTGCGAAAATCACCTCAGTGATCATGCGCTAGATGAAAGCCGCTCAGATAACGGATACTTCTCACAACGTATGAAGATAATCATCTCTTTCTCTCGAGCACCAGCTTCGGCATTTGAGGAGACGTTTTGTTACTTGGAGACCTCCTTCAGTGTCTTAATCATGGTCTCAGATTGATCAGATCGCAATCAGTTTCGGATGGCAGGGTAGTGTAAAAGATGGCAGATCAAACTGATCCACTTTTCTCGACTCAGACAATGTTTTTGTCTGTGCGAACATCTGCATGAGTTTCAGAGGATCCTCGAAAAGGTTGACACAAATAACCTATCTACTCTCTCGGTTCAATAGAGCTACCAAACTTCTCTGGCCGATGCATTCAACTGGACCCTCCGCAAGGCATTGATGAACACTGAATGTTCGTGCAGAAGACCATGATCTCTTCCTGGAAGTAAGTCTTACGCAGCAACCTATGAGGGCCAGTATCTTCCCACGGTCTTTAGATCTATTTGACCGCTGCAGAAATATCCCACTGCAGTCTAATAATAATGAAATGCGCCGTTCCGTCGGTTAGCAGCTTAGACAAAGCCTACGCAGTGATCGTGAAGCCTAGTGGTCTCAGCGCGATTTGGAAATGAAGACCGCCGCCCTCTGGCAATACTCGCAAGCTCTTCCACCTCATTCTAAACACTGGCCACAGAAAGCCTGGTATCAGTGAGACTATTTACAAAGCGGATGGTTCGTCGATTTCCAACCTACAGAGACGCTTAGATCGATGGGGCGAACATTTTCATTCCCAGTTCAGTTGGCGCTCACCGTCCACTTGCATGACCCGCGAACCTGGCTGCTCGCCCTGTGCCGTCACACTTGATCCACCGCGAAGCGCATGTTTCTCTTGCGAGTCGACACTTGAAACTATTCAAGGGCGTCGGCTCAGATGGACTTCCTTCGGAGTTGTTCAAGTGTGGAGGCTCAGTTATCATTAGCCAGCTAACCACATTGTTCTCCAAAATCTGACATGAAGTAAAGGTACCTTCTTTCTGGGGCAAGACAGTTAGTGACCTAATGTTTAAGAACAGTGCTTCTAGTGTATGCACCAATCACCAGTGGATTAGTCTCATTTCTGTTGCCTCCGAGCTATTAGCATCCATTTTACTCCGTAGACTATCTCCTATTCGTGAATCGTAGTACCGAGAAAAAAGCTGGCTCCCGATCTGGCCGCTGGTATGTGGATCAAAGATTCACGCTCCGCTGAATCCTCGAACACCGCCACCTTTACCAGAGGCCTAGCATCGTTGCATTCCAAGACATTCCAGCCGCATTCGGTTCGATTGACCAACCTGCGCTATGGCGTTTCTTGCTAAAGAACAGGGCCCCTGAAAGTGCACTGCTATCCTACGCGCACCCTATCTCTACATCTCCGGCAGAGCGAGGGTCAATGACAAGCTTTCATCGTTTACCGCTGTCAATAGCGGTGTACGACCGGGCTACACTGTAACCGCGTTCCTCCTCAACTTTGCGATTGAAGACGTCATGTCAAGAGCTCTGGAGTATTACCAAAATTTTGGCCTACAGCTACAAATGGGAAAGCAAGCGACCGACTTAGATTATATCAATGACATCGCACTACTTGGTGACGACTAGCGGAGCGTGCAAACCATTTTAAACCGTTTAGCGGTAGAGGTATCTAAGTACGGAATGTGCTTCGCCCTGTCAAAGTGTAAAGTGATGCCCCAGGGTCGTCACTTTCCCGTTTCCGTTCTCAATCTTGAAGGCACACAGCTTGAAATGTTGAGAGCTTGGTATACGCGGGCAGCTGCGTGTCTACTGACGGCCCTACCAGCAAAGAAATTTCTCTCCGTATCGCCAAAACCTGGTCTGCGTTTGTCAATCTGCAACAATTCTGGCGTCGTCGGGCTGTCTATTTCTTGGTAAAGGGTCATGTTTACAGTGCCACTTTTCGGGCAGTGTTGCTAAATAGAAGCGAGTTATGGACAGTTCGCGTGGATGACATGCGCTGGCTCTCGGCCTTCGAGAATGTGTGCTTGAGGAGTATTGCTCGTGTGTGATGGCAACAACGTATTCGTAACAGTGAAGGCAGACGTCGTGTCTTAGGGAATGCGAGTATTCCCTTCAACAAGCTGGTTTTGTTGCGCCAGTTAAGATGGCTCGGTCACGTCCTGTGTATGTCAGCTGAGCGTTTACCCGCTGCGCCCTTTTCGCTTGTGCAGGACTTGGCTAGAAGAGATCACGCGGTGGTCAGCCGTACCCCTGGTGACAGCATAAGAAATCAGAGTTCACGTCTTGCCATCGTTGGATCCACATGTCTGCCTGGTTGGGGACCAAATGATGAAGGGTGCCGATAGCTGGAAACAATTCAAGATATGGCGTGGTGTGACGGTTTGCGTGCCTGGTCGACCCATTGAGCGACACTGGGTGGGGCCCTCGGGCCACTTAAAAGTTACGCCTACCAAGTTGGTCAATAGTTAGAGGTCAGATGAACTCAGCCTCTTGGTCCTCCAAGTCGGGGGATTGAAATGGGATGGCGTCAATTTCTGTAAAGCCCATTAGCTGCCTTGCGGACAGGATTTGGAGCCAAAGAGTTTGGTTGAGGACTAATCGCCCCGGCAGTATCGCAGCCCACGTACAACCACGACTACTTCTTCAAACGTCAGTCATATCCTGCATCGGCCGTCGGGCGGATTATCAACGGTCGCCTTAGCTGCTGCATACAGCAGGATGGATAGGCAAAAAGATGCTACTGTTGGCGCCTCTCTTCTTTTCTTTCTATCTGTTTTTCGTACTCCTCGCCCAGTCCCCAGTACTAGCCTCCCTCCCACAATTCCTAACTGAATTTGCAGCAACTTCCAATTCACTGGAGTAGTATCTGCAGCTACGTTCCCGCACTACCCACTGGACACTAATCACCAGCAGCTGCTTATAAGGCCACACTGTCCCGTTTCACTAGCGGTGTTCAACGTTCGCACTCAGAGAAAAACAGAGCATCAGGTTGCACCCGCACACACGTTAGACACGCTGGGTATTGACGTATGTGTATTCGAAACTAGGATCAATGACGCTCACGGGGTGGTTGAACAAACTGCACTCGGTTTGTCCTCTCGCTATTGGTTACACTAATCCGGAGACGACGATGTGGCAACCACTGGTCAAGCTGGAGTGAGCATTGTTCTCAGCTCCAAAGCTGGGTCATCACTGGTTGGTTGGGTTCCCGTGAGCAGCCACTTGTGCGCAGTCCGCTTGGCGACATCAACCAAGGTTTATTCACGAAGTAGTACAAGACGCTGTTTGCTAGTGGCTTCCGCATATGCCCCCCACAGACTGCAGCTCTGATGCTGCGAAGGACGATTTCTACCACGAACTGAACACACTAGTATGCAGTGTTACCAGTTCAGATTGCATAGTTCTTGCAGTGGGTATCAATGCGCAACTAGGTCGCCTGAGCACTACAGAAACTTTGTTAAATATTAAATATGAACTTAACTCCGAAAGGACGGACATCGACGAGCGTCTGATACAGCTGTGTGCGGGGTCCCAGCGGTTTCTTAGTAGTACCACTATTAAACACAGTGAGCACCGAAATGCCACTTGGCATCCTCCTGTAGCTGGCCAGTGATGGACCCAAATAGATTACGTTACCAGAAGTTACAGGTGGCGTGGTTCCACTCTGAATTGTCGCTCTCTATGGAGTACTTGCGTTGATTCCGATCATGCCGTGGTACGCTGTCGTTTCTTCAGGAACTTTACAGGGAGGCGTGCCAACCGCCTCGCTCAATTGGCAGTTGAGAAAATTATCTCAGCCCTCTGTCAAGCAAGCCTACCAGGATGCCCAGTGTGCTGAATTTTCGCTCTCTTGTCCTAATAACACTGAGCTTCAATAGGATTTCGGCCGCCATGCAAAGTGCAGGAGTCTCTGTTTGCGACACTATCAATCGTCACCGCACCAACCACTAAATATCCGAGAGGTCGGTGAAGTTGTTGGAATCCAGAAGAAAAAGTTCAGTCTGGCTCTGAGCACAATGTGAGCAGACGGGACTACTAGGGCGTGACTTAAAGTGGAGCCTGTGTGCTGACAAGGAAGCCCGGTGGAGCAGTCGAGCTTAAGAAATGGAGGAAACATGAGCAGGAGGCAATTATGATAAGCCCGACCATTTGATCTGCACCACTGGTCCCGGAAAACCAAACGTCAGTGAAACAAGCAGAGACAGCGCGCGTACACTGATTCACAGTAAGGAGCGCCGGTATGACTAGTTTGAGCCGAGGCGTTTTTGAGAGTAGTCCCAGTTGTCCCCCTGCTTATAGACCTCCTCTTACTCAGGTGTTGCAGACAGAACCATGCTGTTAGTATAGAGACTTCCGTCGGGAGCTGAGGTCCAAAATGCCATCACTGTCCCTAATAGTTTTTCGTGCTACTGGCCCGGATTCCCTCCTACCTGAATGGAAGATCAGGCCCCTCTGCAAAAGCACTGACTTACCTGTTCGAAACAGTTTCTGGAGGGGCAGAGGCCATCTACGCTAACTAAAGCTAACCAATTTATAGTGGCGATATACAAAAAGGCAGTCGCACCGACTGTACTAAACACAGGGGTATTAGACTAAACGCCGGTGATTGACAAGATTACTGACTTCAATTCTCGTTCGTTGCCTCACTGCGCAGCGAGAATCACGGATTAGGGAAAAAAGCAGGCAGGCCATTGCCCGGAACCGGATTGCATAAAACCAAATATCCACTCTGCGACAGGTTGCTAGAGCAAAACACGTATCGAAGGACGACAATACCTGTATTCCTAGACCTGAAGAGTCCATTTGACCCCAGTCAACCAATGCATCTGTTTTGAAACACTGGGCGCGGAATGATGTTTCCCATGAAAATATGTGGACATTTTTACTTGCCCTGTACTCGAACACGATAGGCAAGCGTCAGCGTCTACGGCGATTTGTCGGATAGTTTTTCTGACAACAAGTGGCGTTTCGTCGGGGTTGTCTAATTTTCGCATTTTTATTCCATTTCGTCGTGGACTCCATCATGGAGTGTACCCCTTACGGAGCCTCACGATGCAGGCGTTTGAGATGCTGCTTGTTGAGAAGCTAGTTGATCTTGATTATGCGGACGATATTTTTCAGCTTGTTAACTTTTGCTGGGGTGGCCACAAACGAACTCTGAAAAACTCCCTAGATTGATCCCATCATTCGGTATGAGTTTCGCACCTTCAAGATACAATGTTGTTACATGACCACCAGTCACTTGATGACCCTTTGACCCTTGATGCCGAGGAACTGGAGGCAGTTGATCAACTCAGCCTGGAAGCCGCAGCTGTAACGATGGGTGTAGAGAAATTGAAACCAGTTCCCGCAATGCAAAAGTTAGGACTGTCTTTTTGAATCTGAGACATCTGCAGCGCCAGCAAGGGGTTTCCATCCGTCTAAAAGGCCATGCGTACAATGGCACAATGCGAGCCGTCCTACACTATGTAAGCGAGACTTTGACCCTCCGAACTGAGGACCTGCGGCACCTTCAAGTTTTTCATCATCGTTGTCTGCGAAGCATTGCTGATGTCGGATGGCACCAGCGCGTCTGCAACGATGACGTGCGTAAGCGAATACCAGGCGGTGATAACCAGACTAGTTCTTTAGAACATCAGATTGCATTGAATAAGTTGTTGGCATGGGCACGTACTACTTTACGCTTGGTCCACCGCTTATTGTTTGGCCAGATGTAGGTTGGTGCAAGGCTTGTGGGGAAAAAAATAACTTGCACCGGGAAATGAAAGTCACTGACCACCAAACTGGATGCCGTCGGTCCCTCTCGCCTTCCATGTTGGAGTCCAGGTGACCCGCCATGTGATTTGCTGGGGATGTTTACAGAAACATGGCTCGCAGTTAGCACCAATGGCATGCCCTGCTATCGTCGCCCAGTCGCATTGCTTATTTAAAGTGAGGGTACTGAGTTAACTGCGGAGTAAACGGCTGATTATGACGCAGGGCAGTGAAAAGTCGCAAAGAAAGCTGTCTCGCCGATACCGCCTTATCTTTTCTGTATGTGACGGTGTGTTGGCAAGTAGGCGCATAGACCCCCGAGATTTTGCCTAGGGCATTGAGGTTTTACTAGAAATCCCCTTCGCTGCTTCCCATTATTTAGTCGTCCCGTACTACTACTACTACTACTACTGCTACTACTACTAATACAAATACTACTACTACTACTAGGGTGTGTAGTGGGTATCGCCGCCTAACGGGCCGATCCCATGCAGGTGTACCCGACCTGGAAAAACCCCCGGTTACGTTTGGCGCCAGGTGAAACAGCCTCAAGATGCAATCGAGTGGGTCACTAGCTACCCATCTTTAAAAACAGACGACACCGTCTGCGTTACTTGATGAAATCTACCCATTCAGTGTCGACAAGAAACGGACACACACTGTGCTCACTAACCCCTAAGAAATCGGTGTAAACGGGCTTACTTGTGTGTTAACGTGGATGTTATGTTGCGTGCACAGATGCGCGTTTAACTGTAATCACTTACCATTCTAGGGAACTTGTCAAGCTTTTGTCTTTTTGTATCCGTATTATACCAGTTTTCATTGTTTCCTGACCGATCCTTAGACTCCTATGCAAACAAATTTAGGTTACTATGGACACTTTGCCCATCTCGACGTTACTACTTTTGCGTATACGAACTGTTTATCGGTGCTCCAATAGCAATCTGTCATTCAGACGCCTCAACCCAGATGTACAAGCGGCCTTGAGTGAATCTTGAATCGCGCACTTGAGGCCATTCCAAGCTGCACTCTCTAACAACTGATGCTGCAATTCAAGTAGTGCATCAAAAAGCACTACGTGAAATAGGATAGAACAAAGACATTGTTATACTGAAGCCTGATCAGGGTTCCTGAGTGGTCGTCCCAGACGTAGAATGGAGACAATATAGTCAAACATCACAAAGTTCAAGCAGGATACTACCTTCGACACTGTCCGCTTAGTCGAAAAGCAGTTATGTCGTGAATTGCAACATTTAAGGCTCCATGGATTCATCTCAGAATATATGGTGCTAAAAACCTGTGGGTACTCATACTTCACAAATGCATGGTCTGTTTTAGAAAACATAAAGGAGAAATGCCCATGCGATCAATTATCTCCATGGTTAATTCGCCGTACCACGTCAAGAATAAAATGGCTGAAACAGCATGCTGGAGCCCATAAGGAAATCCACAGTAAAGCATACTTTATCAAACAATTACCAACTAATTCCCTGCTTAGAATGTGTAGGTTTGACAGAAAAGCGAATGCACTCGCTTGATGTTCAGTCTCACTTCAGCAACACAGTTTGAACGGGACTGCTCACTACATATGTGAGGTTATCACAAAATATGATGTTCGACTGCGGCTACCTACGGAACCGCTGAAGAACATGCTGCTTTTATGCAGACAACAAGTTTTACTGTCAAGGGAAAGCATATCGGCAGATAGATGTTGTGGCAATGGGTAGCCCATTAGGTCCGTTGTTGGCAGACGTATTCATGGGCATGCTTGAGGAAAAGGCAGGTGACGTCACAAGATGGGCGACTCTATACAAGTGTTATGTTGATATTGTTAGTCACGGATTCGGATGTGGACATCGCGCATGCGACTGGGGTGTACAATAAAATGCATCGGAACCCTACAGCGGCGAGTGAAACTGTATCTAGATGTTCTGATTACACGACGACCAAACGGTTCCATCAAAAGGTCCGTACACAGAAAGCCGGAAAAGACTAGTCAGTAAACGCATTGTATGAGTCTCTTCCCCTACACAACACAAAAGGCTCTCGTATTAGGCCAATAGGATCTGCACTTTAGACACCATAGAAGCAAAGATCTGCTCTTAGAGACGTTGCAATTCAGTAGTTATCCGTCACAGTTGATTAAGCGCATTAATAAAACAACCAAGCCAGACCGTGTGCCAACAGCCCCAAAGAAGTGGATCTTCATTGAGCTACCTTTACATACGTGGCTATGCTGTGAAGGTTAACGAGAAAGGAATAAGTGCTTCACTATAACGAGCGTACATGCGGCAGAGTTGCAGCTGCTCACATAGACGGGACCTATGCTTATGTGTTCGATTAAGACACCGACGATGAAGCAGTGCACGTCAAATTGCCTATACAAATTCACCTGTAGATGTAGAAACTACATTGCGCGCACCGACTGAAGTTTAGATGCCGGAATCAATGAACACATTCTCAAGTGACTAAGCAGTCGGATGAAAGCTTTGAAGACGGAGTCGGTTGGGTGGGGAAAGCGAGCTACCTCAGTAACCACAAGGCACTTGCTGATCACCGGCCACTGAGTCAATACTGATGGATCATTCACAGTCCTAATGCGCGATCTGCGGCCCCACATGTTTAGGTTACTGGAGGACTATCAGTATCGATTTGCGAACGCCCCACTCCTAAGCATCTAAAAAAACAGCTAAACTGTGGCTCTAAGCCTGCTCTGGCAGTGTAGGTGCTCGGCCATGGGCAATCCCTATGACACTGTTTTGGTTTATCCATCAATGTTGCATATCTGTGATAGAAAAGAACGCACGAAATGAGGACGTCATCTCACAGAGGTATAAGGGGAAATTCTTGTTTCAAAACTAAGAATGCTATTTCCCAGATATTCAGTACAAACGAAAAGCACATGCCAATGACGCTTAGCGCTCCGCTGAAACAGGAAGTGAGCATTATGTGAAACAAATATAAAGATTATGGTTGAAAATCGAATAAATTGCTTTAAATAGATAGGTAACTTTAAACTAGTGTTGCGCATTCTGCAGATGATGACGACGTAAGCTGAGAAAGGAGACTAAGTTGTGTCATGGGTACATTGTGTCCGTCAGCTTCTTCGTACATTGATGAAAAGTTCTTATTCTGGTAGGTGAGTGACTCAGTCATTCATGACACCAGTAGTGAGCAAGATATCTACGCTTTCTGCCAAGCGATTAAGAAGACAGTTGACGTTTAACAGTCTCCGGAGTAAAAAACTGATGGGATAGAAAAGAGGTACATTGGCCCTTGGTCATTGAGTTTGACTTCGGTCAGGCTTCAAGTATGTATGCTGCATATGCGGTTGTCCATTGGGATTTATTTGACACTGACCGCATCCACATGACTAATGAAAGTCCGATATCGCAAACTGACGAAACAATGTGTGAAAAGTCATCTGGGTGATCAGAGTTTGATAAAGCGTAACGCGCCGGGTCATTGTGGGCTTGTATGCCCACTTCGGGACATGGCATACATTAGCTTTGTGAAAAAGTAGATCCAGAGCAAGTGTCACCCACTAACTGATCTGTTACAACATATAGGTGTTGAAAGATTCAACTTAAAGCAGCTACTTACGTCTGAAAGATGGTCTAGCTAGTCTTCTGGTCTAGACGGTGACAACAACACTCGCTTCTATTAAGATGAGAAGAGGACGACCCAAACAAATCGAAAACGGAGGACGAAAATTGCTGGCAATAGTGTCATGTGGACAAATGAGAATACACAGTTGTCGATTGAGAGAGAAGTGCTATTCGTGAGTACATCTTTGGTCTTTGATCTAACAGTTTGAGCCAAAAGGTAAGAAACGGAAGTTCGCTTCGGCAATTCTAATTGGAGAGCGGTACAGTAGTCTCACAGCGACAGGGAAAATGAAAGATGCGACGAACAAACCAGATGATGTTGGTCAGTCACGTACAGCAGGCTGAGGTTTATGCAACCCCCAGTATATGATTTGACATGGATCGTAGCCGGCACAAATGGTACGTGACTAAAGTGCTCACGATCTCGTGGCATCCACAGAGCGAACTATGAAGCACAGCAATGGAAGCCACGAAGAAGCTGTCTGGCTGATGACGCATTACCATCGCAGGATAAGCGTTTGTAAGCATATGGTTTTAACAATAGGCGAACGTCTTCAATTTGAATGTTTGTCCAAAGCATTTAAGTTTAAAAATCAAGTATCTCCATCCTTCTGGTGAACCCTCACTAGTAAAGTCATAATGATGGCATAGGAGCGAAAAAATTAACACAAATTCATGGCGCACTGTCGCTGACGACGCGAACCACTGCACACTTTAGTGGCCAACATGGTAGTGAGGAAGCAAAACAACCACGTAGATTTCCGGGTTTAGGAGCACCCACCGTGTCTCTTGGATTGCGA